>BTPG01000004.1:29919139-30329139 GCA_036245525.1 Semisulcospira habei
CTGAGTCGGACAATGCTTCTCGATTCTCGTCAGTGAGCTGACCTGCTTGCAGGGCGTGGATTTTGCGCTTTGATTGACGCATCGATCCTCATGAGAACCTGGTTGCAAGCTGGGTCCCATGAGGATCTGTGCCTCTAGCAGATGGATGGCAATCGCTGAGGGAATACATGTACAAATATGGTGGGGGATCAGCCCCCACCAGCCGACCCCATTCCGAACGCCGGTCGGGCGGAGCTGGGCACTGTTTGCATTGGTCGTTGTCGCGCAGCTTTCCGGTTACAATGTTCGTGGATATTTCAAGATGAAAAAAACGGAAAAACTTTCGAGAACCAAGAAGCCAAAAGATATAATTTGTCTGGATGTTCTAGAAATATTATGGTTTTTATATTATCTCATTCAGCCCGACGCACGTATTTCACCAGTTTTGGAGGCGTCATCTAACGTCTATGCACCTGTTGCAGGAGATGAATCGACCATGATAATTCAAGGGTAGTGCCAGATTAGCTTGGCGCCGACAGGCGCCAAGCTAATCTGGCACTATCCTTGAATTATCATGATCGACTCATCTCCTGCTGTAAGTGCGTCAGGGCTTAATGGGTTCAGCTTTCAGCCATATTTTAGAAAGAATACAAGAACCTTCAATTCTGTAGCGTATGATTTTCACTCAGGTGCTGCAGATTCACTGAGAAGTATCAGTGCGCTTTCCCGTCTGTCTGCCGCTGTACTTATTACAGAAATTTAACTTTTATGATGTTGGACGGAGAGGAGAACGTCAAATTCCAAGCCCGCGGCTTTATTGAGCTTAGCTATATAGCCGGGCAGGAATGCCCTTCAGTTTTAAGCTGATTTTGTACATGCATCAGAAACCTTTCTTGACTGAAGCCCGTGTTGTGTACTGTTAACCCATTTACCCCTGACTGATGCACTACAGCAGGAGGCGGATGGTGCCAATCTACTCTGGCACTACCCTTCAGTTATCAAGGTCTATCCATGTTCTGCAACAGTGTCCATAGTCGTTAGGTGATAGATTTTGCTTCCGGTAATGTGTGGTAAGCAAACATTTGCAACCTGCCACATCGGCTTCGTGGTACATGTTTCTTGAATGTGCACGCAATGATGTGTTTGTACTGGCTGACCTGCCATTACCATAATTATATGAAACAACTCACGCGCGCGTTTGAAATATTCGGAGCTGCGGGAGTCCTATATGCATGGGAACTCTCGGACAAGGTTGATCAATTAACTCGCTGGAGACGTGCCGCATACGGATACGCGGCTATTCGCAGCGTTTCCGGATGCGGCGTTTCTCCAATGCGTTAACAGTCTCAAAGCCGTCGTTCCGGCGGCAGCTTCTCCGCCATTTTTTCCGGCTCGGCAGATGAAGAAACTCGTCCGAAAGGGAAGTGACGCAAGGACACCGCTGATTGATTGGCTGAGAGGCGGCAAAATTGCTCTACCCTTGCGGGCTACCACAAGAAAATAGACTCGGATTGTATCGGGTGGCAAGTTGTGGCGGCAATATTGCTGGCGCCCCGCAATGTTGCAGCAACATTGCCGCCACGAAATTGAGCCCGGCAATAGGTGTTTGTGGTAGCGTATGCCCAGCCTCTTAAGGCCCACATATGAAAAACACCCTACTAACCCTAGCCCCAAGACCGCATCCCCCGAATTGTGGAGGCCGTGTTAGCTTAAGGCCCCGCCACACTTGCCGGTTGTGCCCCGATTTTGAAGCCGATTGTAATCCGATTGCGATCGGATGACGTCATATATCCGATCCGATCGCAATCGGCTGGGAATTGGGTGTTTAGAAACTGCTCTATTTTTCCGATCCGAGTCGGCCCCGATTGTAAGCTTCAACCACTTAGAGCGCGTCTCGCAAAGCACGTCGTTTCAGTTTGCAACTGAAGCCGATTGCGGAAGATCAGTCAACCACCTTCGTTGCCGATGTTTCGCCCGCCTCAGTCTTCAGGCCCCGCTACACATGCCCGGTTTTGAGTCCGATTCCCGATCAGTTTCAAATCGGTAGATGATCGGACCGGACTGCAAAAACGTGTGCACTGCCACACATTCTCCGACTTTATTTAGCCGACCGGTTTGAACCAAAGATCAAAGTCGTACCTGTTCTGCAAAATGGCTGCTAGTTTTGACAGTGATGATGATGTGCTTGCATTATCAGCAGTTTTGCATCATATTCGGGAGAGGCGTGCGAAACATCAGCAACGGCGGTGGTACTGATCACAACAGGCGTGTTCCGCCATTTGCAAACTGAAACGACATGCTTTGTGAGACGCGCTCTGATTGGTTGAAGCTTACGATCGGGACCGATTCGGATCGGAAAAATAGAGCAGGTTCTAGACACCCGATTCCCAGCCGATTGGGACCGGATCGGATAATTGACGTCATCCAATCGCAATCGGATCGGAATCGGCTTCAAAATCGGGACACAACCGGCACGTGTGGCGGGGCCTTTCCCGAATATGATGTAAAACTGCTGATAATGCAAGCACATCATCATCACTGTCCAAACTAGCAGCTATTTCGCTGAACAGGTACGACCTTGATCTTCGATTCAAACCGGTCGGCTAAATAAAGTCGGGGAATGTGTGGCAGTGCACACGTTTGTGCAGTCTGGTCCGATCACACTCCGATTCGAAATTGCTCAAGAATCGGCCTCAAAATCGGGCATGTGTGGCGGGGCCTTTGAGGCCGATTCCCGAGCAGTTTCGAATCGGTAGGTGATCGGGCCGGACTATAAAAACGTGTGCACTGCCACACATTTCCCGACTTTTTTAGCCGACCGGTTTGAACCGAAGAAGATCAAAGTCGTACCTGTTATGCAAAATGGCTGCTAGTTTTGACAGTGATGATGATGTGCTTGCATTATCAGCAGTTTTGCATTATATTCTGGAAGAGGCGGGCGAGACATCGGCAACGAAGGTGGTACTGATCTTCCTCCATTTGCAAACTGAAACGACGGGCTTTGCGAGACGCGCTCTCATTGGTTGAAGCTTACAATCGGGGCCGATTCGGATCGGAAAAATATAGCAGGTTCTAGACACCCGATTCCCAGCCGATTGGGATCGGATCGGATATATGACGTCATCCGATCGCAATCGGATCGGAATCGGCTTCAAAATCGGGGCACAACCGGCATGTGTGGCGGGGCCTTAAGCTAACGCGTCCTCCACAATTAGGGTTAGTAGGGTGTTTTTCACGTGTACTGGTATGTGAATTTATTCCTTACAGCCCTCAGCGTATATTCAAAATCACAAACCAACGCATGACCACAAGAGAAAATTAACCCATTCAGCCCTGACGCACTACAGCAAGAGATGGGTCGACCATGATAATTCAAGGGTAGTGTCAGATTAGTTTGGCGCCTATCGGCGCCAAGCTAGTCTGGCACTGCCCTTGAAATATCATGGTCGATCCATCTCCTGCAACTGTTGCATAGTCATTAGATGTCGCCTCCAAAATTTGAGAAATACCGCGGCCATCGGGCTGTACGAGTTAAGTCACAGACCCGCACGCACGCTCTCTGGATGCACCTTGACCAAAATCAAGTCGGAGAGTTGTTGTTGTTTAGTCCTATTTTACGTCTCTCTAGCAATAAAGTCAGAGAGACGCGTATAGCTCGTAATAAAGTGTCTTCCTGACAGAAGTCTCTCCACACTGGTTGTCTCCCGCGATTCGCTACCGGCTGATCAGCGGTAGCGAATCTGAGGGAGACAACCAGCGTGAAATCGGCTGTCACACTTTCTGCTCGCATAAATTTCGACGGCCCTTGTCAGTTGTTTTGTTTTTGGGACAAAATGTTGCGACAATGATACGCATATAATAATACCGTCCAGAGTGTCCAACTGGCGGCCTGTTCGTGTGCATACAGGGCGACTGAGAGACGCACGACAATAGACAGCTAGTGCTCGCGGCCACAGCGGCGTTCCATTTGAACGACCGCTGGAATTTGGGCTCAGTGAGCAAAAGGTCCACGGGCCGTCGTCGGCCAGAGCTGCCAGGCCTCGCACATTACATGACTACGGGCTATGCCAAGCCGTGACTGACCCGCCCTCACCGGGTCAGAGAGCCGGGGTGAAAAAGCCATTCACAGTCCTTGTGGTACCCAGCCGTCGTCCATGTTCAGAGACATAGATTCACACGCGCCTGTGCAGCGGCTTCAATGGATCGTGAGAAAGTGACCGAGATCGGCTCTAGCTGTTCCTCAAAGAGGGGGTGTTGCTGCAGGTTTAGCTGACGACGGCATAGAGGATTGTGTGGCGTGACCCAGAACAGGCGTAAAGTTAAACCCGATGATGAGACCGGCCCTATATCTGGGAAGTTAAGTCACTAGTGCCGAGATCTGCCGGCACGAGGCATAGATTCCCATGACGAGCCCGTGCGGCTGCTTGGGCTCATGAACATCTGTGCCTCGTGCAGATTCGGGGTCTTTCCTGAGAACGGAACAGTGTAAGTCACCCCGGGTCAAATCGAGACCGAGTAAAATACAGGTGTACTTAGAGTTTAACCTAGAAAGTCCTGACACGCTGCGAGCAACCATGACAGTTCAATGGTGGTGTCAGTATAGCTTGGCGCCTGAACTGTCAAGGTCGGTCTGTCCCCAGAACTGTGACATAGACCTCAAATGATATCTGTAAAAAGAAGAAAATGTCAACTCATCTGTTGTGTAGTTTATAATAGCCCTCTCCAGAGTTTTCAGCCGTATGAAATACAGTAGAAGTATTTTGAGCAACCACTGTTTTGCCCTAAAGAAAAAAAATGGTTTTAACTCATCCTGCCCGGGACACACCACAGCAAGATATGGCTCGACCATAATAGTTCAAGGGTGGTGGCAGAATAGCTTGGCGCCTATAGGGTTCTGCCACCACCCTTGAACTATTATGGCCCGATCTGTCTCCTGAATTGTAATGCAGTCTTCAGAAGATAACTCCGAAATATGGGTATTTCGTACCTCGCGCACAGAGAGTTAAAAAAAAAAAAAAAAAAAAGATGCTCTCTATAGAGAAGTCTTCACGTGTCACCTGTCATGAAAGACCCGGCGTTCAGGTGGCTGCAGATCTTTAATGGTCGCTCAGAACAGATTCTGCTACAGCAGAATCAGAAACAATTAAATTCCCAACAAAATGATTTATTCCTTAACCCATATTATACTGAGGCTAAAAGCTTCAAATGTGTACACTGTCATAAGCAAGCTACATTATAGTACTTGCAGATAAGGATATAGACCAATGGCTTTTGTTCAAGGGTGGTGCCAGAATAGCTTGGCGCCTAGAGGCGCCAAGCTATTCTGGCACTACCCTTGAACTATTTTAGTCAAACTTATTTCACACACTGGTGTATTCTGAATGATAAGGGGTAAACGGCAATTACAATTCTGTGGCCGGGGGGGGGGGGGGGGGGGGTCAGAATAAAATTCATTCAATAAACATTTAATTAATACCAAGACATTCTAATATAAAATTTATGTATAATATTAGCATACTAATCTGTAGGACTTCTAATACTAAGATTAAGCCATATTAAAACTCTGAACACAAAAAATATTAATAAATATTGTTCAATACTAAAACATTCTCAACTCTATATAAAAATCGAATAAAAAACACTGTCGAATTTTCTGTCATCTTTCTCTCCAGATACCTGCATCAAGGCCATCCTCTTTACAATAAATTGTCTGGGTGTACTGCAAAGGTGCAAAATAACAAACAACGGACATGATTAGACCAACTGTGGCCAGTTCTCTCTGATAACACTGTAACACAGATCATGCTACAAGTTTCTAGTAACTTAATGTTCCTGTCTGGTTTTCTGTGATACGTCATTGAATGAAGAATTGACCTGGAATCATTTAGAACTAGTTAGCGGGAGTCTTGTTGGCGAACATTGTCTCCAGTCGTAGCCTGCAGCACGTGCTGTCTGGGTCCCCGAGAGCTCCAGGGCGCGGTCCTGGTTTTACTGATTCCGTCAGATGCCCTTAAGGTTTGTCTTGCCCTGTCTTCTGGGCAGAAAAGTTCCTTAAATATTGTTTGACCCACAGCCGCCAGTAAGAAAATGCCATTTTTAGGGACAGTGTGCACGTCATTAGATATTTTGAAGGCTTTTTTTTTATAATTAACTCAATCCAGGCGTATCCGTATGTCTTGCGTCTGGAATGAGTTAAGCCAACAGTGCGTCATACTAACCACGTCACGTCTCTTTAAGACCAAATCGTTATGCGGACTTCCGTTTCAGTTGATGCCCTAACTGTGTATGTCGCGGTGTTTTCAATGGACGTTGTTCGGAAAACAGAAGTAGGTCAAGATTGTACGTTTATCGACGAAAACAGCAAATTGAAAGCCCTGACAAACAGTCGACATCGCATGTTTGTGGACAGCCGGGCTTTCAATCCACTGTTTGCGTCAAATGACGCGCAGTTTTTGACATATTTCTGATTTCCGGAAATAGTCTGCTTGTAAGCTTTTATTTAGGGTGTTTGTCAACGCTCCCTTCCCCCGCCCCCCGCCCCTTTCACTTCCGTTTCCTCCCCCGTCTCTCCCCCACCATGAAAACGCTGGAAGGTCGGAAGCAGCTGATCCTCTTGAAGAAAAAATGGAAATGAGAGTTCAGATGAGGGTAGGGAATAATGGGCATATTAGCCGGTTAAGCATTGATAACACCAACACAATAGGATGAGTACCCGTCCCAGTGATCCGTCCATGGGCGTCAGAGGTTTGCAGTCGCCTGGACCGGAAGTCCAGGAGCCTTCTTCCCACACTTTCGGTAGATACTTTTTTCCTAGTAGTCACAGCCTGATACTTCGACTAACTCCTCTGTAAGAGTACGTAGGTGTGAGTAAATGCGATCGTCGTCTCAGTCAACAAGAGGCATAGATTCTCATAACCCCCTGCGGCCACATGGGGTTATGAGAATCTATGCCTCTTTCTGATCGAACAATAGAGAAGATCCTGTCGAGAAAAACAAGCATAGATTCTCATAGGCACCAGCAGCTGCAGGGGCTCACAAAAAGTCATAACTCTTGTAGATGGCTGAGTGTATGTTTGACATTTGTCCATCCTGCCGTCTGATCAACACCATCAGTGTAATGTACCCGTATGTAGCCAGCCACCCGGTTCCCACCCACTGGCATTAGTTGCTCTTTTCTGCCTACCCGCTACCTACTTCCTTTCTCACGTTTTGCAGGGCGCTGTGCCGGCGTATCGCTTTCCCTTCTAGCGCCAGTTGATCGTGTAGAGATGGGTCGAACAACAGTTCAAGAGTATCAAGCCAGATAAGATTGAGGAACCAAGCTAGTTAGACACTACGTTTTTATTGTCAAGGCCGATCTCCATCAAGGTCGATCCTGTCATCTCTTGCGACTGCTGTCACTAGCTAACTTATTGCCTCTAGGAAATGTTGGCATTGGGAGCAGGAAATCGATGGTCAAGGTAGACTGCGGGGGTGGTGGTGGTGGTGGTGGTGGGGGATTGTGTTCAAAATCACAGACCGGTATGCATTGGATTTGTATCACAATGTGACCGAGCCAAAGTGAATCTGGTAAGGTACTAGGATTTACTTTGCCAAAATGTATCAAATCCGGCATGCCAAAACAACAGGCGTTCACTGCCTTACTAAAAGCCCGCACTAGGCCAAGTCTATGCCAGACACGGTTCGGCACGCGCCGCGGGTGGGGGAAGGTGCCTGGCGGGGATGGGTTGTGGTTGCGGACGGCTTCCAGATGCTAACTTTGTTTATTCCTCAGCTCCACTAGTGGCCAAAGTACTGTTAGTAAGGCTAAAAGAGCGGGCATTTTCGTGGTGCACAAACTCGTTTGCATTCAAAGATAAGGAAGTCTTTCTTGCTACTCCCATCTAAAATTACTACACTCACACGGGGACTAATGGAGTAGATTTTGTTTGGCGTAAAGCAAAGTTCCCACAGCCCCTTTGGCTGCAGAGGCAAATGTGAATCTATGCCTGATTGATAAACCACAAATCCTTCTTTAAAATCGTTTTTACTCAAAAAAATATAGCAATGGGATCGATTATTTTTTAATTTATTTTGCCTTATATTTTTTGTCACACTCAAAAGAAAATTATTTTGATGATTTTTATAATACAATTGAACGTTAATTTGTATTAGTGCTTCCTTTTATTTATTTATTTATTTATTTATTTACACACTGATTGCATGTCTCTCTGAAATCAAATTTGTATTGTCAGACTATTTGAAAAATTGAATCTGACCTGTGTAAATAAATAGATATCATACAGTAAATAATCTTTGTTTGTTTGATTGTTTGTTTGTTGTTGTGCTTTTTCTTTCTCGCCGCCACATGCTGCAAAATTTCACTATGGTGTGAAATCGTCCAAAATTCACCACGGGAAGTATAGATCTTGCTTGCTATTATATATCTGTTCATTCGTTCTGTCCATGGCTCTTGTCAGGTAACCGTGACAATGACCGAGTGTCTCATGTCCGGTGGTCGTGGCATCCGCGTGTCCTTTCTTCCTCAGACAGAGGGCAGGATACAGCTGGCCTGACGTGGGGCATCAGTGAGCAAAAGGTCCTGATGTCGACGTCTGTCGCAGCTTTCCCATTGACGGCTTGCCTTCAAGCAAATGTCCTCGGGCCGACGTCGGCTGTGCGCAGGCCCACTTCGGCCGACGACGGCTCGAGGATCGTTCGCTTGCTGGGTTTTGTGCGCGGGTGTCAGCTGCGGCTGTCGTCGGCCCGAGGACCTTTTGCTTCCCAGGGAAGGTGGAAGGATCAGCTGTCGATCGTGCTTCGCTTATCGTTTTGCACGTGCGCTCACAATGTGTTTGTCCACTTCAGTCTATCACGCCTGTCGCCATTTGTATTCCGGGTACGTGGCTTCCGGTACCGGCCCTCGCTGTGTGACAACAAACTGAGACACGAGATGCCTCGAGAGGGCCACTATATAATCTTTGTCAGTTGGTTTACTAGAGTTCTACCCAGGAAAAATGACAGGCTTGTTCAGACAGCATGTCTGAATACACCAGTGTGTAAAATAAGTTTGACTAAATTAGTTCAAGGGTAGTGCCAGAATAGCTTGGCGCCTCTAGGGGCCAAGCTATTTTGGCACCACCCTTAAACTAAAGCCAATGGTCTATATCCTTATCTGTAAGTACTATAATGTAGCTTGCATATGGCAGAGTATAGATTTGAAGCTTTTAGCCTCAGTATGATATGGGTTAAAAGTTCTGGTAAATCGAGGTGTCACAGTTGAAGTACGGCCGAATTGATCAGTGTTCAAGTCGTACTCCATAGACAATAGCTGTCCCTGTTCACCCCTCCTCCATAACCCGCCCGTTAGGGCCGACCATTATCACTCCGGCGCCGTGGATGTTAACCCAGAGTGTTCTGTCATTGTCCACAACACACACTTTGCCCAGAGGCGACAGTGGTTTAGTTTCTTGTCCGGATTTAACGATCGTTCATTGTTTGTAATATGAATTTATGCTGTTTGAATTCTTTTCTGTAAAAAAAAAAATTAATTTTTACTAAAGAAGTTGAAAGGATACAAAGCTGGCTAACGAACCCATCCAATGTCTTTCTACAAACTAGCTATGCAAAAGTTCAAGTAAATATGACAAAAGTTACGGACTCTAATCTGGGTCAACCGACTTCCTATGAACGGTTGTTTATGTCTTCAATGAGACATTCAATTACAATATGCTCGGAGGCTCTCTTAGCCACGCACTTATTTCGCCAAGTTTCAAGCTTGTGTGTACAGAAATATCGCAGATTCTCTTGTTTACATACATACGCACATACATACGCACATACATACGCCGCTTTTAAATGTACGTTCAGCAGCGAGGTTAGCGTAACTAGACATGTAATTTTTATCTTGTGACTTCAATTGTTAGAGGTTTAGCCTGCCCGCCTTTGACATCATGGACATGCTATTAAATTCAGTCGCCCCACCGCGACCCGTCCTAAAAAGTCCCTTCTATAAATAGAAGGGACTTAAAAACAGATTCTGGTTAGCGGTTTCCTACGGTGATGGCAAGACGTGCTGTTATTGCCTAATAGCACGTCAGGACTTTCCTGACATTGTCCTGACAGCGACTGATTTCCCGATGAGCGCGAATGAGCCGCGTATCCTCTCAAGATGGCCGCCACGAGTAGGGTGATGACGTCAGCTTCCCGAGCCCTATACGACCCTGACACGTATGCTGCGTAGAAATTCCCTGTAATGGCGATTACATCTCTTCACACCAAGAAAGAATAGTAATGCAGCGTTTTCTCGTCTGTATTTGTCTATTTTGAAAACGTATTAACCCTTTGCGTGTCGATAGCGGTTTTAGTCGCGATTCCTACATGAACCGCTACCGACACGCAAAGGGTGAAACTCTGTTGTGTTTGTCCTTTCTAGGCGCCTGTCTTTCTTTCTTTCTTGGGATTTTAGTTAGCTCATTCAAGGACACGCGTTCAATATTTCCGCGGAGGTGTCGTATAGTGCTGACGGTGGGGCAGTTGAGTGAGTTAAGGTTTGCATTATATGTAATTTATAAGTTGAGCACACAAAAATCTCGCTGCTTTTCAGACGGGCATTTGACTGGCTTTTTAAAAGTTTCCTGCAACTGTCGGGTCTCTCTCTCTCTCTCTCTCTCTCTCTCTCTCTCTCTCTCTCTCTCTCTCTCTCTCTCTCTCTCTCTCTCTCTCTCTCTCTCTCTCTCTCTCTCTCTCTCTCTCTCTCTCTCTCTCTCTCCTTTCTAACTCAATCACGTAATCATTCCATTATGTTCATTCTTATCATACCTAATTAAAAACGGCAGTTCTTCTTCCACCGAAATAATTTTCTCTTACTTACGCAAAAGTGTACATTTTTAGACACGATAATTATGCTTGTGACCGTGTCATAATTTCAAGCTCGGAAAGTATGCCCTTAATTATGATAGCCTGCAGGGTCCGCTTCCACCCCTGCCGGGCAGATATATTAAACTTTCAAGATTTGGCCTGTAGGTTATTAGTTCTTGCTCATGCGGCTCCGAGCTATGGCGAGGTGGATCGACCGTGACAGGTGAGTGGTGATGCCTAAATAGCTTGGCGCCTGGAAAGGCGCCAAGCTATTCAGGCACCACCACTGAAATGACACGGTCAGTTGAATTCCATCGAGTTTGACGAAGTTTTTTGGCGAACGTTTTGTATGGTTCTGTAGGCTGTTTGTGATGAAAGTGAAAATGGCTACAGGCCACTAGTAGACTCCGTATGCTTTGAAGGCATTTTCCACGGGCGCCGGAAAGGGCAGAATAATTTTTTATTGATGGTGATAGTGGAAAAGGTTGACGAGATTCGACGCGTAGTGTCGCATCGTGCGAGTATGTAATCTGTCAGCCTTGACGAGGGTTCAAGGCGGTATGAGCATTTGACAGTCAGCCTACAAAGGATAATGTCAGGATGATCGATGATGATGTGTGCACTCGCATAGCTCTTTAGCCTTTTTAACCCCTACGGCAGCATTTCCTAAGTTTTAGCAATGTCACTCAAGAACTGCGTACCAGGTCCAAGAGATGGACTATGATAATTCAAGGGTAGTGCCAGGTTAGCTTGGCGCCTGAAGGCCTGCTGCAGTGCGTCGGAGCTAAATGGGTTACACGTCCATGTCAATACTACCTGCTCGTAATGCTTCCAGCAGAACCTTTTTTTTTTTTGTTCAAAGACAGCGAGATGAGGAATAAGGCAATGTAATTTTACCACTTCGATATGACATAGTACACGGACCGGCGTCCAGGTTTATTGATGATTTTAGCGCCGCATATTATACACTGATCGGCGTCCAGGTTTATTGATGATTTTAGCGCCGCATATTATACACTGATCGGCGTCCAGGTTTATTGATGATTTTAGCGCCGCATATTATACACTGATCGGCGTCCAGGTTTATTGATGATTTTAGCGCCGCATATTATACACTGATCGGCGTCCAGGTTTATTGATGATTTTAGCGCCGCATATTATACACTGATCGGCGTCCAGGTTTATTGATGATTTTAGCGCCGCATATTATACACTGATCGGCGTCCAGATTTATTGATGATTTTAGCGCCGCATATTATACACTGACGTGACCGGCGTCCAGGTTTATTGATGATTTTAGCGCCGCATATTATGTTGCACAGGCTTTACATCATTCCGGATGTCCCCCCACCCTGGTTGTCTCCTTCGATTCGCTACCGCCGTAGCGAATCGAGGGAGACAACCAGTGTGATGTCCTCCATTCGTCCAGTTACAGTGTCTGTTGGTAAGCGAGCTGTTGATTGGACTTGGTCAGCTGAGAAAAAAGTTACGTCTTAAAAAGAATTTTAATAGTTAAGACTTAGTTTTTGATGGAAAAAACAACAAAAACATTCATGGTTCCAAGATATTTTGGTACCAAACTGTATATTCAAGTAGCATAGCCCAGTAGCGACTTTCAACATGATCTAACTCACCAGACTTTGAATAAACGAACGAAGGAATGAACAAATGAATGAAAACTGAGCATATTGTGTGATTGTTTTCAAATGAATGATTAAATGAAAACTTGAACAGTGCTTGTTTTCAGACCCTGAATGTTTTTTGCCTTGCCCCGAACGAGAACAGATGCTGGGAAGAAACGTTCTCACGCCTCCCCTGTTATTTTGCCTACGTGTACATATTGTTCTTCTGCATCCATCCCCTGTTCCCACCCTCTGCGTTATTCTATCCCGCGTTTAGCCACGCCGGCCGGCCATGCGCAGGCGAACAATATACACGCACACTTGGACATGGACTGACTCAATGCAATTACCCTCTTCCCTCATCTTTAGGAACAGTATTGGTGTACAAAAAGTTGAGGCATAGATTCTCATGAGCCCCCGCGACGCGGGGGCACATGAGAATCTATGCCTCTTGCAGTTGAGACTGGTTCTTGCACCGGACTTGTCCGGCCTGAACTCGACCTGCTATGATCCCTCAGACGGAGGACCTGTATAAGCTGTAAGTGGGACCAACATGAGGCACGGATTTTTTATGAGCTCTTGCGGCCTGCAGAGGCCCATGAGAATCTGTGCCGTCTGCAGATGGAAAGGACTCTTGGTCTGGACATGTCTGTGCGATTTTTTGATAATGCTTTTTGTATTCGGCCATTGTGCCTGCATACAATGCTAATGTAGATTTTGCGAAGCAGAGATTGCGGTGTAATTTGGGGAGGGACGGAAGGTGTGTGTGTGTGTGTGTGTGTGTGTGTGTGTGTGTGTGTGTGTGCGTGCGTGCGTGCGTGTTCGCGCAAGCATTTATGTGTGCGTCTGTGCTTGAATTCGAAGGATGGTTAAAGTTACTAACTTATTTACAGACTTGCCTCACGCATATCATTTAAGTGGTTATTCGTCTCGAATAAGTAAATGTATTTTTCTTACAACAAATTGGACAGATAATCGTGTATGTGGTGGAAAAAGCATGTTTTTATTATCATTAAGTATTTTATTATTAGTATTATAGGTATTCGCTTTAGAAATTCCCAGCACCTTTTGACAATTACGCGTTTGTCTCATTCATGACCACTCAAAAAGGTCCAGATAGTGTAGCTAACGAGTTAATCGTTTCACTGCCGAGAAAAAGTGAACACCACTCTACTGCAAGAGATATAGATCCTCATGAGCCTCCACAGGTGCCTCTTGCTAAAATTGCTTTGTATTTGACGGTTGAATATTTTTTTTAGGTTGAATGTACAATGATTTCAAAAACACAATCTGCGTTCACTGGCAGGAAGGGACGTACCCCCCCCCCCCTCCTCTCCTCTCCCTTTCCTCCCCTCCCCCTTTCCCCCCCCCCCCCCCTCCTCCGTATCTAGTTAAGGAATCAATAGTCTCCTGTTCAGGGTCATTTTATTTTGCTGTAGGTATTAATTTACACCTTGTTTACCGCCATTAACTTACACGTGTCCGTTATAGCATTTGGCCGCCGTTTCATAAGATGATATCCGAACATGATTCAAATCTCAAGGTTGGTGTCCTGTCCTGTCCTGTCCTGTAAATTATTTGTTTATGATGTTTTGGTTTTGAACAACTGCGGGCTAATTCTGGACACATCCTCCGTTTATAGTATTTCTGCATGACGGCCTTAAAGGGGCACGCCCGACCTTTTTTAAGGCTTCAGTTCGCAAAAAGCTTTTACTGGGCTTCAGTATACATACACTTAGTGACCACCCTATTGTCCCACCAAATGCTTTCTTTCGTCCGTTCAAAGCGAAAAGAGGCCCACCGGAATCTTCTGACGGATACGTAAAAAGATTGCTTCTGATAGACGATGGTAGCTGACGTCATAACTATTCTATACGACCTAAGGTCGTCATCTTCATAATTATAACCAATCAGAGACAAGATGGCGGATGAACCAGCGAAAAAAAAAAAAGAAAGAAAGTATCCGCATCGACTCGCGCCGACAATGACAGACTTGGAATTGAAGAGAAGAAAGAGGAAGAGAGACAAGATACCCATAAGTAGAACTGACATCGGACAAGGGAATATGGACATGTGGCAACGCGTAAAGCAAGAGCTTGGCCTGACCGCCCACCCGGAATTTGTCGCTTTCCTGATGAATCAGTAAGTAATCTACGGTCTTTGTCGATCTTCATATAGTTCCGCTAGCGAAAGTGGTGATTTTCAGAACTGATTCATGATCTTCACCAGAATTTATCTCTTACTGATTTCGCAAGATAATAAACATGTTTAATCATATAGTTACGAGCTAGTTATCACATTTTATGCTGCAGAGATATGAAAACTACGGTGTGTGTCAATGAAGTTGCACATCGCTGGTCGTAACATGTTTTTGTCGGTGCGGGCTCTAATTCACTCGATTCAGAGAGGTAGTGTTTCTGCTAGTATGGTGAATTTGTCGTTTCCAGTGATGCTTTCAGTTACGTAGACTTCGATGTGTGAGATGTGAAATTGACTGCAGTGCGGAGTGCGGCAGAAAGTGGGTATAAATACCAATGTTCTGTTTCAATGATGGAAGACTAAGGTGCGTGTTTCCGAGGGGTAAAGCCTGAGGATCAAAGGTCTATCCCTCGGTGCACTACTGTACGCACGATCCTTACTAGTAAATACTAGCAGGTCGAACGGAACCCGCATTGTGATTTTGACAGCATAGCGAGTATCATGGAAGGTTTATTCTACTTTCTCGTGAAGGGATGCCGGAGAGCTTCAGTACACGTGTACACTGACACGTGTGTACACCACACCGATGATTCCGGTCGCCCCCACCCACCCCCCCACCCCCCACCCCACCCCACCCCCCTCTCGTATTTTGGAAGTGTTACCTAACAACTATGTACCAGTTGCAATAGATGTATTGACCGTGATAATTCAAGGGTAGTGCCAGATTGGCTTGGCGCCTTCAGGCGCCAAGCCAATCTGGCACTACCCTTGAATTATCATGGTCAATCCATTCCTGCTGTAGGGCGTCGGGGCTACGTGGGTGGCGTCTATCTTGGGAGTACTGGTGAGGTTCCGTTTACACCGGTCGACTCCCAGCAACGAACGAAAGCGAAAGCATCACATACAACGGGCAGTTTGTACCACAAGCATAGACAGCACTCCGAACATCTCCAAGAGGCATAGTATCTATGCCTGTTGGCATTACTGTATCTATGCCTCTTTGAGATGTTCAGAGAGCTGTCTATGCTTATGGTGGAAGCAGCTTGTCCACCATGACTTCGCTGTCGTTCGTTCAGTGTTCGATGTCGTTCGTTTTCAAACGGTGAACTAAACCTCTCTACTCTTGCAAACGGTACGGTGGTGTAGTTCACTACCCGGATGTACTGAGATAGAAAGTAGACCGGCATCAGACCAGTGCATAATGCGTGGCTGGATTAGCTTCAAGATGGACTCTCTCACGCATCTGGGATCCGGCCATCCTTTGTCAGTCTCCACAGCGCACAGATACTTACTGCTCCATGCTATTCCGGCAAATGAGGCAAGGACATTTCGGCCATGCCGGCGCTTTCATCGCACATTGCTGGAGAATGATGTGCCGTGATAGCTCGGGAAAAAAACAACAACACCTTACTGGTTTGCCGCTTCAATCTCCAGACAATAAAGATTCAAGATTCAAACAGTCAAGATAACTTTATTGTTGCTATATAGCAAAATTTGTCTTGCCACCTCAGGTGCTGCTCACATTCACTCACTCTCTCATTCCACAAATTACAATAACAGAGCTACACAATGGACAATGACTCGGGACGGGTGAAGCCCGTCGCCAAGGCATCTAATGGCCAGCGCCAGTGGCCTCATCCCGAGCCGAACCTCTCTGACAAAAATGCTAAGACAGCCCTATGTCTCCTGAACACACTATATTATGTTCTTTTTGTTAAATTCCTACTTGACTAAAGCTAGTACACGAAAATACAAGTTATCAACAGAAACAAAATACCGTCGATAGGAAAATGATCTCCGATCTAGGCAACATAAAAACAACTGTCAAAACTGCACCTGGGGGCCCGTCGCCATAGTACAGCGCCAGTGTTTAGAGGGCGCCGCTCCGACAAAGTCCGTCAACACTATTATAACACATAAATGCCATTATGGCAGCAGCCATGAGTCATTTGATGAAATAAAAGCCAGTCAGCACTACAGTTGTGCTGTCACAATCGATCCGTATCCTTCGCTGTGTAGACCGACGTCAGTTGTGTTTAACTGCCGATTTTAAAATGTGACATGTTTTCCTTTTTCAGTAAAGTCAGTAATTGTGAGCTCTTATAGCAGGAACATAGGTGACTTCATTGACGCATATAATTAAGTTCCACTGAGTGTCTGCATGACGGGAAACGTAACGCCTCATGAGTCGCCGTGCAGCAAGAAGCATAAGTCCTCATGAGCCTCTGTAGTCTGCAGAGGCGCTTGAAGACCTGTGATTTTTGCGGACGTATTCAGTTCAGAGTCGTAGCAGTCCCGTAGCAACAAGCATATATCCTCATGCGCCTCTGCAGTTGAAAATGCGCATGAGGATCTGTTCTTTTTGCGGACGTATTTTGTTGCAGTCCTTTGTAGCAAGAAGCATTACTTATTAAGCGCCCCTGCTACCGACTGCAAAGCCGCAGGAGTATGTGTGGGTTTTTTTTTGCGGACGTTTCATGTTTTTTTTTTTTTTTTTTTTGGCAGTTTTGTATTGCAAGAAGCACTGATAAATCACCATGTAATGCGCCTCTGAAATTGTTAAGGCGCGTGAGGACCTGCGCTTTTTGCGGACGTATTTAGTTGTAGTCCTGTACAGCAAGAAGCATAAATCCTCATGCGCCCCTGCAACTGCAGGGGCGCATGAGGATTTATAGCTTCTTGGCTGGCGGGGTCCGTCCCCTGCTGGGCCGATGAATTAAGGACGCCCCCCCCCCCCCCCCCCGCCCCCGCCCAAGGCCCGTGCTCGGGAGTAACTGACCGCTGTTGAACTGAGGCGACCTTTCGCCTCTTGCGGCAATTAAATGCAACGTTGGGCCATCCTTTTTTGTGCGCGTCCGGCGTCCGACATGAAAGTCTGTCATATAACCCTCCCTCCGTCCATCTGAGGGTGAACAGTGGCTTTAGCCGGACAGTGACAATTGCCCGCCGCTGAATGGAGAATGGCGATCTCGCAGGCTTTGCAACTGAGCCATATTTCCATTTGCTGTCTAAGCCTGGACAATACCCTCCCTCCCCCCATCCTTCCCCCCCTCCCCCCCCCCCCTCACCTTCATCTCTCCTACCCCACCTCCATCCCGTGGATTTGCCATTCTTCATTCCGCATTTCCATAACATTATCTTTTCCCACCATTTTCATTCTATGCCTCTGCCACTACCACCACCACCACCCCACCACTTCCCCCGCCACCCCCCCCCCTCCCCACCCACCCACCCCACCATCACCCCACGTCCCCCACCCCCCGACCCCCTCCCTCTTTCTCTAGCGTTCCATTTTGCATGTTCATAGCATTATCTTTGACTACAATTTTTATGCCCCCCCCCCCCCTCCCAACCCAAGCCCACCTCACCTCCACCTCCATCACACTCTTAGTGTATTTCCATACTGTATCTCTCTCCCCTGCCCCCCCCCCCCCCCTGCCCCTGTGCACCTCACCCCACCATCTCCTTTTCTTCCCGTTTTTTCATAGCATTACCTTGCAGCAGGCAACCACCACGATCCGTTTTTTCAAATCATGTTGCAGTCTGTTCAACAGCATGTCCCTGCATAGTTGACATAAATCCGTTTCTAAAATCTGGGACTGGTGTATCCCCACGTGCTCGCGTTGCGTTCTTCTGGGTCAGTTCTGACAGTGTATTGTTCAAGGTAAGTCGTTCACGCTATTATCTATGACTGGTTATGATTTCAAAGCAGCTTTCTAGTGCATTGAAAACGTGAGGTCGATTCGATATGCGAATTGTCCTCTGAAGACAACATTACAGCCCAGGAGATAGATTGATCATGGTGGTTGAAGGGTGGTGCCAGAATAGTTGAACGGTACTGCCAGAGTAGCTTGGCGCCAACAGGCGCAAAGCTGCTCTGGCAGTACCTTTGAACTGTATCTTCTTGTAGTGAGTGAGGGGCGGTCCGTGGCGCAGTGGTTAAGGCGCCTGCCACCAATGCCAAAGGTGCGCGGTTCGATACCGGGTTCCGGCGTTGGACTTTTCTCCTCTGGTAAGTGTGACCGTTAATTCGGGCGGACCGTCGGGGGTTCTTTCTCCGGGTACTCCGGTTCTTCCACCCCCCCCCCCCACACACACACACACACACTTTGGTACCGGTCTCAGGCCACTTTACAAATTTCAAAATACAAGCGATCAAAAATCTCTGGAACTTCAGTAGCTGACTGGCCCTTCGTTTGTCTTGTACTGTGTTTGTCTTAAATGGCGTAAATCCGTGTCTGTTTCGTGAGTGTGTGTGTTGGGTTTCAGGCGCGGCGCTTTGAGTCGATTTCCCCAAAATTGAGAAAAAGCGCCTATATAATAACGGTATTATTATTATTATTATTAGGTATGAGTGGGATAAAAGCGCCATCAGTATCGGCTAAGTATAACCGCAGGCCGAGTTCCCCACATTTGATAGCTCGCCGAGTCTAGTCTCGTTTTAAAGACACGTAATCTAGAGATCTAGAGGGCGTTCTTGCGCTACACGGGAACTCTGGCAACCAGCCTATTGCGAATCAGACTAGTAATGGGGTGGTGACCATTTCTGTGTCCGAAGAACGCTTCGTAAATTTCATTTTATTTTAAAAGCTTGTTTGAATGTTTGTTTTTTTAGTATGGAACCATGCGTTATGTAAAGGTTACGGTTCTTTCACGGAGTCCATGGCGCGCAATGTCGGTAACGTTTTTCTCGAATTGCAGAAATCGCATGGACATGAAGCCGCTACTGACAGCCAAAGGGTTAACCCATTCAGCCGGAGATGGTCGACCATGTCGGCGCCAAGCTAATCTGGCACTACCCTTGAATTATGATGGTCGATCCATCTCCTGCAACAAGTGTATAGTCATTAGATGACGCCTCCAAAATTTGGGAAATACGTGCGTCGGGCTGAATGAGGTAACTCGCTGAAGTATCGAAATGTTTGGCTGGCCGCCGAAGACAACAGTGCATTTCAGGAGACAGATCGACCATGATAGTTCAAGGGTGGTGCCGGGATAAGCTATTCCGGCACCACCATTGAACTATCATGGTCGATCCGTATCCTCGCTGGCACGTCGTGTGTCAGGACTGAATGGGTTAAAGTCGTGTTTGGTAAGCAGATGTAACCCGGTGCCGGACGGTGACTCAACCTTTTGGTTTGGCACCATTGTCCCCAGCCCCCGTTCCGCCCTCCCACGCCCAACCCCCCCCCCCCTCCCCCACCCTTCCTGTGACCCATGTCTTACTACCCAGACCGGTACCCTCTCAGCCCCACCCCCTACCCCCCACCCCCACCCGCTTGTCCGCCCTTGTCATAGAGATCGATCGGAAGTAGCAACAAAAGGCTGGAAGTTGACATTGTCTGCGAGGGGCCGGCTGGCCCTACCATCCGGGTGGGTTAGTTAGATGGTCTGAGTTGTAGCCTTGGGTGGGGCCACCTTAATCTGTGTAACACTCACGTGCTTACACCCTGAAGGCTTTCTCGGTGTGAGAAGCAGAGAGTGCCAGACACATCATGCCGATCTCTATTTGAGCAAGAGGCATAGAGTCTCAAAAACATCCCCTGTGTATATGTTCGCATGTGTGTTGCATGCAGATAGAATGAGAATACAATGGCTGTTGCAAATCATAGACCAAAGACTGAAGAGGCTATTACTTCATGCATGCGCCTTGTATACAGACAGTAGCTACAGTATCTATAGTCAAGCCAACTGCAGACGAGGGCACAGCTGCAGGTGCTCATGAGGATCGGTGCCTCTCGCAGACAAAACTAGATAGTAAGCGGATGGACTGTTGAGTCTGCTTGGCCATCATGTTACTTTCTGTCAGCGTACCAGTTACTGACGGGACTCACAGTGACAAACGGTGCCCTGGACAGATGCTGAGTTTTCGGTCACCTCTCCTCCCCCCCTCCCCCGCCCCGGTCATTATCATCCAACATCCTGTAACACCCGGAAACATCTGCCCACCGTCGGAGGGAGGGAGGGTGGAGCTGATGGGGGGTAGTTTTAAGGTTGGTGGGGACATGTGGCGGATGGACTCTAAGCTTAGGACAGTAGTTGTGGAATAACCATTGTAGGTTAACGTGCTGAACCCTGAGGTCAAATCTGACAGAATTACGAGTCTAAATCACCATATTCGGGCGATGTCTTTTAAAGACTACATAGTAGTTCAGGACTAGCTTGACCATGGTAGTTCAAGGGTGGTGCCAGAATAGCTTGGCACCTGGAGGCGCCAAGCTATTCTTGCACCATCCTTGAACTGTAATGGTTGATTCATCTCTTTTAAGGGCCGAATGGGTTAATCGCGAAATGACCCCTTCCTCCTGAGAAACAGGAACGGGATAGGCATACGCCAGGGGCACATGCAGATCAGTCTTCACAGGCTGCGGTGGCTCACGAGGATCTGTGGCGATTGCCTCTCCCGTCAGTGACTGCGCGTCCCCTCTCTTCAGTCCACCCACTTCCGGTCTAGGCGCCAGATCAGTTTCAGGTCACATTACATAGTCAAATTTGGCCAGTTCAGGCCGTGCAAGGACCGGTGTTTTTAAAAATAATTTTTGCCTTGTTTGAAAATTTGTAGTAGGGCTGAATGTTGAAATTTGCTGGAAATTTCTGGTTAGATGAGAGGAGACATGTTTGGTGCTTTGATTCATACCATCTTGAGCTTATTCAGTAGAGAATTGTGGACCTATGTTGAGTTGCCGTTGACGTAGTGATTTGAGGGGCACGCTGATTTCAGCTGTGCTTGGGTGTGGGGTTGGTAAGGAATCAGGTTCATAGCCAAGAAATGAGACTGTCAACGTGCTGTTTTTATTGTTATTTTGTGCATGGCAAATGTGCAGCTGGTGAGCGGTAGTGTTTTTTAGGGGATTGAAATATTAGGGGATGCCTGGGACTGACTATGGCTAAGAGACTAGACAGTACGGAAACGCGACTGTGTACCGTGGCCTTCAAGGTCGGCTTTGTCAGTTTCGGCTTTTGTTGCGTACACTGATGCTGGCTTCAGTTCCTGAGTACTGGGGAGTCACACTCGTGCACTTCAGCCAGGATGATACCTCAACCTCAGGTGTACTGAGCTGCAACGATCTCAGCACGAAGCGTAGATCCCATCCAACCACTGCAGTCACAGAGGCCTCTGGGAGTCTGTGCCTATTGTACATGGAAGTTGCTGGTTGACAGATTGTCGGGCACACGCCGGGCGTTCCTCTTTTTTTTTTTTTTCTTTTTTTTTTTTTTCTTCTTCTTTTTTTTTTTTTTTTTTTTTTCTTACCCTTTGGCTATCTGTAGCGCATTTTGTCGCGATGATCCTTACAGGAATCATCGCGACTAAAAGAGCTGCCGACAGATAAAAGGTTCACCTATTTCTGTCTCGGTGGAATTAGACTCGTCATTACGTAGTGGCGTTTTTATTCCAAACAAAATTTTTTAACCCTTTCTTTCTCTGCCACTGTATGTACATTTTTGTTTCTGACATTTTGTATCATCAACGACCAAAAGCCAAAACCGTCCAAGAAACATGATGCTCCTTGGTCTCAACAAGAGGCCTAGAACCTCGCGGGGGCTCATGAGGATTTATGTCTCTTTCACTTTTTCTCGACAGTGAAGGAGTTAATCTTAATCGTTATAGTCAAGATAACAAGAGGTTCTAGGTAGCTCAGGTAATAATAGTAAAGAGCATTTTCCCCACCCCCCACCCCCACCCCCCCACACCCCCCCCCCCCCTCCCAAAAAAAAAAAAAGAAGAAAAAAAAGGGGAAAACAAAAGTGTAATACTTTAATGTAGCGGGTGGAGATTGTTCGTGTGTCATTAATTTGTTTAAAGTTTGCATGTACTTGACCTTGGGACGGGGAATGGTTCTTGGGAAATTAACTTAGTTCTACATTGTTGCCTCGTTGAAAATTGTCTCTCCTTATCATAAAGTGGATATATATGTTGTCTTGCCTTCACATGGCAGAGATTTGTTGCCAGTAGAAGAATAAAATCCACATTGGTCTATATTTGATGGTACTGAACAAATCTCAGAGTACCCGAAAAGCCTGATTTATACAACAGGTTAGCCAACGCCTGTTTGCAGAACCTATCGGTGCATGTGCAGGAGGCTTAATTAACCCTTTGGCTGTTGGTAGCGGTTTTCGTCGCGATGATTCCTGCAGGAATCATCGCCACTGAAACAGCTACCGATAGCCAAAGGGTGAACGTGAAAAGCTATACAGACAACGAGGCAATGAAAATTTTAGTATCGTTTACAAAGTGTGTAGACTTGACTGAATTTTTTTTTTTTTTTTTTTTTTTTTTTTTTTTTTTTTTTTACGGCTTCTTTGTCGATCAAAATAATTATGTCTGATTGTCCTATGTTATGTGTGTCTATGAGGGTCCCTTAAATTATACACCCTGGTCAGCCCCACAGGGTGGGTTTTCCTCTCTATTCTGGGGCATGCGTTTCTGTCTACACTTTGTCCATTCACCTGTATTTGCCTTTTTGAAACTCTCCCTACTGTCTGCGCTGCCTGTAGCTCTTGATATTGGATGTGCGTTGCTAAATGGTCTCGGCTTTATTTAGGCCCCATGTGTTAGGTTTATTTAACGTATTGGACCGGCTGGCGACATACATTCAATGTTCTGTTTAGTTTTTTTTCACAAGCAGTGCAGGCACGTCCTGAGAAAGTCTTGTTGCTGTCGGGACGTTAAGCAATGTACAATCAATCAATCAATCTTAAATTATACAAGCTGTACGGTATGTCTTCTTATTTCAGTTCTACTCTGTCTGCACTGATAACACTTTATAGTCGGTCTCAATCGCAGCGGCATGGACTGAGGGGTCCTTCGTTGTCAGACTTTCGAAAGCTCCTCACACCTTCAAGAGGCAACTACCGACATGCAAGGGGTTAAAAGAAAAAGTAGAAAGACTGTGTACTCACTATTATATGGGAGATGACGGAATCGGTGGTTATAGTTTAAAGTATAGTGTCAGATCAGCTTGCTGCCTTGCAGGGAAGGTGCCGAGCTAAACTGTCGCTAACCTTGAACTGTCACGTTATGGTCAGTCTCGACTGTGTCTAACCCTTTGGCTGTTGGTAACAAGTGTTTTGTTGTGTGTGTGTTGGTGGTTTAGTTGTTTTTTTTTTTGTGGGTTTTTTTTTTTTTTTTTTTTTTTTTTTGTCGCGGGCACCGATGGCAAAAAATCGCAACCAACAGCCGAAAAGTGAAACAAACACGGTCAGTCTATCGCCTGTTGTGGTGTCATGTTTTTACTCTTTGGGTGTCGGTAGCGGTTTTAGTCGCGATGATTCCTGTAGGACTGAATCATCGCGCCTAAAACCGCTACCGACACCCAAAGGGTCAATCATAATCAGAACGTGTATTGTACCGGCCGAGGACTGCGCCCTAGTTTTAATCCCCTCAAGCCCCTATTGCTTTGCATCCACAGCAGGCGTCTGTCAATCCATTGACGTCACCCTTGAATTATTATGGCTGTGATGGCGTGTGGGTGGGTATTTTTAAATCGGCCTAATAATAACTTGTATGGCCAAATGGTGTGCTCTGATTTTATCCTCGCCTCCCCGGTTTCTATTTTTCTTAGTGGAGGCCTTTTTTGTACGTATAGGTCGTTTGACATCAAAGTGCACGGGTTTTTTTTGGGTTTTTTTTTGTTTGTTGTTGTTTGTTTTTTTTTTTGTTTTTTTTTTTTTTTTTTTTTTGGGGGGGGGGGCAAAATTTGTTGTTTTTTTGAAATATCTTCGCAAAGAACCACTTTTCTATACCAATCTTAGAACAAATATCTTTCAGCGTCAGTTGACCTTATATGATTTACTTTCGAAAAATTCAAATGCAGTGTCAATTTTGCTGTACAGTCGAAAATAAATCTGAATTTTTAGATGAAATGGCTGATTTTTAAGTCCCTAAATGCGTTCCAGATATATTCAGCCCAGTATAAGAAAGATTTATTTTCACGTGAATTTTCAAGTTGACGTTTTCAAACCTGAAACAGCTCAGGCATACATTAAGTCTGCAAGATTGACCTCGACATTGAAATCTGGCTTCTTTTTTTTTGCGTCGGTGCTCTATTAAGGTATTGACAATGGCTTGTTCCTGTCTTTTCACCAAATTTGTTACGACTGTACAGCAAAAGCAACGAATCATAGAAGTTCAGAAAAAAATTAGCCCATATTAAGTCGATTGGCTCTAAATTATATTTGTGTTTAAAGCGGTACCAAATAGAGTGTTTCTTTGCAGAGCTATTAGGAAAAAAAATACCTGTGTGCGCTCAGATGTCAAAATGTCCTATACGCATTCATTACACCCCCCACCCCACCTCATCCCCCCCCCTCCTTCCGCCTGTGTGAGTGATTGTTCTGTTCCCCTAGTGATGGTGTTAGTTGAAGGTATGCAAACACCCCCCCCCCCCCTCCTGCTGCCAGATGCGCAGACTTTCATCAGTCGCAAGAGGACTATTGAAGGTCCACCAAGCTACGCATCTATTCGTTTGGGCTTGATTCCCATGCGATATGAGGTTCCGCAGACCTCCCTGTACTGAACTAACGTAGACCGGTTAAAAATCCAGCGAAATCCATACATTTCGGCAAGAGGCATAGATTCTGATGAGCCCCTGCGGACGCAGGGGCGCATGAGAATCTATGCCTCTTGCAAATGGAAAGACCTAGACAGGAATGTGTGCTCCGTTCCTCATCCACCCCGTTCCAAGACATAGATTCACATGAGCCTCTGCAGCGGCAAAAAACGCATGAGAATCTCTACGTCTTCCTAGCTGTCCTCCAACCGAGGAAAACCTCACACCACTGCCACTGAAAGAGAGCCCACTGTCAGGCCTGCGCATACGTATACACTACAGGGGTCATTTCGGGATACATCTGCCGCGCGCTCGGGGTCATACAAGGTAAAAATGGGGGTCAGAGCTGGGTCAGGCGGCTAAATTTAGAGCCTCGCGGCAGCGCAGCCTGCCCTCCATGAGTCCGGGGTTGTCCACCGCAGTTGACCAGACGGTGACCCGGCCTCGACGGCTTGTGGTCAGTACACCTGGCCAAGAGTTCGCCTCAGCGTGACGGGCGGACTAACTTCGCTTGCGGGGAGTTTAGTACGCGACGTTCGGATCGGGTGATTGCCCAGAAATGTACACGCTGATTTGTCTGTGGCACATTCGTTGTCAGTCTCTCTCGATTCACTACCGCTGATCAGGCGCCAAACTAATCTGGCACTACCTTTGAATTATCATGGTGGATCTATCTCCTGCAACTGGTACATAGTTGTTTTTTTTACCCCTACAGAATGCGGCTGTGGGGTTACATGGGTTAAATATTACTATTAATTTTCCTCTGCGTGAGGAAATCAGGACGAGTCAGAGGGGCCAGTACTAACCCTTTAGCAAACTGCTTACAGCAGCAGGTGCTCATGAGAATCTACCACTACTGAATTCCCACATCTTGACTTCTCTGCACTCGAAAAAATGCGAAATGCAATTCCCCAAATCAAAATTTAAAATCTGTCAATAAAGACTGACCAGTATGTGTTCCAGCAGTTTTGTGGTGGTTCGTAATCACCTAATGTGATACCGTCCCAAAATATGTTCCTGCCCTTTGGCTGTCGGTAGCGCTTTTTGTCGAGGCGATTCCTGCAGGACACTAACCCTAACCCTTCCTGCAGGAATCACCTCGACAGAAAGCACTACCGACAGCCAAAGGGTTCATTAAATTGTGTCTGTTTTTGTTGTTGTTGGGGTTGTGTTTTTTTTCTTAGAGATCATCTATGATCATGCTGCTTGTTCGATTTATTTGGTAATGCTTCTGTCTGCAAACTTGGTTCTGCTTCTGCAAGCGCGCACACTCGAATTTCAGACATAAGGGTGTTTCTGACTGTCAGTCAGACTGGGAAACGGATCGAATGTGATAATTTACGGGTAATGTGTAACCAACTTGCATTGGCGCCTAGAACGTTGGTATCAGTATGACTGTGATAATAATAAGGGTTTTTTTTTCCCAAGCTCATTAAATAGGTCTTTACCACCCGAAGCCCGAACTGAAGTGGCCTGTTCCTTTAGAAACAAACTGACTGGCTTAAGCTGATATAAGCTAGCAAAAAGGTCGATTAAAACCACGTTTGATCTTCAAATTTGAAATAGTATTCCAGGAAGATACCTATATTATATGCGTTAGATGTGTGTTACCAGGCAGTAAGACCGAGACAGTAAGATGATTTTTTTTTCCCTCAATTGGACATAGGCCTGTATGCTTGCGGTAAAAAACAAAACAGAGGAGTGAGGCACTTGAACCTAACAAATTGTGCAACTTAATAATTGTATGAAATACACTGTCATTATGTGACAACGTTGCACAAGATCACGCATGGATTTGATTTAATTAAGATATAACTTATGTATTTTACCCAAACGTCGCCCACAGATTAGCGGCCCTCTCTCTCTCTCTCTCTCTCTCTCTCTCTCTCTCTCGTTCCATTTCCTCGGTCGTCCGCTCTTTTCGTTCGTTTGCTTGAAGTCCAGTAACGTGTCAGTTCAGGCAAATAAAACTGTTGTCCACTGACTGGTATCTGCCTGCCTATCTGCTGTTTGCTATATTCTCAAATAATTATTATCTCAGTCACTGTGCAACTGAAAAGTTGAGAGAAGACCCTGACTTCGTCCTTGAACTGAATTTGCAGCGCAACAAGTACAGGCCTCTCTGTGGGTCCATGCCATCTACAAGAGGCATAGATTCTCATGAGCCCCTGCAGAAGCAGCTCATGAGAATCAATGCCTCTTGCGCGGCTTTGATCGGAAACTCATTTACATCGTCAGATTGAGGAAACGATGGTGGTTTGCAGCATGCGATTGTACAGTAGGTAAGTGGCGGTAGAGCCGAGTCAGTGGAGGCGAGCCAAGCTGTAGCATAAAACCAGTGCGATGATCCTCGTGTGGGGGGAACTCGAAGCCATGCATTGCAGTCCCGAGGGACGAAACAGGAACTGAGGCCTCGCCCATGGGAGTACCAACACACACAGACCACACCTCTATAAGCAGTCTCAGTGGAGTGGTTTGACGCTCTGTGAAATTCTACACCGGGTGTAGGGACTCTTTCTCAAAACCAAGCAACAGCAAGAGAAAAACACTAAACATGCAGAAGAAAATTGTGGGAAGGTGGCATGAACGACTTGAGAAACTGGATCAGTGTTACAAGTGCTGACGGATGAAATCGCACAGCTTCAAGTGAGCAGCTTCGCTGAATTTGTTTCGAGCGTGTTGAGTCCATTCCGCGTTACACGTGACGACATTCGTCATTGTGAAAGCCAAGAGTTTATTTACGGACGAACGCTTCTGTTCACGAGTGAAAACTTCATCGGAGGCCTAGTATACACAGCTCTGGGGGCCGCGAGAAATTTCAGCGCCAGCGTAGCGAGGAACGTCATTTACCAAGCAAGAATAGTGCTCTGTCGGTGCAGTACTCTCACTGTAGGTTTCCAACTCCGGCCTTGACTCTTCTTGTCACTGAGAGAGACCGGCTTGTCAGTCTGAGCTCGTCCAGTCGGCGCCAGTTCATAAGTGTGTGATTATTGTGGTTGCAAATAGCAAATAGGCTGCACGTTTGAGCGTGTGGTGTAATGCACGTCTGAGATGTGAGAGCGGTGTGGGAAAGTTGTCGCTGTCGTAGTGAGGGGTGCAAGTGAGAGGACTGACAGGGCGAGTGGATGCACGCCGGACTGACGCGCGGACACATGGGCGGGCCCAGGACACGCGCGCACGCAGGCACACAGTAGCGGCGTCAAAGTGTTGACATATCGGTGCACTAGTCCACTGGCATCATACAGGTGATTCACTCCGTGTCTTGTGGACCAGTCGGCCTCACTGCCCCGGGTGTGTTGATCATCTCTGGCATTCACGTGAGCGCGCGCGCGACACGTGCGTCGGGGAGGGGGGGGGGGGGGCCGTTTGTGTTTTGATACATGTGGCCTTCACTTCAGCCGCTCGTCTCTGTCCTACTTCTCGCATGTCTTACACCGACTCGCGTGCACCCGTAGCAGCGCTCTGATGTTGCCGGTCTTCGCCACGGGACACAGCAACGACTTGGACTCACACAGACGGCACCGCACGTTACTTAGTTGTTTGATGGGACTTAATCCGTAATATAAACAGTAATATGACGTCTATACAGTTGCCAGCTGGCGATCTCAACATCTTTCAGCGCCGGAAGTGAGTGTCGTGCAATTGAAATCTGTTAGCGGTTCTGCTGGGTGAATTTCTGCTTTAGCTGTGCGACATTTCTTACTATAAAACATACTAACAGCATTTCTTTTGCGTTGTCTTTTGATGTGGCACATGCATCTGCTGCCACCAGCATTCTGAGTCAGTCTGCGGAAGTGCTATTATGTGCGAAGGTTAAGAAAAGTCAGTGCTTTTTCCTGACATGTGACGCTTAAAATTTACTCGTCATCCAGCAGTGCCTTATACATATTACCGATGTGTGTGGCGTTTTTTTTTTTTTTTTCTTTCTTTCACTTTTGTGACTTCCGCGGACATTCTCCAGCTAAGCTTACCCCTTCACTTCCTCACTGCACTCACCCCTCCCCGTTTTCCACCCCCCGGACACCCCCCCCCCCCCCCGCCGCCCCCCCCCCTCCCTCCCTCCCTCCAAGCTGTATGGACGGGCCTTCAAGCGACCATCCCCGTGTTTCTTTCGGCGGTGTTTGATGTGGGTAATGGATGAGCCTGTGGCCCCTGGACGCTGTCCTCTCCTGTCAATCTCCCAGGATCCCGCACTGACAGCAGTGTACCACTCTCAAGGTAAGCCAGCATGCAAATGCTGATGCTCTGATGCACTGTATCTATTAAAAAGAGGAGACCCAGCAGTTAGACGGAGGCGTAGATTCTCACATGTACATGCAGCCACAGGCGGTGGATTGACTGACACGACAGAATCTCCGTGCCCGTGTCCAAGAGGCATAGATTCTCAATGTCCCTGCAGCAGTGGCTGCTGCTTCAGCAGCAGCCACAGCTGCAAGGACATAATAATTTTGTGACTGAGAATCTCTGCCTCATGCACATGGAAGCGTTGTCGTGTTAATCTCTGGATTACTCACTTGAAGAAAAAGGTACTTGGCCCCATGCACTGCACTGAAGTTACGCCATAATGCAAATGGTGATGCACGTGACAGTGACTTGAAAAAGTACTAGAGCACCAAGAGGCATAGATTCTCATGCAGTTCTCGTAGAATCTGTGACTCTTGCAGATAAAGGATCATCATGTCGACGCCAAGACTGCCTTGGCGTAGGAGACTCAAGGCACACGGGGCCAGCAACTGGCCCAAGCAGCGTAAGAGGCATAGCGCTGCCAGAGCATGAACTAAACTAGTCCGGAGGCGGCACGTCTCGAATGAGTTAAAACGATATAAGCCGCGTATCCGAATGCAGCAGGTCAGCAATATGTTAACCCTTTGGCTATCGGTAGCGGTTCTTGTCGCGATGATTCCCGCAGGAATCATCGCGACAAGAACCGCTACCGACAGGCAAAGGGCTAAAATGTATTTTCGCCTGACGGCTCCCTCTTCACGTCAAAAATACAAAGTAAATAAAAATAGATTTTTAAGGTTGCATCGTCACCCATGGTTGGTTGGTTAGTTCGGGTTTAACGTCCACAGCACCGAGGTGATCATGAACGGCCCTGACGGGCGGGTTACGGGGGACAGGGAAATCTATTGCCTATGGTAAGAAAAGAAACACGCTTAGAAAAAACGGTACAACACAATTTATTAATATTTCGGGTAAATACCCTTTGTCAAAATAGACAAACAAACAGAGACATTATTTGCTACTTATCTAAGCGTGTTTCTTTCTCCGTTGGGTACTTCTTTGCATTTCACACGCTTGGCAGTCACCTTTTTGGTCTGGATTGCTTATTGCCTATGGTGTACGACCTGAACACTGATCAACTCAGGCGCACTCCAACTGTGCCACTTTGATTTACCAGGACCTTTCAACGGACATGCTATTGAACAAATCCGTTTTCCCCCTGGATTGTGAGTCCAGCTACCGGGGCCGGGACGGGATTCGAACCCACGACCCGGCGATTCCTTTCGCTCTCCTGCTCCGACGTTTAACCGCCTGAGCTATTTCGGACTCCAATGTCACCCATTCAGGCTGTTACCCATTCAGATCCACTATCGTCCATCCACCTGGAACACTCTCCCACTCTCTCTCCGTCAGAAACACTCTCTCCTCCTTCCAGTCCGCCCTCAAAACTCACCTCTTTCAACAGTTCTAGCACTATAGGCCTTTTTCGTAATTGACGCGTTTAGAGTTATCCGCCCTTGCGCTAGTCGGAAGTGCGCCGATAGAGTCGTTCCGGTTTACAGCAAGACATGGCCAATGTGAAAGTTATTGTGCGAGGATGAAAACGATATTGCGTATGCTGTTTCCACTTAAAACTTGTCCGTGTTTTTGAAGAAATTCCTTCAAGTCATTTACTTTCATTGAGTCAAACGCTTTGTCCGCTATCGCGAGCGCAAACCGGAACTACGCATAGCAAAGGGACGCAACTCGTGACGACTCACAGCGCCAATTACGAAAAAGGCCTATATCACCACATTCCCCACCCCAAGCTGACTGTCGTAATGTATTTGTGGTACGTGAGTCATTGTCTAAAGCGTGCGCATGCGTGCGTGAGTTGTGAGTGCGCGCTTAGAGTTATAATTATTAGAAGATAAGCGCATTATAAATACCGTTATTATTATTATTATTATTTATCCGCCCACATAAACTCATCTACTTACCTACTCATCTGCCGTACAGAACAAAATGGTTTCTTAGTTGCGAGTTTCTTTGCTTAGTGGGACTTTTCTCCAGGCAACAAAAGGTCATTAGTTCCAAATACCTCATTTGTAAATAGTATTCTCAGTATGTCTTACACTAAGGAATGTTAACTTATGATGTTTAAATGTCGTACAATGAAAGGTTTTATTTGCTCTTTGTACGTAAGAGAGTTCACCGGATGTGCACAAGGGGCGATTAAAAAAAAAAACTTCTTGTGCGTGTGACTGCTCACATCAGTAGATCATGAAAAGGTTAGAGAAGTCTTAGTGGATAGGAGGCAAGACAACATGGAGAATCCGTTGCGTCGGCGAATTTTAGCAATCGAAGTCCGCACGGCAGCAGCTCGCTTTCATTGCAGACTTTATTTTTCAACCTGTGTTAATTAATGCCTTTCCGTGTCCAGTTTCCAGTTGCATGGGTGATCGTAGTCCTGCGCCAGCCACTCAGCAAGGTGCTCCGCTGTAGCGGAGCACCTTGCTGAGTGGCTGGCGCGGCGGGATTAAGCTCACTCATGCAACTAGCACCTGACCTTTTTCGTGTCGCATTATGCGCATATTGATTGACCTACACTGCTGTGGAGAATGTATTTGATTTATGTATCAACACCTGCCGGCTTTTGTAGGGAGCTTCGCACTGCCATTATTTTATATTTCTGCAACAAGGAAATGCTTTTTAGTCTGCGGTATCGAGTGTGCCATTTTCAACACGCACATTGCTGTCGTTTTGTCCTATCAGCAGAGGGTATCGCCAAGCTTAGAACCGCTGCAACAGCTCTCTGAGACAACTATGCCGGAGAAGCATCGACCTCGGTAGCTGGAGGGTTGCGTCTGATTAGCTTGGCGCTGTAGCGGCTTATCTGTGCGGCATTTCAGTCAGTTTGAAAAACGTATTGACGATTTGTGTGTATGCAGAAACTATACCAGAGTCGCCGGCCGCGGCAGGGGCAAATTTTGTTAGTATTCTCACGTCAGTTTTTATCGCCTGTGTGAAAGGAAAACAGGATTAAGTCCATTAAAATCCATACCCGCCCCCCGTTTTTCATGGAACCAGTCGACACACGTAGGGACTGAGAGAGACACGTCATTTTTGCATGACGTCATCGCTGCCAGGCCAGCGGACTCGGATATTTATTTTTGATATCATTGTTAATTCAACGTCAGAGCTCCGTCGAAAGAACGTGGATATAAAGTGAGTTCGGCAAGATGCGTAGATCCTCACTGAACCCCGCCCGCAACAGAGGGGGCTCATGAGGATCTACGCTTCTTGCTTGTTGGGTGGCGGTGTTGGTGTTGGGTGGTGTTCATTTTTTTCTCACGCAGTGAACGAGTCAAATTCTGTTATTTTAACGCAGAGAAGCCGGGAGGAGAAAAACGCTCGTTGTAGACGTAGTTATGCGAGGGTCTGACTTTAAAAGTCTTGCAAGTCCAATTTGATAAGACTTAACTCATTCAGTCCGACGGCCGTATTTCCCAAATTTCAGAGGCGTCATCTAATGACTATCTATGCACCGGTTGCAGGAGATGGATCGACCTGGACCATAATTCAAGGGCAGTGCCAGATTTGCTTGGCGCCGACAGGCGCCAAGCGAATCTGGCACTACCCTCGAATTATCATGGTCGACCCATCTCCTGCTATATTGCGTCAGGGCTGAAGGGACGCAATAGAGTGTCAGGTAACGCACAGTGTGTTTCTGCTGTCTTTGTTAATTCAAGACCAACAAACCCTAGATGTCCTCGGGAACATGGATTCAAAATGACGTCAGCAAGAGGCGTGGATCCTCATGAGCCCACACTCAGCTGCGGGGGCTCATGGGGATCTATACCTCTTGCAGTTGGGTGGTCACAGTTTTTCTTGGCACTGAACGAGTTCAGTTATTTGTTGTTGTTTTTTTATGATATCAGATTACAATTTTTGCTTTTGCGAATACAGCAGAATCCAGACCAAATGGGTGACTGCCAATCTTGTAAAATGACAACAACAACAAACAATTCAACGCGCTTAGAAAGGACAAGCACAACACATTTTATTAAATTAACGGCCGGGCTACACGCACATACATGCACATACCTTTTTCCAGCAAGACCAGACCAGAAATCATCGTGCCTTACTGAAACAGATAAGTACATTAGTCCATTTTTATTTCAATGTTTTTGTTTGTTTTTTTTTTTGTTTGTTTTTTGGTAACCCGAACAATTAATAAGTTGATTTAATGAGTTGTACTTGATCTTTTTTAGCGTGATTGTTTCCTTGGTGGGAATTTCTTTCCATTTATCAGTGTTGCCTATTATAAAACTGCCGATACGCGCGTTTTGAAGTACCATTACGCATAAATCTGACGACACATCTCATCACCAATTGTGTTCGTCATTCCTTGTCGACACACCTAATGAACTTTGACAGCAGTTTGGACACGCAGTAAAAGCACAATCTGTTTGTTTTTGTCTACTGTATTTTTAAAAAATACGGTAGACTTTGAAATGGGGCTGGTCGGAGCGCATTCCGGAGCATGCACATGTCGTTTTTGACGTGCGGCGCAGAAATTCTGACAAAGAAGCCGTAGCAAGATAAAAATGACGTCACGTCTAGCTACGCAAACCTCGCTAGAGAAAGTCTTTTAGGCGCCAAACGGCGCGCGCGTGTGTGTGTGTGAGTGTGTATGTGCATGCGTGCGTGCGTGCGTGTGTGTGTGTGTGTGAACAACTAGAGCCCTCGTTTGAGGACGGACAAGCTTGACATTTCAAAATGGCCGTTTCACAAAAACCGGTTAATCCACGCTGGGATCCGTAATTTTATATATTTTGCGTATAGCTAGATAAAAGGGACATAGTTAACCTCATTGTACCTCTAGAACGTTTGAGTAATAATTATATATATATATATATATATATATATATATATATATATATATATATATATATATATATATATATATATATATATATATATATATATATATATATATATATATTCACGTTTTGGAGATTAATTTTACGAATTATATGGGTTAATCTTAAAGCAATGGAATCTTTTTTACGAAAAAATTGCCAATCTTCTCATTAATAATCGCATGATTTTTCATATACGGTATTTACATAAGCCTGCAGTTTGTCTCGGCTGTCGGGTAGGATTAGGTCAATTGTGACCTGTATGCCCTAGGTGTGAAAATCAAACAGTTTTCTGCACCACTTTTTCTGAGTCATTTGTAAAACAGCTAACATAACTTTAATTTTCTTTTACGAAAAAAACAACAACTATCTTCTCATTGTACCCGCATGATTTTTCATAAACAGTGTTTATGAGCTGATCTGAGCTGTTTGTCCCGGCCCTTGGGTAGGATTAGGTCAAATTGTGACCAGTAAGCTCTAGGCATGAAAATCAGCAAGAAAATTGCAAAGTTGGTCCTTTGATACGTCAAATGTTAGTACTGCGATGAGTGACGTATAACATCGAGTCGTCACTATGAACACGGCGTCGTGGGGCTAATGATGCCATGACGTGAAGCTTGAAGTGACGTCATTTCGATGCTCAGTCGTGCTATCATTCGGCGTCTTCAGAAAATAGCTATGCTACGCCAGACCATTCCAGTATCACTAGGCAGGCATTGTCATGGAACCCCCAGGGAAAGAGGAAAAGAGGTAGGCCGAGAAACTCCTGGCGTCGAGACCTCCAAGCAGACATCAAGAGACTGGGAACCACCTGGAGTAGAATCGAAGGAGAAGCACAGGACAGGAGTTGCTGGAGGTCTCTCGTCGACGGCCTATACTCGGGTAGGGGTGACAGGCGTAAGTAAGTAAGTAACGCCAGACCATAGAGCTTACGAATGGCGGGAATCGCCGTGTGTCCGTCTTTATTTCTGTGTGCCAGTGTGTGTGTGTGGATCAGAGGGTGGGTTAGAGTAGAAGGAGATGGATTCCTGTCGCTACACGAGCCCTCGGAGCGTACTAATGACAGGAAGCGCCGTGTGTCCGTCTTTGCTTGTGTGCGCCGACGTGTGTGTTGATCAGAGGCTGGCTTAGAGAGGAGGGAAAATGGATCAGCATAATAAGCCTACAAATATGAACAACTCTGAATGTTCCGAAAAAATAAACGCAGCTCAGTGAGCTCCAAACAATACGGTAGACTTTGGCATGAAATCCTTATCTTGTTTTGTTTTTTTTTACGCCTAGGTCAAGTTACTGGGAATGGGAGGGACTATGGGTATTTTTATATTATTATTAGTAGTAGTTTTTGTAGCACATGCATCCTTGGTTAATATGCTTCACTGATGATCTGAGTCCGGTGTCCTTGTATATATATGTAAGTCAGTCAGTCCGCCGGCCCTCAGCACTGTAATACTTGGCAACCATCACTTGGAAGTCTTTCTACGTCATTCGACGTACAAACACAGACGTGAATGGACTTATTTAGAAGCGAAAAGTCGCCTCGCAGGCAAGAGACAGTGATACTCGTGAGTTAATGTAAAAGAGCACGCGTACGTGCGGTCAAATTAAGAAGCAAAAAGTTCTCTTCTGAGACTAGAGGCACAGATCCTTATGAGCCCCTGCTGTCAGCAGGGGATCATGAGGATCTGCTTCTCTTGCAGAGGCCGGCCGACTTGTGTACTAACTCAGTGCAGTCGGGCGGTTATCGTGACCCGTGTATGACCGCGGGTCGAACTGACCTCACCCCAGCTGACCTCATGGTAACACTAGTCCGCCGGCTTTTCCAGCGATGCTTGTAATACCCATATTAGTCTGTCAGCCGACTGCTTGCTTCTGCCAGAGATCATAGGTTCTCGCGAGCCCCAGGACGGCCGCAGGGGCTCGCGAGAACCTATGCTCTCCTGCTGTCACGGACATCTATATCTGTCCGCTTCTGCTCTGCAGACCGAGGAAATTCCGAGAGTTGAGTGTGACCGGTATTCTGACACAGTAGGTCGCACTGACCTTGTTGGACGTCGTTATCGTCGTTATGTTCTTACCTGGCTATTGTTTTAAGCCCTCGCCTGCGCAGTTGACATAAATGCAATGCTACCTAGTGACGTTGTCAGGTCTGCTCTGGGCATTGAAGTAAAATTCATTACATTTTACAATGTGTGGCCGGATAGGGGTGGCTACCTGTAAAAGATCCGGCCACACCTTGTAGTGAGTCGGACTCTTGATCGTAAGGTCGTGGGTTCGAACCCCCGGCCGGTGGAGTCAGAATTTGTTCAGACCCTTTTCCGGTGTCCCGTTGTTGTTTTTGTTTGTTTTTTTTAAATCACCTCTGGAGGACATAAGACGTTAAGCCTTAACCCATTCAGCTCAAGGGTAGTGTCAGATTAGCTTGGCGCCTGTCAGCGCCAAGCTAATCTGACACTGCCCTTGAATTATCATGGTCGATCCATCTCCTGCAACTGGTGCGTAGTCGTTAGATGACGCCTCCAAAATTTAGGAAATACGGCCGTCGGGCACGTTTAACGTAATAAGCGATAACGGGACATCAGAATCAGGTCAAAACTGCCATGCACGTGTTCCGACGTAATACACGAGGATTACCCCTCATCATTCGGAATACGCCAGTGTGTGAAATAAGTTGGACTAAAATAGTTCAAGGGTGGTGCCAGAATAGCTTGGCGCCTCTAGGCGCCAAGCTATTCTGGCACCACCCTTGAATTAAAGCCATTGGTCTATATCCTTACCTGTAAGTACTATAATGTAGCTTGCATATGGCAGTGTACTAATTTGAAGCTTTTAGCCTCAGTATGGTATGGGTTACCTCTGGGCGCCAAGCTATTCTGGCGCCACCCTTGAACTAAAGCCATTGGTCTTTATCCTTATCTGTAAGTACTATAATGTAGCCTGCCTATGGCAGTGTACAAATTTGAAGCCTTTAGCCTCAGTAGGATATGGGTTAAAAGCCCGGACAAACATGCGATATCGCATGTTTGACCTGGCTTATTAATCCACCTTTTTTTTTCCCGTCGAAACAAATGCAGTTTGGACCTGATTATGATTTCCGAAAATCGTCTAATACGAAGTACTGTCACAGTCGCACCTAGTTAGTATTATCATCATCATAATATTAGTCATTACTGACGCTGTTTCAACTGCGGGGGCTCATGAGGATCTATGTCTCTTGCAGTTGGATCGTGTTCAGCTTTTCTCGGGCGTCAAGGGGGTGACCCCCGGCAGCGCCAGTGTACGCATAGTTTGTTTTAAAAAAAAATCTTTGTCAGTTCAAACTGAAGCCCAAACATTGAGCCTAAACTGTCCAAGGTACAAATTGGATACCAAATTGTGTCGGTATCAAATTTTGCCCACACTACCTTGATCGGCTACGCATCATGTGATGCGTAGCGGATCCAGGCTGGGGGTAACCAGAGTGGCAGTCACAGGCCTGCCTAGAAAACGACTTACAGACTCATAAGCGTGCAGGAATCATCGCGACACAAAGCGCTGCCGACAGCCCGCCGCAAACCGGTTACAAATTCATACTGTACTCGAATCCGCAACCGTGACCAAATCTACCGAACATTACCTCTTGTGCCACACTGATCTGTCGTGGTCTCTTCAGGCTTGAACTAACAGCCCCGCTACCGCATTTTAGCACCACGACCACCACCACTGATTTACCCCTTCACTGCCGGCAAAAAGTGAACACGATCCAGCTGCTAGAGACATAGATCCTCATGAGCCCCCGCGACTGCAGCTGAGACCAATTTATATCCTCATGAGCCCCCGCGACTGCAGCTGAGACCAATTTATATCCATTGTTTCTTGGACGGTTTTGGCTCAGTTTTGGTCGTAGAATGAACAAAGTTTTCAGAAACAGAAATGTACGTAACAGTGGTAGGAAAGGGGTTAAGTTAACACTCATACCACCACCACCACCCCCGCTGACTTACATAATCAATACTCCCTTCCCCCCCCTCCCCCCGCCCTCACCACCACCACCCAATACCACACGGCCCACCGCCTGTATCCGGCACTGACTACTTCAGTACTACATACAGAGGCAGGAAAGGGATTAAGTTAGCAGTCACCACCACCACTAACACTCACACCACCACCATTAACACTCACCACCACCACCACCACCGCTGATTTCCTTTATTCTCACCACCACCACCGTCAACCGGCACTGGTTTCTTTAGTTCAACTTGTTGGCATGGCGGTACGTTGACGTGCCCGCTTAGGGTCACGACTGACCTTAACTCATTCTACCCCAGACACACCACAGCAAGATAAAGATCGACCATGATAGTTCAAGGGTAATGAGAGAATAGCTTGGCGCCTATGGGCGCCAAGCTATTCTGGCATCACCCTTGAACTATCATGGTCGATCTGTGTCCTGCACTCAACTGACGCAGTCTTCAGAGGACGACTTCAAAATTTGGGGACTTTGGTCTTGGGGTAGAATGAGTTAAGTCAGTGCTTTATCACCCTCTGACATTGTGCGTGTCAGTGGCGTCAGTAGTCTGACCAGCCAGTCCTTTTGTCGGCTCAGTCCATCCACAGACCTACAGCCCGCCACGTATTTGCGTGGGATGCAAGGGTGTCATATGACCGCCGTATGACATCGCGTCACGTGCTGGCCTGTGACGATGTGTGGCATAAGGAATGAATGAAACGTGTATGTGATACGTTTACATCTCTAAGCGCACATCAACGAACACTGGGTTGTCGCGCATGCTGCAATACTTGGCGCGTTAACCCATTTAGCCGCCGCCACGCCATGCCCTTCACCAGGAAGTGGAGCGACCATGATAATTCAAGGATAGAGACAGATTAGCTTGGCGCCTTGAGGCGCCAAGCTAATCTGTCTCTACCGGCCTTGAAATATCGTGGTCGATCCGTCTCCTGCAACTGGTACATAGGCGTTTGGTGACGCCTCCAGAATGTAGACTAAAATGCTTCCTGGGGCTTAGATGGGGGGTGGGGGGGGGGGGTTCATGTCATAGATCAGCCCCTCCCACCCCCTCTCCCCCCTCCCACCCCCTCTACATTACTGTGAACTGGGTTGGCACTGGAGCCTGCCAACGTCACACTGGAATGATCATTTCACAATCTGACTTAGAATTGTTAGGGCGGATTGGGTCTATGGAATTGTCTTAGTTCTGTCCCTGTCATCGGCTTTGGTTTGGTAGTACTTACCGTCAATGTCAGATTGACACCACCAGCGTACTTTTAAATCGGTCACAGGCCGGCCAAGTTTCTGCTTCGGTAATGTGGCAAGCGGCTTGTTGGTTAGAGTGCGGTAATGTGCTTGTATGTTTGTGTGCGGTGAGTCTGTGTGTGTGTGTGTGTGTGTGTGTGTGTGCTTGCGCGCGCGCGCACGCACGCACACACACACACACACACACACACACTTTCAAATAGTCAAATATGGACAGAAATGAACACCTCATAGTCTTATCCGCCCTCTTTTAGAAATAACGTTTTAGTTCAGTCCAGTTTATCGCTGGGTGACACCAGCCTGGATCACCCCACATGCTTTCTTTTTTATTTAACCGTATCATTGTGGCAAAGAGTAAATCAGTGTGCGTTGCCCGTGTGTACCTTCCTTCATCTCTCTGACCATGAACTGCAGATGAACCTGAGCGTGGCCGTCGAGTCCCAGTCACACACCTTGGCATATCTGGCAGGGTCCAGTTGCATGAGTGAGCCTAGTCTCGCGCCAGCCACTAAGCACAGTGTTCCGCTCTAGCGGAGCACCTTGCTTAGTGCCTGGCGCAGGACTACGCTCCTTCCTGCAGCTGGCCCCAAGATCTTACAGCACACTGAAGGTGAAACGCGGCAGTTTTCCTGCAGGTGCTTGCTTTCATATTATACGAGGAAATTATTAAGAAAGGAAAATTCCAAAAAGGAAAGAAACACGTTTAGAAAGGACTGTTGCAACACAACAAATCGTGTTGTAATCAACCTTTTAAAACTTTTTTTGATGGCCGGATTTCCTTTGGCTATTTCACGTTGGACAGTCGCCCGTTTGGTCTTGATTTGGCCGCTTTATTATGTCGTTCTCGTCACAGAACAACATTCTGCCCGACGGCCGTATTTCCCAAATTTGGGAGGTGTCATCTTCTGACTATGCACCAGTTGCAGGAGATGGGTCGACCATGATAATTCAAGGGTAGTGCCAGATTAGCGTTGGCGCCCACTGTAGTGCGTCAGGGCTGAATGGGCTGGTTGTCCGTGACAATATGCAGTAAACTTTGTCTACAGCAAACCGCTGTCATGACCCAGTTATCTGTAATAATTCAGGCTGTTGTCAAATGAAAAGTTCTTTGTTAAGTCTCTTTTATTTATAGGAGAGACTTTTTTTTTTAGGACGGGTCGCCTTGGGGTGAATTTAATAGAAAGACATTGGATGAGTTCGTTAGCCAGCTTTGTACCCTTTCAACTTCTTCAGCAAAAATTTATTCTTTTCAGAAAAAATTAAAACAGTAAAACACCTTGACATGTGGAGAAAGTCAGACAGTGCCGGTGACGTAAAAAAAAAAAAAAAACAACTCCCTCACCACGCAGACATACTCTAAATCAGTATGACGTAATTCTCTCTCTCTCTCTCTCTCTCTCTCTCTCTCTCTCTCTCTCTCTCTCTCTCCTCTCTCTCTCTCCTCTCTCTCTCTCTCTCTCTCTCTCTCTCTCTCTCTCTCTCTCTCTCTCACATACGAGCAGCAAAAGCACACGCGTAATCGCACTTATTTATTTTGCGCTGCCGTTAGCGTGTCAATCATCTATTTTTAGTTCTTTTTCGTGCTGAAAGCGTTGTCTTTCTAGAACGGAGTGGAGTCATTGTATGTCAGATTACTTGATATAAAGACGACGTGTGCTGAACTGGATTGTCCTGTGTCTAAATGAACCATAGCTAGACCTGTGTGTAGCGTTTCCTATATTTAACCATCAGTTACAGAAGTGTATCTTTGAACAGTTACGGCGGTAGTGGGCCTTTAAAGAGTTTGTGTATTTCATTCAGCCAGCCCAACTCATTAATCAACCTCTTCAGGTTTCAAGCTTGTCAAGGCTACCCATGAACTACCAGAGGAGCCCTTATAACGCAGCCGTAATACTGCGTCAATACGTGCGTCTGTTAGGCCGGTATTGGGAAGTAAAAGCTTGTCGCCGCGACCTCGACATAAATCTTTATAGCTTGTCACGATCGTTTTTGTGTGTGTGTGTGTGTGTGTGTGTGTGTGTGTGTGTGTGTGTGTGTGTGTGTGTGTGTGTGTGTGTGTGCTTTTTTTACAATTATTCTTTCGTTGGGATGCTCTCTGCATTTTATCGCTGTGTTGTCAATGCCTACCCAATTATATTGCCACTAACCCTTTCAGTGTCAGTAGACGCACACTGTGTTTTGGGAATCGTAAATTCAACGTCGAATGATAATGAATAGAAAAATGCTTTCAGCACAAGGCATAGATCATCATGAGCTCCCGCAACTGCTGGGGATCATGAGGATCTATGTCTCTTGCAGTTGGATTTTCATCACTTTAGTCTCGACAAATAAGGGGTTAAAATTGTACGTGTCAAAGACTCGTGGTTATTTTGTAGCATGTGGAAGAAATTTGGTATGCCTCGTTCTGACGGCTAAGCACCAGGGGGCGGTTGCATGAACGAGCTTAGTCCTTGCGCCAACCACTAAGCAAGGTGCGCCGCTATATAGCGGCGCACCTTGCTTAGTGGCTGGCGCAGGACTAAGCTCGATCGCTCATGCAACTGGCTCAAGTTGCGGGAGTTGAATTGGCTTTTTGCATTTGGACGATCACATGGTGTCCACTTATCATTGTCATGCAGTGAGGGCTTTGTCTGTGGTTGTGACCTTGCGGGTGAAGGTCGTAACTTCCGAAATCATGGCCCAGCACTGCACACATACTTATGTTGTTTAAGTGTTTGTCGAACTTGACATTAGAAAAATGTTTAATTTTTTTTTTTTTTAAATAGGAGAGTGGTGGGGCTGATCGTACCCCACTTAACCCTGGCGCCCTACAGCAGCTGATGAATCGACCATGATAATTCAAGGGTAGTGCCGTCAGGCGCCAACCTAATATGGCGCTACCCTTGAAATATGATCGATCCTGCAACTGTCGTTAGGTGACTCCTCGAAAATTTGGGAAACGCGGCCGTGGGGTCAAACGCAGGCGCTAAGCGAGTCAGGCACTACCCTTGAATCATCATGGTCGGTTTATATCCTGCGGTAGTTCATCTCCTGCTGCACGAGGCGTCGATTCTCGTGAGCCCCTGAAACCTAGATGGCTCGTGAGGATCTGCACCTCTTGCCAGGCAGGGACTACTCAGCTAATTTCCAGTAGAATTGTCTTCTTCCTCCACTACAGGACCCGCACACCACCATGTCGGTCAGATTCTCTGTCAACAGCGAGAGGTGTACAGGTTCTCATGAGCCGTTGCCATTTTGCAAGGCCGGCCGGCTGATAAAAATCTACGTAGTTTGGAGGATTTAAAGCCAATTGCAGAACATAATTATACGCCTCTTGCCAGACATCATAAATTTAACTGACTCCATGATGTTCTTCCTGGGAGAATAAAGCCCCATTCACATTCCATCAGTTGCGCCTCGGCTGAAGGTTCAACTGTGGTTAGGGTTTGAGCGTGGAACTAACCGAGGTCAAACTGTCTCTCATCTGTGAGGAACGTATAATGTCATGAGCCCCTGCAGATGCACGCCACCTCCTGAAAGAGAGGACTGAGCCTCTTTGATTGCCAGCTGCAAGAGGTGTTTACCACCGTCTGCTTGCTCCTCCGACGGAGTTAGGCGCGGGCGGGTTTAAGCCGGTTGCTAATTGTGGGACACCTCGGGTCAGACTACCCCGCCCCCCACAGCTTGTGGAGTACACGGGACGGGCTGTGAGGTCGACGGTGGTGGTTTCGCAGTGGGTCGGTCACGACACAACCTGAAATGTTGCTGCCAAAGTCTGCCACTGTACTGTGACGTGTATTGTATTTCACAAATCTATTCATCCAACGACGAAAAGCAACAACCGTCCAAGGTACATGAATCGCACTGGTTGGTCTCCGCAAGAGACATAGATCCTCATGAGCCCCCGCAACTGCGGGGGCTCATGAGGATCTATGCCTCTTGCATTTGGAGCAGGTTCGTGTTTTTTTTCCGCCAGTGTTAATTCGTTCGACACGAGCCGCATGCCGATGCTCGCCAAGAAAGGAACGAGTGAGTTAATCCTTTGGCTGTCGGTAGGCGTTTTGGTCGAGGTGATTCCTGCGGGAGTCACTTCGACTAAAACCGCTGCCGACAGCCAAAGCGTCAGTTCACCCCATGACAAAACAACATCATACCATGAAACGCTAAACGTTGAATACACTTTAGTACACACGGCATAAAATCCATTCCTGGCAGTAGACCATATGCTTTATGTTTTTAAGGCAAATGGCAATAAACAGTATTATTATTATTATTTTCTGGGTCAGTATTATTATTATTATTTTCTGGGTCAGTATTATTATTATTATTTTCTGGGTCAGTATTATTATTATTATTTTCTGGGTCAGCCCTGGCACTCAAACAGCCCGGGTGACATACGCCATTTTCAGTCGACAGAATGATCGCTGTGAATTCAGCGAACTGAGTAGCCATGTTGGTTTCGGATGATAATGGACGGCCTTAACTCATTCGAGACGTGCCGCCTCCGGATACGCGGCAATAAGCCGCGTATCCGGGGGCGGCACGTCTCGAATGAGTTAACCCCCTTCTCTGCCACTGTACGTTCATCGTCTCAGAAACCTTTGTTTCACTCAACGACCAACAGCCGAACGCGTCCAAGAAGCATGGCTACAAATCGGTCTCAGTAAGAGACATGGGCAGTCGCGGGGGGGGGGGGGGGGGGGGGGGGGAGGGGTTTGCCTGGTGTTCAGTTTTCCTCGGCAGTGAAGGGGTTAAACGCTTTGCGCGTGGTGCCTTTGGCCGCAGCTAAGATGATAATTATAAATCCTAGACTGAATGCAGTTCTGCTGTAGGTCGGTGCGTATAGAGACCGAGGCCGCACTAACAGTTTGCCGGAGAATCCAGGCTAATTGTAAAGGACTCTTGGGCCGTTGTTGTTGTTGTCCGTCTCCTAAGAGGTGCATACGTCGTTCCTGACAGACGAAGGTAAGTTGTGTTGCGAGCCACGGCCCAGGGAGTTGAGAACACAAACAGCATCCGTGTTGCCGCTGTAGGCTGAACCTTGTAGGAAATGAGCTCGATGTAACTGCCGGCGTTCGACCTCGACTGCCATGACGCACACTTCCTCCGGCACGTGGCGTCAAAATGCAGCCAGTCTATTCTGCGAACTCTCCCTAACTTCACGTGGCCTAGGGTCTTGTAAACACCCCCCCCCTACCACTCCACACCCCCCACCCCCACCCCCCACCTACCCCCGCCCGCCAGTTCTTGTTCTATTAAATTTAGATAATTCGAGATTCATAAAACTTTTTTGGGGGATCATTGTGAATTCAGCCCGAGTTGAACTGACATTTTAAGCGCAGATCGTCAAGTGCCCCCACTAGAATTCAGGGTGCAGTTGAAAATCTACTCCATGCCTCTTGTGTGTCTTCATTTAGATAACTTAGCCCGTTAAGCCCTGATAAGCTGAACAAGAAAGATGGATCGACCATGATAGTTCAAGGGTGGTGCCAGCCGCAACGAGCTCGGCGCCAGTACAGGCGCCGAGCTATTGCGGCTGGCACCACCCTTGAACTATCATGGTTCACTATCTTCTGAACAGGTTAGTTGTAGTCTGACAACGCAGTCCTGAATTGGGGATTTTCTAGCTATCGCTTAATGGGTCAAATTCCACTTTACGCAGAGCTCCACCTGTTGCCGAATAATACAGGCAGTACAGTACATTTTTGTAGTAAATCACGCCCATCTTCAACAGGCGTAGATCCTCATGAACTCTCGCATAGTGGATCATATGGCGCATCGTGTGGGATGGGGTGGTTGAAAGGGGGGATGGACGTGGAAAAAAGAAAAAATAAGGAGGGGGGAGGGGGGGGGGGAGGTCATCTAGTTTTCAGTGTACGATAAAATAATTGAGTGCCACCGCGCGGGCATCAGGCTAACGGCGTGTCATCGCGACACAGGCGTAAAAATGCCCGCATATTTATCCGAGTTGTTCAAGTTGTGTCTGAGCATTTCTTGTCGATGCCATCCCTTAACACCTTCACTGCCGAGAAAACGTGGACACGATCCAACCGCAAGAGGCATAGATCCTCATGAGCCCCCGCGACTGCGGGGGCTCATGAGGATCTATGCCATTTGCTGAGACAACGTTTTGTGTTCATGTTCTTTCGGACAGTTGTGGCTTTCAGTCGCTTAGTGAACTCAGATTTCAGCAACAATATGTAGGTACAGTGGCAAGGGGGGGGAGGGGGGGGGGTGTTACAGACACTGTCCCGAGTTGTTTGTTGAGGAGCGTTGATTGTCCTACAGCTTTTGTCTTTGTCTAAAGAGCCCTCCCACCACCATCACCGCCCCCCCCCCCACCCCACCTCCCACCCCGCCCACCTCCCACCCCGCCTGCCAAGACTGAGGTTCGGAACACCACTACTTCGCTTGTGTTTCCAACAGAGGCGAGAAACATGGCAGGGTAAGCAGAGAGTATAGCCTCTAAAGATACTCTTTGAAGTAAGTCATCTACGGGCGCCCTTGCCGTAACTGAATGCGTGGTCTGCTGCGGCCATCTTTCTCTCACTGCGGGTTTTTTTTAATATGTTTTTTTTTTCTTCTTACATACATGAAACCCGGCCCATACACAGAACTTTGATATCAGCATCGTCATTTGCAAATCATGCGATAAGTGTTTTTTCCAGCAGTCAGTGTGATATCTAGAGTGGATGAGTAAGCCCATGAGATACTGAGAAGTCGGCCACATCTTGTGTGTGTGTGTGTGTGTGTGCGTGCGTGCGTGCGTGGGTGCCTACGCGCGAGCGCGTGTGTGTATGAGAGGTAGAGAGAGAGTGCGCGAGTGTGGAGACACTCGAGTCTATGATGCGTTTTCCCAAGGTTTCAGTTTGGAAACAAACTTCAACGTTTAGGGCACAACGTCTCTCCCCCCCCCCCCCCCCCCCCCCCCCCCCCCCCCCGCCCCCCGCCACAAAGGCGATTTCAAAGACGGGGCGGCGTCGAATAGGGTCTCAACAAAATTTGACCCCAACTGGCTTCGAACCCGCGACCTTTCGGACGAGAGTCTAAAGCTCTACCACCTGAGCCACCCAGCTCCCCCATCTCTTTGTTGCCTCAAAACGTCCTTTAGCGGGATATGAATGAGTGATAGTTTAACCCTTTGGCCGTCGGTATCGCTTTTTGTCGAGGTGATTCCCTGCGGGAATCGCCTCGACCAAAAGCGCTATCGACAGCCAGAGGGTTAACCTCTTGAGGTTGTCAGGTGTGGAAGCGGATGTCATTGTCATGTTGTTTCTAAATATTATGTTTCTTATCTTTGAAAGATCTGTCAGCTTGAGAACGATGTCCGCAATGCCGGCATGAACCGTTTCTTTTATGGAAACCATCTCAGCTTGTCTCTATACGCGGTTATAAAATGATGCAAGTCACCGTTGTTATCAGGATAGCCGGCGAAGTTGACAGCACCTTGAATTGTAGTTGTGTGTGGTGTGTGTGTGTGTGTGTGTGTGTGTGTGTGTGTGTGGAAAAGGGGGGGGGGGAGCATGGGAAAAAAAGTAATATGAAATGCATTCCACACGAATCGTAATTATGCGATGCACAAACCCCCCCCCCCCCCTCCCCCGCTTCATGTTTGCAGCCGGCCTTCACTGCCGAGAAAACGGACACGATCCAACTGCAAAAGACGTACTGCAGTTGCGGGGGCTCATGAGGATATGTACCTCCTGCCGACACCACATTGCATCCATGTTCTTTGGACGGCTTAGCGTTAACATCATGTAGTAACAAAGATATTTTTTTAAAATGCAATCAACGACGTGACCACTCTTTGACAGAGAAAGGGCTCAGCTCTGTACAGTAGTCGCTCTGCCTCTTTAATCCATCTGCAGCAGTAGAGGGCTCATGAGAATCTATGCCTCCTGAAATTCGAGCTCGGCTGTAGCAATCACATGTTTTTAATCAGCCACTGTGGCAGATCTCTCGCGTGCCGTAAGACAACTTGAACAAACTCCGCCTGCGTTGGATGTTTTATTGCTGGCTGCTTTGTACAGTGTAGGATGCCCATAGATCAGTTATGTATAATATGCGGCTAAAGGAACGTGAACAATGGATGTTTTATTGCTGGCTGCTTTGTACAGTGTAGGATGCCCATAGATCAGTTATGTATAATATGCGGCTAAAGGAACGTGAACAATGGATGTTTTATTGCTGGCTGCTTTGTACAGTGTAGGATGCCCATAGATCAGTTATGTATAATATGTTGTATTGCTGGCTGCTTTGTACAGTGTAGGATGCCCATAGATCAGTTATGTATAATATGCGGCTAAAGGATCTTTGGTATGCCTGGCGGTCGGCGTCTGGTCGCCGTTTCATGCAAAACTGTGAAATTAATCCCTCGTTGGTGTGATGCATTCTGTACTCCGGTCGTCAACAGTAATCCAAGCAACCGTGAGTATTAGGATGTGTACAAAAGATGTATGTATGGCGTCTGAAATTATGTCTGGCGTTTTGGATTTTGTTTTCACCCTTATGAACTAATATCTGCACTACTTTCAAGTCTCATCGATAACGCATAGCTCGGCGTCAGTGAAGCACTAACATGGTGATCTGTCAGACGCAGAGAAGTTTTCACAGCGAGCTTTACTGGCGCACAAATTAACCCTTTGGGTGTCGGTATCGGTTTTAGTCGCGATGATTTCTGCAGGAATCAACACGACCAAAAGGGTTAAAACAAATGTTGAGGAGTTGGGTTGCAGTGCGTCACAGCAGCACATGTCAAGTATTACGTCAAGCTGCTCTGAAATGAAAATATGCTAAGGAGCAACAGAAATGCGACATTTTTGGAATCACCGGAAACACTAAACTAAACACTTTAGTGTTTCCGATATTGCAAAGATGTCGCATTTCTTTTGCTGCTCAGTATATTAATTTTGCCGAGCGATGTTGCGAGTGCGGACTCCACGCTTTTGGGTTGATGTGTTTTGACTCTACGACCCTCAAACATTTCAGCAGCGAGTCAGTGCGACTCAGAATTCTGCGAGTAGCTGGGCGATTGTGTAACAAGAATGATGGCCTTGCTGCAGGTAAATGATGGTGATGTGGTGTTAGCCTGCGACAACAAAGTGAGCATTTGTCCTTCTATCCTCATGCGTTGGTTGGGCTTTTATACTCACGAGCGTAAGAAATGCGACATTTCTGGAATGATTCCAGAAATGTGGCATTTCTTCTGCTCTTCAGTATATTATGATTTTCGCCGGAGTTTCAGGAGTCTAGAGACAGTGTACCAGCTCAGTTTGTGAGATGGGTCGGGCCGTGATTGTTCATCAGTCAATCGATCATAAATAAACTTTATTGTTCCAAATACATGGTTGCCGATCTTCCCTTTTCAGATGTGGCATTAAAAGACTGTTTTAACCCATATCATACTGAGGCTAAAAGCTTCAAATCTGTACACCGTCATATGCAAGCTACATTATAGAACCTACAGGTAAGGATATAAACCAATGGCTTTAGTTCAAGGGTGGTGCCAGAATAGCTTGGCGCCTAGAGGCGCCAAGCTATTCTGGCACTACCCTTGAACGATTTTGGTCAAACTTACTTCACACACTCGTGTATTCCGAATGATAAGTGTTAACAGTTTGCTCAGACGAGTTTTAAAAATTCAACGGTGACCCCATAGCATCCAGGGGCCGAGCCATGTTCGGCTCACGTCCGGTAGCGGAAGTGAGTCTATGTTTTGGGCCAGTTGTCGTCGGCAGTCGTCCGTGACCGTAAAACTTAACTCATTCTACCCCAACACCGAAATCCCCAAATTTTGCCGTTGTCCTCTGAAGACTGCATTGCAGTGCATGACACAGATCGACCTTGATAGTTCAAGGGTGATGCCAGAATAGCTTGGCGCCCATAGGCACCAAGCTATTCTGGCATCACCCTTGAATTATCATGGTCGATCCTTATCTTGCTGTGGTGTGTCTGGGGTAGAATGAGTTAACGTTGGCATTTTCTCGGAGGCTATTCAAGCTACAATCTTCAAATTTGTCCCAATGGCACTTTGTGGCATGACCTATCTAAACATACCACTTCAGTCACCTTGCTCAAAGGTCTAGGTCACAAGGGGTCCAGAAAAAAAAAAGGGTAAAAAAGAGGGTTTTTTTCTCAAATACTATTTCAACTTCAAACCTAAACCTTTTACAAAGACACCTGATGGTAAGACCTTTTATGTATACTAACGGCCACGTACAGGAAAATTTGTCTCGCCACCTCAGGTGCAACTGCAATCATCCACACTCGCACAAACAACAAATTTTTAATGGACAATGGCTCGGGACGGGTGAAGCCCGCCGCCAAGGCGTCTCATGGTCGGCGCCAACGGCCCCAACCCGACCTGAACCTTCCTGACACAAAGCAGACTAAAGACAGCCCTTTCATACTAAAAGCAGTCGCTCCGGCATAAACAGTCACCACCTTAATTATAGCTTAACTAGTATATAACTTCTTAGGCATGGGTAGTGCCAAAACTAGACCCCCCCCAAAAAGGTGACTGCCAAGCGTGTAAAAGCAGCAAAGAAAGAAACACGCTTTAAAAAGACAAGTACAACACGATTCATTACATTTTCAAAAGAAGACGTGAAGACAGAAGGGGAATACATTTGCCTATCTTTTTCAGTGCGCCAAGAGTAAATGAAAATATGAAGTGCAAAAAATTAAATCAGCGGGAAAGCTAATCAGGTACTCCCCTTGAACAGTCACGGCCGACCCATCTCCGGCCCGTTGTGGTAAATGGTGATAAACACAGAGACACTTAGTCAATTCGTGTGCTGAAGGAACCCGTTTATTAGCCTCGACGCACTACAGCAGATGGACCGACCGTGATTCATCAAGGTTGGTGCCAGATTAGCTTGGCGCCAAGCTAATCTGGCACTACCCTTGAATTTTCATGGTTCGCCCATCTCCTGGAACTGGTAAGCGACATCAGTAGCTGTGAAATGACACTTCTACAATTTGGGAAATGCGGCCTCCGATTTAAAAAAAAAAAAAAAAAAAAAAAAAAAGCGCAGTGGCCTAGGGCCGGCATCATCTCAGCACTGAGTTTCAGTTCAGTCGAATGAAATCAGTCATAAAAAGTCAGCCGAGTCAGGTCCCGGTGGGTAAAAGATCCGGGGGCCGACGGTCTAGCGGGAATTGATCCACTAACCCTCGCCGACGTCGGTTCGAGGATATTCAATTTTGCCACACTGGGTTCAAACTCTGTTCTAACACTATCTTGTCTACGCCGGGCGTCTGACAGCACTCTTATGCAGGTAGCGAGAATCTATCACCAGCACGCAAAAGTCTATCGGGCGGAAGTCGGCCGCAGTGGGCCGACTTCGGCGCGGAGCCGATGGCCATTTGCGTTCTGGGATCGTGATATGAGAGGGGACGTTTAAGAAAAACAAAAACATTATAACTGTGCCGCCGCCGTGTAAACTTTTGACCGCTTCATTTTTCTGCACTGTGTTTTCGCTACTCAGTCATGGCTAGTGCTGTCAGACTGAGAGATACAGTACAGCGCGCGCGCGCACGAGAGAGAGAGAGAGAGAGTTTATTTTCCAAGGAAAGAGGTTTTAGGCGCGCAGGTCCATCATTACAAACCTGTCCTTGCTATATCTAATGTACATAATCAAACAACAACATACGAAACAACGAATTGAACGTGAAGAAGAAGAAACACACACACACACACACACACACACACACACACATGTGTGTGTGTATATATATATATATATATATATATATATATATATATATATAATATATATATATATATATATATATATATATATATATATATATATATATATATATATGAGTTATATACACAGACACGTACGCACGCGCGTGCGTGTGTGTGCACGCACAAGACTGGTGACATTGTAGCATCAGCAGCTGTAAGCCACAACAACTTGAGGTATATAACTGACTGTTAAATGAGTAAAATGAAGTACGTCACGGTCTGAAGAATAATTTGAAGAGAACATTTCTAAATGGCTTATGAGATTTAAGGGATTTTACTTTTGTTGGTAAGGAGTTCCATAGGGATGCACCCGAAAAAGAAAACCTAGTCTTAAACAGATCAATTCTAGGGCGAGTCACGACAAGATTGTTCCTCTGCTTTATGTGGCGAGTTTGCGAATGTCGGAACATAGTACGTAAATACTGTGGAGCTTTGCCATCGACGATTTTGTGCATCAGCATCGCTTTATTGACGAAGAACTGCTTTTGCAATGGCAACATGTTTAGTTGGACAAGCTTTTCGTCAGTTGCTGTCGGGACGTTAAGCAATGTACAATCAATCAATCAATCTGAACATGGCTGCGCGGCGGTGGAGTGAGTTCAGTCTTTTGAAGTGATTTTCACAGCAGCCATCCCATATAGGAGAAGAATAGTCAAAAATGAGGCTTGATATAGGCATTGTAAAACAGTTTTCTAGTTAGAAATCTATAATGCGTAGTTAAGCGTGACAGAAGTGCAAATTTTTTCAACATGTGATTGAAACTGAAAGTGATCGTCGATAGCAACACCAAGTAGAGTATGTTCCGACACTTGCTTAACTGGATCATTGCCAATGGCAAGGTTTAGAGGGGAAGGGTGAAGCTGGTGATTTTGGCGTGTGGCAAGGAGCATTGTTTCAGTTTTGGAAGTATTCAGTACCATATGGTTTGAATAACACCAAGCTGTTACCTCATCTAGACTGCCCTGTAAAGTATTTGATATTTGTTGGACGTTTTTCGCTGATGTATGCAAAATCAGTGGTGTCATCCGCAAACAACTCACAAGTGGTGTTTGCGTCAGACAGCTGCAGGGGTAAGTCATTTATAAATATGTTAAATAGGAGAGGTCCGAGAATGGAGCCTTGGGGAACCCCATATTTTACAAATCCTTCCGATGAGAATTTACCGTTAAGATATACAAGTTGCGTGCGATCCTTCAGTTACGATTGAAAGAAAGCAACTGATCTATGACATCTCAGATACAATTGAAGCTTACGGAGAAGTAGCTGATGGTCAATGAGGTCAAAGAGAGACACTGAGAGAGAGAGCGGGCGAGCGAGCAATTCGGCCACGCGGGTATCATTATTGCTGTCAAGTTCAGTTTGTGAGGTGTGATGTCTGTGTAGAGTTCAGCATCAAAACCTTAGTTTTTGTTGTTTTGTTGTTGTCGGTTGTTGGGTTTCTTTTTCGGCAAATAAGTATCATTTAACCCATTTTGCCCCGACGCTCTACAGCAGGAGATGGATTGACCATGATGATTCAAGCGTACTACCCTTGAATCATGGTCGATCTATCTCCCGTAACTGATGTATAGTCGTTCGGTAACACCTCAAAATGTGAGATATTCAGCCGTGGGGTTAAATGGGTTGTAGGCCCGGGCAGTAAAGGGTTAATAGTTCGCATTATCTTTTGTTAAATATAATATTAGTTGTATTACAAGTTAGGATTTGCCAATGGTTCTTGTCGCCTCCAGGGTCCGGTCAAGGGTAGGGGGGGGGGAGGGGGGGGCAGTGTCAGAGGTATGAGTCGACGCTTTAGCCCGAGACTCTTACCTCCGACATTGACCCCCCTGATCGAACCCGTGAGGCAACAAGAACCACTGGCGAAGCCTAACTCGTAATACAACAATTTTGTCTTTCAAGTGTAAAAAGTATAAACGTGAAGTATACCCTTGAAAGGTCCCCAAGCTTTTCTGTGTGACGTCCGTAGAGATTCAGGGGACGCAAATCTCCATACTTCTGGCTATTTGTCAACAACCTCGCGCGAACTTCTATGCGTTCGCCTGGAATTTCTCTCTCATGTATTTTCTTAATTTAGCACGTGTTCATTTTTTTGTTTGTTTGTTTTTTTGTCTCAAATTGGTAATATAGCCCAATCACAACGCGTGCATTTGTTATTTTGTTGTTTAACCCTCACAATTTTTATTTATCCAGGTGTTTTTGTTGTTGTTGTTTTGTTTCTTCGCCGTAGTCGAATGCGGTCAGTAACGTATAGCCTTCGCTTCAGTCGAATTTTCCTGTCGTTGATATTATCTAACTTATCCCATTATTCAGTTATGTTTTGTAGGAAACTGGTACCAGCGATATCACAGAACACCTACATATAGTTCTCTTTGTTATGTAGCTCCCTAAATTGTTTATTTATTGGCATGCTATTGTTTAGAAGTTTGATTGAATGAAGATTACGGTATGTTTGTACTGAGAAATGTGATTAGTCAAAGACGTATTTGGGAGGACGCTTTCCTCAGCGAGTAACGTTGTCATTGTAACATGTAATAGGGGAGTCTACTAATCATCAAATGTAACCTCGGTAACATGTGACAAGAGGACTCCCATTGCCTTGAGATTGAGAACGGGCGACCACTGAAAAAAAAAGTCGAATAGAGCCAAGCCAATGAAGAAAAGTGTAAAGAGACTGAAAGAAGACACATGTTCTTAGCATTTTTTTACAATAATTTTGGACAAAAGGGTTAATTACGAAGTTTGAATTTCGTAAAATTAAAAGGCTGCTGTACTCTTCTCTTTATTTGTACATAGGAGGATTCTCCCATTGCGCTCTACTTACTTACTTACTTACGCCTGTCACCCCTACCCGGGTATAGGCCGTCGACGAGAGACCTCCAACAACTCCTGTCCTGTGCTTCTCCTTCGATTCTACTCCAGGTGGTTCCCAGTCTCTTGATGTCTGCTTGGAGGTCTCGACGCCAGGAGTTTCTCGGCCTACCTCTTTTCCTCTCTCCCTGGGGGTTCCATGACAATGCCTGCCCAGTGATACTGGAAGCTGGCTTTCTCAGGCTGTGACCGATCCATCCCCATCCTCTTCGCCCAATTTCATTGTCTGCTGTCATCTGCTCTGTTCTCTCCCAGAGTCTGACGCCGCCGATCCTCTCTGGCCAGTGGATTTTCAAAATTCTTCTAAGGCAACTGTTCATGAAGGTCTGTACTCTGTCGACTGTGGTCCCTGTCAATCTCCAATTGCGCTCTAGGGACAGTTAAAATATATACACATGTAGAAACTTTCACGTGTGATTATTCATGATTGGATTGTAAAAGAAAGGTAGAAAATTCTTAGCTGAAGCAAGACAATTGAGCAGCCTGTGTAACCCTTTGTACTGGCGAGAGCAGATCGCTGTAAACCTTGAAGGCCCACTACCGCTGTAGCTGAAGGCCCACTACCGCTGTAGCTGTTCAAAGATGCACTTCTGTAACAGATGGTTACGAAACCTGCACACAGGTCTAGTTATGGTTCATTTAGACACAGGCGAATCCAGTTCAGCACACGTCGTCTGTATATCAAGTAACCTGACAATGACACCACTCCGTTCCATAAATACAGCGCTTTTAGTACGAGAAACAGCCAAAAATAGACTGACACGCTAACGGCAGCACAGAATAAATAAGTGCGATTACACGTGTGCCTTTGCTGTGTGTTCAAACTGCTGTTAAATTTCATTTGATGGTCGACAAGGCATAACGAACGCAAATGGTGCTGAAATGTGTCTTCAGATTTATGCGTAATGGTACTTTAACCTTGAGTGGTGATGCTTTACCAGCCGATAGTTGCTTTAACCCGTTCAGTGCCGAGAAATTTCGAACACACCCCCCCCCCAACTGCAAGAGGTATAGATCCGCATGAGCCCCCGCAGTTGCGGGGGCTCATGAGGATCTATGCCTCTTGCTGACACTACTTCGAATCCATTTTCCTGGGACAGCTGGGGATTTTTGTGTGCGAGTGTTGAATTAACGAAGACCTGGTACTGACCGGGTTAACCATTATCATCCTGATACTCCCATTGCTTGAAATGAATTTGACTGACAGTTCAAGGGTGGTGCCAGAATAGCTTGGCGCTCTGAGCCAAGCTATTCTGGCACCACCCTTGAACTAAAACAGTTGATCTGTCTCCTAATCTGTAATGTAGGACAATAAGCAGATTTTACCAAATCAACCTAAGGATGTAATGGGTGAATAGACAGGGTCAGGCTCCGAGACTCTGTTATTTGTTGGCACGTCTTGTTTGAAATCGTGATACGATAGACTTTTCTTGTACAAGCGTTCGAAAACTTGCTTGTGCTTTTTTTTTTTTTTCCTTTTTTTCCTCTTGTTATTTTTCCCTGTCACGTTCCCCAAATTAAGTATCGCATCACGCATGATCAGTGCCAATTGCTTCGCCCGTTTCATCCCTGACATCCCGCAGCGGGATAGTACAAGGGTAGTGTCAATTAGCTTGGCGCCTCGAAGGCGCCAAGCTAATCTGGCACTACCCTTAAACTTTGATGGTCAATCCATCTCCGGTAACTGGTACGCGGTCGAAAAAGGCCGCCTCCCGACTTTGGCTTGGCTTGTGCAGTTCGCCGACTCGATGTCATTGGGAAAGACAATCAAATACCCACCCACCCCCCATCCCAACCCTCCATGAACCACCTGTCTCCCCCATATCCCTCCTCCCGCCATCCCCGTGCCCGAACCGTTCGCGCGGCGCGCGCGAGCGAGGCGAGGCGACCTAGAGAACGAGTCTGCAGACGCGAGAGCGAGCGCGTGCGCGTCGCGAGAAGAACTTCAACAGTTCCACACTTACTAAGTGTTGAAACTTAGTCTGAAATTATGTGAGTATAATTTCTTTCGTTAACTCTTCCAAAACAGTCTTTAAAGTTACTAAGAATGTTTACAGTTTGTTGTTGTTGTTGTTTTCATATTGCGAATAACGTGTTGTGTTTCTTTGCTTTGTTTGCTCGTGTGTTTGTTTTTCGGTCATTCGTGTCTCACGGTTTCGTATTCTTTGTAATTTATACTTGCAAGATTTGTTTCCCTTCTATATGAATTATCACTGAACCCCTTCTCTGCCGAAAATGGTAAACACAAGTCAACGGCAATAGGCATAGATCCTCCTGAGCCCCCGCGACTGCGGGGGCTCATGAGCATTTATGCCTCTTTCTGGAACCACATTGTACATCTGCGTTTCTTGGACAGCTGTTTTGGCGTCGAATTAACGTTAGAAACACAGACTGCGTCAACTGGCTTTGGAGGGGATAACATCTGTATTATCTCAGATTTCGCAAGACACATGTCGCTGCCTTACGCCATAAAAGTGCAGCCACTGATTTCTCCTCTGTCGATACAAACCTCCAGGGTACAGTTTTCCGGCAGCTCCTGCTGTTTCGCAGTGTCTGTTTGCACACCAGGTAAAACATATGCCATCTGCAAGAGGCACAGATCCTCATGAGCCCCTGCGGCTAAAGCCGCAGGGGCTCATGATGATCTGTGCCTCTTGTTGGCTGACGTCGTCAGTTGTGCCTACGTGTGTACGACAAACGGAGGAGGTGTTGCGCATTTCAGCGTCAGGATTCGTTAGTCTATCAGGTCGGGCCGTCCCGTTATTCGTTAAACAGCTCTTTCATTGTCAGCGGCAAACACTGACTGCGGCTCACAATGACAGTGTCGTCAGCAGAACATTACGTGCAGGTCAGTCGCGGGGGAAAGGATCGACTGTGACAGGTGACGGGTAGCGCGTGGCTGATGACTGAGCTCGGCGCCTTCGCGGCACACGTCGTGCTGATCAGGCGCTACCCGTGAGCTGTCATGGCCTGCATATCTTCACAGCTTCGGTTCTGAGTTTGAAATTCATCCATGTTTCAGGTTGGCCTTGAAAGTGAAAGCGTCACCTGCAGTCGATCACCATGGCTTCTAACACTTGCAAGCGGTATAGATGCTCATAAGCACCTGCAGACTGCAAGGGGCTCGCGAGAATCTGGGCGTATTCCTAGCAGAGAGCTAGCGGTCCTTTTTTTTTCATCTTCAGAGAAGGAAGTTACCCGCGGCTTGGTCTGCAACTTTCTAGGGCATAAACGACATGGCGGGTTGTTTGCCGTCTGATCAGTTCTGGAACGAACACTTTGGAGCACGTGATTCGCAAAACCACTGTTTTAACAAACCCCACTGCCGAGAAAACCGTGCCTACAAAATTAATGAACACAATCCAGCTGCGAGAGACAGAGATTTTTATGAGCCCTCGCAGTCGCGGGAGACTCTAACCCCGGCTGGGGCTTCATTTATTTTTGGGGCTCTAGAACCTGTAGGCGCCAAACTGTCCTGGACCGCCCTTGAACTATCATGGTCGATTAATGGCCTGCTGTAGTGCGTCGGGTGTGAAGGGGTGCGTTCTTCTGCAGGCAGTGAAATCCACAGGGGTGAGGGGTAAAAATGCTGTCGTTTGTTGATGGAGCTGGGCAGGTTGCCGAGATTTCTAGTCTGCTCGTCTGCTGCTTGCCTAACAAACCCAGCATGCACTCCATGGATGTCAGATGTATGGGTTTGCTTTTTTTTAAAAATGCAACCGCTTTTTTTTTTCATTTGGGGGGGGGGTGTTTTTTGTTTGTTTTTGTTTTGTTTGTTTTTTGGGGGTTGAGGGGAAGGTTAGGTCTCTCTCTCTCTCTCTCTCTCAGTCTCTCTCTCCAACAAAAAATAGTAACTGTTGTTTATCGGATAGTTTGGTGTTACACCACAGATCTGGACATAATTATTATTGAAAGTAAGCTGGGTTTTCATACTTTCTTGAATGATTTACCAAAGATTTAAATGCCTATCTACGTCTCAGACTTTACGGATGATCAGTTCAAGAAGAACAGGGGAGGGGGTCCCGCCCCCCCACCCCCTCCCAACAACAACAAAAATTAAGAAAATTCAGGAAAGCGAGATGTCCTGCGGCCTACAAGAGGCAACACAGATTCTCGTAACAGCTGCAGGCGGCATGGGCTGTGGTAGATTTGTGCATGTGTGCTCCGTTCATTCAAACGGAGGAAACATTCTTGAACTCACACTGGTTTTCTCCCTAGATTTTCTACCGATGGTACATCGTAGCGAATCGAGGAAGACAACCAGTGTGTTTTGAACTTGGTACTGTCTGAACGCTACCGGCTCTCCAGTATGCGCGCTTCAGTGATTGTTGCATGTGTGTGCGCTGGCTTGCGTGTGCGTATGTGTGCGTGTACACTGACTTGCTTGCAAGTGTGTGTGTGTTGCGCTGCCCCAGTTTCTCCAGCCCTCTCTCACGGTGAGGGGACTACCTGTGACCCGACACACACACACACACACACACACACACACACACACCACGTAACAGCGCGGCTCCCTGGCAATCGGCCGCCAGAATTAGGTCACACTGTGTCATGCTGGGTCAGGCAAGGACAGGCGTACGCTGAAACACGTATGGCCTCCTCAGTTTGAGATTACGTTTTCACCCAGCCACCGGCAGTACTAGTGAGTGGCTGCGTGCGCAAGGCCGTTGGGGTACTGAATATGACATGTTGACTGGTCAGGCCGACTTCCCATTTTTACTAGTGCTCTAGTCCGCCGATAAAACTGAGCACTGGGGAGTTCGGGTTTTATCGGTCGATGTTAGCACATGACATTGAGTCCAGCTAAAGGTGTTTTATAAAATTACAAGTGCTGGAGACGCTGCTACGCCGACTGTTTGATGGAAGGACGACGAATCGTGCTATATCCGTGTGCAAAATGGTTTCTGATCCAGTCAGCGAGGTCTTCGGAGCAATGTCGAGTCTTAGCTGGCCCGCGCACGGCTGTACTCCGAGGAGCTTCTGCTTTCGCCTGAGTCTTGCAAGCACTGCTATAATTATCAGTCAGTATCAGCAAGTTTGTGTGCAGGCGGCTGTGAGAATCAATATATTCCATTTCCGTGCAGGTAACATTAATCGGAAAGAAGGACCCTAACGGTACTACCCAGTCTGACCCAAGCCCCTGCCAACTGCCTGCCCTTCTCCACCTTCCCCTTATCCGGCCTCCTCGGTCCCAGCCCCATCAATGTTGTCTGTACCGCACACTGTAGTCAATAATTTCAGAGCCAGCGTGCAATGCTCAGTATGAAGAAAGGGGGTGGGGGGGGGGGCGGCGGCACGCACACACATATAGTGTCTTGAAGAAACATACAGCCAGTGTAAGTTAGCACAATACTGCATGGCGAATGAACTTCCAAGGCTTGTCGCATTCTCTTTCAACTATGATTTCATGACGAAAAAATAGGACCGTTTTCTCTCCGGCTGAGGAGATGCTTTTCGACCTCGAAAGATCAGCCAGCAATGCACAGCTTGTGTTGGCAGCTACGCACGCAATCAAGTCCCGCGCTGTGGTTCAGAACCAGAGTCCTTCCATCTGCAAGAGGCGTGGATTCTCATGTGCCCCTGCTGTCGCGGGGACTCATGACAATCCACGCCTCTTACTTGAGTATCTATGCCCCATCTTCTCTGACCGACGAGGAGGGTGTGTTTTATCCTGCGACTGCTTTTTTCCACGTCCATGCAACCGATCGATCGAAGCCCGTTAGTGGGCCAGTCGAGGCCGCGGCGGTTTCGCTGCCAGCGCCAGCCTGCGCGGGGCGGTAGAACGACCGTGTTAGCTCAAGAGTAACGCGCGTTTCAACCTTGTCCCATGAAGCGGCACTACCCTAGAGATACCACTGTTGATGAGTTTGTCTTTCTTAGCGGATTTGACTCGAACGTAGTGCGGCCGCTTAACTCATTCTACCCCAACACCGAAATCTTTAAATGTTGCCGTTGTACTCTGAACCGCATTGCAGTGCAGGACACAGATCGACCATGATAGTTCAAGGGTGATGCCAGAATAGCTTGGCGCCCATAGGCGCCAAGCTATTCTGGCATCACCCTTGAACTATCATGGTCGATCCTTATCTTTAGGTGGTGTGTTTGGGGTAGAATGAGTTAACACGTAGAACCAGGAATCTGGATTGAAAGTGCAATACGCGTCCTAGGTAGAATTTTATTTTGAGACGTGTCATTGCGGTGTCTTTGAGGAAGGGCCGGCCTACGTCATCGTAGACCGGTCGTCGTGGGACTTTTCAGTTGTTTCCGTTACAGTTACACGCAGAGCTGGCTAGAAAACATCAGAAATCGGTCGTAAATCGAGTGTCAAAGTCTTGACTGTTGAGGGCATTTGCCCGAACTCAGGTCATGTAACGACGGAGTCATGCTGGCGTGGAAAGACAGTGCCAGTGTCCTCAAGTCAACCCTGACAGGCCGCAGCAAGAGGCATAGATTCTCATCTGCCCATCTGCTGCTTGAGAGTCCGAAATAGCTCAGGCGGTTAAACGTCGGAGCAGGAGAGCGAAGGGAATCGCCGGGTCGTGGGTTCGAATCCCGTCCCGGCCCCGGTAGCTGGACTCACAATCCAGGGGGAAAACCGGATTCAGTGTTCAATAGCATGTCCGTTGAAAGGTCCTGGTAAATCAAAGTGGCACAGTTGGAGTGCGCCTGAGTTGATCAGTGTTCAGGTCATACTCCATAGGCAATAGATTTCCCTGTCCCCCATAACCCGCCCGTTAGGGCCGTCCATGATCACCTCGGTGCTGTGGACGTTAAACCCGAACTAACCAACCAACCAACCTGCTGCTTGAGGCGGCGTACATTCTCGTGAGCTCATGCGGCTGCCGGGGTTCCGATGAGAATTCACGCTTCTTGCAGCTGTTCCAGACTGTTGTTGCGGAAGAGTAAAAAGTATCTCGACTGAAAAAGAATGCACCAGTTAAAATACATTTTTTTTCCAAAAAAATGCGAACTTGCGGGCTGTGGCAGCGTATAGATTATATTTTGTGTGTGTGTGTGTGTGGGGGGGGGGGGGTGATGTGGTTAGACATTGTTTAAGAAGACGATATTCCTACGCGCTTGGTTTACCAAGCTAAGGGCAGCTACTGAGCAAACAGCTGGTTAAGGAAACCTGTCGCAGTTCTTTCCCTTAACACTATGTCGGTGACCTGGAACTGTCATTGCTTAGGCATATTAGCAACATGAGAGGGGAGGGGTTCGCTGAATTGTGTGTGTAGACAGGTGTTGGATGCATATTTACAGATGCATTGTAATCCATTTCAAAATAGCTCTTCACACAAGTGCTTGGTGCAAGTCCAAGGGTCATCTGAAGAGGCAAGCTGCGTATTTGTGCAGGCACGTCTGTACTTTACACATTACTCACATGTGACAGCCCGAGGGATGAAATTATACATTTTTACCAAAACATTAATTTATCCCTTGTAGACAAATCAATCATGATAGCTCATGCTATGACAAGCTTTGACAGGATGTGGAACGACCATGATAGTTCAAGGGTGGAGTCAGAATTGCTTGGCGGCTGTAGGCACCAAGCTATTCCGACTCCACCCTTGAACTTTCACGATCGTTCCACATCCTGGCAAAGCTTGTTGGGGCTTTTTTGTGTTAATCGTTCATCTGCAAGTCATTGTTTACACAGGTGGACGTAAGTGTGGTTTGAAATTCAGTTTACTGGGGTATCTCCATTTCAGTTTCATTTTGTCCACTGGGGCCTGTAGACATGTTGTTCTGGTGCCACCCATAAACGGTCATTGTCGATCGGTCTCTGAATTGTAATGTAGTCTGTGGAGAACAGTTTCCAGATTTGGGGATGTCGGCCTCGGAGCTCAGTGTGTTAACCCTTTGTAGCACTTTTTGATGAGGTGATACTTGTAGGAATCACCTGGACAAAAAGTGCTGCCAAGAGACAAAGGGTTAAACAAACACTAAACTGAGGTCAACGTCAAATCATTCTTGTGTCATGCTGTGCCTGTGCTTGTGCATATTTGTATACATTGATATTTAGACAGAACAAAAAGTTAAGGGACCCACATTTGTTTGTTGATATGTGCTTATTTGAAGTTCATTATGACTGAAATAATTTACATAGAATAGGTGTCACTGTGGTCGGAACCTCAGGAAAGGCATTGTTATTTCTGACTTTTATCATATCTCATGTAGTTTTTAAGTGAAATTGACTGTTTTTCTTTTGTATGCGCTGTGCAGATGACATAACCATGGGAGCCTCAATGAAGAGACGTCGAGCACCACAACCACCCAGCATAGGAATAGGACGCCAGCGGAGCCAGAAGCACCCTCATCACAAGCGGGCGCCACCCCGCGCCACACACCACCCCCACTCTGCCATGACCACACCCTGCTGAGTCCCCGACATGCCTCCACCCAAAAAGCCAAAAAATGGTCCTACGACAGTCGAGCAGTTTCTGTCCCGCGAGGAGCTTCAGAAGTTGGATGAGGCGGGGTCAGGGGTCAAAGGGGCGGATGGTGGCGCGCTGGGTTCCAGCAGTGGTCGCAACAACAGGAGCAGTACCGTTGGTGCCACTTCTGGTGCTGTGTCCGCTGCCGGAACCCAGCGTGGCACCAGAAATGGTGGTGGGGGAGCTAAAACGTCCACGACGTCACCAACAACACTGTGGCCACCACCGCAGCCGGTGCCTGTGTCCATCACCAGCAAGAGCAACACGACAACCTCCCCTTCAACCTCAACCTCAGCCTCAGCGCCTGACCCGGTCCCCGGCCAAGAGGGCAGCAAACACAGTAGCCTCTTGCGAGAACTGTTCATTAAAGGACACACAGACCCCACACAGCCTGACCCACCGGGGCCTCTTCACGCTGAGCGTAGTGGTGGGTCAGGGGCCAGGGCCGGGTTAGGTCCATGGTCAGGGGCCAGCAAACGGACCAGTGCGGGTAAAGAGCTTTCCGCCTCAGGGAGCGACTCAGGGCGCACGCAACGTGAACACTGGACCAGTCGCCCCATCAGTCATACCTCGGGGATTTCGCCTGACGCCTCTCTAGTCTCTCACCACGCCCAGCGCGGTCACGGCACCACCCGTACGAACAGCGCAGAGAGCGTCAGGCCCCCTAACGTTGCCATAGAGCGCGCATACCTCACTTCTTTGATAAAGGAGCCCCCGCCTTCTTCGGGGACATTGCATGCACCATATTTAGACAGTGCAGCACTGAATTCAGGGAAACTGTTGCATGGCCTGATGGGGGCGTCGGCACCCCACACTTTCATCCATGCAGCCTTCCAGCTACCTCTCATCAATGCGAGTACCTCAGGGCACGGCCCCGTCGATACCTCGGTGTTAGCCTATTTAGCCAGTCAGGGCGCGCACCCCCACTCTCCACTCCCACCTCTCCCTCCTCTGCCTCGGCGTTGCGGGCCCTCCTCTCTACCTCTTGTTGATGCTAACGCAACTCCCGTGACCTCATTGCCCCCCTCCCTGCCCCCTTCCCTGTCTGCCGCCCGATCCGTGGCCATGTTAAACGCCGCCTCCAACGAGCCTTTCGATCTGTCGGTGAAAAAAGCGGGGGTGGGGACGTCGGCCCGTGGCAGCAGCGTGGACAGCGACAGCGGCAGCAGCGACAAGGCGTCCGCCGACCTCACGCCCATCCCCCGGCCAGCAAGTGACGGTGACTCTGTCCACTCAGGTTCGCTGTCCTCGGCTCCCCCTTCGGCTGGCAGCAGCACAGCCACCACGCTGGCTAACAATGGCACATGCACCTCCCCTGCCCTCACCAACACCCCACGCGCAGACACAGACGGGTCGCCCTCCCCAGGGCTCTCACGGGTTCTTAGCCCCCCTCATTACCTCATGGACTTTCGCTCGGGGAGTGGCAGTGTGTCTGCCTCACATGGCCGGCCACCCTCGCACGGGGGACTTTCTTCGCAAGGGGGCAAGTTCTTTTTTTATGAAGCCAGCCCAGCAGCAACAGTGACAGCAGCAGCCAGCCTCCCAGGCCAGCGTTCCATACCAGTGACCAGCCCCCAACCCCCACCACGTGATAATGGGCACAGCCCAAGCAGCAGGTCAGTAGTTTCATATCCACGCTCTCTTTCTTGCTCTCATATTTGCTCACTGGTCACATGCGCAACAGCTCATTCCAATGCACAAAAGGCCATCAGTCTGACGTTGACCCCTGCACACAGCAAGAGACATAGATCTTCATGAGCCCCCGCAACTGCGGGGTCTCATGAAGATCTATGCCTCTTGCTGTGGCTGTGCGCGGGCCAACATCGGCCCGATGGCCTTTTGCGCATTGGGATGATAGAAGTACATGTAGTGAATCCCACGATTCTTTTTGCATATTATCGCGTTTTGACAAATCCCATTTCTCGTTACCCGGGGTAAGTCCAAAAGTAGGTAAAAAAAATAATAAATTCATACAGAGGTTACTCCGTGGTAAGTTCAACCCATTTAAAGTACCATTACACATAAATCCTAAGACACATTTTTGCACCATTTGTGTTTGTTATGTCTTGTCGACACGCCTAATAAACTTTAACAGCAGTTTGGACAGGCAGCAACAGCACATGCGTAATCCCACTTGTCGTTATTCTGTGCAGCCGTTAGCGTTTCAAACTATTTTTAGCTGTTTCTCGTACTGATAGCACTGTGTTTATAGAACGGAGTGGAGTCATTGTCAGGTTACCTGACATTAAGACGACGTGTGCTGAACTGGATTTCTCCTGTGTCCAAATGAACCTGTGTGTAGCGTTTCTTAACCGTTTGTTACAGAAGTGTGTCTTTGAACAGTTACGGTGGTAGTGGGCCTTCAACCCCACGGCCTCAAATTTTGGAGGCGTCATCTAACAAATACATTTGTCTTCTTTCAGTCTCTTTACACTTTTCTCATTGGCCTGGCTCTATTTGATTTTTTTCCCAGGTTGTCCGTTCTCAAGGCAACGGGAGTCCCTTTGTCACGTGCTCTCTCTCTCTCTCTCTCTCTCTCTCTCTTCGCTTGACTTCGCGAACGAAGATTTTATAGGAGTTGCCCACGACGTCTGCAGGCTTGTTCGTGGCTGCGGAGGCCAATCCGAGACAGGCAGGTTCGACCGCAGTGGCTGCAGGGGAAGGTATGGCCAGGGTTCTGAGCTGCGGCATCTCTGTTTTTTCTCCTGAGCCGCTTGTCCTTAAGGCTAGCTCTGTGAGAGTCCTCAAAGGAGACAGCTGCCTTGTAAATGGTGGAGCGCCAGGTGTCACGGTCCGCAGCAAGCGAAGACCATGGTGGTGGTCGATTTGGCAGGCACTAAGTGACTTCTTGAGACAGTCTTTGTATCTCTTCTTTGGTGCCCCTCTGTCACGGTGTCCAGTAGCAAGCTCGCCGAACAGGGTGATCTTTGGTAGGCGATGATCCTCCATCCTGGAGACATGCCCCGCCCAGCGGAGCTGTGTCCGCAGCAGCAAAGCCTCGATGCTCACAGTTTCAGCCTGTTCAAGGACCTCGACGTTGGTGACATAGTCACTCCAGTGAATGCCCAGGATGGTACGCAGGCAGCGCTGGTGGAAGCGTTCGAGGAGTCGTAGTTGGCTGCGGTAGAGGGCCCAGGACTCGGAACCATACAGCAGGGTGGTGAGGACCACAGCTCTGTACACGCTGATCTTGGTGCCTGTTTTCAGCTGTTGATTGTGCCACACCCGCTTGAAAAGTCGCCCGAAAGCGCTGTTCGCTTTTGCCAGCCTGCTGTCAAGCTCCTTGTCCAGCTTGGCGTCCGACGTGATAATGCAGCCAAGGTAAGTAAACTGGTGCACTGACTTTAGTTCAGACTCGCCAATGGTGATGTGAGGAGGGCGATACACTGTCTTGGGTGCCGGCTGATGGAGGACCTCTGTCTTTTTCAGACTGACCTCGAGTCCAAAGAGCTGGGCAGCATCTGCGAAGCAAGACGTGATGCGCTGCAGGGCTCTCTCTGTGTGTGCAACGAGGGCAGCATCATCAGCAAAAAGCAGCTCACGAATCAGTTGGTCTAGGGTTTTCGTGTGGGCCTGCAGTCGTCTGAGGTTGAACAGGCTGCCATCGAGACGATACCTGATGTACACTGCATCGTCATCATCGATGTCCACTGTGGCCTGCTTCAACATCATGCTAAAAAAGATGGTGAAGAGGGTCGGTGCCAGCACGCAGCCCTGCTTTACGCCGTTGAGAATAGGGAATGGTTCCGAGAGGTCATTGTTGAGTCTGACCTGGCCTTGCTGGTCCTCGTGTAGCTGGACAATCATGTTGAGGAACTTTGGGGGACAGCCAAGTCGCTCCAGGATCTGCCACATGCCTTGCCTGCTCACAGTGTCGAACGCTTTTGTTAGGTCGACAAATGTTACGTACAGACCTTTGTTCTGCTCGCGGCACTTCTCCTGTAGCTGTCTCAGCACAAAGACCATATCGGTGGTGCTCCTGTTTGCTCTGAAGCCACACTGGCCCTCTGGGAGTTGGTCTTCAGCGATGGCAGGTACCAGCCGATTCAGGAGCAGCCTTGCAAGGATTTTCCCAGCAATGGACAGCAGGGTAATTCCCCGATAGTTGGAACAGTCAGACTTCTCGCCTTTGTTCTTGTACAGGGTGATAACGACTGCATCACGGAGATCTTTTGGTAGTGTTCCTTCCTCCCAGCAGCAGAGAAAGAGGTCATGGAGCTTGTTGTGCAGTGCTGTGCCTCCATGTTTCCAGATCTCTGGCGGTATTCCATCAATGCCTGCTGCTTTGCCACTCTTGAGCTGGTGGATGGCTGTGAGGGTCTCTTCAGCGGTGGGCGGTTCGTCCAATTCAACCTTTACTGGGAGGTGTGGGATTTGTAGGACGACTGCTTCTTGAACAGTGCGCTCAGCGCTGAAGAGGCTCTGAAAGTATTCCGACCAGCGGTTCAAGATGGAGGTATTATCTGTGAGGAGTGCCTGGCCATTCGCGCTTCGCAGGGGACTTTGTACCAGGTGCCTGGGGCCATACACTGCTTTCAGTGCTTCGTAGAAGCCCCTGTAGTCACCATTGTCAGCACAAAGCTGGGTCCTCTGTGCAAGTCTGGTCCACCACTCATTCTGGAGATCTCTGAGCTTGCGCTGGAGACTGCTGCAGACGAGGCGGAAGGCAGACTTCTTCACAGGGCAGGAAGGCTGGGCTAGGTGGGCCTGATGGGCGGCTCTTTTTTTTGCTAGGTGTTCCTGGATCTCTACATCGTTTTCGTCAAACCAGTCTTTGTTCTTCTTTCTGGCGAAACCCAAGACTTCTGCAGAGGATTTTGCAATAGCAGTTTTCAGTTGTTCCCAAAGTGTTTCAGGGGAGGAGTCTACTGGGTCCGCTGTGTCTTTGAGCCTGCGCTGTAAATCTGTCTGAAAGGCAGCTTTCACATCGTCACGCTGAAGGCTGGCAACATCAAGCTTTTTCTTGGGGGGCCCCCATTTCTTGGGTTTTGGCTTGAAGTGGAGCCTGAGTTTGCAGCGGACAAGGCGGTGGTCAGTGTGGCACTCTGCGCTGGGCATCACTCTGGTGAGGAGGACGTCACTGCGGTCCCTCTGACGCACTAGGACATAGTCGATAAGGTGCCAGTGTTTGGAGCGAGGATGCATCCAGGTGGTCTTTCGACTGTCCTTTTGCTGAAAAGTAGTGTTGGTGATGACCAGTTGCTGCTCCGCACAGAACTCCAACAGTAGGCGGCCATTGTCATTGCAGTTCCCCACGCCATGCTTGCCGAGGACTCCTTTCCAGGCTTCAGAGTCCTGGCCCACTCTGGCGTTGAAGTCGCCAAGGATGGTGACTTTGTCGTCTGCAGGGGTACTCTGTAGGAGGCTGCACAGGTCAGTGTAAAACTTGTCCTTTTCAGCAGGCTCTGCCAGGAGGGTTGGGGAGTACACACTGAGAAGGGTGACGTGCTGCTGGTGTCTCAGTGGGAGGCGCATGGACATGATGCGGTCTGAGTGGCCCGTTGGTAGGTTTTCCAGCTTAGTCGCAATGGATGTCTTGACCATGAAACCCACGCCTGAGAGCCGTCTTTCTGATGCAGGCCTGCCTGACCAGTAGAGGGTGTACCCAGCACCCAGTTCTTGGAGGCTGCCTTCGTCCGGAAGGCGTACTTCGCTGAGCGCGGCGATGTCGATGTTTAACCTCCGCAATTCATGGGCAATGAGGGCGGAGCGACGTTCAGGGCGTCCGCTGTCTGCTTTGTCGAGCATGGTTCGGACGTTCCAGCATGCTACGTTGAGTCCGGTCGTGGTCGTCATGAGAGTGGATCCGTTATTCTTTCTTGTTTTTTGACCGCAGGAGAAGATGCCCGTTGACCGCGGCTAGCCAACTGGGGTTGCGAGGGGACGAGCTTTGGTTAGGCCACCTTTTCTAGGCCCCTCTCCGTGTGGAGCAAGCAGTGCTGTCCCTAGAGAAGGCTGCTTGGTCGTTCAGGGTGTGCCGAGTGATGTTGTCATCCCCAGGTCAACATCAGGCGACCAATATCCTGAACCGCCTGCATGCAGGTTTGAGACTGCGGCTTCCAGTGACATCTTTCACCTGCCGTTTCGCCCCTCGCCCGTCGCTACAGGACTTGGAATGGTCAGTGTCATGGTCCGTGGACGTTTCCTAAAGCCTGCGCGGTGGAGCTTTTTGGTGGAGTGCAGTGTGCGCAGTACTGGCCCCACCCTTTAAACCCTTGGTTCATCTGCCATGGCCTAGCAAGCTGGGACGATGGCATCGAGGTCCTCGGGTCGTAGGTTTTATATCAGACTGTCCTTGTCCTAGTCTCTGGCTCAAAAGCCTTCCCCGGAGACACGGGGGCTTTGATGTCAGGGGTTTCCTCCCTTAGCCTTTCCGCAGCCAAGCGGCCAGGCCTGCAAGGCAGCAGGCGACTCGTGGAGGGCGGGGTCGTCTATGTCCCGTGCAGATGCCCACTTTGTCACGTATTACCAAGGTAACGTGATAAGTAGACTCCCTTATAAAATGTTACGGTGACAACGTTACTCGTTGAGCAAAAGCGTTCTCCCCCAAATAAATCTTTGGCCAATCACATTTCTCGGTACAGACACACCCTAATCTTCTTTCAGTTTAACCTCTAAACAAAATATGCCGCCAACAAATAAATAATTTAGGGGGCTACACAACAAAAAGAACTATATGTAGGTGTTCTGTGATGCAGCTAGTACTAGTTTTATACAAAAAAGTAACGGAATAACAGCATAAATAATTAAGTTAGATAGTATGAACGACAGGAAATTTCAACTAAAAGCGAAGGCACGGTCACTGATGTACTGACCGGCATATTCGGAAACGGCGAAGAAACAAAAACCTGGATAAATAAAATTTGAGAGGGTTACGCAACAAAATAACTGTATGCACGCGTTCTGATCGGTCTATAATACCAATTTTATAGAAAAGAATGACTGAAAATGTGTTAAATTAGAAAACACCTGAGAGAGAAATAACACTCGAATTGCGGCTGTTCACGCAAGGTTGTTTATGATAGTCGGAAGTTCAGTTGGAAAATTACGTCCCCTGAATCTCTACATCACACGTAAAGTTTGAGGTCCTTTCAAGGGTATACTTCACGCTATTATTGTTTACAGTTGAAGACATAATCGTTGTATTACGAGTTAGGTTTCACCAGTGATTCTTGTCGCCTCGAGGGACCGGTCAGGGGGGTCAATTTCGGAGGTAAGAGTCTCGGGCTAATGCCCTCGACCCGCCTCTGACATAGCGGACATCCCTGACCGGACCCTCGAGGCGACAAGTACCGCTGGCAAAGCCCAACTCGTAATCAGTACAACTAATAGTATGTACCAGTTGCAGGAGATGGCTCGACCATGATAATTCAAGTGTAGTGCAGGATTAGACCAGACCGCGCATGATAGTTCAAGGGTGATGAAAGAACAGCTTGGCGCCTGTATGCTCTAGGCTTGTCTGTCACTACCCCATGAACTGTCATAGTCAATCAGTTCCTTGTTGCAGTGTGTCATGCCTGTATGGGTTATAAAACATTTGTCAAACCCTGATAATTATGTTTGAATGGCTTGGTACATATGAGCTGTCAGTGCGCATGGGGGCTGAGGGGAGACACAAGTGAAATGGTGAAAGGTCGGTATTAGAGCAGCACAGAAATTTGAATGTCTGTTGTGTTGGTTGGTTGGTTGGTAAGTTTGTGGTTGGTCTTTTTTCTGTTTTGTTTGCTTTATATGTTATATTGGGGGAGAGTTCCTAGTTGTGTGTGTGTGTTGTGTGTGTGTGTGTGTGTGTGTGTGTGTGTGTGTGTGTGTGTGTGTGTGTGTGTGTGTGCCACGGTGAGAGAGAGAGAGTATTTGCTTATGTGTTCGTGCTTATGAATTGTCAGTGATGGGTACTCGCATATTAGCGGTTGTGGTTTGAACTAACAGATCATAGTCTAAGTGTTGACCGTTTCATCAGCGTGGTAGACACACAGGATGTCATGCATGCTATATACCATACCCGACTTGTGAACGAGAAACGTTTTATGTTTGTGAAGATCGCTAGTTCATAAGGCAGTCAAGTTTATTGAGGCAAGGGACGCAATCCTGTCATGTTCGGCATGGAAATGTCTATTTTGTACTTGACAAGGGACGCAACTTCGTCAGCTGTAAAAAAAGGGAAGTGAAAGTGTTGTTTCCCTTAGACAAAGCCCAAATGCTGCCCCGCTGTAGTCCATCACCCAGTATTTCCATTGGCAAGAAACATGCTAAAGCATGGGCTCATGACAATGTATGTTCCTTGAAACTGAATTCTAAGCCGTTTTTTTCCCGTATCTTAATTATGTCACAAAATGTTTCATATAACTCTTTGGGAATTTTTAGAGACAATTGGAAGCCGACATGTCGACTGGAGTCAGTACGGATACGGTCTTACTCGTTTTTTTCAACTAATCCATTGGTTGCGTGGCTTTTTTTTTTTCTTTTTTTTTTTTTTAAGGAGGGCCTAAAAGATGGTATAAAACAAAACCATTTGTGTTAAGATTGATTCAGCCCCGCGTCTTGATTCCAGTTGCTGCTTGTTGGTTTGTTTCAGTGCTGGTTTCATTAAAGAAATATTTTCATGCAACTTTTACTGATATTAGTTGGTGTTTTGCCAATGCAAAACTGTTCCAGACAGAGAGATTTCATGTCATTTTCACGCCCCATCCCAATTTCGTGTCACACCCCCACCCACCCTCTTTACCGACACATCCACCCATCGCTGCATCCTCACCCTTCTGCTCACACCGTTACATACTCAGTGCTGACGCCCCCACCCCTGAAACCTCACGCGAACAGCCCCACAAACCCGCACCAAAGCCTTTCCAAAACCTCTTCTCCTGTCAGTTGTCACAGACTGACTTATCTCCTCCTGATCTCGTTGAAATTGTATATATGTATATATATATTTTTTTAAAATGTTTCAGACTGAAAGTAGTCAGACATAAGGACATCGGATTACACGAATGTTAAATATCGATCTCGGCTTGTTGTGCAGCAAAGTCTGATTGGGTGCATCTTGCGGCAGATAATGTACTGTCTGCTAAAAGTTCAGCAAAGCGGCTTTGGAAAAGGAAATAGAATGACCCCCACCTGCAAGAAGCGTTGATCCTCACGAGCCCCCGCAGTTGCGGGCGCTCATGAGGATCTACGCCTGTTGCTGTCCATTAACAGCTCGGACTTGAAATTTAGATCTATTTTTTGTAGGAAAAGGATGCTTTCGGGTGTTATAGTCTACAACTTAAAAGGTGTCTGGAGTCTAGACAGCCAACTTCCCAGACACATCAATTCCGTTGCGAAGTGAACCGGAGATAGTGCCTCAAATAGAGGATGTAACTAGAGCTGTTCTCTGCCATCAAGAAACATGGGCTTTCATGAGCCCCTGCTACCGCAGGGGCTCATGAAAACCTATGCTTCAAGCAGCGGTAGGGAGGGACTTTGCTGAGTAACTAAATTCTGAGCCATTTTATTTATGCACGGGTTGGTGGCACTTCAGAGAAAATAGCCAAGCTCACAATGCACCACATTTATCGTCAAGTTGGCAGACACATTTGTTTCTGTACTTGTGGATGTTTCTACTATTACGTCATTTAACCTTACTTCATGGTACCAGCCATTATACGTGAACACTTAGATACATTTTCAGATACATTTGTGATGTTATGTCTGTTTACATTTCTCAGTTTTAGAACTCGGCAGACAGGCAAAGTATACGTACTATGGACAATAAATATCATGTTTTGCGGAATCTTCCGTTGAGATGCTGACTTCCTGGCGTTTTTTACCAACCAAAATCACTATTCACGAAAAGTCATGTTTGTGCAGCCACTCGGAAAACAATCACGCAGTTTAGCACGACACTGTTCTGGGGAATCACTACAGCATAATTATGAGACGGCATGCACGCGTCTTGATCACCCCTCACCCAACCCGACACACACCGTGCACACACACCCTACCCCCGCCCGCACCACCAACCAACAAAACTGACAAAATCAGTCATTTTTTTTGTTGAGCGTGGGTTGCATATGTTCAAGGTTCCATCTAATCCCGTTATAGAAAGACACACTAGGCCGCAGACACGTCCAAAAAGAAAAGTCTGGAAGAAGAGGGGGGAAAAAACCTGCCAGATGACTTTCGGACGGACGTCCACTGTTATAAAAATAAAACCATTATGCGGCTCATGTCGATTTCTGTTTACGTACAAAATCTGTCATTGGCTCCTGGCACACTAGAACAAAATATGTATCGACGATTGATTGTTCAAGGGTGGTGCAGAATAGCTTGGCGCCAGGCTATTCTGGCACCACCCTTGAACTATCATGGTCGAACTGTCTCCTGAACCGTGTTGCAGTGCTCAGAGGCTGTCAGCCGAATTTGGGAAATTTAAGACTGTAAAGTGTTGCAAACATAAATGCTGCGTCATTTAACCCATATCATACTGAGGCTAAAGGCTTCAAATTTGTACACTGCCATATGCAAGCTATATTATAGTACTTACAGATAAGGATATAGACCAATGGCTTTAGTTCAAGGGTGGCGCCAGAATAGCTGGGCGCCTAGAGGCGCCACTTGAAGTTATTCTGGCACTTCCCTTGAACTATTTTAGTCAAACTTATTTCACACACTGGTGTATTCCGAATGACAAGGGTTAAGGGTGGTCCGTTGGAGCATCAGCGTAATTACTGACGCGCATTAATTGGCCCATGATTAATTCACTAGTTTCATCATGCAGGCAGGTTGCAATATATCATGGACTAAAATCCCGACATCATCCTCCTGCAGAGAAACGCAGGAGTAACTGACGACATTGTGAGATAGTCCGAGTTGGGGCTCTCTGGGATGTGAGTGATAAAATGAGTCCCATTGGGGGCTCTTCGGGGTGTACCTGATAAAAATAAGGTATGATCGGATAATAGTTTATAAACCATATACGATTCATTCCCAAGGGGAAAAAATCGTTTCTCATCATGCATGTTAGAAGACCTATGAACACTCGGAGATTCGTCAAAAATGTTATTGTGATTTTTTTCCTTGATAAATCCTCATATATATATATCCTGGTCATTTGCAGATGCGGGGGGCTCATGAGGATCTATGCGTCTTGCTGGCCTTTGTTTTGATCGGTGCCGCTAGAACGCAGTACGAACTATGTCTCTCGAGGCGAGGTCGTTGTCCTGAAAACGTCTTGCTTGACTTGATTATCCCAGGCCTTGTCTTCATTACTTTCTCTCTGTCTGGCTCCAGTCTTTGATCTAGGTCCCAGTGTGTACAGCCCCTCCCCGCTCATCCCACCCCGGACCCCCCGACCCCTTCTCCTTTAACCCTTTTTCATTCTGATACGCTACGGCTTGAAATTAATTTGACTGATAGTTCAAGGGTGTTGCCAGAATCTTGGCGCCTGAGGCGCCAAGCTATTCTGGCACCACCTTTGAACTAAAATGGTTGATCTATCTCCTGATCTGTAATGTAGCTGTCATAAGACAATAAGCAAATTTTTTTTTAATCAGCCTCAGGATGTAATGGGTTAACGCAATGCGCCTTTGCAGATATTGATCAACTGACCATCAAATGTGGTGCCGGAATAGGCGTCAAGCTGTTTTGGCACCACCACAGGCGTGGTGGTGTTGCCCTTCTGTGGGTCCAGATGCCTCCGGCAATAAACCGCTTTGACTTGACTTTGACCGAGACCACCACAATCATGGAATGATCGTTGCGACAGAAATCGACTCCACCTGTCTAAGCACGGGCATGGGATGATAGTTTACAACTGATCCGCATTTCATATCACCGGTAGTAGTAAATAGCATTCACCCCGGCGTGAGTCAGCGGACCAACAACGCAGTGACTATGATCAAGCCATGCCTGTGTGTCTAACTGTGTTGCGAGAGGTTGGCGGTTGTACAACGACCATCAGTCATGTCTGTGGGCACCGCCCTTGAACTGGTCATGGTCGAGCTGTTTTGCTAACTAACTGTAATGTCCTCAGGGCACAACTCCCAAATCTTCAGTGTTTGGGACGGCTAAATGTGTGGGTCTAAACCCTTTCCATCCTCAGTGATGCTCTGTCTACCCTTGGTCCATTCACCTGTATTTGCCTTTTTAAAACTCTTTTTAAAACTCTCCCTACTGTCTGCGCTGCCTGTAGCTCTTGATATTGGATGTGTGTTGCTAAATGGTCTTAGCTTTATTTCGGCCCCATGTAATAGGTTTATTTAACGTATTGGAGCGGCTGGCGACTTACATTCAATTTTCTGTTTAGTTTTTTTTTCACAAGCGGTGCAGGCACGTCCTGAGAAAGTCTTGTTGCTGTCGGGACGTTAAGCAATGTACAATCAATCAATCAATCAATCAATCCATCCTCAGTGATGCACTATTGCATGAAATAATTTGACTATGATAGTTGACTGAAGAGTAGGTTGACGCCTAGACTGAGGTGCTAAGCTATTCTGGCACCACCCTGAAGTCCCCTTAACCAAATGATACTTACTTACTTACTTACGCCTGTCACCCCTACCCGGGTATAGGCCGTCGACGAGAGACCTCCAGCAACTCCTGTCCTGTGCTTCTCCTTCGATTCTACTCCAGGTGGTTCCCAGTCTCTTGATGTCTGCTTGGAGGTCTCGACGCCAGGAGTTTCTCGGCCTACCTCTTTTCCTCTTTCCCTGTGGGTTCCATGACAATGCCTGCCTAGTGATACTGGAAGCTGGCTTTCTCAGACTGTGACCGATCCATCCCCATCTTCTTCGCCCAATTTCATTCTCTGCTGTTATCTGCTCTGTTCTCTCCCAGAGTCTGACGTTGCTGATCTTCTCTGGCCAGTGGATTTTCAAAATTCTTCTAAGGCAACTGTTCATGAAGGTCTGTACTCTGTTGACTGTGGTTTTTGTCAATCTCCATGTCTCTGCTCCATATAGGAGAACTGCTTTTACATTGGAGTTGAAAATGCGGACTTTGGTGTGTTGTGACAGCTCTCTGGAACTCCACACTTTTTTCAACTGGAGAAAGGCTGCTCTGGCTTTACCGATTCGTGCTCTGACATCTGCATCAGTGCCGCCTTTTTTGTCTATGATGCTCCCGAGATAGGTGAAGGACTCCACCTCCTCCAACGGGGTGCCAGCAAGCAAGACTGGTTCTTCCCTGGTTGCGTTCAGCCTCATTGTCTTTGTTTTCTGTTTGTGAATGGTGAGGCCCACTTGGGACGAGATGTCAGCAAGCCTCGTGGTCTTGTCCTGCATTTGTTGATGAGTGTGGGACAGTAATGCCAAGTCGTCTGCAAAATCGAGGTCGTCAAGCTGTGTCCACAGTGTCCACTGTATTCCACTTCGTCTGTGCTCTGTGGTCATCTTCATGACCCAGTCTATGGCCAGTAGGAAGAGGAACGGAGACAGCAGACACCCCTGCCTGACACCAGTTCTGACCTGGAGCTCTCTGGTGAACTGCCCTTCGTGGATCACGCGACATGTCATGCCATCATAGCTGCTCTTGATCAGGCGGACAAGCTTTGTGGGTACACCGTAGTGTCGTAGGAGTTTCCACAGAGTCTCTCGGTCCACGCTGTCAAATGCTTTCTCATAATCCACAAAGTTGACGTACAGCGGGGAGCTCCACTCCAGAGACTGTTCCACGATGATGCGGAGAGTGGCGATCTGGTCTGTACATGATCGGTTCTTCCTGAATCCTGCTTGCTGGTCTCTCAGCTGGGGGTCAACGGAGCTCTTCATTCTATCTAGGATGATCCTGTTAAAGACCTTTCCTGGTACTGACAGCAAGGTGATTCCCTCTGTAGTTGGAAACCAAATGATAGATGTTGGTTTTTTTTTTAATCTATAATGTCGCCTTCATAGGACAAAACACAAATTTGAAGGAAAAAATCATCCTCAGGATTGAATGGGCCAAGTTCAAGTACTGAAGCCCGGCAGTAAGACATAATTATATATCTCTGTTCAGTCTTTTGGAAAAGCCCGTGCACGCTGCGCCCTTCGTGAGAGAGTGATTCCCCTTTCGTTGGTGCCAGTATTGTTGCCCATCTTGACTTCTGCACCTTTGACAGAAGAGGTCTGCATTGCGAGCAAACAAACAAACAACAACAACAACACAAAAAAAAAAGGCTTTTAGACCCGCCATAGCTTAGGGATGCAAGTCGGTGCATAATGCCGATAATTCCTCATTTGGTGCGTCTCGTACAGCGTCGGCAGACCAAAGTGCTGCTACCCAGTTCATAACTGGGTCAGTGACCTTTCACGAGTGTCCAAAGGCTAGAAATGATCACGGCCGGCGCGGAAAAGAAGAACCGACAATGGACGGTGGCCATTCTGTCCCGTCGGCATCGACTGATATTTTATGCACAGGCTAATGATGACCGTGTCCACTGACACTGACGCGAGTGTGCGCGGGCCAACCGCGGTCCGACGTCGACCGGCCGAGCGCCTTTCGCTACATGATATATCGCCGGTACTGACCGAGGCCACAAAGGGCGAGATAAACCCGCGGCGTTTGCTGTCGAGGGCGAGGAGGACGTAGAGTCTCATGAAACTCAGATGGAAATCTAAGTCTTATGCTTAGTGACGGAAAAGGGAACCTCTTCTGTTCGCTGACCGATGTCTCCTCCGCGCTACACCACAGTCACAGACTGTGCTGGGGAACTTATTGTGACAGTCCACTCAGTGTTGAGATTTTTATCATTTAACTGATTCAATCCCCGACATACCACAGCAAGATATGCCAAGCTATTCTGGCACCACCCTTGCACTATCATGGTCGATCTGTCTCCTGAATTGTAATGCAGTCCTCAGAGGACAACTCCAAAATGTGGGGATTTCGTACCTGGGACACAAGGTGAAGGTAATCGGCTTTCAGCCGCCTTTAATTTCCTCGTTTGAAATTTCCCATTTTTGTATCACCGATCCCAAAGGATTATGTCATGATAATTATAGCGTTACCGCTGTGTCCATTTGACCTTTGAGAAGTCCGGTGATGCTGACTCAACTATTTTCGCGAACGAAAAGAGAGCTTACACATACCTGCCAGTTCCTTGCAAAAAGCAAAGATTCTCATGAGCTCCCGCTATATCGCGGGGGCGCGTGAGCATCTGTTCCTCATTGCGATGTATCGGCATTACAGAACGTGTAAACCGGGTTTAGCCGTAGGACGGGAGGCTATGTATGTATACACAAAATGTCGTAAGTCGTGGACAGTGAAAGAGCATGGACGGCATTGGGTGACGTAGTGGCCAATCCCGGAGAGCGAGAGAACTGAACTGAACTGAAACTTGATTTCGTAAGGTTAAAGACACGCCGGCCTTTGTACTCGTCTGTCCTGAATAACATTTTAAATATAACACCAGAAAAGGTAACAAGACAAATACAATTAAAATTGAAAAAATAGATAATAATAATAAATTAGAGAGCGAGAAAGAGACCGTGTCATTGTAATATAAATATAGTTGGGGGATGTCGACCTAACAACCGAACAGTGAGGAATATCGCCCATATGCAAGAGGCATAGATCCTCATGAGCCCCCGCAGTTGCGGGGGCTCATGAGGATCTATACCTCTTGCTGACCCTACTTTGAATCCATGGATCGTTGGCGGATTTGCTTTTGCAGCGTTGAATTACTGAAGATCAGGGTTCAGAAACACACCGTCTGCGACCACTGCTAGTGAAGGGGTTAAACGGCAGTGACGTCCTCCGTCAGCAGGGGGTACAGATTCTCATGAACCTGCAGGGGTTTCATGAACATCTATATCTCCTGTAGATGAACCTTACTACTGGAGGACTGCAGAGAAAGAAAGAGGGGACTTCGCACTGGAGTGGAGGGGTTGGTGACGGTGTATATATATATATATATATATATATATATATATATATTATATATATATATATATATATATATATATATATATATATATATATAGTTTTGGCTTAGTCATAATTATGAAAGCAAGGTTAGGTGTGTTAAAGTTCATTAGGTTTGTCGACAAGGCATAACCAACACAAATGGTGCTGACAATGGTGTGTCTTCAGATTTATGCGTGTTGGTGGTACTTGAAGAGAATCGTACTCAAGCCTTAGTATGGTCATTTAAGTAACAGAAAGAAGACCACGAGACCAAACGTGGGTGCCGCTGAGACTACAAGTGGTCGCCTTAGCTGGTTCGACCGTACAGTACTAGAGTCGGATGGTACTGCACGCCGCAATATAAACTTGAAGCAGTGCACGTTTTCCTCAAGAGTCCGAAATAGCTCAGGCGGTTAAACGTCGGAGCAGGAGAGCGAAGGGAAATCGCCGGGTCGTGGGTTCGAATCCCGTCCCGGCCCCGGTAGCTGGACTCACAATCCAGGGGGAAATAACGGATTTGTTCAATAGCATGTCCGTTGAAAGGTCCTGGTAAATCAAAGTGGCACAGTTGGAGTGCGCCTGACTGAGTTGATCAGTGTTCAGGTCGTATTTCCCTGTCCCCCATAACCCGACCGTCAGGGCCGTCCATGATCACCTCGGTGCTGTGGACGTTAAATCCGAACTAACCAACGTTTTCCTCGAATTACGGTCAGTCGTGCGACTTTTTATCAGGTCAGTCGAAATACAAGCCATGTCAGGTCGCCATGGGTGGCATGGCCCGGTTACGTCGAGTCGACATGAGTGATACCATAATTATATCGCGAGTGTGGCAATCCGCTATCTTCTGGAGTGCTCAAGTTCAGTCCTGTGTGCTTTTAAGCCTGTGAAACGGCTATGGATCGATGACGATAGTTCAAGGATGGTGCCAGAATAGCTTGGCGCCTATCATGGTCGATACACGTCTGAAGTCCCGGGCTCAAGCTCAGTCCTGTGTGCTTTTATCCTGGTGACGGACACAGCTACTACTGACAAGGTATGGATCCCGTTCACGATAGTTCAAGGGTAGTGCCAGAATAGCTTGGCGCTAGAGGCGCCAAGCTATTCTGGCTCCACCCTTGAACTATCATGGTCGATACATCTCTCATGGGCTATATCGCACTTCTTCAGAGGACAGCTCCCGGCCAAACTTGGGGGAATTTTGCCCACAGGCACGGGAGGATCGTTGCGTAACCTGGGTAATAAATAGCCGCACTATGGCGCAATTTACTTCTACGTGTACTACTACCCGTGTTAAGAGGTCATCGATTGATTACGCATCGATTATCCTGTGCCTGTGAGTTCGCCGACGACCGGACTTGAACAATTGCGGCCGATCATTGTTAGAAGAAAGAAGCACAGATTCGCATGAGCCCCGGCTACTTCAGGAGCGGATCATGTGATATCTATATCTCTGACAGGTTACAAAGGCTAAGTGAGGGACCGTTGAATACTGGATATGAGTCGAATGTGCGTTTGATGTTAATAAATAATAAATAAATAAATAGTTGACGGGACATTGCGGTACAGCTTATGAGGTGACCGTGTGTGTGTATATACTGGTCTAGGATTTCGGATCTTGCAGCTCGAGGGCTGTATGGTTCGAAATCACAGACCAGTACGCTCGCATGGGTGACGGTCGTCAGTGAGTCCTCAGTGGTAACTGATTTCAGCTTTTTCAAAATCCCACCCAGAGCTGAATTTCAGAGACAGAACGGTCCTTCAGCCAGCTTGTTCTATCTGCAAGAGACATACATTCTCATGGGAATTTATGTCTCTTGCCGGCCATGGATTGCGGGGCGCTATTGATGGGGCGGTCCGTGGCGCAGTGGTTAAGGCGCCTGACACCAATGCCAAAGGTGCGCGGTTCGATACCGGGTTCCGGCGTTGGACTTTTCTCCTCTGGTAAGTGTCACCGTTAATTCGGGCGGACCGTCGGGGGTTCTTTCTCCGGGTACTCCGGTTCTTCCACCCCCCACCCCCCACCCCCCACACTTTGATACTGGTCTCAGGCCACTTTACAAATTTCAAATACAAGCGATCAAAAATCTCTGTAACTTCAGTAGCTGACTGGCCCTTCGTTTGTCTTGTACTGTGTTTGTCTTAAATGGCGTAAAATCCGTGTCTGTTTCGTGAGTGTGTGAGGGTTTCAGGCGCGGCGCTTTGAGTCGATTTCCCCAAAATTGAGAAAAAGCGCCTATATAATAACAGTATTATTATTATTATTATTATTATATATCACTAGTAAACCCAAACTTGGCAACCCCCCACCCGGGTCTGCCCTGGGGGACTTGGGTGGGGTTAGGTATTTTTTAGTTCCCAGGGTCACCCTGATCAGCCCCACAGGGTGGGTTTTTCTCTCTATTCTGGGGCATGTGTTTCTGTCTACCCTTTGTCCATTCACCTGTATTTGCCTTTTTAAAACTCTCCCTACTGTCTGCACTGCCTGTAGCTCTTGATATTGGATGTGTGTTGCTAAATGGTCTTAGCTTTATTTATGCCCCATGTTGTAGGTTTATTTAATGTATTTGACCGGCTGGCGACATACATTCAATTTTCTGTTTAGTTTTTTTTCACAAGCAGTGCAGGCACGTCCTGAGAAAGCCTTGTTGCTGTCGGGACGTTAAGCAATGTACAATCAATCAATCAATCCAAACTTGGCAACAAATTGCACTTGGATCACTGAGGAAGATTGTTTGAGAAGTGATCATCTCCCAATCATTATACAATTAAACGTTAAAGTTTAAAATGAATATTGCAATATTGAGGACAGAATACCAAAGTTTCAGTATAACAATGCTAATTGGGAACTGTATGAGACAGTCTTGTTGTCCCATAACATTGCAAGTATAGAACATGAAAGTATAGATACATTTTACGGAAATATTACAAAAGCTGTAGTTTCTGCTGCAGAGAAGTCTATACCAAAATGCAAAGGAAAATCAAAAGAAAAATATTCAGGTAATATTTGGTGGAATATAGAATGTGAACAAGTAGTAAATAATAAGAAGGAACACTTTTTTTTTTAAAAAAAGGATAAGAAATAAATCTGAAGAGAACGTTAGTGAAAATGAAGAAAACAAAAATACACTGTAACAGAATAGTGGCAAGAGCCAAAAAGAATCACTGGGCTGAGTTCTGTAAAAATGAAGTATAAGGTTTGGGGGGGGGGGGGGGGAAATCAGAATTAAAAAATGGATACAAATTACAAGTGTATCCCATAGCAGTAGAAGGCAACACATTTCCTAGTGCAGTAGATAAAGCGGAGGCCTTTGTTTGCAGAAAGCAGTCTCACATCAAGTCTTAGTTTACCAAACATAAACCGCAGACAACAAGAAGAAGTAAAAGCAGAATATCAAGATCCAGTTTCTAATCATTCTCAGTACCTAAATGCTCCAATTTAATATAATGAATTCCCAGATGTTTTACAGTTGTTTGCAAATAACTCTAGTGCAGTGGGTATGGATGGAATTTCTTACAAACTACTTAATCATTTACCTGAACCGTGGAAAAAATTACTACATAAATTTTACCAAAAATGTTGGTTTAATGGATCTCTTCCAGTACTCAAGTCGGGTAAAACACCTACATTGATTAGTAGTTATAGACCTATTGCACTAACATCACAAGCTTGCAAAGTAATGGAAAAGATTATTTTAAATCGGCTATTTCATTACTGTGAAAAACAGGATATAATTCCAGTTAATCAAGCTGGTTTTTGGAAAGGTAGATGTACGACAGACCATTTAGTTAAACTCGCAAATAACATTTAAAAAAAACAATTTTCAAAAAGAAAAAGTATATTAGCAACCTTTTTTGACGTAAAAAAAAAGGCTTACGATAGTGTTTGGCATGCTAGATTATGATACAAAATAAAACGGATTGGCATAACCGGGATTATGTATGAGTGCATTAAAATATTTTTGTCTCAAATATTTGTCTGCACCAAAGTTGGTAAAAGTTATTCAACCTTTTAAAAAATAGATATGGATATTCCTCAGGGATCGATAATTTCACCCTTTGTATTCACTGCGTTAATTTGCGACCTCCCAAAATCTCTATCACAGAACACAACTGTGGCACAATATGCAGATGATATTGCTATATGGATAAACACTAATCTCAGAAAACGTACCCAAAAAAGAATCGTAGATTACATTTTAAAAATTTATCAGATTTAATTGGACAAATTATCAAACTATATGAAAGAAAATGGCCTAGAACTATCTGGGGGGGGGGGGGGGACATGTCTAATGCTTTTCAATAATGGGGAAAATGCTAAGACATTACCTAAATTATCCCTAAACGGGACGCCTTTAAACTATCAACAGAGTGTACAGTTTTTATGCGTACATTTTACATCAAAATTATTTTGGGGAATTCATATTGAAGACATATTAAATAAAGCAAGAAAAAGACTTGTTAAAAATTATAAACTCATAACCATGGAGTCGGGACATTAAAACTTGGTTACACCTTGGTACATCTTTAGTTCGATCAACACTTATATATGGACAGACACAGGAAGTCTACTTTACTGCCCCAGCTACACTTCTAAAGAAACTGCAAAGCATTGATAGTAAAGCAGTTAAATTAGCCCTTTGAGTGCTAGTTCATACTAATACTGTAAAAGCCAACAAAGAAGCAGGTATTCTGTCTTTATCTGACCAACGTAAATTAGCAACTGCAAAATACATTGTCCGAAGCCTGTTCGTCAAAAATTCAGTACGAGAAGACATATTTTTAGACGCAGATGTGGATTTCCCAAAAGAGAGCGCAAACAATCCCGCATCTTATACCTACACGCAACTATGTCAAAGATGTTCTAGAAAACTGCAATATAGATATCAAGTCTATACCAGTTGTGCCAGTAACACCTACTATACCTCCGTGGGAACATATTAATCCTACTTTCGATATAGATTACACAGATTTGAGGGGGGAAAAAAGATGAGGATGTAAACGTTTTAGCAAATTTAGTGAAAGAAAAATTACAGAAAACATTTTCTACATTTGAAAATTTTCACAGATAGTCTGTCTTAGATTCTTCAGACTGTGGTGCAGGCTTTGTTATTCCGGATCTCAAAGTGAAGAAATCTTTTTACCTCGGTAAAGGATTTTCTATATTTACGTCTGAACTGTGTGCGTTTTTCATGGCACTAAATCTTATGATACATTTAACATTTTGATTTGTGTCGATTCTAAATCTGTCCTATATAGTCTAAAATTCTGGGATTGTAAAACAAGAAAAGACTTTGTATATGAAATAAAACATATAAGCTGTATTATGTCCAGAGGAATAGGGATATATTTCATTGGATACCCTCACACTGCGGAATTTGTTGGAATGAAATTTGTGACAGACAGGCACAAAAGGGAGCTATAAATATAGAAAACTCAGCAGTTTGTAATAATATGCAATTATCTCTACATGAAATATACTCTGTGCTAAACAGTTTTTTTTTCACAAAGATGATATGAAATAAACTTATCATGTTCCACCTTGTTCCGGGAAAACAGCTTCGTTGATATACAAGTTAAGACTAAATTCTTGGAAAAACAAAATTCTCAAAAGACATCAAATGCGAGAGCTTAAGCCTCATCTCTGTTAAACATATAATCTGTGAATGTTCTATTACAACAAATCTGTTGACACAAGCTAACATAACAGTTCAAAAATTAGCAGAAAATATGTATGACATCTTAATAAAAATATTGCAATTCAAATAGTTAATAATATCATAATTCATAGTCCGGTGGGTAAACTATTATACTAAGTTATTTGTGTGTGGGTTTGTATGTTAATTATTGCTATTCTTTGATATTAACAATTTGTGTGTTTGGTTGTTGATTTTTTTTTTTTTTTTTTTTTATCACCAATGTGTGAAAAGACGTTAAATAAAATCCTGAATCCCTTGTTATGCGGCTACTGGGTTGTCGGCTCAGTGGGTTACGAGTGAGGCATGACACATTCAATGTGTTACGAGTGTATGCGTTTTCTTACTTGTTCCGACGCTTTTACCCCCTTCGCTGCCGAGAAAAAAAAATGAACAACACCCATCTGCAAGAGTCATAGATCCTCATGAGCCCCCGCAGTTGCGGGGGCTCATGAGGATCTATGCCTCTTGCGGAAACCAGTTTGTATCCATGTTCCTTTGACGTTGAATTTACAGTGATTTCAAAAACACAGTATGCGGCATCCACCGGCAGTGAAAGGGGTTACTGGCATGAATATGCGCCCGTGGCAGTTCAGTATAGATGCACATCTGTGCAGAATATACATAATAACGTCTCACCGGCCTCCAGTAAGCGCTGCCGAGCTGCAAGAAGCACACATCGACATGGTCTGCCAGGGGCATAGACATCCATCCGCCCACGCAAGCTTGCCGGGGCTGATGGGGATCAATGCCTCATGCATGCCTGACTTACCTGTGTGCCATTTCCGTCTCGGCATGAATGCGTGACAGGTAACGTTAATTACATGAAAGTGCCGTCGGTTATTGATGGCCGAATATTCACAGCTTTAATTGCTTAAAATTGTATTAAATTAAACAAGGTAACACGAGTCTATTACTATTGCAGTAATGGACTTATGAAGGTAATGAATGAAGGAAAGGGGTAATGAAATATGAAGCTGCACGCATGTGCAAGGTTTTTGTTTTTGTTTTAGGTTTTCTCGTTTGGTACGTGTATCGGCTTACATTTCGATGATCGGGAAGGCAGCAGACATGACTTGTATTGGCTTAATTTTCTCTGTAAAAGCCCACTACCTCTGTCAACGTTCAAAGAAACTCTTCTCCAACAGGAGGTTACGAAACGCTGCATATAGCTCTAGATATGATTTATTTAGACACAGGAGAATTCCGTCTAACACACGTCTCTATATGTCCATTAACCCTTATCATTCGGAATACACCAGTATGTGAATAAGTTTGACTAAAATAGTTCAAGGGTAGTGACAGAATAGGCGCCAAGCTATTCTGGCACCACCCTTGAACTAAAGCCATTGGTCTATATCCTTCTTATCTGTAAGTACTATAATGTAGCTTGCATATGGCAGAGTACAAATTTAAAGCTTTTAGCCTCAGTATGATATGGGTTAACCCATTTTGCCCAACGCTCTACGGCAGGAGATGGATCGACCATGATAGTTCAACGGTAATGCCGCTAGATTTGCTTGGCGCCTTTTGGCGACAAACCGCTAATCTGGCACTACCCATGTCTGTTTTCGATCACTGCGACTGTCACATAGGCGTTAGTTGACAAAACCTAAATTTTGCAAATGCGCCAGTGGGGTTAAATGGGTTAATTTGAGCCACGCTTATCTGGCACTTGAATTATCATGGTCGATCCTTCTCCTGCAACTGGTAACATAATCGTTAGGAGATGAATCGACCATGATAATTCAAGGGTGGTGCCAAATTAGCTTGGCGCCATCGTGGTCGATCCACATCCTGCAGCGGGCACATAGTGGTCACTGTGGTGACGTCCCAGAAATTTGGGAATGCTGTCTTGGGGTTAAATGGGTTAATATAACTTAGCGTCACTTGAAAAAGGCGTCCCACCGTACGATATCGAGAAAAGACGACTTCATTCTTGAGTCTCAGATACTGTCCAGACCAGAAAGGCGACTGCCAAGCGTGTTTCGCGTCACTGACAGCTTAGCTCTAGTTGCGTCTTTCCGTCACGAAAAGACACCCTCAGTTGCAAATGGTTGCTTCCCATCCCCCAACGCATCCAATACAAGATTCTGTCTCTCTGCTACAAATCCCTGAAGAACTGAGCTCCCACCTATCTCTCAAACTTACTTCACCCTACACTCCTTCCCGTCCCCACCCGGGTCTGCCCTGGGGGACTTGGGTGGGGTTAGGTATTTTTTAGTTCTCAGGGTCACCCTGGTCAGCCCCACAGGGTGGGTTTTTCTCTCTATTCTGGGGCATGTGTTTCTGTCTACCCTTTGTCCATTCACCTGTATTTGCCTTTTAAAAACTCTCCCTACTGTCTGCACTGCCTGTAGCTCTTGATATTGGATGTGTGTTGCTAGATGGTCTTAGCTTTATTTAGGCCCCATGTGTTAGGTTTATTTAACGTATTTGACCGGCTGGCGACATACATTCAATGTTCTGTTGGTTTTTTTTTTCACAAGCAGTGCAGGCACGTCCTGAGAAAGCCTTGTTGCTGTCGGGACGTTAAGCAATGTACAATCAATCAATCAATACACTCCTTCCCGCTCCCTCCGCTCCGCCTCCGACCCTCTCCACTCCACATCCTCCGCACCAAACTCAGCACTTTCGGCCCCCGCTCCTTCTTTGTATACGGTCCATCCACTTGGAACACTCTCCCACTCTCTCTCCGTCAGAAACACTCTCTCTCCTCCTTCCAGTCCGCCCTCAAAACTCACCTCTTTCAACAGTTCTAGTACTATACCACCACACTCCCCACCCTAAGCAGACTGACGTAATGTATTTCACTATTTGTGGTACGTGAGTCGTTGTCTAAAGCGTGCGCATGCGTGCGAGAGTTGTGAGTGCGCGCTTAGAGTTATAATTATTATAAGATAAGCGCATTATGAATACCGTCATTATTATTATTATTATTTTAAATGGTGCACTTGTTTGTATGTCTACTTTGAAAAGGGTTTTATCCCGAAATATGAATAACCTGAATTGTGTCGTAGCGGGCTTTTCTAAGCGTGTTTCTGTCGGCGTTGGGATGTTCTCCTTCCGTCAACAGACTGAGAAAATTCAGCCCGCGACATATCATATTGATTAAGGTCTAGGTCGCAAGTTGCTTAGTGAAAAGTTGTCGGCCTCAAAAAGACAACATTACGGTTCAGGAAATAGTTCGAGTGATCGTGGAAATTCAAAGCTGGTGCCATGATAGCTTGGCGCCAGGTGAGGCGCCAAGCTATCCTGGCACCGCCTTGAACTGTCGTGTTCAATCTTTGCAGTGTCTTGTGTCGGGGCTGCCGAACTGATATGATTAGCTATCGAGCTTGCAGACATGGTGCCTGAATCATTCTCAGTTTTCTCAGCTATACTCGGCCTTTTATTGCCATACAAAACGTTTAGACAGCACCGTACAACCTGTTTTGAGTAACCACCTCGGTTTTGCACAAAGAAAGTGGCCTTAAAAGACCTATGCTCGCTCGACAGAAGTCTCGACGGCACACTGTGTCGCCTGTCCGCGTTAACTCATTCGAGACGTGCCGCCTCCGGATACGCGGCGAATGAGATAACTCATTCTACCCCAGACACACCACAGCAAGATAAGGATCGACCATGATAGTTCAAGGGTGATGCCATGGGCGCCAAGCTATTCTGGCATCACCCTTGAACTATCATGGTCGATCTGTGTCCTGCACTGCAATGCAGTCTTCAGAGAACAACGGCAAAATTTGGGGCGGATTTCGGTGTTGGGGTAGAATAAGTTAAACACGGCACTCAGGACCGGCTTGAGGCTCCAGCCAACTGAAATCATAGTCTCAGCCGTAATGACTGACAAATAGCTCAGAACAGGTTCCGCCGTCGCGGGCCAGTCTGTATGACTAACTGATTCAGTCTTCGGCACAAAAGCAGCTATTCAGCCAGTCGTTTCAAGTTCTCACACTCTTGTCTTGGGCCCAGACAGGCCTTCATGCCGTTACATTCTCTTTGTCTGATAGGATCGGACTTTGTACAGATGCACACGCCAATCCTTATTTCAAACTCGGTGATTACGGCCGCCGGCCCGACCCAGCCTTATCTAGCGGCCCGGCCTTGCGCAACGCCGTCTCAGTGCGAATCTGGTTTGATCTGAAACTGAGAGGTGCCGACTGACCCGCCTCAAGGAGCGCCGGCCCGCGAGTTTGCTGGGGCGGCTCGCGAGGATCTGCGTCTCTTTCCTGTACCCATTTCAGGCCAAATCAAAACCGGTGGGGCTTTGTACTCTGTGGGTGTCTGTAGCGGTTTTAGTCGTGCAGGAATCAATGCGGCTAAAACCGCTACTCGGGACACCCAAAGGGTTAATGATTAGTTTGAATTATCATGGTCGATCCGTCTCCTGCTGCAATGCGTCGGGGCTAAATGGGTTAATGAATGAATAAAAGTAGTTTCACGCATTGCGAAAGTGTTGATATGTGTACTGATATGAAAATTTACATCTCTTGGAGCTAATCTGATTGAGTGCACTTCAGTTTGGCTTTGGGCGACGCGGCCTTTGTTTTAAATATATATATTCTCTTCGCTTTTAAACAAAGGCGTTGCCCAAAACCCAAAATGCTTTCAATCAGATTAGCTCCAAGAGACGTAATTTTTCATGTCAGTATATATATAGTCTTGGCTTGACTTCGCGAACAAAGACTTTACAGGGGTTGACCACGTCGTCTGCAGGCACGCTCGTGGCTGCGGGGGCCAATCTGGGACAGGCAGGTCCGACCGCAGTGGCTGCAGGGGAAGGTCTGGTCAGGGTTCTGAGTTGCGCCGTCAGTTCAACTTTTTCTCCTGAGCCGCTTGTCCTTAAGGCTAGCTCTGCGAGAGTTCTCAAAGGAAACGGTTACCTTGTAAATGGTGGATATATATTATATATATTATATATTCTTTAATTTTAAACAAAGGCGTCGCTCAAAGCCAAAAATGCACTCAATCAGATTAGCTCCAAGGGACGTAATTTTTCATGTCAATTCTGAGAATGCTCTGCTGTACTAATGCCATGGAATTCCAGGCTGGTAAGCTTGCATTGTGTCATCAGGACATCAGCTGCCCGTTTTGTGACTGCATCGGTCACTAGATGTAGAAAGAGAGGGTAATGGGAGAAAAGGAATGACAGACCTATCTTTTTGAGCCTTCCACTGAACACCTACTGCATATAGCAATAGGGACTACCCCCAGGCGCCCCGCAATCCGCTGGAGAATATCCTGACCTCACACCCCCCCCCCTCACCCCCGAGGGGGGAGTAGTACATGAATAATCCCAAACAGATCTTGGACCTGCTGGGTAGATTTTTGTTTGCCGCCTACCCATGTACTACTCCCCCCTCGTGGGGAGGTCAGGATATTCTCCAGCGGATTGCGGGGCGCCTGTGGGTAGTGTGTGCGTGTGTGTATATATATATATATATATATATATATATATATATATATATATATATATATATATATATATATATATATATATATATATATATATATATATATATATATATATATATCTTTTGTCATTGCATCTCACTGGCGTAAATGTTGGGTTGTCCACTAACTTCTTACATTACACGGAAGTCTGGGCCCCCAGTGACATGTCACACACGTTAACTCTTTATAGTTAAGATGTTTTAGTATGGGAAACAACGTTTGAATAATCAAGCTCTACAATTTCACGCAAAAACAGGTGCGCAGCACACACGCCGCCACGTTAGTTAAAACCTCCCGTCTCTAATCATTCCGTTGTTTTCACGGAGAACAATGGCCCCGACCTCTGGCATTTCCAAGTGAGGATAGCGTGTATCAAGCTGGCTTTGGGAAGCTGCGGCCCAGTAAGCATTAGGGCGTCGGACCGACGTCGGCTCGGTGCATTCGACGGTGGCCCGAGGACCGCTTGCCTACTGGTGCTTAATGTCAACGTCTACCTCTCACTCACGCGGGTCGTGCTCTTTCGCTGAAACTAAAGAGGACATGGGTGTGTGTTCACCTTTACACCCTGTTTGTTAACACATTTAACCCCGCGGCCGCTTTTCCCAACACGTTCGGGGCGTCACCTGACGACTGTGTGCTTGATGAAGGAGATGGATCGACCATGATAATTCAAGGCTTGTGCCAGATTAGCTTGGCGCCTGATGGCGCCAAGCTAATCTGGCACAACCCTTGAATTATTATGGTCGATCCATGTACTGCTTGTAGTGCGTCGGGGCTAAATGGGTTTAAAATAACGGAGTGCTGGTATGTGATATTGGACCGAACGGCCGTTCACCGGAAGGTCCGAAATCACGGACCGGCATACGCACCGTGTTCTCTCACCTTATATCACTGAGGGCGGGCATTGAAGAGTGTGTGTGTAGGGGGGGGGGAGGGGGGTGGGGGGGGGAGGGGAGGGAGCCGAAAAATCAAACAGGGGGGGGGGGGGGGGGCATATTTCTGAGTAGAAATGAAAGAGTGGCAACAAACGGACATCGATTTCTACGAAATAACGTTTTCACGGATCACGGAGACCCTTATTTTGGGACGAACTTTCTTTCACGAATCGCGAGGATGAAAAAGCAAATTGCAATCACGAATTTAAAAAAAAAAACTGCAATCACGATAACCTCCCCCTATCAACATCCATTTAGCGTCGTATTGTCGTTGCTTTTTACAAGAGGCAACGATGTGCGAATCCCATTTCGTTCCTCTCATGCAGTCTTTTGTTGGCCAGATTTCTGCGTTAACCCCTTCACTGCCGGGAAAAAAATGGGACACAACCCGACTGCAATAGACATAGATCCTCATGAGCCCCAGCACTCGCGGGTGCTGATGAGGATCTATGTCTCTTGCTGAGACCAGTTTGGGTCCCCCTTCCTTGGAGGTGTTGTGGCTTTGAGTCGTTGAAAGAACCAAGATTTTCAGATACAAAATATACGTAGGGAAGAGGTTAAACTGCGAAAGCCAGTACGTCAAGCGAGATTTTCTCCCCCAAACCCCCACCCCCACCCCCACCCTCCACCCCCCCCCCCCCCCAAAAAAAAAAAAAAAAGGATTTACTCTTTTGCCATTACTTTTAACTGCTGATTTGCTTGTATGGTCTTCAGAAATTGATGGTCAAATTCATTGACTATTGGACTGAACTCGGTCAAGTTGCAGTTTCAAATTACAGTTTCGACAGCCTATCCCAAATCTTTTTTTCCTCAGGTTTCTGCGATAAAAGGGGGAAAGGAAAAAAACCACAGTAAATACGTCAGAAGTGAGTCCACCTCTGACGTAATGGTTGCATTTTCTAATGATGTTCGGTGACTGTTTTTGTGGCTGGCTTTTCGTAAATAAAATACTTTGTAGAGTCGAACACTGGAGTCATTAGTGGTGGCATCAGGAATGAATTGTTTACCGCGTGAGATCCAATTATGATGAAGAGCATCATCTCCGACTGCCTACAGCCGAACAATAAGCTGCGACCAGAAAACAGCTGCAAGCAATTTTGGGACGCTTCCAGCCATGATGGTTCTGTTTTCTCCCTCTTAACCCAGCCTGCAGTCATCAGGGTAACTTGTGCAGCGAAATCCACGCAGTTGTAAGAGGCATATATCCTCATGAGCCCCCGCAGTCGCGGGGGCTCATGGGGATCTATTGCTCTTCCTTGCGTCCGTCTCTCTTGCCGCGGGCGGTGGAGGTTTATCAGGTGGCCGGTCTGCGAGGACGGTGTTGTCGGATGTCGTCACGCTGGTGTCGCATAGAAGGAAGCCCATTGCCGTCGGCGTCAACAAGGGAGAAGTTTCTTGCAGGTCTTTCGCCTCTAGCGCCCCGTGCGGATCCATTTCTCGCGATTTGTACGAAGTGGTTCGTCTGTTCCACATCAGTCTCGCGATGTTTCGGTCTGTTTAGCCACTCGGACGTAGGAGTTTCGCAAACTGAGATGTGATCCTTTCAGCTTACAAGGAGTGTGGAAATTCTGCTTCGTTTTCGTGACGGTGGAAGCGGAAATGGTATAGAAATGAACTGACCAGACGGATGGCGAGTTTGTCGTATATACACACGCGCGCACGTGCGCGCGTGTGTGTATACGACAAACTCACCATCCACGTGCGTGTGTGTGTGTTTGCGTGCATGCACTCACGCACACGCACGCACACACGCTCGCACTCGCACGCACGCACACACACACACACACACATTCTCACACACACACACACACACACACACACACACACACACACACACACACACACACACACACACACACACACACACCTTCATGGACGTCAGCCGCGAGTTTTGTAAGACACGCATGCACTGCGCAGCCGGCCCAATACATAGGACATACAATTGTGATCTTCTCCTCATAACTGCAGCATGCCTCAGTTTCGTCTTTGTTAGTGGTATTCAGGACACTGGCCGGCTGGCTCAGGTTGTTTTTGTTTTTTTTTCAGCATGGCCGCACCATAATTAATTCAGTGTTGACGACGTGTATATGATCGGGCATGCATTTGTAATCTCAGTTATTAGCGGCAGCTGTAGTGTGTCGCCGTTCATTCAGCTGCACGGAAGCATGGATTACCTGTCGCGATACCGGCACCTCCTCGGCAGGTATGTTACTCAGCCTCGGTCTCCGTATCGGCAACAGCAGCAACAGCAATGTTAACCCATTACATCCTGAGGATCATTTGCTTTAAATTTGCTTATTGTCCTACGAAGGCTACATTACAGATTAGGAGATGGATCAACCATTTTAGTTCAAGGGTGGCGCCAGAATAGCTTGGCGCCTGAGGCGCCAAGCTGTTCTGGCACCACCTTGAACTATCAAAGTCAAATTGATTTAGTAGTGTATAAGAATAAAAAGGGTTAATGACGATGGTGATGAACCACGCAGAACTAATGAGGCACTGAGTTAGCTGCGGCTACAAGTGTAACCGTTTGGCTCTCGGTAGCACTTTTTGTCACGATGATTCCGGCATAAATCATCAGTCGCGACAAAAAGCGCTGCCGACAGCCAAAGGGTTAACACATTCGAGACGTGCCGCATAATCATTTTATAATAATAATTACGGTATTTATAATGCGCTTATCTTATAATAATTATAACTCTAAGCGCGCACTCACAACTCACGCACTCATGCGCACGCTTAGACAACGGCTCGCGTACTACAAAAAGTGAAATACATTACGACAGTCGACTTGAGGCCCCGCTACACGAGCCCGGTTTTGAGGCCGATTCCCGATCAGTTTTCGAATCGGTAGGTGATCGGACCCGACTAAAAAACATGTGCAGTGCCACACACTTCCCGACTTGTAAGTTTAGCCGACCGGTTTGAACCGAAAATCAAAGTCGTACCTGTTCTGCAAAATGACAGCTAGTTTTGACAGTGATGATGATGTGCTTGCATTATCAGCAGTTTTGCATCATCGTATTCGGGAAGAGGCGTGCGAAACATCAGCACTGAACGGCGGTGGTACTGATCACAACAGGCGTGTTCCACCATTTCAAACCGTGCTGAAACGACATGATTTGCGAGACTCGCTCTGATTGGTTGAAGCTTACGATCGGGACCGATTCGGATCGGGAAAATAGAGCAGGTTCTAGACACCCGATTCCCAGCCGATTGGGACCGGATCGGATAATTGACGTCATCCGATCGCAATCGGATCGGACTTACTTACTTACTTACGCCTGTCACCCCTACCCGGGTATAGGCCGTCGACGAGAGACCTCCAGCAACTCCTGTCCTGTGCTTCTCCTTCGATTCTACTCCAGGTGGTTCCCAGTCTCTTGATGTCTGCTTGGAGGTCTCGACGCCAGGAGTTTCTCGGCCTACCTCTTTTCCTCTTTCCCTGGGGGTTCCATGACAATGCCTGCCTAGTGATACTGGAAGCTGGCTTTCTCAGACTGTGACCGATCCATCCCCATCTTCTTCGCCCAATTTCATTCTCTGCTGTTATCTGCTCTGTTCTCTCCCAGAGTCTGACGTTGCTGATCTTCTCTGGCCAGTGGATTTTCAAAATTCTTCTAAGGCAACTGTTCATGAAGGTCTGTACTCTGTTGACTGTGGTTTTTGTCAATCTCCATGTCTCTGCTCCATATAGGAGAACTGCTTTTACATTGGAGTTGAAAATCCGGACTTTGGTGTGTTGTGACAGCTCTCTGGAACTCCACACTTTTTTCAACTGGAGAAAGGCTGCTCTGGCTTTACCGATTCGTGCTCTGACATCTGCATCAGTGCCGCCTTTTTTGTCTATGATGCTCCCAAGATAGGTGAAGGACTCCACCTCCTCCAACGGGGTGCCAGCAAGCAAGACTGGTTCTTCCCTGGTTGCGTTCAGCCTCATTGTCTTTGTTTTCTGTTTGTGAATGGTGAGGCCCACTTGGGACGAGATGTCAGCAAGCCTCGTGGTCTTGTCCTGCATTTGTTGATGAGTGTGGGACAGTAATGCCAAGTCGTCTGCAAAATCGAGGTCGTCAAGCTGTGTCCACAGTGTCCACTGTATTCCACTTCGTCTGTGCTCTGTGGTCATCTTCATGACCCAGTCTATGGCCAGTAGGAAGAGGAACGGAGACAGCAGACACCCCTGCCTGACACCAGTTCTGACCTGGAGCTCTCTGGTGAACTGCCCTTCGTGGATCACGCGACATGTCATGCCATCATAGCTGCTCTTGATCAGGCGGACGAGCTTTGTGGGTACACCGTAGTGTCGTAGGAGTTTCCACAGAGTCTCTCGGTCCACGCTGTCAAATGCTTTCTCATAATCCACAAAGTTGACGTACAGCGGGGAGCTCCACTCCAGAGACTGTTCCACGATGATGCGGAGAGTGGCGATCTGGTCTGTACATGATCGGTTCTTCCTGAATCCTGCTTGCTGGTCTCTCAGCTGGGGGTCAACGGAGCTCTTCATTCTCTCTAGGATGATCCTGTTGAAGATCTTTCCTGGTACTGACAGCAAGGTGATTCCTCTGTAGTTGGAACACTTGCTAAGGTCGCCTTTCTTGGGAAGCTTGATTAGGTACCCCTCCTTCCAGTCAGCTGGCATCACCTCCTCTTCCCAGATCTTTCCAAACAGTGGGTACAGCATCTCAACTGTTGTCTCTAGGTCTGCTTTCAGAGACTCCGCTGGGATGCCATCTGGCCCTGCTGCTTTGCCATTTTTCAAAAATGCCACTGCTTTTCTGATCTCTTCCCGGCTGGGTCTGTCACAGCTGATGGGTAGGTCGGTCTCTGCCGGCTGGATGTCGGGGGGGTCGGGTGGGCTAGGTCTGTTCAGTAACTCTTCAAAATACTCGGCCCATCTGTCGAGTTGGTCTGCTCTGTCTGCAATAGGCTTGCCTTCTTTGTCTTTTACTGGTCTTTCTGTATGGCCATACTTACCCGACAATCTTCTGGTAATGTCGTAGAGCTGTTTCATGTTGCCGCTGCCTGCTGCCTTTTCTGCCTCTGCTGCCAGGCTGTCTGTGTAGGCCCTCTTGTCTGCCCTGATACTCCTCTTCACCTCGCGGTTGGCTTCCGAGTATTCCCCCTGTGCCCTTACTTTGGCTGCTCTCGTGCGACTGTTGTTGAACGCTGCTTTCTTCTGCTTCCTCGCTTCTATCTTCTTCAAGGTCTGTGCCGACAGCCAGTCCTTGTGGTGGTGTTTCCTGAACCCTACAGTGTCTTTGCAGGTTGAGTTCAGCGCCTCTCTAACTGCCTTCCACTGCTGCTCTGTGGTGACCGCCTCCTCTTCATTTACTAGCTCCTGTAGCGCTTGAAACCGGTTGGACAGCACCAGTTTGAACTCTTCTCTAACTCCAGTTTCTCTCAGGAGGCCTACATTATAGCGCTGTCTTCTTGTTGTCTCTGTGCGGCTTTTCTTTAGCTTGAGCTTCATTCTTAAGGTAAGCAGATGGTGGTCTGAGGCGACATCTGCTCCCCTCCTCACTCGAACATCTTGAAGGGATCTTCTAAATTTCTTGCTAATGCAGATATGGTCTATTTGGTTCTCTGTTGTATGGTCAGGTGAGACCCAAGTTGCTTTGTGTATTCTTCTGTGTGGGAAGATGCTGCCTCCAATGACAAGTCGGTTTAGAGCACAAAAGTCTACAAACCTCTCCCCGTTCTCACTCATCTCCGAGCCTAGTCCCTGTCTCCCCATCACCTCTTCGTATCCGGTGTTGTCCTCGCCTATTTTGGCATTAAAATCGCCCATGACGATGGTGATGTCTCGCTCCGCACATTTGTCCACGGCACTCTGGAGTCGGTCGTAGAACTCTTGTTTCTCTTCCTCGTCACTGTCATTGGTGGGCGCATAACACTGGATGACGTTCAGCTTGAGCTTTTTCTTGGTTCTAAAGGCTGCTGTTATAATTCTTGGCCCAAGAGGTTCCCAGCCCATCAGCGCTCTCTGTGCCACTGGTGACAGCATGAGTGCTACTCCTTCTGTATGGGGGGCATTCTCCTCTTCATGACCTGAATACAGAACCATCTCCCCACTTAACAGCCTTTTCTGGCCAGACTGCGTCCATCTGGCTTCACTGATGCCTAGCAGGGAAAGGTTGTACTTTTGCATTTCCGCTACTGTTAGTCTTTTCGTCGGCGTTTTTGTAGCTATTTCCTTTTTTGCAGGGTGGGGAAGCTACCCCCACGCCCAACCCCCTTACTAGGAGGACCAGGGGTTTTCTGTCGGGGTCACCTTCCCTTAGACCATGTTGGTTCACGGCACCTTATTTCATTCGGTGCACCCCTCTCACGAGGGACCCCCTATCCACCACCCAGGGGACGCGCCTCAACGCCGTATGGTCCCAGCGCGAGGAATCGGATCGGAATCGGCTTCAAAATCGGGGCACAACCGGCTTGTGTGGCGGGGCCTTCATTAGGGTGAGGAGTGTGGTGATATGGTGCTAGAACTGTTGAAAGAGGTGAGTTTTGAGGGCGGACTGGAAGGAGGAGAGAGAGTGTTTCTGACGGAGAGAGAGAGTGGGAGAGTGTTCCAGGCGGATGGCCCGTATACAGAGAAGGAGCGGGGGCCGAAAGTGCTGAGTTTGGTGCGGGGGATGTGGAGGCGGAGAGGGGCGGAGCGGAGGGAGAGGGGAGGAGTGTAGGGGTGAAGTAAGTTGGAGAGATAGGCAGGAGCGCAGTTGTTCAGGGATTTGTAGCAGAGAGACAGAATCTTGTATTGGATGTGTTGGGGGATGGGAAGCCAGTGAAGGAGTTTGAGCAGGGGAGTGATGTGGTCGGATTTTTTCTTTCTGAGGACGACTGAGGCGGGCAGCATTGTTCTGGACACGCTGGAGGATGAAAGTGGTGGAGTTAGGGAGGCCGGAAAGGAGAGAGTTGCAGTAGTCGATGCGAGATAGGATGAGAAAAACAGCAAGTTTGTTGGCAGCTTCGGTAGTGAGGTATTTTCTGATCTGACATGCGGCGGAGGTGGAAATAGCATGCCTGTGCCGTGGCAGAGACAAAGCTGGTCATGGAAAGAGAGGAATCGAGGATAACGCCGAGGTTTTTGGCCGAGTCAGAGAGGGAGACGTGCCGCATCCGGATATGCGGCATAAAGCCGGCACAGAGCCGGATGCAACACGTATGGAGTGTGTGAGGTCGCTTCGCTATGGACGACATTGTCCTCTAAACACCACGTGCCACTCAGGTTCAGGCGGAACTAGATTGACCAGGATAGGCAGTTCCGGGTTCAGCGGTGCCTGACTATCTTGGCGCTAAGCTATTCTGGCACCACCCTTGAACTAAACTCGCGCTCCCAAATTAAACTATTTAACCCAACAGCCGCGGCATTTTGCAAAGTTTGGAGTCAGTTGTCAGCTAAAGACTAAGTGCCAGTGCAGTTCCAGGAAACCATGAGAATTCAAGTGTAGTGCAAGATTAGCTTGGCGCCTAACGGCGCCAAGCAAATCATGCACTACCTTTGAATTATCATGGTCGACTCATCACCTGCTCTAATGCGTAATGGCTTTAAGTGGGTTAAGCAACTTTTTTGGTTTTGTTGAACATCACCAAACCTTTATTAACGGCTTGAACAATTTTTTTTTTGTATTCCGCCCACACTAAAGGTGAAAAAACATGACTCTCCGACACCTGTTAACAGTACCAAGCCGCGTTTCAATTATGAAGACCACGCTTTTTGTGTCAGGCTTGATCTCGCAGGCGAAAAATAAACATTTTCATAAATTATTGTACACCATTTTTAATTTTGTTCTTTTGTAGGTAAAATGAAGGACAATCACGTACTGATTAATGGGAGGGGGATGTGTGTGTGTGTGTGTGTGTGTGTGTGTGTGTGTGTGTGTGTGTGTGTGTGTGTGTGTGTGTGTGTGTGCGTGTTATTTTGAAGTGAGTAAACGATCTTCTTAATGTGTAGCTATTACCAAATTGTGCCATCCATAGGAACGAAATGAAAATAAAAATTGTTCTGGTGTTTTGTGGTGATGCTGACAAAGCCGGACAGCCATGTATGTCTGAATCATTTCTACACAGATGTTTCTTAGGGGAAAATGTTGCTTTAACATGCCAGTTCCTTGAGTCACTAAAATTCTCACCTAAAGAAAGTCTCACTCGCAGAATCGGTCCCGCAGATAACCCATATCATACTGAGGCTAAAAGCTTAACATTTGTGCACTGCCGCTATATGCAAGCTACATTATAATGCTTACAGATCAGGATATAGACCAATGGCTTTAGTTCAAGGGTTTGTGCCAGAATAGCGTGACGCCTAGAGGCGCCAAGGTATTCGGGCACTACCCTTGAACTATTTTAGTCACACGTATTTCACACACTGGTGTATTCCGAATGATGAGGGTTAAAATAAATGATAATGTGCGTTTAATACATTTTTCAGTGTACAATCAGACTATTCCAAAGTCGTTTGTGAGCCACAACTATTTTTTTTTTTTTTTTTTTACCCATTTATGTCCATGGCCGCATTTCCCAAATTTTGGAGATGTCACCCAACGACTATGTTACCAGTTGCAGGCGATGGCTCGACCACGATAATTCAAGGGTAGTGCCAGATTAGCTTGGCGCCATCAGGCGCCAAGCTAATCTGGCACTACTCTTGAATTATCATGGTCGAACCATCTCCTGGTATGGTGCGTCGGGGCTAAATGTTTTTTTAAGCTTTTGAGTATGAGTGTAAGATGGTCGATGCGTCTCCTGTTGTAGTATGGTTAGTGTCAGGGCTGAATGGTCTCAGAAAAGAATAGCCAGGCAGCGTTTGTCTGTTTTGTGTATTGTTCTGCACCACACAACGGCAGATTTTCGATAGATCACTTTTTTGCTGAAAATTCCGAGGTTTGTACGGACTGTTTTCGGCGCTCCATCTTTGCTCATCACTGATGCTAGTTCTCTGGCGGCCGGCGTGGGCCCGAAGACGTTGTGCTACTGGGGTGACGCGGCCTTATTATACGAGGGGGTGCTGATAAGTTCCTGGCTTTGCCCCCTTCCAGATAAAAAAGAAAAACAAGTGTGGGGGCATATGACACCCTAATATCTTAGTATGTAACTGTGCAAATATCAGGTGTTTGCGATTCCAACAAATGTCTTTTTTTAGGTAGAATCTGTAATGGCAGAGGCACAAGCAAGTTTCACGACTTTGGAGTTACGGGCCGTCATGAAGTTTTGTTTCTTCAGAAAAAAAATCAGCAAAGGACATTCACACTGAGATGTCACAAACACTGGGGGAGAAGTGTCCTTCCTACAGCACTGTCAAAAACCTCGACATCTCGTTTCAAGAATGGGCATTTCACCGTTAATGATGAGCCCCCCTAGGCGCCCCCAACCTCAACTGACCCGGCAACCTGCGATGCTGTCCATGAATTGAGTACCGGCGAATATCCGCAAAAAAAAGATAGCCCAGGTACTGGACATCTCATGGGAGCGTGTTGGGTTTGATATCTTCACTATCCTAGACATGCGCAAGCTTTCAGCGTAGTGGGTGCCGAAATGTTTGAACAGTGATCAGACGAAGGATCGCGTTGACGCATCCAAAGCCGTTTTGGCCCATTTTTGCAGCTGCACACGACTTTTTGGCTAGGTTAGTTACTGAGGATGAAACCTGGCTTCATATCTATGATCCTGCAATCACGGAACAGTCAAAGGAATGGCGCCATAGTGGGTACCCGCGGCCGAAGAAGTTCCGCACCCAGAAATTGGCCCCAAACAAAGTCATGGCGTCCGTTTAATGGGACAAGGACGGTATTCTGTTGGTGGACTACCTACCACAGGGCTCTAGTATCACCCGACAGTATTATGCAAACCTCCAGGACCAGCTGAAAGAGGCAATTAAGACGAAACGACGTGGAAAGTTGACCAAAGGGGTCCTTTTTTTGCAGGACAATGCACCTGCGCACACGTCCAACGTTGTGGCTGCCAAATTGAACACCTTGGGTTTCCAATTGGTCCACCATCCCGCCTAATCACCTGACCTGGCTCCTTCGGACTATTATCTGTTCCCGAACTCGAAGAAACACCTTAAGGGACAACGTTTTGAGGACATTTCTGACGTCACACATGCTGCTGACAGCTGGTTTGAGGCTCAACCAACTGACTTTTATTTGAACGGTCTAGAAAAACTGCAACTGCGCTGTACCAAGTACATCAGTCTCAGGGGGGAATATGTTGAGTAAATGGGTTATTTCATAACTCTGGCTCTCTTCTTTCTGGTCAAAACCAGGAACTTATCAGCATCCCCTCGTATATTATATGTATCGTTTATCCTTAACAGTTTTGGCTTCGGTGGCGCTTTTTGTCCTAGTGATTCCTGCAGGAATCGCTTCGACAAGGCCGTTACCGACAGCCCATCGCCCATCGTCGTCTGGGACAACTTGATTCAATGATAAACATCAGTGATGCTAGGAGATTTTCACTAGTCGGTCGATCCAGACGGCAGTGAGAGCGGGAAATGGCTAAATAGTGCGTTTTGACAGCGAGTCTAGTGCATCCGTCTTCATACGACAAGTGATAGCCTCGTGAACGCCGCCAGGCACAACAACATCCCCCCCCCCCCCCATCCCCCTCCCCCCCCCCCCCACACACACACACCTCCTCCTCCTCCGCCCCCTCCTCCCCCCCCCCTCACCCACCCACCCACCCACACACACACAACGGAGTTCATGAAAGTCGCTCTGCCTCCTGATCCATTCTCACCATTATTGATCCCCAGGATGGGCGGGGGGTGGGGGGGAGTGGATTAACCCTTCACTGTCGAGAAAAGCGGACCACGATCCAACTGCAAGAGACATAGATCCTCATGAGCCCCTGCGTTCGCGGGGGATCATGAGAATATATGTCTCTTGCCGAAACCAATGTGCGTCTATGCACCTGGGGACCTTTGGTCGTTGAATGAACAAAGATTAAGTTCATAAATTAATTCAGTATACGTTGCAGTGGCAGGGGAGGGGTGTCCGTAGCGAGTTTGGTCGTGGTGGTTCCTGTAACTCTTTGCGTGTCGGTAGCGAGTTTAGTCGTAGTGATTCATGTGATCCTTCGGTTGTCTCAGTGTTGCAAGTTCGGTCATTGTGATTTCTGCAACCCTGTGGGTGTCGGTAGCGAGTTTGGTCGTGGTGATTCATGTGATCCTTCGGTTGTCTCAGTGTTGCGAGTTCGGTCATTGTGATTTCTGCAACCCTTTGTGTGTCGGTAGCGAGTTTGGTCGTGGTGATTCATGTGATGCTTCGGTTGTCTCAGTGTTGCGAGTTCGGTCATTGTGATTTCTGCAACCCTGTGGGTGTCGGTAGCGAGTTTGGTCGTGGTGATTCATGTGATGCTTCGGTTGTCTCAGTGTTGCGAGTTCGGTCATTGTGATTTCTGCAACCCTGTGGGTGTCGGTACCGAGTTTGGTCGTTGGCCGTGGTGGTTCCTGTAACCCTTTGTGTGTCGGTAGCGAGTTTAGTCGTGGTGGTTCCTGTAACTCTTCTAGTACCAGTCGGTAGCGAATTTGGTCGTGGTGATTCCTGTAACCCTTTGGGTGTATGTAGCGAGTTTGGTCGTGGTGGTAGCGAGTTTAGTCGTGGTGCTTCCTGTAACTCTTCTGGTACCAGTCGGTAGCGAATTTGGTCGTGGTGATTCCTGTAACCCTTCTGGTGTCGGTAGCGAGTTTGCTCGTGTTGATTCATGTAACCATTGGGGTGTCGGTAGCGAGTTTGCTCGTGTTGATTCATGTAACCATTGGGGTGTCGGTAGCGAGTTTGGTCGAGGTGATTCCTGACGGAATCACCTCGACCAAACTCGCTGCCGACACCCAGAGGGTTAAGGGAAAAGGATTGGAGGCATTATACGAGTCAAGAACTGTACAGACGAAAAAAGTTAGCGCTATTGGTTTATGATCACCGACGAAGGCGACGGATTTCACAAAGTTAGTTGGCGACATACCATAGCGGGTTTTCCCAGAGGATGTCTGAGGACCTGGCGGCCGGCAGATCGTCTGGAATGGATACGGTACAGATCGTCTGGCTGGAAAACACTAAGATGGTCGGGCGCTGATGTCTGATGTCTGGTGTCACTCATTAAGCAGTCAATGCCGCACCGGCTGTTCTGGTGCAGAACTTTCAGTAACTTAACGTGCGAGGAAATAATTTGCAACGTATATAAGAATATTAACCCTTTAAGCCCCAGTTGACGCGGGCTGTTTCTGCAATCTTCGTTAATTCAACACCAAAAACCTTAGATGTCCCAGGAACATGGATTCAAAGTGGTGCGGTCAGCAAGAGGCATAGATCCTCATGAGCCCCGCAACTGCCTCTTGCAGCTGGCTGGTGTTCAATATTTCTCTGCACTTAATAGGTTAAAATCTGCTCGGTAGCGGCGAGCGTACATGGCGTCAATTTGCCACTACAAAGGGGTTATCGGTGTCAGTAGACGTTTTTCGTTAACTCATTCTACCCCAACCCCGAAATCCTTAAATGTTGCCGTTGTCCTCTAAAGACTGCATTGCAGTGCAGAACACAGAGCGACCATGATAGTTCAAGGGTGATGCCAGAATAGCTTGGCGCCCATAGGCGCCAAGCTATTCTGGCATCACCCTTGAACTATCATGGTCGATCCTTATCTTGCTGTGGTGCGTCTGGGGTAGAATGAGTTAATCAGAATTCTTCTTTTTGTCAACATTTCGTTGTCGGTGAGGGCTGTCTGGTGTGTCCTTCGTTGGTTTTATGGTGCACGTGTCTCTTTGTGTTGAGCATTTCAGTTTTTGTTTGTTTTTTGTTGGTGTGTTCTTTTTGTTATTCTTATTTTTCTTGTATATTCTTGTTGCGTGAGTGTGTATGTTTGGGACCATTATATGTGTTGTATGATGCAAGGTGTATATATGTTAGTATGTCATTTGTACTGCGCCTAAAACTTTTCTATCGAAAGTATGGGCGCCTTCAAAATATACATTATTATTATTATTAAGTAGGTATAAATTTGCACATGTTTTGATGGGTGTTTTAAAAAGCCCAGACAAACATGCGATATCGCATGTTTGTCCGGGCTTTTTACTACACTGTTTGCGTCAAAACCGTCTATTGTCTCACTGACTTAAGAAGAATTTCTGCCCATCCTTTTACAATCCATGCCCTTGAGTATGCACACTTGACAGATGGTTTCTCAGTACTGCCCCACGTGCTTATCGCGGAACTCTTTCAACACACATGTTAGGACATTCAGACTGTATTATATATGCAAAGTTAGCTCTTTCTTCCAAAATCCAGACCAAAAAAGTGACTGCTAAGGGGTAATATGCAGAGAAGAACGGCCCAACGGAGACTGAAGAAACACGCTTAGAAAAGACGGTTACAACACAATGTTGTAACTGTCATTTCTAAGCGTGTTTCTCTCTCCGTTGGGCTCTTCTCAGCTCTTTCGTCCGTTTGTTGTAAAACATGCTAAGGACATTTGAACGGAGATAGTGCCAACTATGAACAGTTTATTGCCTCCGTTAATAAGGAGATAACGTCATGATTTCTCACCATGTGCTAAGGGGAGGGGTGGGGGGAGGGGAATCAAACGTTGAATTCAAAGCAACCAAACACCGGCTTAACCCTTGGCCACATTTTTAAATTTTGGAGGCGTCACTTAACGTTTATATACCAGTTGCATGAGATGGATGGACCATGATAACTCAAGGGTAGTGCCCGATTAGCTGGGCGCCTTCCGGCGCCCAGCTAATCGGGCACTGCCCTTGAATTATCATGCTCCAGTCATCTCCTACTGTAGGGCGTTGTGGCTAAATGGGTTAACCGCGCTGTGGCTGAGACATGATCAAACCGCCGACGGTATACCCATCCTTACTCGCGATCCCCCTCAGTCCCTCCCTGAAGTCACGTTTTGTAGCTCAGACCGTGCTAACTTCAAACTAACGAAAGACGGTGCGACAGAGACCACCTCTCTTCACCCCCCCCCCCTGCCCCCCCCCCCTCCCTCCACCTCCCACTCCCCGATATGAAGTTTGTGTCTCAGGTGTTAACCCCTTCACTGATTGCGAACATGTCCCCTGAATCAGAACCGGTATATATATTCAGTCTTCAGATGACAACGCGCAGATTGATCAATTTGGCTTGAGCGGACTCATTTGTTATTTCAAACGGGTTGCATGCCAATCATTTTCACGTCCGAAGCTTTCGTTTGAAAATAGTAATAAATAAGAACAGTCCGGAAGTATTGTATACGCTTGTAAATGGCCACAGCTGTGAGCTGTTTAGTTGGGTGAATCGTTACTAAAGATGACTTGAGAGTATTCCACTGAAAATGATAGTGGAACCGCGTTTTAGTACGTTTATACAGATAACTGTTAGATCTGATTAACTCACTCAGCCCCACGGCCATATTTCCCAAATTTTGGAGGCGTCGTCTGATGACTATGCACCAGTTGCAGGAGATGGATCGACCATGATAATTCAAGGGCAGTGCCAGATTAACTTGGCGCCGACAGGCGCCAAGCTAATCTGGCACTACCCTTGATAGGGCTGAATAAGTTAACTGTATAGATATTACAGCCCTGTCCGGGGGACTATATACTGTGCGGAAGCTTCGCGCGTGGAAATGGTTAGGGGTGTAACAAAACCAACCAGAGGAGACTGACAGCGCCGCAGATGAGACACCTCAGACACCCCCACCCCGTCCCACAATCCCCCCACCCCTATTCCGGTTCGTCCTTCGCCTTCCCCACCCCATCACCACCACCGCCACCCCTACGCTCTTGTCTGATGTCGTCTGGCCTCTGTCTAGACGGCCTCTTGAATCTATATGGGCATTACACATAGTTAGACGGCTCGGAATTGGTCAGTTGGAGACAGCAGGCTTTCAGACGTTTATTCCGACCCCCTCCCCCCCCCCCTTCCCCTACCATTCTTCCCGAGACGTTTATTTCGACCCTTTCACAGTCACCGAGCATCATCAGGCCAGTGTCCGTCTGCAAGAGGCACAGATTCTCATGCGTCCCTGCGAATGCAGGGGTTCATGAGAATCCATGCTTTTTGCTGGCTGCCGCGGTGCTGTCTACATCTCCAGACTGTGTGGATTTCCAGGGTTTTAAGCCTGCGAGTGTCCACACTGTTCTCGGCGAGACTTTATTTCCGCGAGACAACAAAGTCTGCCTTTAGACCGCGACGCCTGCCTCCGGGTGAAGAATTAATATGAATATAAATACGATCCCTCCCACCAAAGTGGCGTACACACATTCTCGTGAGCTCCTGCGGCTGCGAGGGGCTCACAGACATCTGTGCCCCCTGCAGGGGGAAGGTTGCTCAGTAAGAAACGCCCTGAACAGTGTTTTCATTTTTGGATCAGATTTTGCCCCTGGCCGGCACCCCGCGAAGCCTTCTTCTATCTTTGTAACGAGTGAAGTTCAAGTATACAGCGCCCGTAATGAACTCGCGCGAAACTTTCCGGCAGTCTTCTTGTAGTTGGTATCTGTTGACAAAACGGTTTAGTCAAAACTAATCGATGGTGTCGCTTGACAATGCAACAATGAAGAGTAGCGGTCTCGCGTTAGTTTTCAGTTAACCGGCTAAATGTGAACACCGCCCACCTGCAAGAGGCGTAGATCATCATGAGCCCCGCAGTTGCGGGGGATCATGAGGATCTATGCCTTTTGCTGACACCACTTTGAATCCACACTCCTGGGACATGTAGGATTTTCAGTTCGGTCCGCTCGAATTAACGACAAGTTGTGGAAAGAGTCGGCGTCCGCTGGCACCGAACGCGTTAAGCACAGTGAGACTTTTTGCTTTGGATTCCCCCCTTATGCGGCGTATCCGGATGCGGCTGGTATCGAATGAGTTAACAAGGCTTGCCTTGTTTCAGCCTTGTTTCAGCTTGTGTGCGATGATCATGGAGGAGCATGCACTACATTGCTTGGCTGGCTGGTTTGGTTGGTTCGAGTTTAACGTCCACAGCACCGAGGTGATCATGGACGGCCCTGACGGGCGGGTTATGGGGGTGTACGACCTGAACACTGATCAACTCAGGCGCACTCCAAATGTGTCACTTTGATTTACCAGGACCTTTCAACGGACATGCTATTGAACAAATCCGTTTTTTCCCCCTGGATTGTGAGTACAGCTACCGGGGCCGGGACGGGATTCGAACCCACGACCCGGCGATTCCCTTCGCTCTCCTGTTCCGACGTTTAACCGCCTGAGCTATTTCGGACGCTATTTTGGCTGGCTGATACCTTGTTCCCGTTTATAGGGCTCGGGAAGTTCCCCGCGTTGCTAGGAGCGTCGGCTGCCGCGCCGCCATATTGAGAGGACACGCTCGACTGGCGATAGACTTCAGATAGTAGCAAAGTAGTGTTTCAACACGTTTTTCTTCATGTTTCTTCTTCTTTGGAAACAAACAAAAACAGACTCTGGTTAGCGCTACGGGCATGGCAAGACTTGCTGTTATTGCCTATAGCACGTCAGGACTTTTTCTGACATTGTCCTGACAGCGATTTCCCGATGAGCGCATGAGTCGCGTATCCTCTCAGAGATGGCCGCCACGACTAGCGTGATGACGTCAGCTTCCCGAGCCCTATTCCCCAGTGAAACCGACATTCCTCTTCTTTTGTGCAGAATGTCAGAATTTATTTATCGTTTTTGCACTCACTGGTGATATTAGACAACAAGAAGGACACATTTCAATAATACATGCACTATTATCAAGAAAATCAATAATTAACAACATAAATATTTTGACAGTTTGGTTACCTGACTATGACATATTATTGCATTCACTATTGAAACTGCGATGTTGTGATGTAAAATAAAACATCATTTATATTTTCTGCTAAATGTTCGACCTTTGTGTTATTTTAAAAAAAGTCAAGAAAGATCTCATAATAAGACATTCAAACAGTTTATGTCGAACAGAAGTAGGTTTGTGCATCATTAACCCTTTGCGACCCCACCCGGGTCTGCCCTGGGGGACTTGGGTGGGGTTAGGTATTTTTTAGTTCCCAGGGTCACCCTGGTCAACCCCACAGGGTGGGTTTTTCTCTCTATTCTGGGGCATGTGTTTCTGTCTACCCTTTGTCCATTCACCTGTATTTGCCTTTTTAAAACTCTCCCTACTGTCTGCACTGCCTGTAGCTCTTGATATTGGATGTGTGTTGCTAAATGGTCTTAGCTTTATTTAGGCCCCATGTGTTAGGTTTATTTAATGTATTTGACCGGCTGGCGACATACATTCAATGTTCTGTTTATTTTTTTCACAAGCAGTGCAGGCACGTCCTGAGAAAGCCTTGTTGCTGTCGGGACGTTAAGCAATGTACAATCAATCAATTAACCCTTTGCGTGTCGGTAGCGGTTTTAGTCGCGTTGATTTCTACAGGAATCATTGCGACAACAACAAAAAAAACGTTACCGAAACACAAAGGGTTAACTAAAGTTCAGCAGTTCGCTTGTTTCAATGAGTGTAGAATTGCTTCTGTTGCTGTGAAGCGACGAGGGTTCGAATCCAGAAGGGGGTGCATCCCGGGCCCACTGCCGCTGTCGTGGGCCCGAGGACATTTGCTTGCTGGGGTGCCATTTGGACTGAACTTTTCGGACTAGTGCCCCGTCGTATTTATAGGCTATTGATATGTTATGTGTCACCTTCTTGCTAGATGGTATCACTAGATGGTATCACTAGATGTTATCACTAGATGTTATCACTAGATGGTATCACTAGATGTTATCACTAGATGGTATCACTAGATGTTATCACTAGATGTTATCACTAGATGGTATCACTAGATGTTATCACTAGATGGTATCACTAGATGGTATCACTAGATGTTATCACTAGATGTTATCACTAGATGGTATCACTAGATGTTATCACTAGATGTTATCACTAGATGGTATCACTAGATGGTATCACTAGATGGTATCACTAGATGTTATCACTAGATGGTATCACTAGATGGTATCACTAGATGTTATCACTAGATGGTATCACCAAGAAGCATATACGCAAACCGTACACAGATTCGCTAGAAAGTGGATAAAACTGTATCGAATCTTTTCACCACTCACGGATTTTGTTGTAGTAACCCTTTGGCTGTCGGTAGGGCTTTTAGTCGAGGTGATTCCTGCAAGGAATCACCTCGACTAAAAGCGCTACCGACAGCTAAAGGGTTCATGTCAGCTAGCGCGGTAAGATTCATTCCGACGAAAATGGATTTAACCACAGATCGATCGATGTCTGTGTGTCCTGATTTTTTTTTTTTTTTTTTTTTTTTTTTTTTTTTTTTAGTTTCCCGAAATAAAGTTTGTGTGGTTTTTATATTCGACCAGTGCATGAAGCCACTGAACTCGGTTCCCACTCAGTCTCAATTACTCGCGTATCGTTTTGACAAAACACTTCAGCACGCATTTCGACCCCACTATGCATATACCATTTTTGGCAACGTGATGGACCTAGATTCTCCCGGTTGCTGGTACTGATAAAGGCCGGACTCTCCGTCCGCAGACAGGGCCTGTTTACAAGTGGCCAATCAGTCATCAAAGTGCTGAGATGGCCGCAAATTTCTTTAGCGCGCTGGACTAACTCCGTCTGACCAACATATGAGAATAGCTGTCGCGGCCGCCAGCGTGTGAGTGGGCAGCCCCGGACTGCACGCCAACCTCACTGTAAAGTCACCACGTGATGGTCGTGGAGAGAAGCGTGCGCGCTGAGAGGTCCTGGTAAGTGCGCCTGCATTGATCAGCGTTCAGGTCGAACGCCGTTGACAGTACTTGTCCCTGGCCGCCCATTAGGGTTGTCCGTTATCACTCTTGCGCCGCAGCCGATAAAACCCTTAGCTAAACAGCTAACCAGAAGGGAGACTAGAAAACAATGAAGACAAATGAACGGTGAATGCTCAAGGGTAGTGCCAGAATTCTGGCACCACCCTTGAACTTTTCTATTGTAATGTGTCGGGGATGAATGGGTGAGCTTTTTGTACGTATGAGAGTACACAGATGCAAACTTCACCATGACGGATGGAAAATAAATGTCACAGCTCAGGTCTTCATCGATTATTTTAGCTTCAACGGTGTCTTGAAAAAGCTGTATAGTGTCATTGCAAAAGATATGTTTTTCTTGTTCTTTTCTTCCCCCCCCCCCACCCCCTCTATTCTTCCGAGTGCAGAAAGTTTAAATGGGCGGACATAAGAGACATTGTAGGCCAGTGACATTCTTACTTACTTTACTTACTTACGCCTGTCACCCCTACCCGGGTATAGGCCGTCGACGAGAGACCTCCAGCAACTCCTGTCCTGTGCTTCTCCTTCGATTCTACTCCAGGTGGTTCCCAGTCTCTTGATGTCTGCTTGGAGGTCTCGACGCCAGGAGTTTCTCGGCCTACCTCTTTTCCTCTTTCCCTGGGGGTTCCATGACAATGCCTGCCTAGTGATACTGGAAGCTGGCTTTCTCAGACTGTGACCGATCCATCCCCATCTTCTTCGCCCAATTTCATTCTCTGCTGTTATCTGCTCTGTTCTCTCCCAGAGTCTGACGTTGCTGATCTTCTCTGTACTCAAACCAAGGGGAATCACAGCGCTGGACAGACAACAGTTAGATCCCCTGCCCCCGCCTATCAGGCTAAATCAGCCTATCAGATTCCCCTTGGTTTGAGTACTGACAATTCTGCCAGCGCTAGCCTCACCTATCTGGTTTGTGAGTGATCTTCTCTGGCCAGTGGATTTTCAAAATTCTTCTAAGGCAACTGTTCATGAAGGTCTGTACTCTGTTGACTGTGGTTTTTGTCAATCTCCATGTCTCTGCTCCATATAGGAGAACTGCTTTTACATTGGAGTTGAAAATCCGGACTTTGGTGTGTTGTGACAGCTCTCTGGAACTCCACACTTTTTTCAACTGGAGAAAGGCTGCTCTGGCTTTACCGATTCGTGCTCTGACATCTGCATCAGTGCCGCCTTTTTTGTCTATGATGCTCCCGAGATAGGTGAAGGACTCCACCTCCTCCAACGGGGTGCCAGCAAGCAAGACTGGTTCTTCCCTGGTTGCGTTCAGCCTCATTGTCTTTGTTTTCTGTTTGTGAATGGTGAGGCCCACTTGGGACGAGATGTCAGCAAGCCTCGTGGTCTTGTCCTGCATTTGTTGATGCATTTGTGGGACAGTAATGCCAAGTCGTCTGCAAAATCGAGGTCGTCAAGCTGTGTCCACAGTGTCCACTGTATTCCACTTCGTCTGTGCTCTGTGGTCATCTTCATGACCCAGTCTATGGCCAGTAGGAAGAGGAACGGAGACAGCAGACACCCCTGCCTGACACCAGTTCTGACCTGGAGCTCTCTGGTGAACTGCCCTTCGTGGATCACGCGACATGTCATGCCAGTGACATTCACACCCCTAAATTTAAAAAACAGTTTGCCAGAATAGAATATATCCCCAGTGTACGTAACGTGAAAGATCGTGACCCACACTAGGAATGTCCTTTTGTGACAGATTGTCAGTCTCAGCTTGGAAGACAATGCCGTTTCTCGCCATCCCACACTGAAAGTCGCGTTGATGTTACACACTTTTCTGATCTTTTCCTTCCCTTTTTTTTTTTTTTTTTTTTTCTTTCATTCTTTTCCTGATTACTTTTGGTGTGAACCATCACAAACCTGTTTCCATGACGATATCATTAATCTACATCTTTGTCAACTACAGTTACATCTAAAGTTACTGAAACTAGAAATAGAACGTTGGCCACCTGAATCTTGATAATGTATGGTTTAACCCTTTGGCTGTCGGCAGTGCTTTTTTGTCGAGGTGATTCCTGCAGGAAAAGTGTTAAGATGGGTGCAGGGTGGTTTTTTGTTTGTTTGTTTGTTTTTTTGTTTTGTTTTTGTTTTTTGTTTTGTTTTGTTGTTGTTGTTGTTGTTGTTGTTTTTTTGGGGGGGTTGGTTGTTTTTTTTTGTTTTGTTTTTTTGTGCTCCAGGAGTAAAACGTGTTGGCGTGGGTGCGTCCACGACCACGTTCATGGTGGGGGTGGAACAGTGTGAATTCATACCCTGAAATAACTCATTTCAAGGCGCACCGCGTCAGTAACTGCGAAAGTGTCGCATAGCGTTGCAACGCTATACACTTCCGCAGTTATTGATGCGGGGGGCCTTGAATGGGTTCATTAACACCTCCATGCTCAGACAAGTGAAAGTGTTAACTAATCAAGGATATAAACGCAGGCGTGGCTTCAGGTTGTCTTTAACCCATTCAGCCCGACGCACGTATTTCCCAAATTTTGGAGGCGTCATCTAACGACTATGCACCTGTTGCAGAGATGGATCGACCATGATAATTCAAGGGTAGTGCCAGATTAGCTTGGCGCCGACAGGCGCCTAGCTAATCTGGCACTGACTACCCTTGAATTATCATGGTCGAGCCATCTCCTGCTGTAGTGCGTCAGGGTTGAAGGAGTTAATCAGAATAAGACGACTGAGAAAAGGAGAAAGGGGGGGGGGGGGGAAACGTGATCAGAAAAATATTTCTGTAAAAGCATGAAGCGGGATTGTATTACTCCGAAAGAAAGAACAGCTCGCCACAGGCACCAGGTTAATCGTACACTACCCTTGTACTGTCGTAGTGGTCAGTCTCCTGGTCAGTGTAGTGTTTCGTAGGGTGGAGTGGTTAATTAGAGCGCGTTTTGCCTTGAGGTTAATAGAAGATGGTCCTTGCCATCCGTGTCGGTGGTGAGTCTTATCCCTTCCAGTCCGCCCCCAGAACGGCGGACACATTGCGGCTTGGAATATTCAGTTCGGAATACTACAGTCGACTTTGCGTACTAAGTCGGATGTGACCGGCACACACAAAAAATCGTACATAAGAACGCTTTTTAACCCTTATCATTTGGAATACACCAGTGTGTGAAATAAGTTTGACCAAAATAGTGCCAGAATAGCTTGGCGCCTCTAGGCGCCAAAGTTGACTATTCTGGCACCACCCTTGAACTAAAGCCATTGGTCTATATCCTTTTCCGTAAGTTCTACAAGATGTAGCTTGCTTACGGCTGTGTACAAATTTGAAGCTTTTAGCCTCCGTATGATACGGGTTGAGAGGTTCCCACCACAATTAGCTTTGTAGTTTGCTCCGCGTGTGGCCCGCAAACTTCTGATGCAACAACGAAAATATATGGACCCCTCGCATTATACTGCGTCCAGACCCCAGACCCACGAGCAAAACGACTCAAGGTGGGCCCACGGCGACGGTCGCAGCTGTGGCGCGGGCCCACTGCAGCCGTCGTGGACCCGATGACCTTTGCTTTCTGGGGAGTTCACAATATTTGACTTTACCTTTCAATTTGCGCAGTACAGGCGCGGAAGTTAATTTGACGATGATCGCCGGCTCAAGGGCCGGCATTTTCTGGACGATTTTGGTGCGGCCAGGGCACTACTACCTTCGTGGGGCTTTACCGTCACGATTGTTCCGGTCTTTGTTGACGTTGTTTGGGCTAAAACTGAAGCTGGTGAAACTGAAAAGACGCACAGTCTTAGTCTGCGGCATTAACCCATAAAAGAACCCCAGCGCCCCAAAGTAGATGGCTCGACCATGATAATTCAAGGGCAGTGTCAGATTAGCTTGGCGCCATTAGGCGCCAAGCTAATCTGGCACTACCCTTGCATTATCATGGTCGAGCCATCTCCTGCAACTTGCACATAGATTTCACCGCCAAAATGTTGGATATGCGACCGTGGGGTTAAATGGGTTGACCCTTTTACTGCTGTCGGTCCTTTTTTGGCGCGACGGAATGATTTGGGCTAAATGAACTAAGGTGAAACGACACTGGGAAATGAATGCACCGTCTAGTCAGCAGCTTTAACTCTGTAACTGTCGGCATCGCTTTTTGTCGCGATGATTCCTGCACGGGAATCATCCGGCGACAAAAAGACAAAAAAAAAAAAAAACGCTGCCGACAGTCAAATGGTTAATGAGACGACTTTTCCTCCCAGAGGGTATGCTGATGTGGGTGGGGTCATTGGCATACGGCCGTCTCGCACACACCTCGCTTTAAAGTTCATGAGAATGCTCCTTTGCCGGATTTCCGTCTGTTTGGGCTGCGTTCAGTACGGCTGCAGGTCAAAGGTCGGCACTTGGGGCTAGTTAGCGGAGCACCTTGCTTAGTGGCTGGTGCAGGACTAAGCTCGCTAGTGCAGCTGGCCTTTTTGCGTTAAGCAATGTCTGCGTCAGTGCTGGACTGACTGACATAAAGAAACTGAAAGCACAGTTACAACACAGTGTGTTGTAAATGACCATACTAAGCGTGTTTATTTCTTGGGATTCTTTTTGTGAAAAGAAAGTTTTGGGGTAGATTTATGGATAGATGGCCCTTGAGTTGGACACTGAGATTAACGAAAAGACTGGGTGGTCAAGTAATTCATCGAGGCCGGAAAGACTAAGATGGTTGGATTACTTTGCTGATTGGTGAATCAGATGGACTTGTAGCTAGATGGGAGGGTTGATGAAAGGATAGATGGACCGACAGACAAATGCCGGGACGCGGGACGGATGGATAGAATGATTATCTGATGGACATATGGATGGATGGACGGATCGACAGGATGTGAGTGAGAATCGTCAGTTACTGACTCCACAACACTACCGCCAGCATTTGGAAACATGACTCGAAAGCTTACTTTACATCGGGGTGGAAGTGTATTCCGTCTACCTCCCGGTGCTGAAAATGTGACCATCGCCAATCAATATGTCTAGACCATGCTAAAACACACACGGTGCACCTAAGCTGCGCCTAACAGCCGGCCCGCTCGCACTGATCAGTCGCCCTCAGACACTCGCCTCCGGTCGCACCGCTACTGTCTTCTTCTCACTTCTCTGCGCCAGACAGAATTCCATTATTATCTTCCAGTCCACGGACTTTGAGGGTAAGAATTCCAGATTTTTCCCCCGGATTTGTTGCTTCCCGGTTCATTGTGTGTGTCATCTTCGCCAGCCGCACAAAGTTGGTTACCGTATGGGTGTATACCTACACAGTGCCAGCTGCGGTAGGAGGGTGTTTGTCTATCTAACTCTTTCGGCGACTTCTGCGTTGACAGCTTAGCAGAACTAATGTCTAAATCACGCGCCATATGACGTTGCTTTGACTCAGTCTGCTGAGGAGCAAAAAAAAAATACTTTTTTTTGTTTTGTTTTGGCCGGCGCCAGTGGCCTCATCCCGACCCGAACCTCCCTAACAAAAACAGAATACTAAGACAACCCTATGTCTCCTGAACACACTATTAGTTTTTTTTTTTTTGTAAAGTTCCTACTTGACTAAAGCTAGTACATGAAATACAAGTTTACAACAGAAACAAAATACCGTCGACAGAGAAATGATCTCAGTTCTAGGCTACATAAAAACAGCAGTCAAAGCTGCACCTGGGGGCACGTCGCCATAGTACAGCGCCGGTATTTAATTCAAGGGTGTTTTTTTTTTTTTTGTTGTTGTTGTTTTTTTCAACCGCAGAAATGATACAGGCAAATACATTTCACTTGACTGGTGTGTGTGTGTGTGTGGGGGGGGGGGTTGTTGTGTTTTTTTTTTGTTTGTTTGTTTGTTTGTTTGTTGTTGTTGTTTGTTTTTGTTTTTTTGTTTTTTTTTTGGGGGGGGGTTCAGAATGTTCTTCATGTTGTAGCACCTTTTCGCTTACGTTATTTGGCCATTGTCTTTTGCACTCGCGAAAATGACACTGTGATATTATGGTGGACGGGTGTCAGATGTCATATTTTCTCAGTTTTGCCACTGCGAAAGTTGTGCTTACAATTACTACAATATGATGCACAGGCTGTAGGTGCCGTAGACATTGACAAACTCACAAGTCAGTATAGCATCTAAAGCCTGTCCACCTGTCTCTGAGGTCAGTGGCATGAGTGAACTTAAATCCTACGCAAGCCTCCAAGCAAGGTGGCGGAAGAGCACCTTGCTTAGACATTACACGTTGCAGTCCACTTGCACGAGTGAGCTTAAACCCTGCGCAAGCCACTATTAGTCATTACACGTTGCACTATTAGTGGCTTGCGCAGGGTTTAAGTGGGCTCAATAGTGCAATTGAACTGCAACGCGTAAGGTAACTTAGCGGCGTTACTCAGGCTGTCACAAGTTAGTCAACGGAAAGTCGGTGTCGCCAACCACAGGCGAACGTTGACTCCATATTATTTAGTTTTTAGTTTGTTTTTGTTTAATTCAGTTACCTCCATACACTGTATAGGAGGTGAAAGCGAATGTCACTCGTCGTGCGTCTGCCTCCCCTTGTGTCGCACGGCAGACGACACTCGCTCAGATGAACAGAAATCAGTGGACTCGGCAAGGTCGCAGATCAGTAACGCGGCCGTTTCACTTCCGGTTCCATTAATTCCTGTTGCGACTGGCTGGCAGTTCCCGCTTTTAGAATCATCTGCTGCCGCTTGGCACTTCAATGAGCATAAGCGACGGGGTGGGTTGGGGGGGGGGGGGTACGACCGACCGTGACAGCTCTGGGGTTGCAAAGCTAGGAGTCTTAGGATGATGGAGTCATCTGTGTGCAAAGTAAAGTCTCAGGCCAGCTTTTATTTCAGTCCGCCACTGAGCTTGTCTCAGTCACGAATGGCCGGCTGTGACAATCAACTTTTTTTTTTTTTTTTTTTGTCTTCTGAGGACAGCGGAATCTGGAAGTGGCGGAGGCTGAATCGACCTTAATTTTCTCAAGGGTAGTGCCTGATCAGCTTGGCGCCTTCGGCGCCAAGCTCATCTGGCGCTACCCTTGAGTGGAGTCACTCGATTCATAATTATGTCTCTAAACCATTTGTCCATACTGACCTACTGGCCAGCTGCCACTGTGCTTCGCTTCTTCTGGTCAGTCCACCCGTGACGCTGGGGGTGGAAAAGGTAATCAGTAGTGGATGGTGATTTAGACAGGAAATAGGGGCGACTTTCCAGTCAGCACAAGGCCATCGAGCCGACTTTCAGGAATAATTGGTCCGCGCAGGGTCCACGTGAACCGATAAGGCTGATGCCGGCCCAGTGATGGGACCTTTCGCCGTTTTTTATACTGGAGCTGTGGCCAGTGATGACTTTCGCGTCTAACGGTGTGTTCTGAAGCCGTCTAGACCGTCTAGACAGTTTTCAGCATAATCAGCCCAGCACTGAAAGTAAACTGGCTACCGTTTTAGATCAATGCTGTGTTTATTTGCCATTGTATATGTTATGTGTTCATTTTAGGTTTTATTTTTGTTGTTTTGATGTTTGTTGTGTTTATTTGTTTGTTGTTTTGTGTTTTTTTGTTTTTTTTGTATTGTTTTGGGTTTTGTTTGTTGTTGTTTTGTGTGTGGGGGGGGGGGGGGGGGTCTGGGGTCTTTTGGGTTTTTGTGTCTTAATCTCCTCCCTACCATTGTCGGACGCAATCTGTGTCAGTTTTAGAAACTATTGTTAGTTCAACACCACACCAACAGCCCCAGCCGTGGAGGGCTCAATGACATAAAGCAGTTTCAGAAAGAGGCATTGATCCTCACTGCAGGGGTCCATGAGGATCTATACCTCGTGCAGTTGGGTGGTGTACAAGTTTTCTCGACAATAAAGGGGTTAATTCCGTCCAGTCACCGGCGGGGCCAAACCAGGTTTGGTTAGTTCGGAGTTTCTAACGTCCACTGCACCGAAGTGATAATGGACGGCCCTGACGGGCGGGTTATGGGGGACAGGGAAGTCTATTGCCTATGGAGTACGACCTGAACATTGATCAATTCAGGCGCACTACAACTGTGCCACTTTCATTTACCAGGACCTTTCAACGGACATGCTATTGAACAAGCCCATCTGTTTTCTCTGGATTGTGAGTCCAGCTACCGAGGCCGGGACGGGGACTCGAACCCACGACCCGGCGATTCCCTTCGCTCTCTTGCTCCGACGCTTAACTGCCTGATCTATTTCGGACTCAAGGCCAAACCAGTTCGTCCCCCATACTATTATGTATAGTCGTGGGGACACTGGGCCGGATCTAGTCAGTCAGTCACCGGGGCCGCCAGTGTCGGTCAGCGCACGCCAGTCACCCTGATGTGACTATGCCGGATAACTATCACCGCACCAAAGGTTAAAGATTCTGTGGAGCCCCAGCGTCAGTTGTGCAGGCTTAGCGTGTCCTTTGAAAGGTCTCGAAGCGATAAATCGAAGTGGCACAGCTGCAGCCCGCCTAAATTAATCATCTTTCAGGTCGTACTCTATAGGCAATAGCTGGCCGTGTGTCCCCACCACCCGCCCGGTAGGGTCGTCCATTTTCACTCCGGTCCTGTCAAAGCCCTAACTAACCAACCAACCAACCAAACGTCAATTGCCTCTTGGATGCGGGTGTTACTGTGATTTCGTTGTGTGTTACTAGCAGTCAGGGGGTTAAAAATAAGACTGCGAAAGTATGTCGTTTCAGTTGAAAGAAAGTGGCTTTCGTCGTGTCATTCGATGTTCAAAAAAATAAGTAAACAACCCCAAAAATGTAAAATATATATATATATATAATATATATATATATATATATATATATATATATATATATATATATATATATATATATATATATATATATATATATATATATATATATATATATTTTTTTTTTTTTTTTTTTTTTTTTTTAAACAAATTAACCACCAAATAGATGTTAATTGCTCGCCGACTGAGTCGGACAGATTTTCTGACTGGACGTCGTACTTCAGCCTAAGTGGCAAAAATATTTAACTCATTCCGCCCGACGCACGTATTTCCCAAATTTTGGAGGCGTCATCTAACGACTATGCACCTGTTGCAGGAGATAGATCGACCATGATAATTCAAGGTAGTGTCAGATTAGCTTGGCGCCTGTCGGTGCCAAGCTAATCTGGCACTACCCTTGAATTATCGTGGTCGACCCATCTCCTGCTGTAGTACGTCAGGGCTGAATGGGTTCAATAAAACATGCCGGAAAAGTTTTCTTTTTCCGATGTCGTCGCTTTACCGATCATTCTGTGTGTATCAGTCGGTCGTAACTTCTTGGTTTTTTAATCCATTCGTTTGATATACGGATTGCAGAAGGAATGCGACATTTTCGGAACCATCGGAAACACTTTAGTGTGTGATGTACTTTAGTGTTTCCCATGGTTCCGAAAATGTCGCATTTTTTTTTTTTACTCGTCACTGAGTATACTTCCCTTTTATACCGGTTTCACTCTGATTTGCAGCGCCAGGAACGATTTGTATTTTAGTATTTCCCGGCGGCATTTCACAAATAATAATGTTTAGTTTGTTGTGAAACTTAGTACAGGAATCGGTAGTCATCGCGACAACTGAAAACCGCTACCGACACGCAAAGGGTTACTGTACGGTAATCACCCTTTGCAGGAAGTCATTTAGTTTTACCGTGAGTCAGTTACAGGCTCGGGTCGAAGAGTTGTTTCGTTGTCCATCCGCGGTTGCACTCAATTTTATCGAAGAATAAACCCAACGCCGAAGAAAGATGCACAGAGAAGAAAGACTGAAAAGACACTTACAACACAACTGTTCTTTCTAAGCGTGTTTCTTTCTTCGTTGGGCTTTTTTACACTGAAAAGACACTTACAACACAACTGTTCTTTCTAAGCGTGTTTCTTTCTTCGTTGGGCTTTTTTACACGCTTGGCAGGTGACCTTTTGCCCCGTGGACATTTACTCAGTTTTGTCGATATGGTTGACCCGTACGAAGTCAGTCACCTCAAATCCTTGAAAAGTCAGTGCTACCATTGAGCAGCCAAAGGCCGGGTTAACCGATAAGTAAAATTTCCACGCAAAAACTCCACCACGTTATCAGATTTTGTTTGCAGTAAGTGGGTTATCGTTCTTAGCTAATCTAAACTGGAAGACCGGAGCGCGCTGACACTGCATGTCAGTCAAAAATAAACAAAATGAAGTGATCACTGATTACCCTTGACTTTTCGCTGACCGCTACTACCGAGTACCTTGTCAGATAGCGTGTGCACACTGGCCCATTTGTAACATCGTGCTGTGTGACCTCACGTGTTGTATTGGCGGAAACGGCACGGGTAGTCACAGTTCAATGTTTTTAAGTGCAAGTTCGTGTTTAACATGACTTTTCATCCTGATACTGACACTGCTGCTTGAAATTAATTTGACTATGATAGTTCAAGGGTGGTGTCAGAATAGCTTCCTTTTATTCTGGCACCACCCTTGAGCTATCCGTCATCCTGATGACACTGTTGCTTGAAATTAATTTGACAATGCTCAGCGAGACGCCAAGCTATTCAGTCTGGCACCACCCTTGAACTAACATGGTTGATCTGTCTCCTGATCTGTATGTATCTTTCACCGGACATTTTTTAAAAAATCAGTTTCAGGGTGTAATGGGCTTAAAAAAAAATTTAAAGGGCCCGTATGTTTCTTTTAAAATCTAGTTATTATTACCGTACTGAACTTGAAAATCAAAAAACAAAACTTGGGAGTTGCCGTCTGGAGACTCGTTACTACTGACTAGTCTGCGTTCACCACGCAAAGCGGTCCACCATGAAAGTTCAAGGGTTGCTTGTCACAGTCTGAGACAACAACTCAGTCAGCCTGTGCGGTTCCCGACATCGCAACTACCTCCCTTTATTAACCCATATCATACTGAGGCGAAACGCCAAGACGATGGCCGGTTCAGTGACCTAGTGGCGTTTCGCCTCAGTATTAGTCTAGCAGCTGCCCTTCATGGCGATCAGCCGTTTACGAGATAGTGATTTTCTAGAGAGTAACAAAGGTTTGGGTATATCAAAATGAAGTCTAGTATGAATAAAAGCAGTGCGCACTCGTTTTAAACCGCCGGAGGATGGAGACATTTTTCTGTAGCACATTTTGTTTCCAGTATGGCTGCAGACGAAACCAGGACCATAGCGGCCATGTTTACAGGGGATCAGTAGTTTACACGGGTCTCATTGTTCCTGTATTCAGTGGTAGTATGCACTATATGTCACTTAAAAGGATTTCATTTTTTTAAATAAAATTTTCACACTTAGATATATTAAGAGAAGAAACAATTACGAAAACGCTTGCCTTGAACTCAAAATTAATATCGTTACTCAACAATAAGATATCCCAAATCACGTGATCAAAACATCACGTGATGCCACGACCTCCGCCGACGTGAATTTTGGTGTGCCGACGGGTTCTTTTTGATTTGTTCTACATAAGCTTGTTTGTTTAAAAAAAAAAGCAAACGTGTAAAGTTGCTGTGTGGATTTTTACGGCTTGATAAAGGTTTGTCACGTTTATTTCCATTCACTTTACCATCGCTTTGCCCGTTTCATTTCGACAACACAGCACCAAAACAAAACGCAACCCACAACACAAACGCTATCTTCAAAACCTATGCTGCATTCTGTAAAAGAAAAAGAGTGCCACACCACTTGGTTTTAACTGTCATGGCTGAGCAAAGTTTCGGAACTTGATTAATTATTTTATGCAGCAGTAACATTTATTTTAATCAGTTGCACTGACAAGCTATGTTGTGATGTGCGATCACTGCCAGTGCCAATTATGCAGTCTCAGTGATCACTGATGGTACAGTACACTTCACACTGAAAAAAAAAAATACACAGCACAATGTGAACACGCTTGGAAGTTCATGCAATGCTTTGTTTAAAATTGAACCCTATCTTGCTAGCAGTAGCCTACTGCACAAAAGAGGAACTTATTTTGCTGCTGTGTTATTTGCAGTTTGTCTGCATATAGACATTTGCAGTTCGCTGCAAGGATTCTTAGCAGCTGACATTAGCACTGACATATTGGGATTAAAACGAGAAAGAAAACGGAGAAAGGTGACACAGAGATGATTTAATAAATCAGTCAAGTGATCAAATGAATGAGATATCTATGTTTTATGATAAACAGCTAGTTATGGGAGGGGGGGGGGGGAGGAGGCACATACTTTATAATGTACACGTACTATTTCTTTCAGTGTTTCCATCACCCACTCATAACACCATTAGACTCGATGAGTTGTCATGTTTTGAGTGGTTTACAAAATACATGTACTTGTTGCTGTTACATTATCTTCTTACTGGTTTTGACATTTCGCTGTAAGATTTACAGTCCCATACTTTAAGCGTGTTCCCCCTAACGCACACAGAGGTTGACTGTATCATTGATATGTGTGTGTAGGTAGCGTTTGGTTTTGTTTGAGGTGGCAGTTTTGGCCTCACCTTTAAGTTTGGTGCCGCTGTGCATGTGGCCACCAGTACTATTTACAGAACTGATGACTGCATGTGCAGGCTAGTTCACGGTATCAAAATGTGAACTGGGCAGCCTATTGTTTGAAGTGATCAGTGGTAGCAACATCCATGATGTATGTGTGCATTTGGCCACTGGTACTGTTTACAAAGGTGCTGTTTACAGAACTAGTGGCTGAGTATGCATATTATTATTAGTACTGTTATTGTTATCAGGTGTGGCCTTATCTCTAAGTTTTGGTGCCCCTGTGCATGAGGCCAACAGTACTTTTCACAGAACTGATGGCTGCATGTGCAGTGTGGTTAACTGTACACATGAAATTTGTAGGTGGGCAGCTAAAATACAGGCAGTCAATACAAGCCACTTGCTTAACCTGAAGTCTCATTTTACAGTCCACTAATGCCCATCAGTATACAATTGTGCATGTCTTTTGTGGGTATTCTGTGGTTTTGTATGTGGGCTGGGGTTGAAAGTGGGGCGGTATGGCACCTATTACCGTGTATGTACAAAACCTTCATTACAAACAAACATAAATTAATAATTTTAATAAATAGTTATTTGGGTTTAACGCCGCGCGGTAGACTACGGCCATCTCATGGCAGTTAAATAAATAAGATAAAGTAAGTCAAAGATACCTGGGACATAAGAATGCTAACTAAAGTATAGATTATGATCATGCACAGATGTACATTGGTGGATGTTCTGCGGTTTTGTGTGTGTAACTGGATTGGGGTTGGGAGCGAGCGATACTGCACCTATTACCATGTACGTGTATAAGACATAAGACATTTATTCACCAAGTAAAACGTTACAAGGATTTTTGTGTGGCATGGCGACAGTAAAATATGTCCTCACTTGTAGGGCATTCATCATGTCATACACTTAGTTGGCGATCATCCTATATACAGCACTAAAAGATAGATAAACACAATATTAAACACAAATCAGTCATATGTCACAAATCATGGAATCACGTTGTTCCGTGCATGGTGATGTATTGAGGACAGCTTCTGGAAAAAAAATTGCATCTGAATCGAGAGGTTCTGGCTTTAAAAGCACGAAACCGCCGGCCAGAGGGCAGAAGCTCGAAGAGATGATTGGCTGGGTGTGACAGATCTGACAGAATAGTACTGGTGGCCACATGCACAGGGGCACCATGGTGTATGTTCTTGAGCTGTATGCTGATGTGTATGTACAAAACCTACATTACAAACAAACAAAATAAATAAATAATTTAAATAAATAAGATAAAGTAAGTCTAAGGTACCTGGGACATATGCATGCTAGGTAAAGGATAGATTAAAAATTATGAACATACACAGATGTGTATGTCCTTCTTTTGGTAGGTGTTCTGCGGTTTTATGTGTGTATTTAGGTAAGGGTTGGGAGCAGGCAGTATGGCACCTATTACCATCTATATATGTGTATATTTTCTTGTTTGCTGATGTGTATGTACAAAACCTTCATTACAAGCAAACAAAATAAATAAATAATTTAAATATATACTTATTTGGGTTTAATGTCGAGCAGGCGACCAATGCCATCTCATGGCGGTTAAATAAAAAAGATAAAGTAAGTCAAGATACCTGGGACATATGAATGCTCAGTAAAGGATAGATTATGAACATGCACAGATGTAAGTGTCGTTTGGTGGGTGTTCTCTGGTTGTGGAGTGGGGTTGGGAGTGGGCAGTATTACCATATATGTGTATGTGAACATCAGCATATGAACAAAACCTACTTTTCAAACAAATAAAAATAAATAATAAATTTAAATAACTAGGACATATGAATACCAAGTAAAGGATATATTATGAACATGCACAGATGTTTGTTCTGTGGTTTTGTATGTGGGGTGGGGAGCGGGTGGTATGCACCTATTACCATATATGTGTACATGTTATGTTCACATCATATATGTGTATATGTATGTTCTCATCTTGTATGCTGATGTCCCCCACCCAGGTCTACCCTGGGGGACTTGGGTGGGGTTAACTACTTTTTAGTTCCCAGGGTGACCCTGGTCAGCCCCACAGGGTGGGTTTTCCCCTCTATTCTGGGGCGTGTGTTTCTGTCTACCCTTGGTACATTCACCTGTATTTACCTTTTTTAAACTCTTCCTACTGTCTGCACTGCTTGTAGCTCTTGATATTGGATGTGTGTTGCTAAAGGGTCTAGTTAGGTTTATTTAGTGTATTAGACCAGCTGGCGACATACATTCAATATTCTGTTTAGTTTGGGTTTTTTCACAAGCAGTGCAGGCACGTCCTGAGAAAGTCTTGTTGCTGTCGGGACGTTAATGTAAAATCAATCATTTTATGATGATGTGTATGTGCAAACATACATCACAAACAAACAAACAAACAAACAAAAAATAATAAATTAATAAAATAAGTTGGGGATACCTGGGACCTATGAATATGCATGTTAAGTAAAGGATAGATTATGAACATGCACAGATGTAAGCATATTGAAAACAAATTTCCTCTCCTTGGTGACCACTACCATACCACTATAGTGATCATGTGCATCAAGGAATTCCTTCCATCCATAATTAAAAGGATAAATAATAAATAAATATGTAAGTGAATACATACATGAATCAATAATAAATAAATAAAACATGTAATATAATAGAGAGGGCTACTATCTGTATTGTGTCTCATGCAGTCCTGATAAAGCTTAATCATAAGAGTCCTTGTGAGTACTTGAGTGCGGATTGGTTGAATTGGTTGCAAAAACTAAAATTTTATATTTAGGTGTTTAGCTGAACATGGTGATTTTGATGGAAACGGTTCGGAGATGGATTTCACTCTGCCTGGCTTGTGCTTAAGACCAGTCGGATACGAGTGTGCTTGACCAGTTAAAAATCCCATCTCCACTAATAAAATAAACAAAAAGAGCAGACTTGCACTTAGAGCCGTTAGGCTGAAAAACAGACGAACAACATGCATGTTGTATCCAGCCAAAAAGTCTTCAGAATGTTGAAGATGGTCGGCAGACACATTGCACAACATGCACAAAGGGAGTTTACTTTCGATATGCTTTCCTCCCACAAAAGACCGAGTTCTATGGAAAAGGCTGTTTTCAAGACCAGGAAAAATAACGTATTTGACGTTGATAAGATGTTCAAATCGAAAATAATCTCTGTTTCAATTCAGGAGTAAAGTAAAGCTTCATCAACCGTGCGCGTCTGATTGACTTCTTTAGAAGGCTTCTCGCTGACCGCCATTTTGAAACTAGTGACGCGACCATGCTTACCGCATTAAAAATAATAATTTAAAACTTATTTTATCGTATATATGTATGCATGTTTACTTGCTGATGATTTTAATTTACTCACTGGAATAAACTTGTAACTTGTATGCTTGAAATTTTCAATGTTATGCACAAAAAATGTCTTGCACCTTATCCGGGCGGTGTACGAGGACTGGTTCCCTCACATCGAAAAATAGCTTTCGAAAAACACTTCTACAAAAATGTCTCCATCCTAAGGACAAATATTGTTGCCATGCATAAACTATATGGCATTAGTACTTTCGTTTCGTACCTGCAAACCATTGTTACTCTTTTGACGAACTACTTAGTCTGCAGAAATTGCGAAAAGCTGCTAGACTATATGATATGGGCCGTGGCACGCGCGGCCGCGGGCGTTAACGTTAGCGCTTTGGCCTCTGAGCGATTAAACTAACTTAAATAAATTCAACTGACTATCTTCATCCGCTATTCTCTATATAACATTGTACGACTGGCGCTGTGGGCACGGTACTTAGCGCATAGTTTTAAATGTACATAGTAGGATATCGTATAACATATATTTTTATAGCTGGATTTAAGCATATCTTAAATATTGTATATATGGTCCTTTTAACCTCCTTTTAAGAATTTGAATGAAGCTAGATTAGCGTAATCTTTTAACCCAGGACCGTTGTTGTTGGTGAGGCATAGGCCTTGGTGCCCACGACTCTATTATAAATACATGTCGTGTGACTGGCGTCGCTGACTATACTTGCTTTAATCTCTTTTATTCCCCCCCCCCCCCCCCTCCCCATTTTTTTTTTTTTTTTTTTTCTCCTCCAACCATGCCAAACCCGTTAGTCCCCCCATATCCCCTCAGTCGTGGGGACAGTAAATTGGAAATAATGAATGAAGGCGAAACGCTTCAAATGTGTACACTGCCATATGCAAGCTACTATATAGCATTTACAGATAAGGATATAGACCAATGGCTTAAGCTCAAGGGTGGTGCCAGAATAGCTTGGCGACCAATGGCTTAAGCTCAAGGGTGGTGCCAGAATAGCTTGGCGCCTAAGGCGCCAAGCTATTCTGGCACTACCCTTGGAACTATTTTAGTCACGTATTTCACACACTGGTGTCAGTATTCCGAATGATAAGGACATTCGGACCGAGTGGATCCAGTTCGGCATAGTCTCGTGCATAGTCCACGGTATAGTCCACGGTACAGTATGATGCCGGACCTAGAATTCAGAGACTGGCACATGATGTTTCAAAAGTAATATACACTCGCATTTTTAGTTTCATCCGGTTCAAACATGAAAGTGGCGGCGGAGAAGTCATCGCATACTAATTAAAAGGCAACTGTTTCATCATTATTGTGGCCGACTTCACTAGACATTGAGTCTCATCGTAAAAGGGAGGTTCACATGTTTACCAACAGCGGGTTTCATATTTAACCTGTTCAATGGCAGTTGATGTGGACGGTGTTTCTGCAGTCTTCGTGAATTCAACACATATAAAAACAACAGCTGTCCGGCCAGAAACATGGACGGGGGGAGGGGGGGGGGGGCCGACAGCCCTCCCTTCTCTCCCTTCTCGCTGCTTTCCTTTATGGGATTCCAAAAAATTGTACTATAGTGTTGTAACCGTTCTCTCAAAGCGTGTTTTTTTTTTCTTTTTTCTTGGGGGGGGGGGGAGGGGGGGGGTTCTCAGACATACTTAGAGTTTTCAGAGGTTACGATTTTTATTTGTTACAACGTTTCTCAAGTTCTTTCATCTCGGGACACAGCACCGCTTTTGGCACTTTTATAAAAGGAAGAACTGATCATATCTGCATGCACTTGTTCTTCTCCCCGACTGACTAAGGTTGGTTAGTTCGGATTTAACGTCCACAGCACCGAGGTGATCATGGACGGCCCTGACAGGCGGGTTATGGGGGACAGGGAAATCTATTGCCTGTGGAGTACGACCTGAACACTGATCAACTCAGGCGCACTCCAACTGTGCCACTTTGATTTACCAGGACCTTTCAACGGACAAACAAATTGAACAAATCCGTTTTTCCCCCTGGATTGTGAGTCCAGCTACCGGGGCCGGGACAGGATTCGAACCCACGACCCGGCGATTCCCTTCGCTCTCCTGCTCCGACGTTTAACCGCCTGAGCTATTTCGGACTCTCCGACTGACTAACAATACACTCATGATTCTTATATGGTGTTAATTTTCTTATTCAAAAGAATGTTCCACTTGGAATTTCTGCAGGAGCAATCACCTTGTGTTTGACAACACCACTACACTACCAATTACTCCTCCGTCTGAGGAATAACTTGACACCGCCCGGCATTTGTGAAAATCGTGATACTGCTCTATAAACCCACAAACCTCCACCATATGAGGAACACAGGATCAGATCAAAGATATAGTCATGATCACTGGCTGACGTTAGTTAGTGATCAAAATCAAGACGTTTCACACCTCTGACATGCATCAATGACCACATGGCCACTACTCTGATGGTCACTGGTACATTACCTCAAGCTACGCAATCTGTGTGAGACAGGAGACCCACTGTGCTCAGAGAGTGATGTGTGACGAGATTAGGGGATTAGCAATTACCTGTGACACCCGGGCCAGTCGGCTGCTCACCCAGGGGGGAGACACTCACAGCGCAGTTGATTTCTCGCTTTCTGATCGCAGTTGGCGTGTCCACAGTTGTAGACTTAAACCTAGGTGACTGCCACGTATGAGGATGCAATACCATTCGTATCGCACAGAAAGAGGTAATGCTTTTCATGAGCCCCTGTGGCTGAAGGGGCACATGAAACTCTATGCCTGGTTGAGGGACTGAGTTCAGCAATGATTGGACACTTCCTCCGCTGGGGTTGACCAGCAGTATGCGGCTTATTGCCAGATGGCTGCCTCAGTCTGAGGATGCAATGAGGATTGTATCGCATAAGAGGCACTGATTTACATGAGCCCCTGTGAGTGCGGGGCACATGGCACTCTATGTCTGGGTGAAGTACTGTGACAGGTCAGGAGTGCCAAGTGAGGATATTTGAATATAGACCCACGAACACATAGGATCACCGACCGCCGGAACCCGTGAGATAATTGTGAAATACACCGTACAAGAAAAGAAGAACCATCGAATAGTAAAACACAACTTCCACAAATAACCATAATTTTTTGTTTAGTTTTGTTTTTGGTCAGGGCTGACGGGGGAGGAGAGGGGGCGGGCCCCCTAGGCCCTCCCCCTGAATCCGCCACTGGAAGATTCCACTGCAAGTATATAATGTATACTGAACACATTGGGGCGGTAGCCGTAAAAGAAAAGCGATGCTTCGCAGATCCTTCCCCCTTCCTCCCTAGATCTCAAACGGAGATCATCCATAGGCTCAGAACGAGATCCTGGAAGCTGAAGTTCACCCAGACCCTATGTCACTGCGGGGAGACAGCCGGCCTAGAGCACTCTCTGCTACTATGCCGCCTGCCTCTTCCACAACTCTCCAGAGTTAGACAATCATGTCAGGCTCGCGACATCAGAAACCTCTTCCAACTCCTATCTGATCATTCTCTGGCCGTGGAGCTGGCGAAAGCCATCCACTCCTCAACAACATATAAACAACAGAGATGGGTACGTCCCATCTAAGATGGCAAACAACGACGCCCTAAGCCAAAATTATGTTATAACTGTGCGTGGTCTTTGTTGGCCGCATATGCACCAACCCACACTCCTTGCATACACAATGATTATAACAGCGACATCATAAAAACACCACATACCACCTTTTTTTCCCCGATAAATTATATTATATTATAATTATTAACTATGTTTTATCCTATAATCATAATAATCTACCTGTCTCCAATCACCTCGTTGTGGCGAGAGACGTTAAAAATCAAGAAACAACAACATTGGGGCGGTACGAGGCACAGCGGTAAAAGTGCCTGCCACCAATGCACGAGGTGCGAGGTTCGATACCCGGTTCCGGCGTCGGACTTTTCTCCTCTAGTAAGTGTCACCACTATTCGGGCGGACCGTCGGGTGTTCTTTCTCCGGGTCTTCCCTCCCCCACGAATTTGGTATTAATTTCAGTCCACTTAATCAAATTTCAAAAATATAAAAAAACGATTTAAATTTCCAAAATTTTGAGCTTGCCCTTAGCACCACGTGAATGTTCTGTGTTTGTGTACAGTGCGTGATGGAATGCGCGTGATTCACGTGAGCGTGCTTGTTCGCGGCTATGTCCTGCGCGGCATTGAGTTATATTATAAATATGAGAAAATGCGCCATATAAATACTATGTATTATTATTATTATTAGCCTTTTCCCTATTGCTGCGCAGAGAGACTGGACACAGCTGTGTAGTGGACGACTGAGCGAGCCTGTTCCGCAGCTGCCTACGAACATTGTTGTGCGGGCGAATGGTAGGCGGTGTGTAGGAGGCGAATGTGTGTTCGCGCGGCCCGCTGACCTCCACTTTGGGCCAGCAACTATTGGTGTCAGAAAATTGCATAAGCGCCGGCCGCCCAGCGGCTATTTCGGGACGCTGTCCTGCTGCGGGCAGACCACAAGGCCGACGGAGCGGCGTCCGGTCTACTTGATACCCCCCTGCGAAAAAGACCCCGGAGAAATAATGGGGTATAAACGCGTCACGTTTCTCTTTCCACAGAGTTGCTCGTGAATTAATCGCTTTTTCTCCGCTATACAAGAGGCATCGCAGTAAGCAAAGGACATTCGGGCCGATGTCGGCCGCAGTGGGCTCGCGCACCGACATCGGCCCGAGGGTCCTTTGTTTGCTGGGGTATACTCTCATTAGCTCCAGTCCGGCAGCAGCGGAGTCTCTTGACAATATATTTTGGAATGGTCTGCGGAATGGTAGTGATGATACATTTATATATATATACATTTTATCAGTCACTTAGAACTATCCCGGCAGGATTTAAGATTCAGCATACTTATTGTCCCGAAAGGCATATTCCGAGGTCAGCTCATCGCGGCTAAACAAAACTTTACCGACTGTCAAAGGGTTAATTGTTGTAATGTGGCCTTAGCCGGATGTTTTTAGCAAGCATTCGTATTCTTCCTTTAAAAAGCTTGTTTGTTGATTGTTGTTCTTGTTCGGAAACTGTCCATGGTGGTTGTTTTTTGTGTTTTTTTTTTGTTGTTGTTCCAACCAGAAGTTGCTATCTCATTTTAACTCCTTGAATTGACTGCTACTGACAATGGGCGGGGAAAAGACGCGTAGCACTCAAGGAGTTAGTGAAATACCGTCGGGAAAAAAATTGGCGGGGAGAGGGTGGGTGGGTGGGGGTGGGGGGGGGGTCGTGATGTAGACCGCACTAGTACGTCATGCTTTAACTCAGTCATTCAGCCCGACGGCCGTATTTCCCCAAGTTTGGAGGCGTCATCTAATGACTATGCACCAGTTGCAGGAGATGGATCGGCGGCCATGATAATTCAAGGGCAGTGCCAGATTAGCTTGGCGCGACAGGCGCCAAGCTCTTCTGGCACTTCCCTTGAATTATCATGGTCGACCCATCTCCTGCTGTGTAGTGCGTCAGGGCTGAATGGGTTAAACGTACGTTCCACGGCTGAGATTCAATCTAGCTCTTTAAAAGTCGTTCCGTGGCACACGCACCGCCGCACGCACGCACACGCGATATCGAAAGGACGAAGCAATTCCTCTCAGCCAAGTTTGGTCACCTACATGACGAAGAGATTCTCATGAGTCACCGGCCTGCTAAGAATTTTCTCTCTTGCCTTCGACCGAGGCAGGCCGCTGTACATCTACAGATTGTAGTAGCTTGTGCACTTAACTCATTCGAGACTACCGCATGCCGACACGCGGCTGTTCGCCACATGCGGTAGTCTCGAATGCGGCAGAGGCAAAGAAGACCCGAGATTTTAAAAAAAATATCGCGAGCTGAGGAGCTGCTCATACCATTCTTTGTCAACATGAGACAACCGTTCTGCGGTTGGTGGTGCTCTTGAAAATATATTTTTATTACAGTTGGAACTAGTTAAAAGACCGTGAAAACGATTTGCTGACTCGAGACGAGTAGCCTCCCATCCTCCACTGAGCCGTCTAGCGTGGCGTCGTGACCCAGCAGGGCATGACACAACCTTGGCCTTGTACCGCATTCTGGGTCACAAGGCCTGGCAAGTGAGAGCGTGGCGACTAAAGGCAGGCGCATGCAGGGTCACTGTGATAGTGTGTGTAATGGCCAGCCACGCATTGTTACGACAGAATGGTGGACTGTAGACAACGGTAGACCAATTCTTCAGTGTTGTAGGATGTAAAATGCGAGTGGCGTAAGCCTGCGCATTGATTGCCGGCGTGTCTGGAGGAGGGGGCAGTATTTGAGAGGGAGGCGAGACAGCCTCCACCCCACCGCAACACTGGACTGGCGGCGACTGTTCGCGCATGGTTCCATGAGGTAAGCGCGATCGGACCGCTAGCCGACTACAACGTGCTCGCGGACCGAGCGTCTGACATCAAGTTATTACTACGAACAATGTCAGTGAACGACAACTCGAGTGCCTTTGTTTTCATAGAGGCGTTAGTGTCATTGACCTTTGTGTCTATCTAGCACGTCACACTGTAAGAGCTGAAATATTACACATTTAGAAAGCAAGCCGACTTTTTTTCCTGACCAGTCAATTCTGGTCACTAAACTAACTCTTTGGCTGTCTGTAAGGCTCTTTGTCGAGGTGATTCTTACAGGAATCGCCTCGATAGAAAATCTGCAGACCACCGCCATGCAAATTGTGCAAATATAACAGTGTCCAGATCGTCCTATAAGCCTGTGGCTTGTTTTCATCTGATAATTGATGTATATTTTTTTATGTATTTTGCAAAGTAATAAAATTACTTAAACCATAGAGGCGATTCCTACAGAAATCACCTCGACAAAAAGCGCTGCCGGACAGCCAAGGGGTTTAAAACCAGATGACTTCATTCCACCGGTAACTATTCAGCCGTGACACGATCATATTGCCTGTGGTTGTCAAGGGTGGTCGCAGAAGAGATTTGCGACCCTAGGCGCTGGCACCGCCCTCGAACTGTCATCGATCATTCTGTCTCCTGTACTATAGTGCTGAGGATATCTGTGAAATCTCACCGGCCGTGACTCATGTTATGCTTTAACCCATTTAACGCTAAGCCACATTTCCCAAAGTGTGTGGAGGTGTCACCTAACGACTGTATTATATATATATATAATTTTTCAATAAATTCTGAGAATGCTGTGCTAATGCCATGGAATTCCAGGCTGGTAAGCTTGCATTGTGTCATCAGGACATCAGCTCTCCTTTTTGTGGCATTAGCACAGCATTCTCAGAATTTATTGAAAAATTATGTCCCTTGGAGCTAATCTGATTGAGTGCATTTTTTGGCTTTGGGCGACGCCTTTGTTAAAAGTAAAGTGTGTATATATATATATATATATATATATATATATATATATATATATATATATATATATATATATATATATATATATATATATATATATATAATATAAAGTGTATATATATATATATATATATATATATATATATATAATATATGCTAATTCAAGGATAGTGCCAGATTAGCTTGGCGCCTATCGGCGCCAAGCTAATATGGCACTACCCTTGAATTAGCATGGTCCAGCCATCTGCTGCTGTAGTGCGTCAGGCCGGGCTAAATCATCGAAATGGGTTATAATTGTAGAAATGTAAGTTAGTTAGTTAGTTAGTTCGGGTTTAACGTCCACAGCACCGAGGTGATCATGGACGGCCCTCAGTGACGGGCGGGTTATGGGGGACAGGGAAACCTATTGCCTATGGAGTACGACCTGAACACTGATCAACTCAGGCGCACTCCAACTGTGCCACTTTACCAGGACCTTTCAACGGACATGCTATTGAACAAATCCGTTTTTCCCCCTGGATTGTGAGTCTAGAAATGTAAGTAAATGGGCCGCACACATGTACCGGTTAGCGCAGGAGGCTCGGATTTTCATGACTCGAGTCAGTGTCCGTGATGATTTTATTTCAGGGGCACACGCAAAGCCGTGCCACTTTATAATGGCTGAAAGAGACTTAGCTGGCAGATGTAAATGGTCAGGTAAGACTGAAAAGCTGTAGTCTGTTTTGTGCACGTCTTTAGATAAGTATGCATTACTTATCACTGACGAGAAAAAGGTGGACGCGGAATCATCGCGACGAAAACCGCTGCCGACACCCAAAGCGTGGCAACTTCCTCACACCTTCAAGGAAAAGTGCAACATTACTAGATAAATCGAACTGTGACAAACCCACCTGTAAAACGGGGGCAAATTTCCCCTGATTTCACTACAGTTTGCGCCACGAAATTTCTTAATAGCCACACACACACACTCACACTCACTCATCATCCCCTCATTCTCTCCTCCTTGGGTGGTGTGGTGCCTTGCTCTACATGAACTTCGCTCACCTACAACTCCTTGCCAGCTTGCCTCGGCAGCCAGCCATCCACCTACAAGACTGACATTCTATGTACGGTGCCACCAACTACTACCCTTCAGCCACCTTCAGCTTCCTACGCTCCTCCTTTATACTACGCCCGCCCAACTCCATCTTCTACCATCATCGCCACTATAAACTCCACCTTCAGTGCCACTACGCCATAGCCACTACTACCACTCCTGCCGCCACGACCATCACTTTGATCGGCATCCAAATTTTCAAAAAAGAACGTTAAAATTTGGAAAGGTACTATACTCCGCTTGAGTCTGGCTTATTGTTAGCGTAGACTGTAGTTTTAATACTCGACTTTTAGTCCTAAAAAAAAAAAGAGCAACAAAATAACTACTCTCGCTGTCGTGGCCATTTGGCTGGCCGCGCGCAGAACGCCTGACAGCGCCGAACTGGGTCAGCCTCGCTCACCCGGCTGGCGCTGCATTTAGGTAGTACGGATAGCCTAGTTACCTGGGCTGCAACAATACGTAACTCAAAAAATCGCTCATAGCCTAGCCTACTAAAAGAAATCCAATACTGCCCGGCAGCGTGGACAATTTCCGCCCACGCTGCTTAGGCACAAAAACATAGTAGTACTAGCAATATGGAGGACCTCTTTGGCTCCTTATCATCGTCCTCCATCCAGGATACTTCTTCTGATGGAAAACATCCTAACCAAAGTGGACCTCCCCTGAGAAAAAAGCAGAAAATAAAACAGAAGAAAAATAAGCGGAACCATGTTTCGCCCAACTCACCCCGCCGACATCGGCGTGGGGAACCTAGGCTACCTTCCCCCCACCCTACTCTTGTGGTGACCACTATTTCTAACGACCCCCCAAATAATACTGATTCTGGCGCTACTGCCGAACAAAAGCTAGCGGATGCCCCGACCGACCCCTCAGCCAATTTGCCCGATCCCCGAATGGAGGAGGGCTTGGCGGAGGACGACGAGGGGGCAAGCGACCAGTTTCAGACTGTCTCTAGTAAAAATCGAAAATACGTCAGAAACAAGTACCGACCCAGAGCGATGACTGACGGGCTTGCAGCCGAACCGGTCGCTGAGGAATGGTGCAGGTTCCCTGTCCGACTCAAGGACTTGGGGACCGGCACCACCCTCATTCACGATCACGGAACGAAGCAGCAGCACATCTGTGATGCTGCCGGGGCCTCCCCGTCAGAAATCGCCCTGAGGTCAATAGGCTATAACATATAGATCATTTCCTGCCCCAGCCGCAGGGCACAACAAAAGCTTAGCCTGAAGACCAACATAGGAGGTGCCCACGTGGAGTGCACCATCCCCACACCAAAGGTTGTGGGCGTGGTGCATGGTGTCCCCCTTACGGAAGACCCCGTGGAGATCACCAACTCACTTCAAAAACAGGGCTTCAACGCCAACACCACCCGCCTCACGAACCGAGACGGCACGGCCTCCAGGGCTGTCAAAATTGAACTGTATGGCTTAACCTCTTTACCATATAAAATCAAAATTGGCGTTCTCCTCTGCCCGCTGGAACCGTTTGCTCCCGCGGCGGCACATTGTTCCAATTGCTGCCGACTGGGACACACGGCGAAGGCCTGCAGAGCGAGACACACCATATGTGTCCGCTGTGGAAGCAAGGACCACCGCCGTGCGGACTGCCCCGACACGGCGGTGCCCAAATGCATTAACTGTGGCGGCCCCCACAGCGCCGCATATCAGAAGTGCCCGAAGATTATCCTTCTTCGCGAGGCAAATAAACTAAGAAACCAAAATTATATTCCCTATAAATCAGCAACTCATAGAGCTCAGCTAAACATTAATCAGCGTGCAGAAGCTAAAAAGCAACAACCAGAGACCCCTCTCCCCAAATTTAGACAGAACGGCCTGGGTTAAATTTCCCACCCCGCCCAGGCGGCCTCAAAACCCCCCGGCAGACCAAATAACATCTCCACCGAGTGTCGCCCAAAAACCAGCTCCCCACGCTGCCATAATTACCCCCAAATCAAAGTTACCCCAGGGCAATACAACTAAGTCTACCGGTCAGCAAACTCAGATAGCCCCCCAACCGCCTGCGTAGCCGCTTCAGAACCAAAACCAACTCAGAATAAACTAACCAAGTCTACTGGCCAACAAACAGACAGCTCCCCTCCAGCCGCTAAACATGTCGAGCCTTGCCCTCCACTGGGACCTGATTCCCAGTGTAGGAAGAGGCTCGACTATGGCGTGGAGAGGGAAAAGGATAGCCCCCCTAAACTCAGTCCCCGGAAAGCCAGTCTGATAAACTGACAGGATTAAAAAAAAAACATGGCTTCCCTTGTGAAAGCCATGCAAATGAACAATCAGCATGACGTTATGATGGCTATAGGCGAAATTAACGAAATGATCATGGACGCGATGCTCTTGGCTTCTGACGGCCATTGTGGCCCGACGGCCAAGCTGGGCATAAGTCAAACACGATCTAAACTACCAGCGCGCAGGTAGGATGGCCGACTTCTACGACCATCAGCTACACGCGCAGAGACACAGACTATAAAGCTACTGCGCGTGACCTCTATCCGGCCGCGCCGCTAGCCAATCGCCATAGCCGTAGCAAACTGCCTGCCGCGCCTTCTTCCCCTTGCGTGGGGTGCGGCCGGCCCGTGACAATACCATATACGCTCTATGGGCAATACCGACAGTGCAGAAATAGAATAGTTGGCCTCTACGGCCACGAGCTACGCTTATAGCGACACTTTTCAGTTAACCCCTATTTTAAAGTCTCTTAACCAGCTTTATTAATAACTCATCTTGACCTGTATATAAATACAACCTCCGGACAGTAATCCCCGGATTGTAATATACTGATCTTAGACGCTCTTTTATCTCTTACTACTATTTGAAATAAAGTTTGTATATAGTCCGATTAGTAAAAGGACCGTTGTTTTGGTGTGAAGCAATGAGTGGCCTTTGGCCCCAGAGACTAACCTATAACCATAACCAGCTAACCAAGAGGAAGAGATGTATTTTATAGGTCGGATGGCTTTGTCCTCCGACCCTTATAGGTTATTTTACCTTGGTCCCTTCCCCCCTATCCCCCCAACACACAGTCTAACCCATAGTAATAGGGACAGTAAGCCAGACTCAACTTGCTAGTCCTCCATACCCCTGTTGGTCGCGAGGACAGGAAACCGGAGATAATGAAATCACACTCACACACACACCAACACCACCACCACCACCATCTCCTCTCCTCTCCTCCACCCCCCCCCCCAAATCCCCCCACCCCCCACGATTCTTTAATCGTTGACGTAGCCGTTTTCATGCGAAGGTGCTATTCGAGTGCGGACCGTAGTGATTATCAGTACAGTCAAAGCTATCATTAAGGGCACCATCTGTCTCAGCAGGCCACCCGTTTTGGGTCCCATGGTCTTCTTTCGGTCATTTTGAACGACCCTGTGCAATGATATCACCGTCTGAGGCGACCACTGTTTGATCGTCCTTTGAGCTGTCGCCTTTAATAGGTATGACTGTATTCAAAGTTTCCAGTGTTGACTCCCCTGCTGCTATCAAAACCATTCTGATCTCGAAACCTGTAATTTGCAATATATATATATATATATATATATATATATATATATATATATATATATATATATATATATATATATATATATATATATATATATATATATATATATATATATATATATATATATATATATAGAGTAACCAAAATCTGAGTAGTCCCAGTACGAGGCAAAGAACCTCATGAGCCCACGCATTTGCGGGGGCTCATGAGGTTCTTTGCCTGGTACTGTGACTACTCAGATTTTGAAAACGTTCATATCTTCAAACTTGTAATTTCCAGAATGCGAATAGACATAGTAAGAGGCAAAGAACTTAATGAGCTCCAATCAAGTTTTTGGCCTCTTGCATGTGGGTGGTTTTTGGCATTTTCTCGGCAGTGAAGGAGTTAACCCCTTCAGCCCTGACGCACTACAGCAGGAGTTGGGTCGGCCCCAAGCTAATCTGGCACTGCCTTTGAATTATCATGGTCGATTCATCTCCTGCATGCAACTGATGCATAGTCATTAGATAACGCCTCCAAAATTTGGGAAATACGGCCGTCGGGCTGAATGAGTTAACTCATTCTACCCCAGACACACCACAGGAAGATGTGGATCGACCATGATAGTTCAAGGGTGATGCCAGAATAGCTTGGCGCCTATGGGCGCCAAGCTATTCTGGCATCACCCTTGAACTATCATGGTCTGCAGTCTTCAGAGGACAACGGGCAAAATTTAAGGGATTTCGGTGATGGGGTAGATTGAGTTAAACAATAACATGGGCACGTGTACTGAAAAGTCCCGCAGTCGAGCCACGAGGGCTAACTGAACAGAAATGAATTGTAATGAGGTTTTTGATAATGTTACTTTGTACTTATTTATCTCTGCTGCTATTATGTGTGCGGTCTCCTGACCATTACGTGCTTGGATTGTACGAGAGCTGATTGAATTGTAATTAATTTTAAATGAACTTTTTAATCAGTTTACTGGTAGACTTAATGCTTTTTCACTGCCGTAGTTTATGTGTGTGGTTTCCCGACTAATTTCACGCCTTCATGGTTTTGAGAATGGAAATTTTACAAAAGCAAAGTGTATTTTAGGGTACATGTATACAATCTAGGTTTAACCTTAACTCTCTCTCTCTCTCTCTCTCTCTCTCTCTCTCTGTGGCCTTTTCTTTCACTCGCTCCTGCACGTGCTTGCACACTCTTGTCTCTCGTGTTCAGGTTCTTTCCGAGTCTCTCTCTTACGATTTTTCGTTGACGTCATTTTTACTTTTTCCGCACTTTTGTTCTTCCTTTTATTTTATTTTACGTCACCTCCTTCAGTTGCCACATTCCTTCTGCCAATGAAGATAAGTAGCTGCTAATCTCTCTGTTTGTTTGTCTATTTTGACAAAGGGTATTTACCCGAAATATTAATAAATTGTGTTGTACCCGTCTTTTCTAAGCGTGTTTCTTTCTCCGTTGGGTACTTCTTTGCATATTACACGCTTGGCAGTCACCTTTTTGGTCTGGATAGGTTTAACCTTGTTCTGAGCTAAAGATGTGATGGGAATGTATGTGAAGGTGTGACTTAATGATAATTTTACCAGTGTGACGTGTTTCCGTTGAACCCACTTTTGTGGACATCGTATAGCTTAGCTTAGCAGATCGTATCGTATCGCATCTTAAATCATTATGCCCGAGGTACGAAATACCCACATTTTGGAGTTAACCTCTGAGGACTGCATTACAATTCAGGAGGCAGATCGACTATAATAGTTAAAGGGTGGTGGCAGAATAGCTTGGCGCCTATATAAACTATCATGGTCGAGCCATATCTTGCTGTGGTGTGTCACAGGCAGAATGAGCTAAAGTTAGGTTTCCTCTGGATCAAGCATCCCAACACAGTCATAAAACTGCAACTGACACTGCTGACAGTATGTGTATGGGTCTTGGAGCTTTATGATGTGAATACAATGCCAAAATTCATCGTTTCGAGGGTGTGTGTGTGTTTTTTTTTTTTTTTGTTTTGTTTGTTTTTTTGTTTTTTTTTTAACCTGAGTCTCGGATTATCGTCTGCGTCAGCCTCATTTTGAATTATTGTGCATATTTACGAGCCTACGTCACAAGGCAGATCCCGGATGACTATCACAACACTGCAAGTCAGTCACGATGTCATCGGTGTGGTGTACACACGTGTCAGTGTACACGTGTACTGATGTACTCCGGCATCCCTTTGACGTAATTTTTCACTAGAAAGTAGAATAACCATCCATACTCGCTATGCTGTCAAAATCACAGTGCGGGTTCCGCTTGACCTGTTGGTATTGTACTAATAACGATCGTGCGTAATGCACCGAGGGCGTGCGTGTGGCGATCGCAAAGCGAGTCCACGGTGCCAAGTTTGACCTTTGACCCTTTACCCGTCGAAAACACGCACCATCTACCATCATTGAAACAGAAAGCACTGCAATCAATCTCACATCTCGCACATCGAAGTCTACGTAAAGCTTCACTGGAAATGACAAATGCACCGTCGCAGCAGAAACACTACCTCTCTGAATCGAGTGAATGGTAGCACATGCAGACAACAACCAAAAAAAAAAAGTTACAACCAGCGATGTGCAACTTTGACACTGACACACCGTATTTTTCATATCTCTGCAGTATCAATGTGATAACTAAATCTCTGCAGCATCAGTGTGATAACTATCTCGGCGTAACATCATAAAAGCTTTTTGCGAACTGAAGCCTTAAAAATGGTCGGTTGTGCCCCTTTAGAAACTGCCCACGTGGATAATTCTGAGTTGAATGCATGATGTTTTGATTCTGTGTCTTTCTACTCATAGTCTACGCATGTCCACTACTCAGCTGTCTTGACGTCTGTTTGATACTAGTCTTATAGTATGGCAACAGAACGATTTTGTTTGTTCGTTTGTTTGGTTTGTTGTTGTCGTTGTTGTTGTTTGGTTGTTGTTTGTTGGTGTGTGGTTTTTTTTTGGGAGGGGGGCGCGGCCGAATGGGGGGGGGGGGGGGGGGGGGTTGTCGTAACTCATTCGCGGCCAGCCGTGAATTAGTTAAGACACGAATATCGGCGGCATCAACGCCGGAAAATAGCTGATTGGCTTTTGGCTGTCCGTAGTGCTTTGGTCGAGGTGATTATGATTTGGTCGGTGTAAATTTGCTTTTAATTTCCTGCTCTTCTCCTCCTTCGCACATAGGAGCGAGTGTTACAGCTCTGTTGCGCGTGCGTGCTCACGTGAATTATCAAAAGAAGTGTAAAAGTGTAAAAAAAAAAAAAAAAAAATGTCTTCGTTGAGGCAAGGCGTAAATTATCAAAAGAAGGGTAAAAAAAAAAAAAAATGTTTTCGTTGAGGCAAGGCAGTATTGAGAACCTGTAGCACTAGCGAATGTTTAGCCATCAGAGCCCGCCCTTCAGTTCCCGCCATGATGGCAGATAGCATTTCGTTGATCAGGGGCGATAATGTAACACACACGCAAGCAGAAACGTTCACTAGTTGTCGGTAGCGGCCGGTTTTAGTCGCGATGATTCCTGCTGGAATCATCGCGAGTAAAACCGCTACCGACACTCAAAGGGTTAATTAGAATCAGATTGAAGTAGTTGATACATCAGAACTATTCCTGTCCTGATAACTTTTACGGCATTGTCAGTTCGGAGACCCCGTTTCTTAGTCTCTCACTTTTCGACATCACTTTTTTTTTTTTTTTTTTTTTTTTTTTTTTTGAAGGCCAGTTTAACATACTCCGGTAGTCCTTTGCATTAAAATGGGTTATTCCAAATAAATCAACTCAAAATCAAATCAGAGAAACGAGGAGGTAGATATTTAGTGTCTCGTGTGACAATCACGTGTCCAGCCTAACCCTTTAGGTGTCGCCGTGGGGCGTTGTGTTGATCCATTTGCACATTGATCTTCAAGAGCCTACAGATGGCCCAATCAAGACACTCAAAGTCTCTTGCAGATAGATCGGGCCGGGGGTGAGAATCTGGATGGTTCATGAGCAGCGCCGGATTAATCAGTTTTCGGGGGGGGGGGGGTGCTCAACTTTTATATTTTCTACTGCCAGGGTCTAGTATATATCAAAACACCACAACCGAAACTGTTCTTCTGACGTTTTTGGAAGTTTCTAACAGGTGTTACGTACGGCACTGAACCACAAGCGTTGCAACTCAGTTTTAAACACACTTGTTTATAGTTTGATGCCAGCCGAGGCCGAGGGGGGGGGGGGTTGTAGTACCAAAGCACCGCCCCCCACCCCACGATCCGGCCCTGATAAGAATATGTAGGGAATGTGCTGGAAGAGCTCGGCTCCACTTAGATTCTCACATTGAAGAATCATTTGCATTAACTCATTCGCAGGCCAGCCGCATCCGCATGCATCCGGATGCGGCTGCCGCGAATGAGTCAATGTTTTCACTGCCAGTAGACGCAAAATTATGTCTTTTAAAAAAAGCAGGGCAAATTCACCTGCGTGTCTCCTATACGACCTAACCTGTGTAAGTCCTAAATTTAGGGATAACCTTTCTCATAACCAGTGGTCGCAGATTGTGCTGAAGAAAATCTGTGTCGACTAGAGTCAGACTAGTCAGAGCCAAAGAGCACCAGCTGTCCAAGCAACATAGTGACGTCAGCAAGAGGCATAGATCCTTATGTGCAGTTGCGGGAGCTCATGAGGACCTATGTCTCTTGCAAAGTGGGGAAGTGTTCAGCTAAATTCCTTCGTCGCAGACATAAATCTTAAATATGTGTTGATTCAACAAGAGCATGAGCCGTCCATAGAACATGGGTACAAAGTGGCGTCAACAAGAGGCTTAGATCTTCATGTGAGACCCTGCAACTGCAAGGGGGGGTTCATGAGGATATGTGTCTCTAACAGCGGCATGGTGTTCGGCCTTTCTCTGAAGTGCAGGGGTTGAACTGAGCTACGGGTGCAGTCAGATAGCCCAGTTACATGATGCGTGGGCACCCTATATCATACTGACGCTAAAAGCTTCAAATTCGTACACTGCCATATGCAAGCTACATTATAGTACTTACAGATAAGGATATAGACCAATGGCTTTAGTTCAAGGGTGGTGCCAGAATAGCTTGGCGCCTGTAGGCGCCAAGCTATTCTGGCACTACCCTTGAACTATTTTAGTCAAACGTATTTCAAACACTGGTGTATTCCGAATGATAAGGGTTAGGGTAATATCAAAGTGTATTCTTCAGTCGACTAGGACACGTATCGTCAGAGAGGTGAGGCGGTGCATGAGGAGTATTTATAAGCAGGTGGTCATGCACTAGTGTCATGCACAATAGACAGGTATGACGTCACAGACAGCGCTAGACCATAAGAGAGGGGGGGGGGGGGGGGGGTACCCGCACGGATTGACGACGATTTGTTTTGCGGTTCTCGAATCACGAATACCCAGGGTGGCGTTCCCGTTTCACGATGTAAAGAGAAGATGAAGACTGCCCAAAAACTCTGTCAGCAGGGAGATTGGGAGGAGGGGGTGATGGAAGGGAATAGACTATGCTAGAACTAACTGATATTTATGTGATGGGAGATACAATTGTCATTTTCTGCTGACCGGAAAATCGAAACGGTGGGGAGTGGGGGGTTGGAGAGGGGGGAAGGAGGGAGAGAGAGAGATCGTATGGACAAGCTGACGATTTCTCAGCAAAAATTAAGAGTTGCAACAAAATTGTCACGTTTCACGAAATATCCAGGATGTTTTCACAGATCACGAACATTTCGTGTTGGGTTTCACGACGAGCCCTTTTGTTACGGGTCAGGAGGACGAAACAATTGCAATCACGAATCACGGGATTAGTAGTGACGATATTAGTCACAATTAAAGGCCCACTACCGCCGTAACTGTTCAAAGATACACTTCTGTAACAGATCGTTACGAAAAGCTGCACGCAGGTCTAGATATGGTTCATTTAGACCCAGGACAATCCAGTTCAGCCCACGTCGTTTTGATATCAAGTAATTTGACAATGACTCTACTCCGTTCTATAAATACAACGCTTTCTGTACGAGAAACAGCTAAAAATAGATTGACACGCTAACGGCTGCGCTGAATAAATAAGTGCGATTACGCGTGTGCTTTTACTGCGAGTACCAACTGCTGTTAAAGTTCATTAGATGTGTCGACAAGGCACAACAAACGCAAATGGTGCTGAAATGTGTCTTCAAATTTACGAGTAATGATACTTTAATACATTAACATAAATAATTCATGTCATACGATGACGAATTGCGTAAATGGGGATACGTAATTACCTATTTAAACACACAACAAAAATGGATTATTCACCCTTTGGCTGTCGGTAGCGCTTTTTGTCGAGGTGATTCTTGTCGGAATCGCCTCGACAAAAAGCGCTACCGACAGCCAAAGGGTTAATTTGTTAACGTGCCATTTGTTCATCCCTTTTTAGCACTGTACAGAGCAGATCCTGAGACGTTTGCGGATCACCGAAAGCTTTTTGCGATGTCCACTTTCTCATGTTTGTCTCATTGTAATGCTCATTCTGTACTCTCATCAATTAGTCTGTAATCAGTTAAGCCGGATTCTTCACCCGGCTGTGACAAGTTACACGCTATACATGTCCGTATTGATTTTTAACCCTTTACGTGTCGGTAGCGGCTTTAGTCGCGATGATTCCTGCAGGAGCCATCGCGACTAAAACCGCTACCGACACGCAAAAGATTAAAACACGATGATTTCAGTAGGAACAATGGGGATCGCTTCAAACGTTGCCATTATGTCCTTAATTTAACTCATTCTACCCCAACACCGAAATCCCAAAATTTTGCCGTTGTTCTCTGAAGACTGCATTGCAGTGAAGGACACAGATCGACCATGATAGTTCAAGGGTGATGCCAGAATAGCTTGGCGCCCATAGGCGCCAAGCTATACTGGCATCACCCTTGAACTATCATGGTCGATCCTTATCTTGCTATATCCCACCCGGGTCTGCCCTGGGGGACTTGGGTGGGGTTAGGTACTTTTTAGTTCCCAGGGTCACCCTGGTCAGCCCCACAGGGTGGGTTTCCTTTCTATTCTGGGGCATGTGTTTCTGTCTACCCTTGGTCCATTCACCTGTATTTGCCTTTTTAAACTCTCCCTACTGTCTGCACTGCCTGTAGCTCTTGATATTGGATGTGTGTTGCTAATAATGGTCTTAGCTTTATTTAGGCCCCATGTTGTAGGTTTATTTAACGTATTTTCCCGGCTGGCGACATACATTCAATTTTCTGTTTAGTTTTTTTTTTTTTTTTTTTTCACAAGCAGTGCAGGCACGCCCTGAGAAAGCCTTGTTGCTGTCGGGACGTTAAGCAATGTACAATCAATCAATCAAACCTTATCTTACTATGGTGTGTCTGGGGTAGAAGGAGTTAAATCTTCAGGCAATACAGGGTTAGTAGTTCGCAATGGCTCCTTTAGTTCTTAGTATGTCTTGCAATAATACTGCGCAATAGGGCTTGCTTGACTTCTGTTTCATCGTGAAGTTTGAATGTCATGAAGTGAAAGACTTGCTCATCTTCTCCTTTGTACGCGTTGCATGTTGTGTGCACTAAGGGCAGCAGAAAACCTATGCAGCGAATGCATATCCTCAGTGGCTTTTCAACGTCGAAAAGAGGGAATGGCAAATCTTATCTGCGGCACGAAGTCACCAGACCAAAAAAGGCGCCTGCCAAACATGTAATATTTCGGAGACCGGATATGCAGCTGAATGCAGTTGCATCATCCCGTCGCGGAAAGATAAATAAATAAATAAATCAGCGCATTATATAGGCGCTTTATCACAATTGAAAATCGGCTCAAAGCGCCGCTGGGAACTGAACCCAACAAGCACGCGCACGTGAATCACGCGCATTCACTCACACACTGTACATAAACACAAAACATTCACGTGGTGCTAAGGGCACCTCCAAGCGATCTACTGGTTTGGGTTGGGTTGTTTTTTTGTTTTTTTTTTTTTTTTTTTTTTTTTTTTTTGCGATTTTAGCAGTTAACCCCTTTACTGCCGAGAAAAAGTGAACACTATCCAAGCTGCAAGAGGCATAGATCCTCATGAGCCCCCGCGACTGCGGGGGCTCATGAGGATCTATTCCTCTTGCAGAGACTATTTTGTATCCATGCTTCGTGGACGGTGTTGGACTTTGGTCGTCGAGTGAACACTAAACAAAAATGTACGTGCAGTGGCAGGGAATGGGTTAAAGCCCTGCCCTGGGGCAGCAGTCGTTTCAAACTTGGTCTGCAAGAGGTCGCAGATTGTCATGGGCCTCGGCAACTGCCTCTTGTTACAAGTGAAAGTTTGACCACAGAAACGGTCCTCCTCTCAGTTACTGAGGAACACATCTAGAGTTAACTGTACGACTCGCACATCAACGCCTGATTTTTTTTTTTTTTCCTAACCGTTTTGCTGCCGACAGCCAAGGGGTTAAAAGTCAGCAAATTGTGTGTGACGCTACTGATGTCACGGAGAGGAAGCACACATCGCTGATCAAAATGTATCCACTCATCACCTGTAGCATTTGACTCGCTGATATTAAAAATCTGATTTGCGATGTCTGGCTAATTTTGGCACAATAATTGTTCGTTCTTTGAACTGTATCTGATGTTGCATTAAACGCCACCATTTTGATTTTGTTGCGCAGTAATGTCCCTTTGATCACGGAAGTCGTAAAGTGTCATTTATTTATGGATAACGAGATCCACAAGCTGTCCATCATGTTTCATTGAAATTTTAAATGAAATCCAGCGCCAGTACACTTTTAACTTAGTTTGATAGATCGGAATGACATTAAAGTCTATGAACGGTTCCACATTGTTCAAGTGTCGAAAAGGTATCGTCGGTGCTCTGACTGTAACATTGCCCACTGCTAAAAAAATGGCTCAGTTATCCTCCCTTTTTACTGTTACGTCAGTAACCCTCTCCTACAAGGCCCACACCAATTGCATAAAATTGCCGCACTTTGTACTTCCAGATTTTCCATAGGTCAAAATGTATATCGACGAGCAAAAGATATGCGGCATTTCATTTGCTCATCAGTATATTAATATACGTATGCCCATAGTATCATTTGAAACAGACGCTTCTTTGCTCTGTGTACATGGAGATTTCGAAACGAATGTTTTAAGAACAGAGTTTTGCAAAAGATGTCGAAGTTTAACTTTTAAAGAGAAGGGAATAACTCAGACCAGAATTTTAAAAAAAGCGTGCGTCGTACTCTGAATGAATGAATGAAAATCGTTCATCGTTAATGTTAAAAATTCGAAACAGATTTGATTGCCAACGTCCATCTTGTATTTTGGTGGGGTTTTTGGGTGTGTTTTTTTAATGAGCAATTGATTTGTGTGCCACACAGTGCTTGTCACTGTAATGCTCACGGTCAACCCGACTTGCATCCTTATTTTTTCTGGCAGAAGGCAGCACGTGTCCTCTTCAATCTGACTCGCCGAGCTATGTATGGAACATGACACTGGTACGGGAGAAATACTTGCAGGTTGATTTTAGCCCCAACGCCCTACATCAGATGTATTGACCATGATAATTTAAGGGTAGTGCCAGATTAGCTTGGCGTCTGACGGCGCCAAGCTAATCTGGCACAACCCTTGAATTATCTTGGTCAATCCGTCTCCTGCAAGTGGTGCATCGTCATTTTGGCAATGCGGCCATGGGGTTAAAAATAGAACCTGAAACTGCAGTACTGTTATGTGATAATAAAGTAAAATAGGTTATAATAATCAACAAGCATGCAAGATCAAACCTTATGGTCTTGTAGGCATCCTGGTTTATAAATAAAGCATGCAAAACTCTGCTGTGAAAAAATGGCAGCTCCGCTGACCTCTTTGACACTCAGAGAGCATATCACTGCTCAGATGCGTCTGCACTATACTGTGTTAGATTTAGCTCACCTTTGGCTAACAGTTGACTGACTGCCATTTATTCTGATTCTAGGGGGAAGTGGATGTAAGGTGTTGGGAAGGGATGGGAGTGTATAATTCTGCGTGTGTCTGAGAGAGAGGGTGTGATGTTGTGCATGCGCAGTGAGTCCAGTGTTTTACTGGAGAACAGCGCTATACAAGAACTATTTATTATTATTATTAAGAGTGCAGAATGAATACAGCCCAAAGCAAAGCCCCATTGCTCGTTAGCTCAAAAAAAATTGAACACATGAAGCCTTGCTGTGTGATGTATGCACTCATTTGCAAATAGTATTTATGAAGACCTAATTAGCAAGTGTGCATGATTAGCTCTAATAATTACGTGGAAAATGATGGTTGTTCAATTTTCATGTTGGGGATCATGTTAGCAGACGATCCTATGCTCTTTCATGGTAAATACTGCAGACATATCTATGCAGTGTAGACGCACAGAAATTGAAAGAGGTCAGTGGCAGCCGCTTTTTTCCCGCATATTTTTGAATTCTTTGTAGAAGCCACGATGCCTACAAGAACAGTAAGGTCTGATGCTTCTTCGTTGAGAGTATTTTGTCCACTGTATTGCTGTTTCGGTTTGTTTGTTTTTTTCATGTTTTAACCATTATCATTCAGAATACACCAGTGTGCGAAATAAGTTTGACTAAAATAGTTAAGTGCCAGAATAGCTTGGCGCCTCGCCAAGCTATTCTGGCACCACCCTTTAACTAAAGCCATTGGTCTATATCCTTATTTGTAAGTACCATAATGTAGCTTGCATTATTATAGCAGTGTACAAATTTGAAGCTTTTAGCCTCATTATGATATGGGTTAACTCTAGTTGAACCTACCATATCGGTCATATATTCACGACTCGGGACCAGTAGTAAATGCATGGCAATTGAAGTTTCCGGTCACACTGGTTGTCTCCCTTGATTCGCTACCGAACCCACACTAATGTACGCCTGTGTTCTCCAAGCGTAGTACAGTGTCGGAATTTCGGCCCACGACTTCCTTACATTGACGCATAGACGTAGGCTAGGCATGCATTCTATACTGATCTCTGATCGACGCAAGGTCGCTGCACTTCCCTCTCGGCCTGCGCCGAGTCATTGTGCAGCATAATGCACTGACCCACTTTTGTCTTCTCTCCAGTCGCGTAGCACCGTCTGAAGAACAGCTGGGGACGATCTGGCCCAGCCAGAGGCTTAGATTCTCATGGTGCCCTGCAGTCGCGGGAGGTCATGTGAATCTATGTCCTTTGAACACGTCCCTCTCTCCCTCCTTTTTCTCTCGCTCTGTCGGCAGCGGTGCAGTGGTGGTGCAGTCACGTGACGTAACGAGCACTACATGTTGGCTGTTTACAAACGTTTGATTTTTCACCACCAAAAACGCGCCAATGGCTTCTTGAAAATGACGTCAGGAGTTTTATAGCATTTTTTATGGCTTGAAACGTGAAACGTTTTAGGCCGCTTGAGTGTATTTTGCCACCTCGATGTCCGGACGGAAATCCTACAAAGCAGGACTGAACTACATGCGTGTATGCCGTGGAGAGGTTCTTTGTGTAGTCAGTGTCTCAGTTGATAGGTCCTCATGGAGTAATGTTGGTCCGTTGGATTAAATGACGGAGAAACAGGAGAAAGCGTCCAGGTAAGGCAGTCTCTCTGTACATTCTCTCTTCCTTCCTCCAGCCGGCAACTTCGTATCTATGTACATAGAGAGACTAACAGCCTGCCATGGGTCTCAGGTAGCAGTTCTCGGTATCTGCAAGTGCCATAGACTTTCATGAGCCCTATGCAGCCGCAGGGGTCAATTGCATGAGCGAGCTTAGTCCTGCACCAGCCACTAAGCTAGGTGCGGCGCACCTTGCTTAGTGGCTGGTGCAGGACTAAGCTCGCTCATGCAACTGGAGCTCATGACAATCCATGCCTCTTGCTAGTTTTTGAGATGACTTCGGTGACGCGAGTGTTGCCCGCACTAGTTTGTGGTATATACCGGCTGGTGGGTTACGTAATATCGGTTGTGCGATGGTTGTCAGCGTGGCATTGTCCCTTGCCAGGGAGTATTGTCCTCGTCAGGAGAAATCCGCCAAGAAGCGGTGATTATTTTAGGGCGGTGCGTTGCTCTGGCCGGGTGTCCTTGAGGAAGACCTTGGTCGGTTACAGCGGCTGCAGACCGACACGTACACCGCTAGATCTGTTAACGTTTGCATGGATTTGATTAATTCCTGTTATTTTTCTTGTTGGTCATTCACTCTGTCCGTCGGCCACCGACGACCGGTTCCATCCCAAAGATTGTAATTTTTGTCCGGCTTTGTCGTGCGCGCTGCTTCCTGTGCCTCTTCTGTCAAGAAATCCAGCGGTTGGCACAAGAGTGCGCACCATACCGCACTAGATGCTCAGGAAATATTTATTTTGCCGGTGTCATCGACCAGGATGTGCAGCGGAGAGGTCACATTCGACACCGATTTATTACAATTAACCAGTTAAAAGTTAACCCTTTGGGTGTCGATAGCGGTTTTTGTCGCGTTAAACGCGACAAAAACCGACACCCAAAAGGTTATCACAACAGCTCTCCCAGGTTCACCGTGTGTTAGTTTTACCGACGGAAGTATTAGCAGTACATCTGTGGAGAATTCCGTATCAAAACAAATTTAGTACAGCAGTGTACACTCTCTGACGGTTGTACCATAGCCTTGGGGCGGTTCTGCTGTGCTCAGGCCGACACAGGAATGCTTGTTTCGTCTCACTACACACGCCAAGTTGTGCAACACTCCCCTCTCTGATGGGGGAGGGAACCAGCGCGCCAACGACCTCGAAAAAGCTCGGTGTGTTATGTCTAGATTGCAGATCGCGAAACAGCCCCATCAACACGAGGCACAGATTCTCATGCGCTCTTGCAGTTACCTGTACAAAATGAAACTATGCCTTTTGTCGGCATGTTTCGCCGGCTTATTCTCGTTCCGTAGGTTGAGGGACCTCAGCTACCACCCACTTCTGTTGCATAGTGTGTGCTTGCAGGCAGTCGCGCGCTCGCTTTTTCTGGTGCACTCTGTATGTGTGTGTGTGTGTGTGTGTGTGCACCGAGAGAATCACGCCACTGCCGGTTGCTCCAATGGCTGACTAGATCTTGCATGTTTCGGGTTCACGTAGAGGGCAAGAGGAAGAGACTGGGACGCAACAGATTTAATCTGGCGGGACTGGAAAATACCGGGGGTTTAAATTATCCAGCAATTCTAGTCTCAGTTTTGAGCATTCATCAAAGAAAGTTGTCTGCAATTTGCAGCTGTGTAAGAACTTCCTAAGGTATGTGTTGTAGTCGTTTCTTCCCCTAGCCAGCGGGTTACAATATAAGCTGTGATACTGTCACCAAATTGTGTATTACGTAATAGTTGCTGCAAACAGCTGTGGATTTGTGGCACTGCTGTGAAGGAATTGGCACTACACTCGTACGCCGTCGGCATGCTTTAATTAACCCTTATAGCCCTAAGGCCACATTTCCTCGGCCTAAATTTTGGAGGTGTCTGACTTAACGATTATGTACTATTTGCAGGAGATGGATGGACTATGATAAATCAAGGGTAGTGCCAGATTAGTTTGGCGCCTTCAGCCGCCAAGTTAATCTGGCACTACTCATGAATTATGGTCCATCCATCTGCTGCAGTAGGGCGTTGGGACTAAATGGGTTAACAGATAAGCACAATGCATGCATGTTGTGTACGCGGTAAAGTACATACGGCTAACCCAGATCAGCCAGAACCACTGACAGACGTTTGAGATTTTGAAGTGTTGCATGGGCTCATGGCGATCTCTTGTCCGTGCTTGGAATGGTCGGCCGTTTACATCTGTGTTTCTGATGTGGAGATACATCATCAGAATTTGTCAGCCTAGTGTACGACTGTGTGTACAGTGCACACTGACGCGGCCTTCTTGCTGATAGGAATATCTCCCAAAATAATTTCCTCTTGATGCGAAGGTGTACGTAATCATAGTGTCGATCTCAGTCCAGCAAGAGGCGTACATTATCATAAGTCCCTGCGACTGCAGTGGCACGTGAGAATCTGTGCCATTTGCGAGTGGCAGTCAGACGACAAGGAGCACATCGCGCGCGACACTGAGGACGCCCACAGCCCGCGCCGAGCGCTGTCGATAACTCGGCTTGGTTGCGCAAAACATGGAGCGCAGACATGCACGCCGTGGAATGCCTTGACACAATGGACTAGTGGCCGAGTTTCCAGCGTTCGCTAAGCTAGTAGCTGCGAACACAGCACGGTACACAGCGTTTTACAACCCACACTGACTCAAGTACTGCTTGTGCAGTTGAGATCAGCCGGTGCGCGAGCCAACGGCTCTTTCCTGTGCTGCCTCAGTTGTTCATCATGTTTACATCTAGATGATCGTACAAGTACGCCGCAGCTCTGGACAAGGCCGGCCAGGTAAGAACGAAAATTCGCTCTCCTTTCAGCACTACGTATGTTACCTGACGAGGCCAGAGGGATTGAGGGGTTGGCCCCGAGTGAGGTCGGTGCCCCCTCCCCAAGGAACGGCTGTTAACTAATGGCAGTGGTGAGGTTTGGTGTAGTGCGGTGCACTTGCTGAGCACTGTGTCGTGTCGGAGTGGCGGGCTGAGCGGCGGCGCAGCCATTACGTAATGTGGCCCAGATATGATGGCGGCTTGTTAGGCAGGCCTCGCTTCAGACATGCACCATGGTGTCTCCTCCTCACAGGGCTTCCATTCACCAGGGTCGGTATGCTTTCTTTACGTTCGTTCACCGACTGCACTATCCACTTTCCTTGTTGGTCTAGCTTGCACTGAGCAGACAGACTACTTTTATTAACTCTTCGCCTCTCTTGCCTGCCTGAACCAGGTCCTGCTTTCCTTTGTTACCTTGAAAGAGGCAACGACCGATCACGCTCAAAAGCAAAGTTGTCTGGATGACAGCTATGATTGTTGTGTCAGTTTCAGTGTAGTTAAAAGGAGTTCTTTATATAGTAACCCAGTTTCATGCAGAGAGCTATTGCGCAGGAGTGGAGTGCATTGTTTGCAGTCTAGACAGCCAAGGGCGGTGGAGTTCTGGCCCACTCTCATTCATTTCTCTGTCTCGTTCGCCATTTTGAACCGGCCAGGTGTGAGTATGGCGCACTCAATGTTGTAGATCTCAGTTTCTTTGCCAAGTTTTTAGATACGGTGATACATTTGAGTGGCGCACTTCATTTAAATGTTTTATGCACAACATAATTTTCTGAAAAGGTTTGTTGGACCGTTCAGGACGGTTGCATTCTACTTTTCATTTATAACTTACATTTAAAGCGACGTGCGCGAAACATGGCGCGCACCGGCATTAGCGATTATAGTATTATTCATAATGCATGCTTTGTTTATATTCATATTGTATCTCGCAACTTCTGTGTACTGTCAATGGTAAAAAAACATTTTTTTGTGAGCAGCATTTTTAATGAATTTGGTAGTTTTAGTCTTGGTGTCTGTGATAAGACTGCGCATGCGCAGCAGTCACGCCATGGGAGGAGAAAAGGTGCAAGGCTTTGCTCCAAATTGCAGCACCATGCACTCAGACTGTCAAATGTGCGCTCGTTGTGCTCCAGGCGCAGTTCTTTACTGTTCACCATGCACCCTCCTCTATCTTGTACGCCTGCCCCCAAAATGTACCCCCCTCCCCCGCTCCCAGCCTTTTTCCCTTTACCCTTGCCAAAAGAAAAACATCACTCCTCACAGTGGCCCATTTTTGAAGGTGTGTCTGGTTAGAGAAAGAGAAAAGGTGCTTTAGCTCATTCAGCAAGACATGGATTGAGCATGATACTGATAGTTTAAGGGTGGTGCCAGAATAGCTTGGCGCCCATAGGCGCCAAGCTATTCTGGCACCACCCTTGCACTCTAATGCTCGATCTGTCTCTAGAATTGTAATTGTCAGAGGGTGATTTCAAAATTTGGCGATTTCGGTCAAGGGATAAAATGTGTTAGGACTATTCTACATGAATGTATGCGTGTATAAATATTCAGTTTTGCAGTGGACATGCAATTGTGCATAGAAGGGACAGACAGCATGTACAACTTGGTCAAAAGGGCACCCTGCTTTACCTTGCAGTGTGTAGGCTACATCTAGAATGTTACATGTATACAGTCATCAGACTTGCAGTAAAATCCAACAGTAAACATCAAACTAGCAAACAAGTGTATTTTCTGTGTACTTTTACAATTAGGCGTGTTAGCCTGTGTCATTATACCCTTTGGAGTGCAGCTACAGTTCGTACTGAAAGAGTTAAACATACGCCGAGGAAGAGCAGCTACTGTTCGTACTGAAAGAGTTAAACGTGTGCCGAGGTTAACACATTCGAGTCGTGCTGCGTTCGGATTCGCGGCTTAATGTGGCGTATCCGGATGCCTCACCACTGGAATGAGTTGAACTGTGACTCTTTTATGCACAGCGTAGGTAAGCTTGACACAAGTTCATCAAATTGTCATTCGTTTCCAAACGGTTCTACTTACTTCTCCCATATTTTGCCCCGACGCAATACAGCAGGAGATGGATCGTCCGTGATAATTCAAGGGTAGTGCCAGATTAGCTTGGCGCTATTAGGCGCCAAGCTAATCTGGCACTACCCTTGAATTATCACGGTCGATCTGTCTCCTGCTACAGGTAGATGGGCGTTGAATGACAATCTCCATAATTTAGGAAATGCGACCTTGGGGTTAAATGGGTTAACCCTTTTCGCCGTCGCTAGCGCTTCTTGTCGGCGACGGCTCCTACCTGTCCCCTTTTGACACCACAGAAATGATATCTCACAGGGAGTAGTTACATGCTCCCGGACACCTCTCTGCAGTCCCAGAGGTACAGATCATTTACTCTCAGTCCAGTCAAATGCTGCCAGACTAAACTCGTCTGCAGATGAGACAGGAGATGGATCGACCGTGATAGCAGAAAGGTAGTTTGGTGTCTACGGGTACAGACGCCAAGCTTAGCAGACAGTCTCTGGCCTGTCTTCATCAGCGATGGTTATTTAATGACTGTCTGGTAAGGTAGATTGATGCCAGGGTTTCCCAGGGTCACCCTGGTCAGCCCCACAGGGTGGGTTTTTCCCTCTATTCTGGGGCATGTGTTTCTGTCTACCCTTGGTCCATTCACCTGTATTTGCCTTTTTAAACTCTCCCTACTGTGTGCCGCGTTGCCTGTAGCTCTTGATATTGGATGTGTGTTGCTAAATGGTCTTAGCTTTATTTAGGCCCAATGTCGTAGGTTTATTTAACGTATTAGACCGGCTGGCGACATACATTCAATATTCTGTTTAGTTTTTTTTTTTTTTTTCACAACCAGTGCCGGCACGTCCTGAGAAAGCCTTGTTGCTGTCGGGACGTTAAGCAATGTACAATCAATCAATGATGCCAGGGTAACTCATTCGAGACGTGCCGCATAGATCTTTTAGCGCGTCTTTCAACTTTACCATGGAGATGGATCGACCTTGATAGCTCAGATTCAGTGGCACCACGATGCTTCGGCACGAACCTTAACCCATTTAACCCCAACGCATTGCAGCAGAGATGGATCGACCAGCTAATATGGCACTACCCTTGAATTATCATGGTCGATCCGACCCGTGCAGCTGGTACGTCGTCGTTAGGTGACGTCGCCGGATTTGGGAATGTATCGACTTTGGCCGTCCAGTCTAATGCAAGAGATGGTTTGACCGCAAGAGCGTAGCGCCAGATGACGATTCTCAGATTATTCCGGTATGGCACTTGACCCAAAGTTTCATTTCATCTCTCTCTCTCTCTCTCTCTCTCTCTCTCTCTCTCTCTCTCTCTCTCTCTCTCTCTCTCTCTCTCTCTCCCTCTCCCCCACACACACACACACACACGCATAAACCTACAATGCTAATAATGTACTACATTCTAGTGAACTGAAGACTTGCGTTTCAACAACCAAAGACCCGGTGACTTCCTTGTTTTAACTTTCATCTTAGTCCTTCGGCTGTCGGTGGCGGTTTTTGTCGCGATGATTCCTACAGGAATCATCGCGACCAAAAAAAGCTACGACAGCCGGATGGTTAATAATATACGGATTGTAACGTGAAGCTACGACAGCCGGATGGTTAATAATATACGGATTGTAAACGCCTTTTTAAAATCACCGGAGGTTATCAAATGTTTCATCACTGGAGCTTACCTTGGTCCAGACCAAAAAGATGTGCAGCCAAGCGTGTGAAATGCAAGATGTGAAGCCAAGCGTGTGAAATGCAAGAATCACAACAGAAAAAGACGAGCTTAAAAATAGGACAAATACGCGAAGACAGAACGCACTTTTGGTTTGAAACCACCCCATCCTAAGCGTGTTTACAGCACAGTGAAGTCAACCCAAAGGAAATTACTTCAATGCAGAAACAAAATCCAAAGAGAAGTCAGAGTTCTAACTTGATAAGTTAGATCTCAGTCGACCTGCGGACATGTTCAAAATACTCCGATGACCCGACATATCACAATGGGCCAAAAATATGGCGGTATCGATATTGAGTGATGCTATCGTTTGAAAAAGATAGCAGAAGAAGTGTTGAAGATAATCCAGAGCATTGCTTTCAGATCTCTAATGTGAACTACAGTCATGGGATCAGTAGTTATTCATCTTCGAAGATTTTGGCCTCCCAAAGTAGCTGAAATTCAGGTACATGGGAAGCTTGATTAAAACTCAGCTTGATGGTCTGGGGCTTTCTTCTATACTGGCGAAGCAAAAGAAATGCAACAATTTTGGAATCATCGGAAATACTTTAGGGTTTCCGATGATTCCAAAAAAATGTCTCGTTACTTTTTTGTGATAATAAATGACCATATTAGGCAAATACTAACAGTCCCATACGAAAATTAAAGATAGGAGAGAATTTCAAACTTCACAATCGCCACCATTGAAAAAATTAACTTACTTTCTGCTAGGGCTGTTTAAAGCCGGAAACTTTAATAAATTGTGTTGTACAGCCCCTAGCAAACGCAAAAAAATAATCATAAATTGATATGTATTTGGCGTTTCTAAGAGTGTTTCTCTAGTTGCTGTGAGTTTCATGCAGCTTACCGTAGGTTTCAATATATTTGATTTCGGCACAGCTACGTATTGGTTGCAGGAAACTGATCGACCATGATAATACAAGGGTAGTGCCAGGTTAGCTTGGCGCCAAGCTTATCTGGCACTACCCTTGTATTATCACGGTCGATCCATCTCCTGTTGTAGTGCGTCGGGGCTGAATGTGTTAAATGCTGATGTGCCAGACGTTGCGTAGCAGTTGTGAATACAACTTGAGTGTACAATGCATGAATATTATATCACATGTGACGGTTGTATTTTTGTTCGGCGTGAAATGGCCCTAGTCGCCTGCTCGGCGTTAAACCTCAATAGCTAACTAATTGTATTTCTGCGTAAGTATTTGTAGTCCATTTTTGTCTGCGTGGGGAAAAAAAAAAGGTTTGGACAGGGAAAATTAGTAACTTCACTTGAATTTGACTTTTTTAATTGGGTTTCTTTCTTTCTTGGGGATTTTCTTTGCAGTGTACACAGTTAACGTTTTGGTCTCAGTCACTCGTTCAACGTGTTAATTTCATGTATGTGTTTGACGGTTGTTTTTTTATAGTGTAGTTAAACCGTTCTGAAACAACCGCCAAACGCATTTAACGGAATTAACAAGTTGAACGAGCGACAGACGTTTTTCGAAATGAATACATCTTGTTATTATGTCGATGTTGGTTTTGAATTCCACGGTGGGATTTCATCGTGTGTATGAGGAAATGCACAGTTTTGGCCATTGTTTTACGCCGATGGGCGTTTGTGGAATGAATGTAAACCCTTTGGGTGTCGGTAGCGGTTTTAGTCGCGATGATTCCTGCAGGAATCATCGCGACTAAAACCGCTACCGACACGCAAAGGGTTAATATTACTGCGCCAACGTAGCGACGGCGTAAGAGAATTATTTATTAACGTATACGTCAGGCTCATTGAATTTTTATTTTAAAAAAAATTATTTTACTGACATGTAGGGCGGTATCGATAACTGACCTCGCTGATGTAGTTTATTAATACTCTTATATAGGGCCAGCGGGAAGTACATATTTTATGGCACAGATTGCCTGCAGGAAATAATTGATATGAAGGATAAGCCGACGCATTTATATGGTTTATGACTGACGGGTCTCTTTATCTGAATTACGTATGCACAGACGGTTTCCGGACCTCCTTCCTGCTAACTCCCCACCCTCACTCTTTGATGATCCTCCCTCCCCCTCCCAGATCCACCCCACCCTGTCTGGAGAAACAAGTGTTTGGAATGCTAACAGAGTAAACACGTGCAGTGAACACCACTTTTTTTTTTTTTTTTAAGATAAGACATATAGATCTTCATTGACATTGTGTAAAATTTTCCCGTACTGTAGACATCGATTTTCTTGTGAAGTGTCATCTTTGTGCAAGAGACTTAGATCTTCATGGGCCCCCGCAGTTGCGGGGGCCCATGAGGATCTTGGCCTCTTAAGCCGGCAGTCTCTGATCTTGTTTTTAACATAAAATACTAAACGTTAACGCCACATTTATTATAACACATATAGATCTACATGAGCGCCCTCAGAAGAGATCCTAAAATTGACGCCACATATATTATAGCACATAGATCCATGAGAGCACCCTCAGATGATGGTGCTTATGGAGATCTATGTTTCTTCCTTAGTCCATCGACAGTCTTTGATGTCCGTTTTAACCACGTTCCTCAGTCCGAGGGGGACCGTGGGGCGTTTGGTGTGTGTCGGTAATGGCCCAACAGCTGGGGAGAATGAAAAGTGATATTTGTTGTGGCCACATCAGTCTAGACTACATTTATTGATCTGTCTGTGGACATTGAAAAGTGGATCGAGACTGTCCACCGAGTGTGTGCAGACTGGAGAGGAAAATCGGTGCAGCACTGCATTACATTGGCGTTACTCGAAAAACCGCAGTGGTTGCTGAAGATTGTTCATTTGCGTCGCAGCTCACGTGTAGTGATGTAATAAAAGAGTATACTGTCGCCTCGTGAATGCAAGTAGTGCGTGCCGCTTTAGCTGCTTAGCTCTCCTTTTTAGTTTTACTTTGAAAGACTGACCATGGTCGTCGAACTTACTTGAAGGACTAGGACTGAATAGGGGTGCGATTGTGGAGACAGTAGACGCTGACCAGCAAGGACGATAAAAGCAAGACCTATTTGGACTCGGTATGGAAAGCAGTTCTGTACATACAAATGATGGTGGGGTGGAACGCGTATGGAATTTTCTCATAAATGTATCAGAGATACCCGTGTATCAGAGATACCCGTACAATTTTGATCGACGCATTGAGCAGAACTGATCAAGAGTAGACCTTGATTGGCATTGCTTCTCTTTTGGCACAACCATTCAACTGTCGTGATACTGCTGTCGCAGGTTCTTTAGAGACAGACTTGCGTTATCTCATATTCGATTTTAGGATATCGTTTTAACCGTGCAAGCGGAAGGATAGTGCTTCATCGCCTTGCGTATCTTCCGGCACTGCGACTGTTAGTTTTAAACCCTTTGGCTGTCGATAGCCTGTTTGGTCGAGGTGATTCCTGCAGGATCAAACACGCTGCAGACAGCCAAAGGGTCAAAGGTTCCGTCCCAGATGAATTGAGAACGGCGATAGCGAGATTAACCCATATCATACTGAGGCTAAAAGCTTCAAATTTGTACACTGCCATATGCACGCTACATTATAGTACTTACAGATAAGGATATAGACCAATGGCTTTAGTTCAAGGGTGCTGCCAGAATAGCTTGGCGCCTTGAGGCGCCAAGCTATTCTGGCACTACCCTTGAACTGTTTTAGTCAAACTTATTTCACACTCTGGTGTATTCCGAATGATAAGGGTTAAAGTACCATTACGCATAAATCTGACGACACATTTCAACACCAATTGTGTTTGTTATGCCTTGTCGACACACATACTGAACTTTTAACAGCAGTTTGGACACGCAGCAAAAGCACACGCGTAATCGCATTTATTTATTCTGCGCTGCCTTAAGCGTGTCAATCTATTTTTATCTGTTTCTCTTACTGAAAGGGTTGTATTTCTAGAACGGAGCGGAGTCATTGTCAGGTTACTTGATATTAAGACGACGTGCAGAACTACATTTTCCTGTGTCTGATGAACCACAACTAGACCTGTGTGTAGCGTTTCGTAACCATCTGTTACAAAAGTGTATCTTTGAACAGTTCCGGCGGTAATGTAACCCTTATCGTTCGGAATACACCAGTGTGTGAAATAGGTTTGACTAAAAATAGTTCAAGGGTAGTGCCAGAATAGCTTGACGCCTCTACTCTAGGCGCCAAGCTATTCTGTCACCACCCTTGAACTAAAGCCATTGGTCTCTGTCCTTATCTGTAAGTACTATAATGTAGCTTGCATATGTATATATATATGGCAGTGTACAAGTTTAAAGCTTTTAGCCTCAGTATGATATGGGTCAATCGAACATGACAGCATGGTGCGGTCGTTAACCTGTTCCATGCCGAGAAAAATTGAACACCGCCCGGCTGCGGGGGCTCATGAGGATCTGTACCTCTTGCTGCAACCACTTTGAATCCATGTTACTTCCACGGCTTTCAAATTTTGACGTTGAAATTTCAGCGATGTCCGAAACGCGATCTGCGTCCTCGGGCAGTGAGGGCCGGTTAACGCATGCAGCCCCGACACACCACAGCAAGACACGGATCGAACACGATAGTTCAAGGGTGGTGCCAGAATAGCTTGGCGCCAACAGGCGCCAAGCTATTCTGGCACCACCCTTGAACTGTCATGCTCGATCTGTCTCTGGAATTGTTATAAAGTCTTTCAGAGGGGCAACTTCAAAATTTGAGGATTTCGGTCCTGGGGTATAAATGTGTTAAGCCAGTCAGGCATTGAGCTGTCTAGGTTTGCTGGTGGTTGGTTGGTTAGTTCGGGTTTAACGTCCACATTTGCTTGTGTTCTCCTGTTTGTACTATAATACGATGGTTCTGAAAGGTGATTGGTATACATGTAGCCATGCGGTCAAAGTTTAACGCGTTGCGTGTCGGTAGCGGTTTTTGTCGGGATGGTTCCAACCGGAACAGATCGCTTTGACTGGCGTCAGTAGTAACATCCGTATTTTTGAACGTGTGTACTCTGTGCTCATTATTTTTATTTCCTGGGCGGTTTTTGTGTTTGCAGGAAGGGATGTCGTGTTCTGTATGATGCGTGCTGGTGTGTCTCTTGTCCCGAAATCTATTTTACCCCATGTCCGCATTTCCCAAAATTTAGAGGTTTCACTTAGCAACGATGTGCCAGTTTCAGGAGATGGACTGATCATGACAATTCAAGGGTAGCGCCAGATTAGCTTGGCGCCGGATGGCGCCAAGCTAATCTGGCGCTACCCTTGAATTGTCATGGTCGATCCATCTCCTGCTGTGGTGCGTCGGGGCTAACTGGGTTTATGTTGTATATTCCCTCCCTCAGCCTTTTCCACATCCAAGAGACAAAGTTTTGCCTGAGCACCTGCTGCCACAGGGGATTATGGGAGTCTACACCCAGTAAGCAAAGGTCTTGGGGCCCACAACGGCCGTCGTGGGCCCGAAGACATTTTGCTACTGGGGTACCTCTTGCCTGCAGAGGTCAGTTCCAGATGTGCTTCAAAGTAAGGGTGTTAGTTTTGCTACTGGGGTACCTCTTGCCTACAGAGGTCAGTTCCAGATGTGCTTCAAAGTAAAGGCGTTGGTTATTTTGGGCCACGCTCACAGCCGTTCATCCTCTGCCTGTTCGTGTGTCCACCAGAGAGCCATCTGACTGCAAATCGCCGTGCGGGGGCGAAGGGCAAGGACACGGTCGCCTGGCGTCCAGCAGCACCCCGGGGCTGGGAGGGGGCGGGGGCGGACCGCGCCTGGGTACCCCTGGTCTGGCCTCGCACCCGGGCATGCCCAGTCAGTCCCTGATGAGCGGCGCGGGGCACCTGCAAGCCCCCTCCTCAACCACCCCAGAGGGGGGCATCAGCGGTATGCATCCCAACTTCCTGTCCATGGAGCCACACCCCTCACCCATGGGGGTGCCAGCTGACGTCCACATCAAACAGGAAATATCAGCAGGTGCGTGTGTGTGTGGCTGTCGCAGTTTTCACGCAGGGGTTTTGGACTAGGGTGACTCCTCAGACTGAACATGGCACAAGTTGAACTGTTACCACAGTAGCGAACCGTCTTCAGGCCCACGATGGCCGCAGTGGGCCCGCAACACAGCCGTGCGCTGGCCCATTGCAGCTGTCGTGGGCCTGAGGATCTTTGCTAACTGGTTATGGTCCTGATTACAATACGGTCCAGCACCCATAACAGTCATCACAAAATACAAATAGTTTCCATGTATGGTGAGGGTGGGTGTGATCTGATATTCTTGAAATATATCGTTTATATACATGGCATCAGTTTCAGGTATTTCTCAGTTGTGTTTGGAACCTTTATCTTTTACCAGTTACTGTTTTTCATTCTTACATCTGCATTAGAAGAAAAAAAACATTTTATTGATAATTACTGGTTAACTTATTCTTAACTGTGGCAGTGTATGTGTTGTGACGATGATAAGTGTGTTCTTTGTAGCACTAGTATTTCTCATACAGCACAGGGTTTTGTTTTCTTGAGAAATTCAACAAACTATAAAATTTGCATTTTAGGCTATGGAAAGATGCTACATCAGACACCAGAATGAATAACCAGTTTTCCTGCATAATTATGTGTTTCAGGTAGCAGTACACCTGCCAAGTTATGTCAAGTTTGTAACGACAATGCCTCGGGCTTTCACTATGGTGTGTGGTCGTGCGAGGGCTGCAAGGCTTTCTTCAAGAGATCTATACAAGGTGGGTGTAGATGTCCAGTTAACACAAACTCTGATAATACAAAATTCTGGTTAACTCATTTTACCCCAAGACCGAAATCCCCAAATTTCGCCGTCCTCTGAAGACTGCATTGCAGTGCAGGACACAGATCGACCTTGATAGTTCAAGGGTGATGCCAGAATAGCTTGGCGCCCATAGGCGCCAAGCTATTCTGGCATCGCCCTTGAACTATCATGGTCGATCCTTATCTTGCTGTGGTGTGTCTGGGGTAGAATGAGTTATTAGCACAAACAGAGCTTGATATTCCTGGAACTTTTTTTTTTTGTTTTTTTGTCTTCCCGATCTGTTTGACACAAATTGCTGTTGACCCATTACATATTGAGGACGTAATTATCAATTTTTTAAAATTCGTCTTTTGAGGTCCTTATCACAGTTTTAGAGACAGATCAACCACAATAGTTCCAAGGATGGTGGTGGCAGAATAGCTTGGCGTCTGTAGGCACCAAGCTATTCTGACACCACACTTGAACTGTCATGGTCGACCCACATCCTGTCATAGCATGTTAGGGGCTAACAAGAAGTGATTAATTTATTGTGTATGTATGAGGTAGATGTGACTTGTCACAGAGTGTGTACAAGTTGCATCTAAGTTATCATGTGTGTCTGATTTAGATCTATATCTGACTTATTGTGTCATAAGTTACATGTAATTTATCATCAGTATGACTATGTGTTAGAGATGTAATCTACCCTGAGTGTATGTCCGAGTTACCTCTAATTTATCCCAGATGTGTGTTAGATTGAGATCTAATTTATTGTTTACACCCCAAGTTGTGGCGCACCTCAACCAATACACAAGAAACTTTCCGGTCTCCAGTAGTCTCAGAATGGCGGCATTCCCCATGGTGATTGGTTGATCATTTGGGACAGCACCATTTACAACTTGTACAGATCTTGATCTAGATCTGGAAAATTAAATGACGTTTTAATGGATCTTGGTTACAGAAAGCTGTCTCAATTTAGCAGTAAGCAGTGGAAAAAATCTGCAAAAGGCACACATTCTGAAAGTCTGAAATGACATCATAATGACAAAATGTTATGTGGGCACTTTTTTGCTTATTTCAAACAAACTGATGTTTTAAACGGTCAAATCTGCACCATATTTTTATAAAAATATTTTGCACGTAAGGAATCGGCCCCCTAAGTCTGCAATTATTTCTACTGGTCATGTGATGAATTCGAGACCGAAAACCTTCTGTGTACAGGTTGGGAGTGCTATTGCTTGTGCTGCAACACGTTTATGCCCAAGTGACCTATTATTTATCCCATCTGTGTTAGATGTAGATCTAATTTATTGTCTGTGTGTGTTAGATTTAGATCTAATTGTTGTGTATGTTAGATTTAGATCTAATTATTGTGTGCGTTAGATTTAGATCTTATTGTCTGTGTTTGTTAGATTTACATCTAATTTATTGCCTATGTGTGTCGTCTGCAGGTCCTGTGGACTACATGTGTCCAGCAACAAACAACTGTACTATAGACAAACATAGACGAAAGAGCTGCCAAGCATGTCGACTACGAAAATGCTACGAAGTGGGCATGAACAAAGGTATGTGCTGTTTGCTTTAACACGTGTAGCCCTGGCACACTGCAGCAGGAGTCAGATCAATTATGATAGTTGAAGAGTGGTGCCAGAATAGCATAGTGCCTTTAGGCACCACACTATTCTGGCACCACTCTTCAACTATCATGGTCAATCTGTCTCCTGCACTGAAATGTAGTCTTCAGGGAACAGCTACTTGGTTTTTGAAGTTCGACTTCGAGGTTCAGTGTGTTCGGTAACATTAAAATGCAATGAGTTTTCTTGGAACGGCCCTTTTTAATGATGTCGGACTGTGCCTTTGTGTTGGGTCCTTGCTTAACAGTTTTCACTCAAGGGATGCAGTATCAGGGTTGCAATGTGACATGACTTGGTGCATGGTACTGACATCCCATCGACTGTTCTTAACCCCTTTCTTCCCCCACCCGGGTCTGCCCTGGGGGACTTGGGTGGGGTTAACTACTTTTTAGTTCCCAGGGTCACCCTGGTTAGCCCTACAGGGTGGGTTTTCCCCTCTATTCTGGAGCATGTGTTTCTGTCTACCCTTGGTCCATTCACCGGTAAACTCTTCCTACTGTCTGCACTGCCTGTAGCTCTTGATATTGGATGTGTGTTGCTAAATGGTCTTAGGTTTATTTAGTGTATTAGACCGGCTGTCGACATACATTCAATTTAGTTGTTTTTTTCACAAGCAGTGCAGGCACGTCCTGAGAAAGTCTTGTTGTGTCAGGACATTAAGCAGTGTACAACCAATCAACCTTAACCCCTTTACTACTGAGAAAATGTGTAACACGATCCAGCTGCAAGAGACATAGATCCTCATGAGCCCCTGTGACTGCGGGGGCTCGTGAGACTCTATGCCTCTTGCTGCGACCAATTTGTATCCATTTTTTTTTTTAACCATTGTGGCTGTTGGTTGTTGAATGAACAAACATTTCAGAAACAGAAATGTGCGTACGGTGACATGGAAGGGGTTAATGAGCGAGTGAAAATGAGGCTGCTTGAGATCTTCGCCTGATTGTTTGGGTCACCACAACCAACATTTTTTGGAAGGCACTCTTTTCACTTTTTTTTTTTTATTTTATTTTTTAATTGTTCCGTCTGTTTTGCATTTGTTGCCTGCAGTGACGTGTTAACTCGTTAAGCCCCGAGGACAATATTACCCAAATTTAAAGATGGCTTCTGAAGTCTGGAGATATATATCGATCATGATAGTTCAAGGGTGGTGTCACAATAGCTTGGCGCCTCAAGGCGCCAAGTTATTGTGACATCACCCTTGAACTATCATGGTCGATCCACATCCTGTCGTGTCAGGGCTTTATGGGTTAACCCCCTTGCGCATGCAGCCACAGGTGTGTATGCTGTATACACTGCCAGTGGCTGCGTGCATAAAGGGGTCCATAGGTAACATGTGCCATGGTTATTTGACCATGTTTTATTGTGCGGATTCAACAGGCAGCCAGCGTAAAGAGAGAAAGAGCAGTGGCAGCAACAACACCACGGCTGGCAAGGGCAAGCGTTGCCGGGCAGACTCCACCGATACTTCCGACAGCATTGCATCCAAGGTTGGTAGCCGCCATAATGTAGATGACTTTGTGGTGTTGTCGAACTTGTTTGACACCATTTAGCCTCAATGCAGCAGGAGATGGATGGCGCCGAGCTAATCTGGCTCTAACCTTGAATTATCAAGGTCGATCTATCTCCTGCACTTGGTATAGAGTCGTAAAGTGACACCTCCAAAATTTTGGATATGCTGCCTTGGGGTTGAATGGGTTAGCTCTCTTGCACACGCAGCCACGAAAATAGTTCAAGGGTAGTGCCAGAATAGCTTGGCGCCTCTAGGCGCCAAGCTATTCTGGCACCACGCTTGAACTACGTAACTAGTACCAGTGTGCTGTAAACAGTACTGGTGACTGCAATCACAAGGGGGTTAGCCCATATCATACTGAGGCTAAAAGCTTCAAATGTGTACACTGCCAATATATGCAAGCTACATTACAGTACTTACAGATCAGGATATAGACCAGTGGCTTTAGTTCAAGGGTGGTGCCAGAATAGCTTGGCGCCTAGAGGCGCCACCCTTCAGCTATTTTAGCCAAACTTATTTCACCCACCAGTGTTTTCCGAATGATAAGGGTTAAAGGACATGGTACACCGCGTTGTACACTGTAATAAGTGTCTGTAGCTTTTCCTTATAGTTCCCTTGTTTATGTTGGGCTTTCAAGTTTGATCCCTAACCCATTTAACTCCACGGCCACATTGGGAGTTTTCACCTAACGACTACGTATGCGTGAGAAGAATTGACCGTGATAATTCAAGGGTAGTGCCAAGTTAGCTTGGAGCCATCAGGCACCAAGCTGATATGGCACTACCCTTGATCACGGTCCATCCATCTCCTACAGCAGTGCATCAGAGCTAAATGTTTGTTTTTTTTAAAAAGGCAAAAGCGTAAAATTTATCTGGGCCTCAAGCACATGACACGTTGGGGGGAAAAGAAAGGGAATGGAATAAAAGACAAAGACAGAAAAATAAAATAGTTTTTGGACAAGCTTACTTTCATTTCTCTCACTTTCTTTGATTTATTGGCTCACGTGCAAAGCAAAAGTGAATATGTTCTGGGCCAGTGGTCGTCCGTCCGCCATTGTCCATGGTAAACTTTAACATTGGCATTTTCTCGGAGACTATTCAAGCCACATTCTTCAAACTTGGCTCAAGTATACTTTGTGGCAAGACCATACTTTGTGGCAAGACCTTTCTAAACATAGCAATTTGAGTGACCTCTCACAAAGGTCAAGGTCACAGGGGATCAGAAAATAGGTAAAAAATAACTATATTTTGACATAATTTATTTATTTATAACTACAAACCCAAACTTTGGTACAAAGATACCTGATGATAAGACCTTTCTATGCATACTTATTTGGTTGATCCTTGGTATGGTCAAGGGTCATGAGAGCTCAGGAAATAGGTGAAAAATAGCCATATTTTGACAAAAGATGTTTTTTTCTCAAGTACTATTCATAACTTCAAACCCAAACTTGGTACAGAGATACCTGATGGTAAGACCTATCTATGCATACTAATTTGGATGAGCCCTCAGAAAGGTCAAGGGTCACAAGAGGTCAGCAAATGTGTGTAAAATGCCAATTTTTTTTTTTTATAGAATTGTAGTTATTATCAACAGTTTTGCAAACTTTTCAATTAAATTTAGCACAATGGTAGCTGATGATGATAAGACCTTCCTATGTATACTAATTTAGTCGACTCATCGCAACAGTCAAGGGTCACGGGGCTTTGACAGATGTGTGAAAACGTATTAAATTTTGTGAAAAACATGGATTTTGCTGGTCCACCCCTTTGCCTAATGTCACAAAGGTCACACATGTGGATCGGTCATACACGTGAGCAATAAGGGCTTTGCCTTTTTTTTTTTTTTTTTTCATATGAACCTTGTAGAATGTTTGAGCCACACTGTTATGTATCTGATGTGAATGTTCAAAACGGCGAGCACATTTATTGTAACATTTATTGCGCATGGTGGGAACTGCTAGCTTGAGTGAAAGTTGTCATACCCAGACAGAACATTGAAATATGCTTATTCAACTTACTGTTTTTTAGCGCTTCCTGCCCTCCTCCCACGGACAGCTATCACAAGCAAATAGAGCAGGACTGGTAGGTGTAGTAGTAAATACAAATCAGGTGACTGTAAATAAACTAGCCCCAAAATGTTTTCATTTTGGCGCATGTACACGAAACAAATCGGCCATTTTGAATCTGATGTTAGACTACAAATGTTTCAGTGATTATGAACTCCTCCAAGACGCCGCTCATCAATATCTGTGGAAGTGAGATATAGCATTGTCCCCAGCAACGCTAAGTGACACTTCCGCAGCTATTGATGCGCTGCGCCTCGAATGAGTTAAAGCAGTGGATTACGGCATTGTCAATTCATTGCTGTAATATTTTGTTATTTGTCAGCCCAAATTTCCCCTTGTGGGAGAATAAAGCAGTTTGAGAAAGGACACAAGTACTCCTTTATCAAATCTTGACATCTGTGTGTGTGTGCAGACTGCAAAGCGTGCTCGGTGTGCGTCAATCGTGGAGGCACTACAGAAGGCGGACCTGCCCGTTTTGGAGAGTTACCACAACCACAACGAGCCCCCGACACGCGTCCACCTGCTCAACACACTTATCAAGTTGGCCGACAGTGAACTGGTCTATCTCATCAACTGGGCCAAACACGTGCCAGGTAATATGCCAGAGACGACCTCAGACACACCAGGATAGTCAATCTGTAATACCCAGTAATTGACCTGAACACTCAGTATTCAGTGATCAGCTACTTGTCTTCTGTCTAACCACGAGGATATCAAGAGACATAGCTCATTGATTGTGTGCTCCAGAACATTTGTTTGTGCATTTGTTTTTTGTAAATTGTTTTGTCCTTGTTTTTCCGAAGGATTTTTTTTTTCATTTTCAGTTTCATCTGTAGAGGATAACCCAACGAAGAAAGAGGCAGGCTTGGAAAGGACAGTCACAACACAATTTATTAACATTTCAATATTAACTCGCTCAGCCTGACGGCTGTATTTCCCAAATTTTGGAGGCGTCATCTAATGACTATGCGCCAGTTGCAGAAGATGGATCGACCATGATAATTCAAAGGCAGTGCCAGAGTAGCTTGGTGTCGACAGGCGCCAAGCTAATCTGGCACTACCCTTGAATTATCATGGTCGACCCATCTCCTGCTGTAGTGCATCAGGGCTGAATGGGTTAACAAGCATACAAAGCGCTACTTATCTTGTCAGTGCATGGAGCTCCTCGCATTGACAAGATAAGCAGTGAATTGTATACTTGTTTGTTTGTCTATATAAAAAAATAAATTATGTTTTAACAATCTTTTCTAAGCATGCTTCTTTCTTCGTTGGGTTATTCTCTGCATTTTTCACGCTTGGCAGTCAACGTTTTGGTCTGGACTGAGTTATTTCTGTAGACTCCACTGTCTCAGAGACTCATAACAAGCAATGATGCTGGCAGGGTTTGGTTTCTGCAGGAAGTGTAGTCAGATTTTGACCCTCTGACTGTCGGTAGTGGTTTTTCAATTCAATTCAAAAACTTTATTGTGTCGGTCTGGCCAACAAATTTTCCTTCGTTGGGATCACATGCCCGCGTACGGTTCAGCCACGTTATGACAATGGTGTTAAAAATTTAAAAAAATTAACCACTCTGCTCAGTATCTCATCCATCTTCTGGCCCTACCCCCACCCCCCCTTCTCTACCCCCGACAGACAAAAAACAAAGAAGAAAACACACACACACACACACACACACACACACACAACTCACCACATGACCACAGTGTCAGTGGTATATGAGTAAGTCTGCCACTTGCAAGATGTCACTGCGACATCTGAGGTGCAAGTTCTTCGACGACGATGCCACAATGATTTCTGTATGGAATCATACTCTTCACCGTACCGAAGGCCACAAATATAAAAGGGATTTATTTTGGACTGATCATTCTTGAAATGCCCGTGTGTTGCAGGCTACACCGACCTGTCGCTGAGTGACCAGGTACACCTTATAGAGTGCTGTTGGATGGAACTGCTCCTTCTGAACTGTGCTTTCCGCTCCATGGAACACGAGGGCAAACGCCTCGTCTTTGCCCCGGACTTCCACCTAGATAGGTCAGTCGGAACTAGGCTTCTCCCTCTTGCTGCTTCATTGCTTTGAGATAAGTCTTCACACTTTGCTTGGCATTAAATATTGAATGACTGGTAACCCTTTCGCTGTTGGTAGCGCTGATACAGCTACCAACAGCCAATGGGTTAACCCATTTAGCCCCAACACACACGGCCGGAGATGGATTGACCATGATAATTCAAGGGTAGTGCCAGATTAGCTTGGCACCTGAAGGCGCCAAGCTAATCTGGCACTACCCTTGAATTCTCATGGTCGATCCATCTCCTGCTGCAGTGCTCTGGGGGTAAATCAATTCACTTTATTCTTCTCAAAAGTCTGCTTTTATTCTCTATCTACGAGAGCCTTTGCAAGTATCTTCCATCGTGTCAGCTTTGCAATGTGTTGAGGAAAGTGTACCTTGCCTTGCAGACAACTGTGGAACATCACAGGAATGACGGATATCCTGGAGCAAGTAGCGGCAGTGTCGGAGCAGTTGGTCCAGTTTACTCTGTCCAAGGAGGAGCTGCTCCTTCTGCAGGCCACTGTCCTTGTAAACGCAGGTATGTATACACACACAGAGACACGCTTTCAGTGAATGGAAAATTCTCTGTATTTGAAGCAACACATTTTTATTGGGACAGACAAAATTGGAAGGCTGCCCATCGTCAAGATGGACAAATCTTGAGAAAAAGGTGTCTAGCATTGATGATACTAGCATGAAGCACACAGTTTTACTGGGACGAATAAAATGGAAGGCCGTGAGAAAAAAAGTGTCTGGTATTGATGACCCTAGCATTTAGGAATACGAGGCCTCTTTGTGCCTGCAGCACTGGTCAGGTGCATGTTTAGACTGTTGCGATTATTAGAAGATTACGTGATGACACACGCCTCACCCCACCACACCACACCCCTTGTACTCTTGTTGGTGTATCACGCAGCTTTTCGATTTGTTCTGGTGTTCTTATCCCAGCTATGTTCCCAGCAAAGTACACGATGGGCAAAAGAGTGCTTAGGATGACATTTTTGTGCTGTCCATCCTGACGACAGACAATTATAAATTCTTGTGGAAAGCGCACGCACACACACACACACACACACACACACACACACACACACACACACACACACACACATTATCACTCCAAACAAAAGACTCACAAATGGCAGTCCTTTGATTTTCACAAAGCTGGCATTTTGTTACTGTATTTTTGGAATGCATGACACAGGTTGACAGTATTTCATTAGCTTGCAATAATCATCTGTTTGTCTTCATCTACATAACTGCCACATGTGTGACCAAGTTCATTGCCAGCAATTTTAAATGCTTAGATTTTGTCTGTGCCCCATGATCTCTCTCAGTTTGAGGGTGCAGATGGAGCTAACCTCGATCAGCAAGAGCCACAAATTCTTATTAGCCCATGCAGCCTGCAGGGGCTAATGAGAATCCGTGCCTCTTGCAGATGACTGGTTTCACATGTCCCGACTAAACAATGCAGTTTTTGATGCCACCTGGTGAATAGGTGGTAATAGCAAATTTCTTCCAGCACATTGTATTTTTAATGTGCTCTGTGTGTGGTTTGCACAGCTTGTGTTGACATCTGCATACATATATGTCTGCATTTTTCACTTCCTCTTGCAGTTTTAACCCTTATCATTCAAAATACACCAGTGTGTGAAATAAGTTTGACTAAAATAGTTCAAGTGTAGTGCCAGAATAGCTTGGCGCCTCTAGGCACCAAGCTATTTTGGCACCACCCTTGAACTAAAGTTATTGGTCTATATCCTTATCTGTAAGTACTATAATGTAGCTTGCATAATTATGGCAGTGTACAAATTTGAAGATTTTAGCCTTGGTATGGTATGGGTTAATGCGCAGTCTGAGAATAGTTTTGCTGAACTGAAATGGCCGGATGTGAGAATTACCTGAAATGGAGCTCATTATGCAACAGCTTGTAGACATTTGTTTATTTTTCATTAGAAAGGTTTAATGCTATGTTTTGTTATGCTTCACATTATGATAAGTATTATTAGTTGTATTATGAGTTAGGCTTTGCCAGTGGTTCTTTTCACCACGAGGGTCCGGTCAGGGGGATCAGTGACGGAGGTAAGAGTCGAGGGCTTCAACCTGAGAATCTTACCTCCGACACTGACCTCCCTGACTGGACCCAAGAGGCGATAAGAACCACTCGCGAAGCCCAACTCGTAATACACCGATTTTGTCTTCAACTGAGAAAAGCTTCAACTGTAAAAAGTATAAGCGTGAAGCGTACCCTTGAAATGACCCCGAACTTTACATGTGACTTAGAGATTCAGGGGATGTAAATCTCCATACTTCCGACTATCAGCCAACAACCTCGAGCAAACTGCATTCGCCTGGAATTTCTCTCTCAGGTATTTTTTTAATTTAACACATTTTCAGTCATCCTTTTGTATGAAATTGGTAATATCGGCTGAACTCAACGCGTGAATATAGTTATTTTGTTGCATAATCTCCTCACTTTTTATTTATCCAACTTGTTGTTTCTTCACCATCGCGAATGCGGTCAGTACGTGATGGGGCCTTCGCTTTAGTTGAATTTTCTTGTCGTTGATATTATCTAACTTATAAAATTATTCCATTATTCCATTATGTTTTATATGAAACTGGTACCAGGCATATCACAGAACACCTTAATGTAGTTCTTTTTGTTATGTAGCCCCTTGAATTATTTATTTATTGGCATATTTTTGTTTAGAGGTTTGACTGAATGAAGATTAGGGTATGTTTGTACCGAGAAATGTGATTGGCCAAAGATTTATTTGGGGGAGAACGCTTTGCTCAGCGAGTAAAGTTGTCATCATAACATTTAATAGGGGCGTCTACTTATCACATGTTACCTTGGTAATACGTGACAAGGGGACTCTCATTGCCTTGAGAACGGACGACGAGGGAAAAATATTGAGTAGAGCCAGGACAATTAGAACAAGTGTAAAGAGACTGAAAGAAGACTATATTGAATAATGAACTGAACTGCTGATACAGCGTAACGTAGCCTGCTTGAAAACACAGTGCTTTAAGCTTTGAAATGGATGATTTCATTGGTCAATGCATATTGAACCTGTTCAGTGCTGTGAAAATCTAGACACCATCAGACTGCGATAGGTACAGATCTTGCTGAAGCCACTTCGAATCATGTTCCTGGGACAGCTAGGGCTTTTTGGTCTTGAATTAACCCATATCATACTGAGGCTAAAAACTTCAAATTTGTACACTGCCATATGCAAGCTACATTATACTTACAGATAAGGACAGAGACCAATGGCTTTAGTTCAAGGGTGGTGCCAAAATAGCTTGGCGCCAAGCTATTCTGGCACCACCCTTGAACTATTTTAGTCAAACTTATTTCACACATTCTGAATGATAAGGGTTAACGAAGATTGCACAAAAACAACTTGTGTCAAGTGGCACTGAATGGGTTAGTACGACACTCACCCTTTCAGCACTGACACCGGTGATACAGCATTCCCCACAGTGTAGTACGACACTCACCCTTTCAGCACTGACACCGGTGATAGAGCATTCCCCACAGTGTAGTACGACACCCTTTCAGCACTGACACCGGTGATACAGCATTCCCCACAGTGCTGCATTGGTCAAAGGCAGTATGTCCATTTTTGTGAAAAGCCAGATTTATTTACTATTGAACTTTTCACAAAAATGGACATACTAAAAGCCAGATTTTCTATTGAACATCTCACAAAAATGGACATACTAAAAGCCAGATTTTCTATTGAACTTCTCACAAAAATGGACATCAGATTTTCTATTGAACTTATCACACACACAAAAAATGCACACACACACACACACACAAAATGGACATGCTAAAAGACAGATTTTCGATAGAAAATGCCAGTATATCCATTTATGTGAAAAGCTTCACTCTGTCATGTCGTTCTCCCTCTTCCTGCTCCACAGAGGTACGTCGATTGGCCAGCTATGGCAAGATCGTGGAGATGCGGCAGATGATTGTGGACGCATTGGTGGTGGTGTCCCAGCAGACACACCCCGACAACGCCCGTCACGTGCCGTCCCTGCTGCTGCTCCTCACACACATCCGACAAGCCGGGGAGCGTGGCATTGCCTACTTCCAATCCCTCAAGCACGAGGGCTGCGTCACATTCTGCGACTTGCTCACGGAGATGTTGGAGGCCCACCACTCGCCGGTCGCCGCAAACACAGTGTCTGTTGCGTCTGGCGTGAGCGTCAGTTTGCCGTCAACATCCTCGGTGGGCGCGGACAGAAAAAACACGTCCCCGCCATCTGCCCAGATGGCCTCGATGGGGGCAGCGGTGATGACCAAGCGTGGGAACCAGGAGGATGGCAGTATAAATCCTTATGTCTAGGTGATGGGGTGGTCACATAGTGTAGTGACAGAAGTGACGATTTCACTTGAAAGGGTGGTACTGGCGATTGCGTGAAAAATAGTGGTACAGTCATACGTCTAAACCCAGCTAACGCCCTCAGTCTTGATCAGCAAGCGGCATAGATTCTCATGAGCCCCTGCGAATGCAGGGGCTCATGTGAATCTATGCTGCATGCAGAACCCCTTTGAAAAGCAGAGGCTAACGTAAATATATACACCGCTTGCAAATGGAAGGGGCGGGCTGAGAGAGACTGGGTGGCAAGAATCGCCGGCTGTGATGTGACCATACTGCATCTTAGGGCAAGACTAATCTCGGCAGATCTCATCTCTGCCCAACACAACCTAGTGCCATGCTCAACAAGTAACAAACCAACGACACGCTTAGCAGTCGCAGTTTCTGCCTGGACCGTGCTTGGCAAGATTTGTCACGTTTTTGTGATAGTAAACAGCATTCAGCCGCTAACTTTCGCCCTGCTGCTCTGGATAAAACGTTGAAAGTTTCTGCACTTACACTAAGTTTTTCTTATGGAAATGTGCTCTTTTATTTGTAGTTGTTTTTTTCTCTCTTTTTTTTCACATATCAGGAGAAAAAATACTTTTTTTGTGCCAGAAACATTGTCATTCCCCCCCCCCCCCCCCCCCCCCCCCCCAAATTCACAGAAGAATCAACGTTCGTCACAGAAATTTTGAAGATTTCCATGCAGGCAGTTTAAGCAATGGTGATGCGCTTTGTTATTTTTCAGCGTATATCAAACAGATATTGACGGCAACAAGAATTAATGTAGTTTGTTTCCCAACCCATCATGACAGGTGAGGGGCATGAGAATATAGCAGAGCCAGAATGCGGCCAAGAGACCATAAATGCTTGCAGTGGCCAGTCCAGGCTAGTTCGTTTGTTGGTGCTTCCTTTTTCTTCCCTAAATACGTCTTTGACAGAATACCCAATGACCATGTTTGTGTTTAACTCATTCTACCCCAGACACACCACAGCAAGATAAGGATCGACCATGATAGTTCAAGGGTGATGCCAGAATAGCTTGGCGCCTATGGGCGCCAAGCTATTCTGGCATCACCCTTGAACTATCATGGTGGGCGCCAAGCTATTCTGGCATCACCCTTGAACTATCATGGTCGATCTGTGTCCTGCACTGCAATGCAGTCTTCAGAGAACAACGGGAAAATTTGGGGATTTTGGTGTTGGGGTAGAATGAGTTAAAGCCCTTGCGATTATTACAGTCTCTGGTATGGTTTAACTCATTCAAGGCGTCCCCGCATCAATAGCTGAGAAAGTGTCATATAGCATTACCAGAGGGAACGCTGTATGATACTTTCGCAGCTATTGATGCAGGACACCTTGAATGAGTTGAACAGTACCAGTGGCTGAATGCACAAGGGATTTAAGCATGTCTCTTCCACCAAAGCATTACCAGTGGTAAAGTTCCTCAGTCTGAGCATGTATTGCTGACTGCAGGAGGCATAGACTCTCATGAGCCCCTGCTGCTTGCCAGGGCTCATGAGAATCTGAACTTCTCGCAGGTGGAAAACGGCTGGGCGACGGGCTGCTACACAGAGTAAAAGCTTCCTGCGTGTTGTCTCTTTCACTGCCGGTGCCATCTGCAGCAGATATGTAGGTGGATTTACTGCAGTAGCTCAAAAGTGCCTGATCAACTTGGCACCCCTGCTGGTGCCAGGTTGACCAGGCACTACTGAGCTGTCATGGTAAATCTTTCTTCCACATCTTCTATCTTCTTGTAGTGTTCAGCAGGCAATTTGGGATGTGAAACATCTGGACGGTGTTGTTTTCTTTTTATTTTATCATAATGTAGCAGATAGTGTAACAGCTCTACTATTGAATTATTTTACACATGCCAGTCAAATCAGAACCTTATCTCTTTTAGGGGGAATTTTCTTTTCTTTCTTTCTTTCTTTTTTTTTTTTTTTTTTTTTTTGGGGGAGGGAAGGTATACATTGCATTGATATTCATCTTTCACAAAGACCATTCCTGAGATAGAGTTGATTCTTTAACCCTTTGCGTGTCTGTAGCAGTTTTTGCCGCGATGATTCCTACAGAAATCATCACGACCATAACCGCTGCTGACTCACGCAAAGGGTCAGTCATGCTTTTTTCTGTCAAAGTGTAGGTGAGCACCGTAAAATATAATTTATCCAGTGGTTAATGTTCACCTATTTTTGTACGAGAAAAAGATCTACAGAACCGCTGCCAAGCAGTGAATGAAGCCAGTTTTTTTTCCCCAAAAACTGTTTTGGCACCAGAGGACAAGCGCGCTGACAAAGCGAAAGCAAAACCCACAGACTGCCAACCAAGCAAACAAGTGACCATAGACACCCCATCACTAGTGCCCGCTACTTCTTCAAAGTCATCGATCAAAGGAAGCAGAGCGAGACACTTTTTTGAAACCCCATTGTGTGTCCGGCCACGGGTTCTGTCTGCAGCACCTGTGGCGGCATGCACGCGCGGGTCAACTATCGTGTAGACGGTGCGGATTCCACTATTGCCGTCAAGTCCTGGCTGGTGCGATTCATCGGCCCGTCTTTACACTGCAGTGCCATTCCGACAATTAGGGCGAAAACTTTGACTCATAACTACAAGACTGTGCAAAGCAACCGAGTGCAGCTTGACATACGTTCGTCGAGTGGGGATGAAAGTGCAATGTGAATGTGTGTAGTTTTGTGCATTTCATTTGTTCTTTTCTTGGCTGCTGCAGCCTCCTAGTGTCCAGAGAGTGGTCGCAGATTGGGAGAGAGAGAGTTTGGGGTTTAACCCTTTGGTTGTCATTACCGCTTTTTGTTGGGGTGACTCCTGCAGGAATCACCTCGACAAAAGCACTACCAACAGCAAAAGGGCTTGAATCCAGAAAAGAAATCGAGCTGAGCCAGTGATTCATGCTCAGTTTTTATCAGTTATATCTTTCACCCTCAGAGTCAACTACAAGGGATAGATTGACAAGGACAGAGCAAGTGTGGTTCCTGAATGACTCGCTTGGCGCCTTCATCCGCCAGCCTTGATCTATACTTGTCAATCCATCCCTTGTTATGGGTAGCAAGGATAGCGCATGTGTCATGATTCAGAAATGTGAGCCACTTGGCCCTGACAGTGAAAGAGTCACATGTATTTTGGTGGTTTTTTGTTTGTTGTAAAAAACAATAATATTTCATTTATGTTCAAGACGGTGATGACATCAGTATTTCAGTGAGACTGTCTTTTGTTTGGAACTGTATGAAAAGTGACACTTTTCAGTCACAAATGATACAGTAAAAGTTAAACTTTTCACTATCATATGGTGTGTCAAGTTGGGCTGTTCATTGGTTAATTTCATGCTTAAGTGTTAGGGGCTTGTGTTCCATTTTTGTTTTGCACCAGATGCGTTTTTAGTCACTGGGTATAGCATATTAGATGTTTTTGTATCTTGCAAAAGTGTTGCCAGCAGGGGAAACCCTTTCTTTTTCACATCCGCACATAACCAGATATCAAATCATATGTATGTTGATGAGCATCAATCTATTTATCAAACGTGTTTGCAGTGGTTTCGCTGTACCATGAAACGCAGGTCTTTCGCAAATCCCAAGCACAGTTTCATTGAAGGGTAATTGAAAAACAATGCTAACGGTCTCAATATAGGTGCAACAGTGAAACGCTGACGCTGAACAGTTATAAAGCAAAAGACCCTTTGGCCGACGTCAGCTGTAGTGGCCCCGCGCATGGCTTTGCGTAGATCGACTGTGGCCATCAACCCGAGGGTCTTTGCTTGCTGGACTTTGCTTAGGATTTGAGGTCCTTTTACATGGGAGAAGGAACATCTTCAAATTTCTTCCCCTTTCACCCAATGGGTAAAAGTTCCTTTGGCCAGCGCTGGCCCACACGCAGCTACACATGTGCAAGGTTTAGCACAAGGACCTTTTGCTCACACTTTGGGTCAATTGAAAAAGGATCTTTGACCCAAAAGCTCCTGTGTCGTCTAATACGGGGTTATCCCATTCCGCCCTGTCGCACTACAGCAGGAGATGGGTCAACCATGATAATTCAAGGGTAGTGCCAGATTAGCTTGGCGCCTGTCGGCACCAAGCTAATCTGGCACCACCCTTGAATTATGATCGATCCATCTCCTGCAACAGATGTGTAGTCATTAGATGACGCCTCCCAAATTTGGGAAATACGTGTGCCAGACTGAATTGGTTTACCGTGGCAGGGAAAACAGAAGAAGCTGAGTTATTACATTTAGCTACATTTGAATGTTTCCATTGTCCCATAAACCATTCTCTGGGATGCTTTTTTTTATTTTTTTTGTGCTACAGTCTCTCACTAGTCCAATCCGTCTGCAAGAAACATAGATTCGCATGGGCCCCTGCAGTTTCTGGGGTTTATGAGAGTCTATGCCTCTTGCTGGTCTAGATTAGTCATAGCTCCTCGTAAGAAGCTGACGCATACTCGGCAACAATTCCTCATCTATTGATAAAGTTGACAACCCTTTGGCTGTCAGAGGTGCGCTGCAGGTGGAAGCGGCTGGGCGACAGTGTTGTGTTGAGGTGATTCCTTCAGGAAATTGCCTCGACAAAATGCACCACCAACAGCTAAAGGGTTAAAGCCGACCGTTCAGATACAAATAACCAAAAATATCTAGGCTCCGGAAACATGGTAGAGGTATCGCATACTAGGTTCACATACAAAACTTAAAGAAATAAGCAAAAAAGAAAGACACGCTTTGATAATAGGACGAGCACAAAACGGAGTACTTCCAAAGCTTGTTTCCTTCTTTCTCCGCTGTTTCTTTGCATTTTACGCACGCGGAAGTGACCTTTTCGATCTTGCTTTCACTTGCTAAGTATGCTGCACATCTTGACCCATTTTACCCCAGGGCGTATTTCCCATTTTAGGGGCATCACTTAACAGCTATGTACCGGTGCCAAGAGATGGATCGACCATGAAAATTCAAGGGTATTGCCAGATTAGCTTGGCACCATGAGGCGCCACTCTAATCCGGCACTACTGTTGAATTGGCATGGTCCATCCTTCTCCTGCTATTATGTGTCAGGGCCAAAAGAGTTTAGGTTTTTTTGTTGGCAGTTTAACCCCAAGACCACATTTCCCAAATTGTGGAGGTGCTAGTTAATTCAGGACTATGTACATGTTGCAAGAGATGGATGGACCATGATGATTCAAGGGTAGTGCCAGATGAGCTTGGCGCTGAAGGCGCCAAGCTCATCTTGCACTACCCTTGTATTATCTTGGTCCATCCTTCTCCTGCTGTAGGGATTTGGGGCTAAGTGGGTTAACCCTCTAGTGCATGCTGCCACTGGTACTGTTCACAGTGCTGGTGGATGCATGCACAAAGGGGTTAACCCAAATCCTACTGAGGCTAAAAGCTTCAAATTTGTCCACTGCCATACGCAAGCTACATTATACTACTTAAGGATATCGACCAGTGGCTTTAGTTCAAGGGTGGTGCCAAAATAGCTTGGCGCCTAGAGGTGCCAGGCTATTTTGGCACTACCCTTGGAACTATTTTAGTCAAACTTATTTCACACACTGGTGTATTCCGAATGCTAAGGGTTAAAATATGGACGTTATCATTTACCCCTACATGCAACGTTTTCCTTTACCGAGAGCATTTCTGACCCATTAGTCATGAGCTAATCAAACTGCGCGACAGGTACTATTGTTCTGAAAATTGGGACAAACGTTTTTATTTTGTATTGAGGGGTTACATTTGTAAGCATTCACGTGTCAGTCTGCAATATTATTATGTACAAAAAGTCTTTTGCCGGTTGGCTGTGGTGGGGTCAAAGGACAGTTGCAGTGAATCGTTATTTTCCTTACAATGAGTCGTTACTTTCCAAGGATAAAAATATTTCGAAGGCATTTTTTTTACAAGGACCAGTGAGGCAGACATCGGCCCCAAAAACGGTAGCTCATCAGCTAGATGTTTAATTCCTCTACTGTTTGTGCACCACCTCCGCATGTTTTTGCAGGGCACAACCTGAATACGTTCACGCAAGAATAATAAGGATCTCCAATTCTGTATTGTATTTCCCATTAAACTCTGGTGAAAAAAGAATCCATCTGACGCAGTAGCGTGTGCTGGTCTGTGATTTTTGAACTTACGATTGAGCTACAAGGGGCATGATCACAGATCAGAACACCAAGGGTCAGTTTAACCCGTTCAGTGCCAGTCGACGCAGTTTGTGTTTCTGCATTTTTTGTTAATTAACACCAAAGTGTCCTAGCTGTCCCAGAAACATGGATTCAAAGTGGTGTCACCAAGAGGCATAGATCCTCATGAGCCCCCGCAACTGCGGGGGCTCATGAGGGTCTATGCCTCTTGTGGGTGGGTGGTGTTCCGATTTTCTCGGCACTGAACAGGTTAAAACCCGTTGTCCAGTCCTGTTTACAGTACAATCGCACACTGCTTACAGCTACAGTGCTTGTGTTGATGGTAAAAACCGGGATATCTATTTTCAAGAAAATAGATTTGCATTGTCTATAACAAGGAAAAGCTTGCGTTTGTCAAATCGGACGTTATAGATTTGCCATAGAATGGCAAGAGTGGATGCATGCACAAGGGAGTTTAAAGAACAAACCTGTGATATACTATTTTTGTATGCTCGCGATTCTTCCTGTAAAATGTGCAACGCCGCCCTGAGATGGCCTTAGTTGCCTGCTCGGCTTTAAACCCAAAATAACTTTCCAGCAATGGTGTGCTCAAATCACCCTAATACAAGATGGAGTATTTCTATTGCCTGATGTAATGTTCAGCTCGGATAACCTGAATTGTGCCCATTGGTGAACCTATTCAGTTTACATACCCACTTGCGGAGATTCAATTCTAGTTGCTAGCAACGGTCATAGTTCATCGATACAGCATCCAGACTAAAGATGTACATGTATCGCAAAAGTGAAAGCTCTTCGGGCAGATGTCATTCAATGGAATGTGGATCGACCATGAATGATGTGGCGCCTGTAGGTGCCAAGTCATTCTGGCAACACCCTTGAGCTATCTTGTTTTACGTTTCAGTGAGTTTAAAATGCTGTATTAGCCAGGTAGCATTCTTGAAAATTGTTGATTTTACCGCAGGAAGTCGGATTGATCTAGCTCTGCGACAGTAGTTTTGGGGAGGTTTGGTTTTGGTTTTTCCACCCTGTTTTCTGCAGGACCCACGCTGAATAAACAGACTGCAAAAACCAGGCTTAACCCTTTGTGTGTCGGTAGTGGTTTTAGTTGCGATGACTCCTGCAGGAATCATCGCGACTAAAACCACTACCGACACCCAGAGGGTTAAGAAGTAAAGTATTTGAACGATAAAGTCTACAGACCGTTACTTGATTACAGAATGTCTTAGTTTGACTGCGAGTCAAGAGAGGTTTGTTTGTGTTTTGGTTTTTTTTTGCCAGGCAGGCTTGGTTGTGGAATGGTGCTTTAGTTATATATTCAATTTGTGTCAGTAAGACTTTCCCTTCACTTTGTTGCAGGGTGAAGTTTTTCTTTTAATTCTACGTCTTTTGTAAGGAATCACATCCCACCCACCCCCTTTCAGTGCTTTGACCTCCCTTAGCGTGTAGCCATACGTACTGTTAACCATTCACGTGTCGGTAGTGTTTTTCTTCACGACAGGAATCATCGCGAATAAAACCACTACCGACATGCAAACGGTTAACCGCTTGCCTGTCGGAAGTGTTTTTTGTCGCAGCGATTCCTGCTGGAATCATCACAACAGAAGGCGCTGCCGACAGCCAAGCGCCAAGGGGTTGACGGTACTGAACGCTGCATGCACCTGGGGGGGTTTTGTTATTTGGCTTTTAGTTTGGTTGTTCTCTGGCGTGGCCCTTTCTCGCCTACCTTTTACCCTGCCCCTTCTTTCCTACTTTAAATTATCTTGCTCAATTCGATCTGCGATATAGCTGCCTACAACACCGACACTGAGAATGCTGGACTTCACTATGTTAACCCTTTCACTGCCAGCGGACACAAACCTGTGTCTTTGAAAGCAGGGCAAGTTCTCAACACCATACAAGCCAGTCAGTCCCAAACAACATGGGTATGAATAGGGTCTGCTAGAGGCAGACAACCTCATGAGCCCACACAGATGTGGGGACGTGAGGTTCTTGGCCTTGGATGGCATTTTTCCGGCAGTGAAGAGGTTAATAGCTTCTTTTTTATAATTTAACTCATTTTACCCCAACACCGAAATCCTTATATTTTGCTGTTGACTTCTGAAGACTGCAGTGCAGTGCATGACACAGATCGACCGTGATAGTTCCCATGGGCGCCAAGCTATTCTGGCATCACCCTGAACTATCATGGTCAATCTTTATTTTCCTGTGGTGTATCTGGGGTATAATGAGTTAAGGTTTTCAGTTACAACACCATCAGAGACTTGAATCATAAGCGCCCCTTGCACATGCAGCTGCCAGCACTGTTTACTGTGCAGGTGCCTGCAGGCAAAAAGGAGCTGTTGCACATCATGTGTTTTTTTCACTCTTCAGCGTCACCTTTTGCAGTGACCATAAAAGATATTTCATTCCCATGTACATGTTATTCCCATTCTCTGCATGAAGAATATTGGTAAAGAGGTGAAATCTCTCTCTCGCTTGTGTAAACCGGTTTTGAGCAGCATCAAGCACTCGGCTCTTCTAGCGCTGTCCTAGTTAGAACGAGAAACATAGAAATACATGGAGCCTACAAGCAGCATTGCTTCTCATGAGCCCACGCAGGTTGCGCGGGCTCATGAGGAGCTTGGCCGCTTTGCAGACACATGGCCGTCGCTCCAAGAGCGCTCTTTTTACCAAATCCAACCGCATAAATTCGCTTTCTGTGCAAAATCTAAGCATGATTAGTACAGTAAGACTGTGTGGAGTGCACCCATATTTCTGACTTCAATCATCCCGATACGGTGAATCTGACTTCTGAAATAATTTTCACGCTCATCTCTTAACTCGCTGTTATTGTTTATGACAAAAATGTGGTGGTGTTGTGTGAGCTTTACACCTAACCCCTTTGGCTGTCAGTAGAGATTTTCATTGAGGCGATTCCTGCTGGAATTGCCTTGACAAAAAGCTCTGCTGACCGCGAAGGGGTTGAAGGCTACAGTCATGTTGACACTGTTAAACTATTGTATGGCGGCAGTAAAGTTTGTACTATACCAGTTCTTGGCAGCCTTAGAGGCAGGTGAAAAGCTGTTTAACTTTTTGATAGTTCGCCCGTAAATGTTTTGTCTCTGTTTTCATTTTGTTATGAGCAGTAATTTTTGCATTACCTATATACATAATTGATGCTTATTTTCTAATGTTGATGTTTTCATTCGTTTGTTGATAACATGTGTCTGGTATGGGCATGTGCTGCAAAATGTTTCTTGAATGCGCAAACTGCACCTTTCTGGCTGAGTAATGTTGCGTCTTTTTGGAGGAGTACAAACAGTGTTGTGCTTGATTTTCATTCCAACATAAGGAGAGAAAAATACATTGTATTGTATTTTGCTATGGTACCCCAAAAAACTCTTCATATTATTAAAAAGAGTTTGTTTCTTTTCTTTATGGGAAGGGGATGGAAGGGGGGGGGGGGGTAGTGGACAGGTAGGATATATAAGGCAAGAAAATGACTTTATAATAGTGAACACTTGTAATGATCGATTAATGAATCCAAGACAGGCTGATACATGGCAAATGAAGTTATCATTTTGGACACGCGTAATGCAGCTTGTCCCGAACGCAAACTTATTTGCCCCATTAATTACCATTTGTGTTTTGCAGATGCCTGGTTTTCAATTACAGAATGATGACATGTTAATTGTTATGAAAGTAATCGTCTAGCAAACTGAAAATAGGCTTCACTTGACCCACTTGTGCCTGCAACCATTGGCACTGGCTACAGTACCAATGGCTGCATGCACGATGGGGTTTACATAGAACCATGTAACAATGTTTTCACGATAGGATGCTATTTTACTACACAACTCCTCTATTATTTATGCATGAGCTTTTAGTTTATATCGTACATACTTAGGTAGCATGTCGCAGCATTATTTTATTGAAATCTTGTTCAGAATATTGTACTTCTGTATTTGTATTCTTGTTGTTAGAGAAACGGTCATCTGTTAACCCTTTGCGTGTTGGTAGCAGTTTTTGTCACCATGATTCCTGTAAGAATCACCGCAACAAAAATGGCTACCGACACACAAAAGTTTAACTCGTTCAGCCCGACAGACGTATTTCCCAATTTTGGGAGGCCTCATCTAACAGCTATGCACCTGAGGCGCCAAGCTAATCTGGCACTACCCTTGAATTATCATGGTCAACCCATCTCATTCTGTAGTGCGTCAGGGCTGAATGGGTTAAAAAATCTTTAGCTTGTGGGATCATCTGTACCAGTTGTTAAAACCACCCTGGAAGCTTGGTTTTTGAAGGGACGGCTTTAAGCTTTGACTTTCCAGTGGAAGCTGCCAATGTGGTTGTAACAATTGATAAAGCTTGACTTTAGGATTGATTTTATCGGTTGTTAGGATAGTGGCTGTGAATTATAACTATGATTTTACTCGTTCTTGTCATTACACACTGCGTTTGCTCACTAGCTAACCTAGCCGTTGAGTTCTTGGTATCTACGTATGTACTTGTTCTGTGAGAGAGTGTTCGTATTCAGCCAGTCACGTGCAAGCTTGCTTTTTTCTGCCCATCCCTGCAGACAATAAAGCTTTTGAACATATCACTTTGGATGTTGAACAGTGTATGTCAGAATTGTGTCTGTGTACGTGGTGATGATGCCACTGGTGTGTGTGCCTCCGTATGTGTGTATACACAGCATTCAGTCTTAACCTTTTGACTGTCGGTAGCACTCCTTGTCATGATTCCTGCAGGAATCATCATGACAAAAAGTGCTACCGACAGCCAAAGGGTTGAGAGGTGTTTTTCTACATAGCGGCATGACAGGAACATGAATGCAGTGACGACAGCGACACAAATTGAGAACAAATAAATAAAGAATGAGTCGTCCATATGCAGGGACATGCGACAGCGACAAAATTGTATCCCCTCATTGAGCTATTTCACAGCAATTCTGCTGTGAAGAAGACGCGGCTTTCAGTACACGACAGCAAATCACTACAATTCTAAACAACTTAACTAGAGGTGTGATGCTGCCTGTTGCTTCCATACATAAAAACAAAGCAAATTTCCAACCACCACTCGGCTACTTTTTTTGCCGAGTTGCCTACCGCACTACCGTTACATAGCTATATGGAAACACACCCTTAGTCTGCAAGTTCGAATGCAAACAATGCCAACCTATGAAACCGCCCTTTCTAAATGAAAATGTTGAAAGAACACACAATCCAAATTGAACATAAACATAGGCCAACAGGGTCTTGATGAATTTATTCACCGATGTCTTCAATCATGCATGTCGTTCTGTTAACGTGATATTTGCGACGGAAGAAAGTGCCCAGCGCAGACTGCTAGTTAAGCACAGTGACAACGGACAATTAACTGACAGAAATCATGACATACAAAAATTATTTTAACCCCTTCACTGCTGAGGAAATCTGAACACCTGCTAAGTGCAAGAGGCATTGATCCTCATGAGCCCCCGCAGTTGCGGGGGCTCATGAGGATCTGTACCTCTTGCTGACATCACTTTGTGTCTATGTTCTTTTGACGGCTGGGGATCTGTGAATTAACGATTTCAAAAACGGTCGGCATCCACTGGCAGCAAAGAGGGTATAGCAAATAAACACCTTCACATCTCTCTCTCTCTCTCTCTCACACGTATAAACACACGTACACATGCAAACACATGGCACACACACGTCAATGAACATGATGCAACAGGCTTGACGATGACATTCAATGGCCATATAAGGTAATGTTCTACAGTTAGCTGAACTTGGCCGTGACGGTATCGGCACAAATCGGATGGCTTGAAAATGAAAAAGGCAAATTTATATTGGTTTTCAGTCTAAACAAGCTAGTATAAGCATGATGTATTACTAAGTAAAGTAGGCACTTAAAGCGATTGTAAAGGCAAAATCAAACATTCATACTGAATAGCACCTCTGTAAAATTTCTATTTGACTTCAGCTTTGGGCAACATTGCACACAAGACCGGTTCTGATCGCATCACTAGCTGACATCATGAGACTTGTGCACATCAAACCCCAAAGTCTCAAATTCCAAAATTTGCAAGTTGTATTCTGAAGGAGTTAAGGAGATGGATCAACTGTGATAGTCAAGGGTGGTGCCAGAATAGCTTGGCGCCTCAATGTGCCTAGCTATTCTGGCACCAACCTTGAACTATCATTCATTTGAGATGCCAAGCTATGCTGGCACCACCTTTGAACTATAATGGTGAGTTCATATCTCGTCATAGTGTGTCGTGGCTGGGGTAATGAAGTCCAGCTCTATTTGAAAGGCAGATGACGATTATATTGTTGCGATCGACTCACTTCACTGCACTGTGCTACACATCACGCTACGCTTTTTTTCCCAAGGCAATCATCAAAATGTTTTGGCATCACAGAGAGACAATACAATCTGGCACCAGCAAGCGCAGTCTACACATGTTCAAGTACATACATGTCCATAGTGTGAGGATGCGCATGCAGAACTTCAGATGTGATGATGAAGCCTCTGTTGCCCTATCAGCCAAAGAGCAAAGGCACTGATTCTCATGAGCACAAGTGGCAGAGACATTCCACCAAGCCACAAGTGTGAGAGGAAGGTATCCACCACAAGCGTGAGAGATAGATATCCACCACGAGTGTGAGAGATGGGTATTCACCACGAGCGTGAGAGATAGGGAACCATGAGCACGTTCTGTGCACCATAAGAGACATCACTGTGAGTTCACCCTTTCAAGATGCCAGAGATAGATCAAGGAGGCATATATTCTCACGAAAATATATGCCTCTTGCAGAAGAGAGTGAATTGGCCGATCCGAGGGACCACAAGGATGAAACTTCACCCAGTTGTTGGTGTCCTCATATAGGTCTCCAGATCTTGACCTTGAGCAGAATGTTTGACCTTGACCAGAATTTGACCTTGATCAGACCAGGACCTTGGAGCCTAACCTTCAGGGTGTATCCATGTAGTCCTTCTCTATAGTTTTGGCTAGCTCCATCGTGATGACCCATTTCTGCGCGTCCTGCGCGACCTCACACTCTGCCACCTTCAGCCCATTTTCCGCCCACCGACTGTCCAGGCACTGCCCCGTGGCTTCATGCACAATCTGCTGCTCCTGCCGCACCCATATCTGAGAAAAAACAAGATTGCAACCACAAACTTTGTTTTAAATAATCACTCTACAGTTTCAAATCCAACTGAAGGAATAGCGGCCAGGGTTAGCTTGAAATTCACACCATCAAATGAGCATCAGGTTTATATTTGAATATTGTAACGAACATTGTCAGAATGGGATAATTGATTGATGCAGTGCTTGTGGGAATTCCTTGCAGTCTATGCATGCTTTGTGGCAATTGTTTGTTGTCACAGAGCTCATGGATTCTCCACATGATCTTGTGGCATGGTCATGTTGTCACACTCTGGAAATGAAAGAACTTCAACCCTGTAACTGCCAGTGGTTGCAGATTGCATTTCTAAAGTATTTGATTATCCAATGCTAACGAGTCTCATTAGTCCACAGAACATAGATAAAAAGTGGTGTCAGCAAGAGGCATAGCTCCTCATGAGCTCCCGCAACTGCGGGGGCTCATGAGGATCTATGTCTCTTGCAGTTGGATCGTGTTCTCAGCGGTGAGCACACAGGCCCACATCAAACTAATCTGATTAACTTAAAAGCAACAGATACGCATCAAACTTACCTGATTATCAGAGAAGTCGCAGAACCTGACAACGACATACATCTGCGTGGCATCAGGGTTGACCGACAGACACATGCCATTACTGACAATGGTACCCTTCCTTCTCCATGACCACTCCTACACGATAAAAGCATGACCAAGCATTTTGTTTCACTGTAACCCACTCAGCTCTGTCACTTGTGACAGGTTCAACAGTGATGCCAGAATAGCTTGCCCCATTAAACCCCACAGCCGCATTTCCCAAATATTGGAGATGTCACCAAGGACTACTTACCAGTTGAGGGAGATAGATCGAGCATGATAATTCAAAAGTAGTGTCAGATTAGCTTGGCGCCTGGTGGCGCCAAGCTAATCTGGCACTACCTTTGAATAATCATTCTCGATCCATCTACTGTGTTAGTGCGTTGGGGTTACATAGGTTAACACAACTACAAGATATGATCGATCATGATACCTCAAGGGTGGTGCCACGCTATCCTGGCACCAGCTTTAAACCATCATGATCAATCCGTCCCCTAAACAGTAAGACAGTTCATATAAATTATTCAAATATAACAACAGTCTGCTGAGGACAACTCCCAAATGTGCCCGCCTATACAGTTTTAAGGTATATGTAACAATGTTTATGATAATATTTTCATTTTCTCTTTGTTTTCAGCTTTGTTCCAAGATGTTTTGTTTTTTCCTTTTGTTTGGGGGTGGAGGAGAGTGTTGTTAACCCTGTGTGTGTTGGTAGCGTGTTTTTTTTTGTCACAATGACTTTTAGAGAAATCATCGTGACAAAAACTGCTACTGACACACCAAGGGTTAATGTCACTGAAGATGTTGTTGCTGCTGCTGTTTGCACCGTACCTGCGAGTCTTTGTTCTGTGCGCAATGGCGAAGCTTGGCGATGACGGGCAACTGCCCGATGTCCAGATCCAGACAGCCTGCCCCCTGCTGGATGTGACCATAAGCCAGTTCATCGCTGACAGGCAGCTTCAGTTCAGGGTACACTGTGTCCATGTACCAGCGGAACGTCTTGCACTTCAGTCTGTCCCGTAGGTGCTTTCTCTCTGACACGCTGAAAATATACATGTATATGTTTATCCAGACCAAAATGCATGGCTCAAACCAACAAAGACACAACACTTTGTAATAATAAACACAACAAAGTTGAGCTTTCAAAGTGTGACAAAAAAATTATCCCCTATGTGCAATAGCTCGAAATATTTAATGTACTTAACTCATTATGCCTGAGGTATAAAATACCCACATTTTGGAGTTATCCTCTGAGGACTGCATTACAATTCAGGAGACAGTTCGACCATGATAGTTCAAGGGTGGTGGCAGGATAGCTTGGCGCCCTTAGGCGCCAAGCTATTCTGATACACCCTTGAACTATCACGGTCGAGACATATCTTAAAGTGGTGTGTCGCGGGCACAATGAGTTAATAAGTTGCTGTGTCTCAGTGATTAAAGAAAGGCCTATAATCCAAGAAAAGGTCCCCAACTGACATCACCCACAGCTGCAGTGCACGGACCAGCTGCGGTCTGCATCAAGATAGGGACCATTATTTTGTTTGTGAGGAAGTCTACATAGAAAAACAAAAAACTCTCACTCTCCATATTCCTGCATTCTAGCAGTGGGACGAGCAGCATAGAAAAACCTCTTGTATTCATCCATCCATACTTCCGCAACACGCCTAGTATTTCTGAAAAAAAAGCAATTTAAAATATAAGAAAATATTATGAATAAAAACAAAGAAAATTTTCTTTTGATTTCAAACTGATTACCCTTTTGGCTAACTCCGCCATGGCCGGTCCCAAGCCCGGATGTGAAAGGAGGAGGGTTGGGCGTGGGGTTAGCTGCCCCACCCCATAAAAACACACATTGCTACAGAAACGCCAACAAGAAAACCAACAACTGACTCGGCCCTGGGAGAGGATGGACCTTCAGCTGGAGGATTTATGACGCGGGGTGGTGAAAGCCGAAAGGAAGCCACTCAGCAGACTACCATCCTTTCGACCAGGGCAACCATCAACATCGGAACATGGAATGTGAAGACCATGTACGAAGCAGGGAAAACAGCTCAGGTGGCAGTGGAGATGAGGAACTACCGTCTCGACGTCCTTGGCATCAGTGAGGCCAGATGGACGGGCAGCGGACAGAAGAGACTGACCACAGGAGAGAGGCTGCTGTTTTCCGGCCATGAGGAGGACAATGCACCACACACAGAGGGAGTGGCTCTCATGCTCTCCAAAACTGCGCAGAGTGCTCTCATCGGGTGGGAAGCCCATGGCCCACGCATCATCACAGCCTCGTTCAGAACACAGCAGAAGAGGATTAGCATGAACATCATCCAGTGCTATGCCCCAACCAACGACAGCGATGACGAGACCAAAGACCAGTTTTATAACAGACTGCAGACCATCGTTGGAACCCTCTCTAGAAGAGATTTCAACATCATCATGGGCGATTTCAACGCCAAGGTCGGCAGCGATAACAGGGGCTTCGAGGAGGTTATGGGGCAGCAGGGTTTGGGAGTAATGAACGATAACGGAGAGAGATTTGCAGACCTATGCGCCATAAGCAACCTTGTCATAGGCGGCACAGTCTTCCCGCACAAGCGCATCCACAAGGCGACATGGGTATCACCGGACCATTTAACCGAGAATCAGATCGACCACGTGTGCATCTCGAGAAGGTTCCGAAGATCTCTCCAGGACGTCCGCGCGAAGAGAGGAGCCGACGTTGCTTCAGACCACCACCTGGTTGTTGCCAGAATGAAACTGAAGCTGAAGAGGAACTGGACCGGCGAGACCTGTCAGCGCCAGAGGTTCAACACTACGCTGCTGAAAGATTCAGGCAAGCATGAGGAGTACAGACTCGCCCTCTCCAACAGGTTCCAGGTTCTCCAAGAGATTCTGGACGAAGGAACCATTGACGAGCAGTGGAGAGGGGTGAGAGACGCAGTAACTGCAGCATGCAAGGAGGTGTTGGGCTACAGGAAGCACACTCACAAAGAGTGGATAACACCAATGACACTCGAGAAAGTAGTAGATAGAAAGAAGAAGAAAGCAGAAGTAAACAACAGCCGCACAAGAACAGAGAAGGCCCGCGCTCAGGAGGCATACACAACAGCCAACAAAATAGTAAAGAATAGCATCAAGGCAGACAAGAGAAATTTTGTAGAGTCACTGGCACAAGAAGCAGAGGAGGCAGCCCGACATGGAAACATGAGAGAGCTCTACAACACCACAAAAAAGCTTTCAGGGAAGTTTGCCAAGCCAGAGAGGCCAGTAAAGGATAAACAGGGAAGAGCCATCCAAGGAGAGGAGGGACAGAAGAACAGATGGAAGGAGCACTTTGAGGAGCTCTTAAATAGACCAGCTCCACAAGACCCACCAGACATTCAGGTAGCCGAGAGAGACTTGCCGATAGACTGTAGCGAGCCCACCAAGGAGGAGATCCGGAAAGCCATCAAACAGCTCAAGTCGGGCAAGGCAGCCGGACCCGACAGTATACCGGCAGAAGCGCTAAAGGCGGATACTGAAACCACAATCGAGATGCTCCACCCCCTCTTCAGGAAAATCTGGCAGAGAGAACAAGTGCCAGCAGAGTGGAAGGAGGGTTACCTGGTCAAGCTGCCAAAAAATGGAGACCTCAGCAACTGTGCCAACTATAGAGGAATCACCCTACTGTCTGTCCCAGGCAAGGTCTTCAGCAGGATCCTACTCAACAGGATGAAGGACACAGTGGACCCCCAACTTCGAGATCAACAGGCGGGCTTTCGCAAAGACCGATCATGCACTGACCAGATCGCCACGCTGCGAATCATCCTGGAACAGTCGCTAGAGTGGAACTCGTCCCTCTACATCAACTTCCTTGATTACGAGAAGGCCTTCGACAGCATCAACAGAGCCACCTTGTGGAAGTTGCTGAGACACTATGGAGTACCTGAAAAGCTCACCAACATCATCAGGAACTCCTACGAGGGACTGACCTGCAGAGTGATCTGTGGAAACCAGCTCACCCACGCCTTCCAAGTCCGGACAGGGGTGAGACAGGGGTGTTTGCTGTCACCGTTCCTGTTCCTTCTGGCCATCGACTGGGTCATGACGACATCCACAGCACAGAAGCGAAATGGCATCCAATGGACACTTTGGACCCAACTGGACGACCTGGACTTTGCAGATGACCTAGCCCTGCTCTCGCACACCCAACAACAGATGCAAGAAAAGACAAACGCAGTGGCAGTGAACTCCGCAAGGCTAGGCCTGAACATCCACCATGGAAAGAGCAAGGTGCTGAAAGTCAACGCTGCCAGTGGAACGCCCATCACACTGGAAGGCGAGGCGCTAGAAGAGGTGGAGAGCTTCACCTACCTCGGCAGCATAGTCGACAAGAAGGGGGGGACGGATGCTGATGTGAAGACCAGGATAGGCAAGGCCAGGGCAGCATTTCTCCAGCTAAAGAACGTCTGGACTTCAAAAGATCTGTCAGTCAACACCAAGATCCGACTGTTCAACACCAATGTGAAACCAGTACTCCTCTATGGAGCAGAGACCTGGAGGACCACAGTGTTGACCACGAAGAAAATACAGACGTTCATCAACAACAGTCTGAGAAGGCTCCTCGGGATACGCTGGCCGGACAAAATCAGCAACGAGGAATTGTGGCAGCGGACAAAGCAGAAGCCTGCAGAAGTGGAGCTTCAACAACGCCGCTGGAGATGGATAGGTCACACACTACGCAAGCCAGCAACCAACACCACAAAGCAAGCCCTAAGATGGAACCCACAGGGAAAAAGGAAGAGAGGTCGGCCACGAAACACCTGGCGACGTGACCTGGAGACAGATGCCAAGAAGATGGGCCACACCTGGGGACAGCTGGAGAGACTCGCCCAGGACAGAGACGGCTGGAGGGACCTTGTCGGCGGCCTATGCCCCAGGGGGGGTGATGGGCGTAAGTAAGTAAGTAACACTTTTGGCTGTTGGTAGAGCTTTTAGTCATAATGATTCCCACAATAATAATAATAATAATAATAATAATACCGGTTATTATATAGGCGCTTTACCCAATTCTGTGAATCGGCTCAAAGCGCCGCGAACTGAACCCAACATGCACACTCACGTGACACAAACGCATTCACTCTGAAGACAAACACAGTACAAGACAAACACAGGACATTCACGTGGTGCGAAAGGTCAGCTCAGCTACTGAGGTTTCGGAAATTTTGATCGCTTGTATTTGAAATTTATAAAGTGGCCTGAAACCGGTACCAAAGGAGAGATGGGAAGAATCATCACAACGAAAAGTCCTACTGACAGACAAAGGGTTGACACCAGTCAATATTGCTGTATATGCAAGCAAACACAAACACACACATGCAAAGTAAAACACACACACACACATGCGCACACAAACACATATCATTTCACTGCATGTTTGTTCCTGCCTACCAGTACCACTTCAAGAGCACCTGGTACAATAACCATGCTAGTTTAACCCATTACATTGTCAGGCTGATTGTTTTTAATTTGCGTATTGTCCTATGAAGGCTACTTTACAGATTAATCATTTTAGTTCAAGAGTGGTGCCAGAATAGCTTGGCGCCTCAGGGCGCCAAGCTATTCTGGCACCACTCTTGAACTATCATAATGAGTTTCATTTCAAGCAGTAGCTAGTGTATCAGGATGAAAAGGGTTAAGGGTGGTGCCTAGCTTAGCTGATCTGGCACCACCCTTGGACCGCAAGTATCATTTTGTTATGAGTCTGTCAGAGCTGCATGGAAAAATCATGCTGATGTTTACCTAATGTACGTGTAACTGCTGCTGTCATCAGGAAAGTTGTATGGTACCCGTGTGCGGGTCACATGGCCCACTCGGCTGCATGGCAACATTTTCACCTCCCCACCACACATCCACGTCCGAAACGAGACATCTGCACAATTCAGACAGCACAGTAAAATACATCCATCAGATTGTTCTCTTTTTTTTTCAGTTGAAAGTACCCATAATTCTCCTGGAAGCAAAAGGTCCTTTGACAAACACTGGCCTAAGGCTACCCACGTACAGCTGTGCATGGGCCAACTTAGGCCGAAGTTTGCCCAAGGACACAGCCGTGTGCAGGCCAGCTGAGGCCAGCATTGGACCAAGGGCCGTTTGCTTTCTGTAAGCAAATGAACATGCAGAACTCACCAAAGTTGTCTCCTCCCCAGATGCTGAGTTGAGGATCATATTTGCCTAGTGAGGTGAACCAGTCTTTGCTGATGCTGAAAACACTTCCAGAAATGATGGGAGACCTGTCACAGAAAATAAGCCATGAGGTGAGGAGAATGTTATCCTCCACACAGCAGCACTAGCAGTATTAGTTGTGGTGATACCTGCAAGAATCATCGTGACAAAAACTTGGGAAATGCTCCCTTGAGCCTAAAAGGGCTAACACTGAGAATTTGTGTTCTAGTGTCACTATGCTGCCTTACATGTATGCATCTGTAGGGTCCCGCTTCGTAAGGCCGCCAAACGGTAGTGTTTCCCATTTAAAGTGAAGGCTCCAATCAAATCCTGAAAAATAGTACATGCATGGAGTTTAGAATGCGCATGTTGGGAGTTGATACACGCTGATTCTTGTTGTACCAAGCGGATATCAGAAGAACAGCGCGCGCTATGCTGTGGCAATACCACCAGCGTGCTTTCTTCCCCTTTCATCATCTCATCTCAGGAGTGGCTCTTCCGGCACGCCACGCTCAACCTCACTGCCTGCGCTAGTGCACTCAACGAAGGGCCGGAGTACCAGCAAGCTTCAGGCGGCCCCACATTCCGAATGATGTAATGACAGACATCTCCCAGACCCAGTGACTGTGTTTCTCAGTACTGAACAGCCGCGTGTGTACTTTTTAGAAACTATTTTGGACTGCTTTCACGTTAATGATGTAGTTCTACTACTTTTGTTTTTAAAATGACTATGAAGTTATATACTAGTTAACCCATATCTTTCGGAATACACCAGTGTGGGAAATAAGTTTGACTAAAATAGTTCAAGGGCAGTGCCAGAATAGCTTGGCGCCTATAGGGCCCCAAGCTATTCTGGCACCACCCCTGAACTAAAGCCATTGGTCTATATCCTTATCTGTAAGTACTATAATGTAACTTGCATATGGCAGTGTACAAATTTTAAGCTTTCAGCCTCAGTATGATATGGGTTAAGTTCAGTAAAATTAAGGTGGTGACTGTTTATGCCGGAGCGACTGTCTGAACACCGGCGCTGTACTATGGCGGCGACGGGCCCCCAGGTTCTGTTTGACCTTTGTTTAGTTTTATGTTGCCTAGATCGGAGATCTTCTCCGTATCGACGCGGGTATTTTTTCTGTTGTTAACTTGTTTTATGTACTAGTTTTAGCCAAGTAGGAACTTCAGTAATAAAGAACATTATAATAGTGTGTTAAGGGGGCATAGGGCTGTCTTAGCAGTATTCTGTTTTTGTCAGGGAGGTTCGGGTCGGGATGAGGCCACTGGCGCTGGCCATTAGATGCCTTGGTGATGGGCTTCACCCGTCCAGAGTCATTGTCCATTGTGTAGCTCTGTGATTGTAATTTGTGGAATGAGCGAGTGAGTGAATGTAAGCAGCACCTGTGGTGGCAAAAATGTGAATTTCCCCATGAGGGATTAATAAAGTATTATTGTATTGTATTGTATTGTATTGTATTGTATTGTATTGTATTGTATGTCAAACTTTAAAGGCACACTAAAACATTGGTGCTAAATTTCTGCAATATTTCTCCTGTTCATGCCGAAAGTTATCAGATTTTCTGGTTGACTTCTCTGTACAAAGAAAGCACTAGAGAGATTTCAATAGACATGAACATCAACATTAATTATCAATTGCTGGAGGGTTTGGGGAGGGTGTTGGAGAGTTTGGGGAGGGTGTTGGAGAGTTTGGGGAGGGTGTTGGAGAGTTTGGGGAGGGTGTTGGATTGTTTGGGGAGGGCGTTGGAGAGTTTGGGGAGGGTGTTGGTGAGTTTGGGGAGGGTGTTGGAGAGTTTGGGGAGGGTGTTGGAGAGTTTGGGGAGGGTGTTGGAGAGTTTGAGGAGGGTGTTGGATTGTGTAAATTGAAGAATGACACCTTAACCCTTTAGGAGTTTAACTCTCAGAACTGAATGACTTCCCTATGGAATGGAAGTAATAATACTAATACTAATAGTAATGTTGCTCTTACCTCATGCTTTCAACACCACATACTCACAAACTAGTTCATATGAACATAAATGCCTCTACCATTCTTTGGGTTTTGGACTATCTCACTAACCGCCCACAGTATGTCAGAATTAGTTTTGGATCTAATCTCAGATGTACTTTTTACCAACACTGGTGCACCATAGGGGACTGTCCTGTCACCTTTTTTCTTTTCTTTGTACACAGCAGAATGTAGAGCCACTCATACCGACTGTGTCATGGACAAATAAGCTGACGACACGGCACTGACAGGTCAGATTACAAATGAGGACGACAGACACTATCGACAGGAGATCGACGACTTTGTAAAGTGGTGTGATAGAAACTATCTTGAATTACATGTTGGCCATGGCAAAACAAAAGAGATGGTCATAGATTTCAGGAAAAACAAACATCATCCCGATCCTGTTGCCATCGAGGGAACAGAAGCTGAGCGTGAAGAATCCTACAAGTATTTAGGTGTTCTTTTTGACCACGCGCTCAACTGGAAACAAAACACAGAGGCTATTGTGAAAAATGTGCATACCCGTCTTTACTGTTTGAGAAAGCTCAATCCATTTAATGTAATCAATCAGCTTTTACAGATGTTTTACTGCTCCAGTATTGTTAGCGTTCTAACTTTTGGACTGACGTGCTGGGGTAGAAATTTATATAAAATAGATCAAGATCGTCTTAACAAATATAATCAGGAAAGTGGGCGGGGTGATCAGTAGAACACAAGATACTTTGGACACACTGTACAACAGACGGATTATGAACAAACTGGCTGACATTCTTGATAACAAAACACATCCACTTAGATATGAATTTGACAGCAGACATATCGAACGAAGTGGCAGACTTCGAGTACCCAAAAGCAGTACATCATGTTATGCCAACTCTTTTGTCCCTCAGGCTGTTACTCTTTTCAACAGTAATATCAGTAGATAGTGTCTGTCAACATGCTTTAGTGCTTTCGTACTAGCCCATTCAGTAGTTCACTGCACCATTGCTGTCACCAGAAGCACAGAAGAAATACACCATAAGTGTTTCTGATGCCAAGAGTGTTACAAAGGTAACAATACATCTGTTACAGTTGATCTCTTTACCTGAGAGTTATGGGTTATTTAATTATTTCAATGAGTGAATGATGATGCCATGTGTTGTATGGGCAGACAGTGAATTTCCCCATGAGGGATTAATAAAGTATTATTGTATTGTATTGTATTGTATTGTAATAACAATAATAATAATAATGAGTATTTGTATGGCGCCTAACCTCAAACTACAGTTCTATGCACTTCACAGGAAATTAATTATTTAAGTTATTAATTACAAAAACAAAACATAGAAAAATAGAAACCAAAATTACAGCACATCATCTAAAATACTAGTATTAATCTACACACATTCATGCACTCATCTACAATTTATGTCATTCCAGAGATGGGTTGCAATTACACACACACACACACACACACACACACACACACACACACACACACACACACACACACACACTGTCACAAAGTTCTAGGTGTGAAAGGGTCAAACATACCCGTAGCTGTCTACCTACCTCCCCTGAGCAGTTCTATTGCAGGTTTGTATTCGAACGTCTGACCGTCTATGGGATCGATCACAGGGCTGACGAGACTATGGGGATGCTGAAACACATCAATGTGTGCTGGTTATGTTTTACTCACAAAGCTCCTTGGCTTATATCAGTAAACACATGTATTCACACATTACACCCTGAGGATGAAATTGATCTTCTTTTCTTTTAGATACCTTTTGAAGTCTATGTCATCTGGAGACGGACTGACCATGATACAGTAGTTCAAGAGTAGCGTCGGAATAGCTTGGCGCCTACAGGCGCCAAGCTATTCTGACACCACCCTTGAACTATCATGGTCACTTCACATCCTGTCAGCATGTCAGAGCTTTATGGGTTAATTCATTTGAGACGTGCCATTTGAGACGTGCCGCCTCCGGAATCCGCGTATCTGGAGGTGGCACATCTCGAATGAGTTAACCACCATAGCATTATGAACTTCACTGCTGCAGCACAGCAAACAACACCTAGATGCAAGCAGATGTGGAGGCTCATGAGGATCTAAGCCTCTTGTTGGCCACTCGTGTGTGCACCACTGGTCTGTACGAATCACCAGCAAGAGACATAGATTCTCATGAGACCCTGCGACTGAAGGGGCTGATGAGAATGTAAGCTTCTTGCAGACAGCTGCTGGGGGTCATCTGTGCGTGCCTCTTGCATAATGCAGGGGATGGCTAGCGGACTGTATACCTGTTTGATATAGGCCAGAAGTGGTTCGAGCCACCCGTCAGTCACTTCACAATGGCTATCCACGAATGTGAGAACGGTACCCAGGGCAGCATCAGCCGCTATGTTGCGAGATCTTGCAGCACCTTGAACGGAAGAAAGTGGAAAGTTAAAAAATGAAATCTGTACCAAAATGGTGACTGTTTAGTGTGTAAAATGCAGAAGACATCCCAAGAAAGAAAGAAACACGCTTAGCAAAGACAGTTACAACACAAATTACTAGCCCTTTGTGTCTCGGTAGTGATTTTTGTCGTGATAATGATTCCAACAGGAATCATCGTCACAAAAACCAGTACCGACACGCAAAGGGTTAACTCATTTTAGACATTCCGCCTCCAGATACGCAGCATAAGCCATGTATCCGGAGGCGGCACGTCTCAAATTAGTTAATATTTTGAGTTTAAACTTGTTTGTATGTCTATTTTGAAAAAAGGTTTTAACGCTTGTAACGCTTGTTCAAAATAGGCATGCACACAAGAACACAACTTGCTATTTATCGTTTGATTCCTTATCGTAGAACGTTAGTACAACACCTTTCAGATTGTGAACAGAAAATGGGGTTACTGGCCCCAGCATGTCTATAGGAGATATAATTTGTGCATCGAAAATGGGGCTACGAGCATACACATAAATACACGTCTATTCCCAAAATTCCCATAGACATGTTTGGGCTAGTAGTAGCCCCATCTTTTATGCACACCAGCAAAGACTGTATGAAATTCTACGTACCAACCCATTTTGGCACCACCCTTAAACCATGCTGGTTTAAACTGCAAAATTAAACACAGTACCTATACAACAGCTGTAACCATTTTAGCTAGGTCCCCAATACTTGCAAAAACTGGATGAAGGCCAGTTCTGGGATCATTTTATCAATCCATGAAGATTCGAGGGAAGCTTAATGTGACTAAACAGTTATGAAATGTACAAGACACACCTTCGCGCTTGCTGTTACGAATCAAATGCACCTTGGGAACGTTGGCTAGTAACAATCCATCTTCTTCTGTCAGACAAATAAAAGTCAAAACCTTGGGATGAAAATAAGAAAAGATGATAACATGTTCATAGTTTTATATTAACCCTTTGACTGTTGGTAGCAGTTCTTGTCATGATGATTCCTGCAGGAATCATCATGACAAAAAGTGCTACTGACAGCCAAAGTATTAACTTATACAAGGCATGCACAAGGCAGCAAAAATGCCGCATCTCAAAAGTTAATTTCATTTGTGTTGTGTTTACTGGCATGTCTTGAACACTAACGTCACCACAGGTGTGCTAAATTTGATTGGCACCTCCAGGTGCTAATTAACCTATATCATACTGAGGCTAAAAGCTTCACATTTATGCAAGCTACATTATAGTACCATGTACTTACGGATAAGGATATAGACCAATGGCTTTAGCTCAAGGGTGGTGCCAGAATAGCTTGGCGTCTAGAGGCGCAAAGATATTCTGGCACCACCCTTGAACTATTTCAATCAAACTTATTTCACACACTGGTGTATTCCGAATGATAAGGGTTAAGCTATTCCAGCACCACCCATTAACTACCATGGTTGCGACAAAACCATATGGTGCATCTCTCAACATAGATAAAACATCAGAGCCCTTGAGCCAAGTGTCAAACAGTTCAGAATAGTCTACGACACATTTCATACAAATCAAGGTAGAATGGTTAACAATGATACCTCAAGGGGGCTGTCCCATTAGCTTGGCACTGAAGAAGTACCTCACACACAGGCACTAGCATTAACCCATATCATACTGAGGCTAAAAGCTTAAAATTTGTACACTGCCATATGCAAGCTACATTATAGTACTTACAGATAAGGATATAGACCAATGACTTTAGTTCAAGGGTGGTGCCAGAATAGCTTGGCTCCTCTAGGTGCCAAGCTACTCTGGCACTACCCTTGAACTATTTTAATCAAACTTATTTCACACACTGGTGTATTCCGAATGATAAGGGTTAAACTAGCATGGCTGAATGACAATTACTGTTGTCACTGAAGTCGTCCAAGAGAATCACCTCCTTCACATAGCGCAGAGGAGACCGAGTCAACACACTGTCGAACAGAAATGAGAAATTAGTCAACTGAAGAATCAGGGGCAGATCAGAGTCCTTCTTGAGGAGGGGTTTCCAACTTCTTGTTTGGGACTTTAACCTCCAACAGAAGGTGCCCAGAGGCCAAACCATGCTTTCCGCTATCCAAAAAATGGAAAAGCAAAATGAATTTGGGGTGTTAGGCACTGTTAGCTAAACCCCCCCCCCCCCCCCCCCCCCCCCCGAGTGTGAGGGAGGGGGTTTCCAGGGGTTCTGCCCCACCCCCTCCTCCCCACCACAAAATATTTATATGTTAAAATGCTATCCTCGCGCTGGGACCATATGGCGTTGAGGCGCGTCCCTGGGTGGTGGATAGGGGGTCCCTCGTGAGAGGGGTGCACCGAATGAAATAAGGTGCCGTGAACCAACATGGTCTAAGGGAAGGTGTCCCCGACAGAAAACCCCTGGTCCTCCTAGTAAGGGGGTTGGGCGTGGGGGTAGCTTCCCCACCCTGCAAAAAAGGAAATAGCTACAAAAACGCCGACGAAAAGACTAACATTCAGGCAGGGGTGTCTGCTGTCTCCGTTCCTCTTCCATAGACTGGGTCATGAAGATGACCACAGAGCACAGACGAAGTGGAATACAGTGGACACTGTGGACACAGCTTGACGACCTCGATTTTGCAGACGACTTGGCATTACTGTCCCACACTCATCAACAAATGCAGGACAAGACCACGAGGCTTGCTGACATCTCGTCCCAAGTGGGCCTCACCATTCACAAACAGAAAACAAAGACAATGAGGCTGAACGCAACCAGGGAAGAACCAGTCTTGCTTGCTGGCACCCCGTTGGAGGAGGTGGAGTCCTTCACCTATCTCGGGAGCATCATAGACAAAAAAGGTGGCACTGATGCAGATGTCAGAGCACGAATCGGTAAAGCCAGAGCAGCCTTTCTCCAGTTGAAAAAAGTGTGGAGCTCCAGAGAGCTGTCACAACACACCAAAGTCCAGATTTTCAACTCCAATGTAAAAGCAGTTCTCCTATATGGAGCAGAGACTTGGAGATTGACAAAAACCACAGTCAACAGAGTACAGACCTTCATGAACAGTTGCCTTAGAAAAATTTTGAAAATCCACTGGCCAGAGAAGATCAGCAACGTCAGACTCTGGGAGAGAACAGAGCAGATAACAGCAGAGAATGAAATTGGGCGAAGAAGATGGGGATGGATCGGTCACAGTCTGAGAAAGCCAGCTTCCAGTATCACTAGGCAGGCATTGTCATGGAACCCCCAGGGAAAGAGGAAAAGAGGTAGGCCGAGAAACTCCTGGCGTCGAGACCTCCAAGCAGACATCAAGAGACTGGGAACCACCTGGAGTAGAATCGAAGGAGAAGCACAGGACAGGAGTTGCTGGAGGTCTCTCGTCGACGGCCTATACCCGGGTAGGGGTGACAGGCGTAAGTAAGTAAAGTAAGTAAAATGCTATAACAAAGTGACTTGGTAGGAGTTTGGACACCCCAGATCCACCCCTGAGAATGATGCATGTACCATAAGCCACACAACAGTGCCAAATCATCCACACACAAAAACAAATCATACCAGTACATAAAGCATGTTATTCACTGTCAACATAAAACTGAAAGGCAGAGATGGCCGCTAGCTCTTAGATCCTAGAGAAGGTAAGTGCTTGCAGCAGGTAGGACAAGGCACTGGCAGCACCTTTTCCACCACGGAAATGTACTATTTACCTTACCAACAAGAATTAACTATTAATCCGTTGGAAACTGTGTTTCTGCAGTCTTCGTCAATTCAACATCAACAAGCCCTAGCTGTCCAATGAAGATGGATTCAAAGTGGTGCTAGAAAGAGGCATAGATCCTCATGAGCTTCCGCAGTCGTGGGGGCCCATGAGGATCTATACCTCTTGCAGGTGGGTGTGTTCAAATTTTCTCAGCACTGAACGGGTTAATGGTACAGGTCAGTCTCACTATTACATGCTCCTGTGGGTATCCAATACATTTGTATAACATGCACATGTGCTGGTCATGAGGACCTCCGATGAGCAAATGGTCCTTGGGTCAACATCGACCTTAGCCAAAGCTGTGTTCCTGACGTCAGCCCAAGAACCCCTTGTTTACAAAGTGGATTTTCTTCACAAATAAATTCAGCACTACAGTAATGTGACCACGAACAATGCGATCAGACTTGATGGCTCTCGGGTACCGAAATATGCAGAGGCTGACGTGTATGACCTGTAATAGTACATTGAAAAGGTGGTACCTGACGAGTGTGCGCAGCAGCGTGGATCTTGCCTCATTGTGGAAAGTGATGATGATGCTGGTCACAGGCAGTACACCTGACTTGGGTAGGAACTGCTCCTTACATCTGTATAGATCAGACACAAGGCAGTCAATCACTCCATCAGTCTATTAATCCATATACTGAGGCTAAAAGCTTCAAATTTGTACTCTGCCATATGCAAGCTACATTACAAAACTTACATATAAGGATAAAGACCAATGGCTTCAGTTCAAGGGTGGTGCCAGAATAGCTTGGTGCCTAAAGGCACCAAGCTATTCTGGCACTACCCTTGAACTAACTATTTTAGTCAAACTTCTTTCATACACTGGTGTATTTCGAATGATAAGGGTTAATCAGTGAAGTAGCCAGCCGGCCATGAATCGGTAAATTAATCCAGGCAGCCAGTCAAGCCATCCATCACTAAATTATTCATTTCATCTATCAATCAGTTAATCCGTCTGTCTATCACCCCTCCCCCCTCCACCTCATTTTACCCCTTTCCTCCATCCACCCAATAGGGCTCGGGAAGTTCCCTGCGTTGCCTAGCAGCGTCGGCGCATAAGCTGCCATCTTAAGAGGATAGAATAGTCTTCAAATAGTAGCGAAGTAGTGTTTCAACACGTTTTTCTTCATGTTTCTTCTTCTTTGGAAACAAACAAAAACAGATTCTGGTTAGCGGTTTCCTACAGTGATGGCAAGACTTGCTGTTATTGCCTACAGCACGTCAGGACTTTCCTGACATTGTCCTGACAGCGATTTCAGCCTGATGAGGGCCTTATCGTAAAATCTCTCAAGATGACCGCCAAGACTAACATGACGTCAGCTTCCTGAGCCATATACTCGATCTTCACCTCCACATGTGTCTGCAGGTCTCTCTCTCTCTCTCTCTCACCTGACCCCTCCCCCCCCCCTTTCCCCACCTCAGACCCCACCCCACTCAACAGCCTGACCTGCCTGGCCGGACATCAGGGACAGGTCGATCAACAGGCAACTGATGGCTGGACACAATGTTAAAACCATGCCGCTTGCTGGGATTTCTCTCATCTCCCTCTTCTAGTTGACCGATATAACGGGATGAGTCCACTGATTTGGGGTCAAACAGCACCTGCAAACACACACACACAAAAAATATTTCACAGTACAGGCCAGCCTCAGTATATTGCAGTATCCAGAGGCTGTAAACTTAACCCTTTGGTTCGGTTAACCTGTCTAACCCCAGGGCCGTAATTCCCAAATTTTAGAGGTGCCATTTTACAACGATGTACCAGTTCCAGGAGACAGATCGACCATGATAATTCAAGGGTAGTGCCAGAGTAGCTTGGCGCCTGATGGCGCCAAGCTAATCTGGCACTACCCTTGAATTATCATGGTTGATCAATCAACTGCTGTAGGGCATTGGGGCTAAATGGGCTAAAATGAGACGATGTTATTCTTAATCGCTTTCCTGTAGTGCTGAGTTTGCATAGATTTGGAAAGAAATATCAACTGGTAAGCCAAAGATCCTTGGGCTGACGTAAACCCTAGCTAACCGTGGATCTTCTAAGGCTGTCGGCCTGAGGACCTCTTGCTCACCAGGCTTCCCCCGTCAGTGGGAGCCAGAGACTTGTGCCCGTTATATATCAGATACAGCGGTATATTGAGGCTGACCGGTGCAACCTGTCTGCTGCTAGCCGGGTTTGTACTCCACAGTCATTAACCCATGGCGTGTCGGTGGCAGTTTTTTGTCGCGATTATTTCTAAAGGAATTATAGTGACTAAAACCGCTACCGACACGCAAAAGGTTAACATTTGATTTCTCTACTCACCGGTTTTCAAATTTTATCATAAATTTAACAGCCCATATCGGAAAGTTCTGTTAGGCATGAGGATGGGGGTGGGTGAAGAGGGGGATGGTGGTTGTTGACGGCACTGACAAAAGTGACATTGTCTTTAACCCATTCATCCCTGATGCACTACAGCAGGAGATGGGTCGACCATGATAATTCAAGGGTAGTGCCAGATTAGCATGGCGCCTGTCGGCGCCAAGCTAATCTGGCACTGCCCTTGAATTATCATGGTCGATCCATCTCCTGCAACTGGTGCATAGTCATTCGATGACGCCTCCAAAATTTGGGAAGTGACGGCCGTCGGGCTGAATGGGTTAAGGAGTTTATAGTTATTTCTATGAAAGTCAAATTAACCCATTTAACCCTGATGCACTATGACAGGAGATGGATCTACCATGATAATTCAAGGGCAGTGCTTGATTAGCTTGGTGATAAGCTAATCTGGCACTACACGAGAATTATCATGGTCAATCTATCTCCTGCAGCTGGTACACAGTGGTTAGGTGACACCTCTGATATTGGGGAAATGCGTCTGGGGGATTACATTTAGGGTGGGGAGAGGGGGCAGTAGGGGCAGTTACCACATAAAATCCCCAAGGTCGAAATTCACAGATTTGGGAGCTACACTGTGTTCTGAGGACTACATTACAGTTTATTTCACTAGAAGAAAAACCAGACCTGTATCAACTGTAGTTCACTCCTAACACAACAGATAAACCCTTTGGTGGTGCTTTTTGTCAAGTTAATTCCTTCAGGAATCACCTCAACAACAAGCACCACCAACAGCCAAAGGGTATAAAGAACACAATGACTGGAGACAGATCGACCATACGTTCAAGGGCAGTGCCAAATTTATTATTTTTGGCACCTGGCACCTCTCATAGGTGCTATTCTCTATTCAGGCGTTTCCTGTAAACTTGACTATCAGGATCAGTCTATCATGCACACAGGCATTAGCAGAAATACTTTCAGAGGACACTTCTCAAATTTGGTGAATTTCCAGCTTCCACATTTTGACTAATTAACCCTCTTAACCCCACAACCACATTTCCAAACTTTTAGAGGGATTATCTGACTATGTACCAGTTGTAGGAGATGGATTGATCATGGTAGTTGAATTATCATGATCAATCCATCTCCTGCTGCAGGGTCCTGGGTCTAAATGGGTTAAGTGATTTAAAAGGGTAGACAGTGGACTGGTTATAGGGCTGGGGAAGCTGAAGTCATCATACTCATGCTAGTCGTGGCGGCCATCTTGAGAGGATATGGGACTAAGGCGCTCATAGGGAAATCGCTGTCAGGACAATGTCAGGAAAGTCCTGACGTGCTATAGGCAATAACAGCAAGTCTTGCCATCACCATAGGAAACCACTAACCAGAATCTGTTTTTGTTTGTTTCCAAAGAGGAAGAAACATGAAGAAAAACGTGTTGAAACACTACTTCGCTACTATCTGAAGACTATCCTATCCTCTTAAGATGATGGCTTCCCGAGCCCTATAACCATCTATACTCTCAAAGTTTCATGAAAGAAGCCAACCTGAGGCCAACTGCATGAGTTAGTTTAGTCCTGCGCAGGCCACTCAGTATAACAGAGCTCCTTGCTTAGTGGTCTGCACAGGATTAAAACTCTGCTCATGCAACTGGGGCCTGATGGACTGTAACTGCCAGGCATGCCAATCCTCCAACAAACTGTCATCTATGTTATGCCTGCTGATCCCAAAGTCAACAAGCTGAGCAATCACTGTTGAAGAGGGCTTCCAAAGGGATGTAGGCAAATGGGCCTAATCCCAACCAGACTAAAAGGGTAGATTTTTACAAGCCCCTGCTTTTGCATGGCCTGTGAGAATCTATGCATTTCGCAGATAGAAGGACCAGTGGTACTGTTGAAATGAGGGGCGATGCGCCGGGCCTTTAATCCTGTAACCTCCGCAAACAACTTCAAGCACCTGATCAACGTGACCTTGTATGTCTTTCTCATTTCTTTCTCAGTGAGGCCTACCGGCACTGAGCCGGGAACGGAACTGCTGCATCGTAGGGATGGGGGGGGGGGGGGGGGGGGGCAGAGAGAGTCTCTGTGTCAGCCCCACCCCAAAGGCTCGGGCACGCACACCGGCCACGACTATGACAATTGCAGGACTGAATACTTGGTAAAGTTGTACAGTACGGCCGTGCGTGACAGCTGACATAACACCACAGTTTGTGCAGTAGTCTGTTGCGACCTTTCACATACTCCCTAATATCAAATACACGGTCTACTGAGAATGTATTATTTTACATCACCCCACCCAACCCCTCGCCTCCCCCTGCCCTTTTACTATAAAGAGTCCATAAACAATTAACCCTTTTCATCCTGATACACCGTATTATTGCTTGAAATAAATTAAACCATGATAGTTCAGTCAAGGGTCTGTGGTGCCTGACTCAGTGAGGTGCCAAGCTATTCTGGCACCACCTTTGAACTAAAATGGCTGATCTGATATTGCGCTATATTAGAAGAGTTATATATTATTATTATCTACTCTCCTAATCTGTACTGTACGCAGCCTGCATAGAATAATTAATATGCAAATTTTAAAAAATCCGCCTCGGGATGTAATGGCGGGTTAAGAGGCATAGTCTAGTAACTTGAAGCCTCTCAGCTGCATGAAATTTTTCATGCTCCCCCCCCCCCCCCACCCCCCACCCCCACCCCCCTCGGCCTTACAGTATACTTTTCAAAGTCTGCATACATGTATAACTATTACTTGAATTGTGTTATTCAGTCATATCGTCTTAGGTCATACTCAGTACTACAAAATTCATCCTGCTGCCTGCCTGCAACTACTGGAAAAGTCGGTACCGACGAAGAAAGAAACCCAGAATAACTTGTCTGCCTCACTTTGTTGCTGTTCGCGCGCGTCGGAATCTGTTATCACCAAAAACACAGGATACTGTTACTCGTACACGCATTTCCACTGCCAACATTTCTGAATCCTCGCTAACCCATTACATCCTGCGATGGACTGAAATATATATATATATATATATATATATATATATATATATATATATATATATATATATATATATATAATAATTATGCCCCATGAGATCTACACTGATCACAGCTCTGGAGACAGATCGACCATGATAGTTCAAGGGTGGTGTCGGAATAGCTTGGTGAGTAGGCGCCAAGCTATTCCGACACCACCTTTAAACTATCAGTATCATGGTCGACTGAAATACATCCCGTCAGGGCTTCATGGGCTAATCCACTATACTTAACATGTATAAGTCTTGGGAGAGCGATCGACAGCTCAAGAGTAGTGCCTGCGTAGCTCAACGTGGCACCTAGAAAGGCGCCGTGCTAATCAGGCGCTATTCTATCGCCGTCTAGTCATGTCCTGCTGGAAGTATTTTTTTGTTGTCGCTGAAGATAATTATGTTACAATGAAGCCCTTCAGTACTTACGTCTGTGGGAAGGAGCAGAGCCTGAAAGAGTCCACTGTCTTTGGCGAAATACAGGAATCCGAACACAAAACTTCCAATGAGTAGTATAACACCCAGCAGTCTCTTCCTTTTCCTCATGCTGCTGATGACAACCAAAGCGATTCAGTGATACGGCATCGCCCGGCAATGACAACCACGTAGAATTATGAGAATCTCTGCAGTACGAGTGATGCAGCGTTGTTGCCAAGTACAGCGGGAGTTCGGGAAACCCTCGGAGCGTGCTTACTTGACTAAGAGTGTACTTAACTGAGGCACCGACGCTTTGTAAAGCGCTCTCACGGGTCATCCATCTCGCAGTAAGCTCAAGGGCGTTATAGGCCGATGTCGGCCGCATTTAGCCTGTGCGCAGCCGTTGTGTGCGGGCTATTTGCGGCCGACATCGGCCCTATGTTCCTGTGCTTATTGGGCTGAGTGGCTGTATTCCTTGTCCAAACAGAAAGTCATTTTCCTGCCTGTCTTTGTCCTTCCTCTCTTGTGTTAGTCAGTGTATGCATTATCACACAGCACAATGTGCTTGGTCAGTTGCGGTTTTGTTTGTTTTAGAACTTGAGAATCACACATGCTGACTAGTTTGTTAAGAGTATCCTTTACCATAGGCATATTCAGTATTGCAACAAAAAAGATAGAACTGTAGCTCTTGGTGTTTGCCCAATGCGCAAAAGGCCAATGGGCCAACTTCGGCTGCCGATGGCTTTTCCACACTGGATGTACACCAAGCCTAATCTGTTAAATTGTTTTTTTACTATGCTCGTGAATTTAGCACATAACTGTGAACAAAGGACTTGATCTTTTCAAATCTTTCACAGAATTAGAAATGTTTTGTGCTAAGTCATCTCAATATGAATACTGTTTTCCTCTTTTCCTGTGCAAAGGACCCAATCATAGGTTTGAATATTCACTACAATGCCCCTTTCAATGGCCTCTAGAATATATTTTTTTATATAAAAATAAAAAGTAGGTATTCAATGTGTTTTGGGTTTAGTAGTGTGGCCTTACTTAAAATGTTATTGTTAGTTTTTTAGTATGTGCCCACTCCATAAAGTTTTCCCTTCTTTGACACATGTATTGATATATTGTATAACAAGCAAATTAATAGTCATGAATTTGCTGGATATGCTTTCCTTCCCAAAATCCTTTGCAGGCCCAACAAATTCAATCTTGATACAATCCTTGCACCTGTCAATACAGAAATGTGAAATATGTTCATACTGCAATATTAATTAGTTCCTTACCTGCAGTAGTGATAAAATACTTCTTAGTGAATGTACGCTCAAAATTTCTTTCCCATACACACGCATGAACAGTGAGCAGATGCCAGGAAACGAGCGAAATGAATCCGGCTAAATGAGTGAAATTGACAAGTCGTGCACTAGCAATAGCGTAAGCGAAAACCCGAGAAAAAGGCAAAATAAACAAACCTACTGGTATTTTACAAACCTACTGTGATCTAATTATGAGTAGAAAATGCTGATTTTTCATAGTCAGATGAAATCTGTGTGCTCAGTCGATAGTCAGAAACGCACTCGTCTGCCAATTACATGTTTTGTCTGAACACCGCAATCAGTTGCAAACTGAAGGACATGAGGTAAAGCCAAATTTTTCTTCTTAAAGTGCCGATAACAAATAGATGGAATTACTTGACCCAAATCAAAATGTCCTCATCTACAACTCGGACATTTTGATTCGGGTCTCGTAATCACATGTACCTGTTATTGGCACTATATCAAGCAAAATGTGGCTCAGTATAATATAAACACTATGTATGTCTCTGATGAAGTTGAGTGCACAAGCCGGCATGGATGATTGTTGTCAAGATTTTGTTATCATTGAGAGTTGTATGGTGTATCCTTTATTAGTTTTTATATTATGTCTTTTTATGTGAGTATTTATTGTTAGCGTGTCCATTTTGTTCTTTTTATTTTTCTTGTACATTTTGTTGTGTGGGTGTGTACGTTGGGGAGTATATATGTGTTGTAGGTTACAAGGTGCATGTATGTTAGTACATGTATGTTATTTGTATGGCGTCTAGAGCTTTTTTACTGAAAATATAGGCGTCTTAAAAATATACATTATTATTATTATTATTATTATTATTATTATTGTGTAATAGATCACCACTTAACACGGGTAGTAGTAATTTTATACATGTAGCACGTTAGTGCTATTTGCTACTACCCGTGTAGCTGATCAGATACGCAACGATCATCCCATGCCTGCGGGCGAGTGTAGTATGGCGCATGACAAATTGGAAGGAGGGAATAGAGAGAAAGGGGGTCGGGGGGGAGGGGGGGGGGGTCGAAAGAAAGAGACAAGATCTGTGAAGTCGCGTGACAAGGGCTCCTAAACTGTCGAGCTGCGTCGATCTCTGCAGTCGACTACAGCTGTTGTGACTGTTGACTTTACACCTCGGGTCTGCTAAGTTTGAGAAGACACATACGCAAATCTGAACGTGCCTGCGGTCAGCCTGCAAGAGTTAGTGTAAATCTGTTTGTTGTAGATGGAAGTATTCTATTATAGACTGCACGTTTACATGGGCAGACGCCACAGAGTAGGCGAAATTTTTACACTGATTATTTTCCCCCGTGCATGTTTCGAACCATCTAGCTCTGTGACGAGTTCTTCGTAGTATCAGTGTACACGTGTCACATGTTTTGTTTTCAACACGCATTGTTGTGACTGTTGATTTTCACTCTCTCAGTGTTAGTGTGTGTGTGTGGGAGAGGGAGGGGGAGGGGGGGGGTCATAGTGAAGGTTTAAAATTCAAGCGCTCAGAAACTCGCCGAGGCACCAGTTCAAGTTGTGAGTTAGTGGGTCTGGCAATAATTGCACAGCTGCTCAAAAGCTTGCAGTTGATTCTAATAATCTCTCTCTCTCTCTCTCTCTCTCTCTCTCTCTCTCTCTCTCTCTCTCTCTAGCCGACTATGTATATTAAGTGTCAGTGTAGAGTAGCAGCCGCCCGGACAGGGTAAGAAGAGAGGCATTCGTGGCATGCCTAAAACTTTCCTGAATAACTTCAGTGAAAACGTTTCATCATCTCTCGCGACTGAACTCTTGTTTTGTCTTCACGTATCAGTCTTCTCTGGGATCACGAGGATGAAAAACTCCACATAGTGCGGATACGGAACGCTGCCGGGGTCCAGTTAAGCTGAACTTGAATATGAGTCATCGGACAATAGTCTTTCGGTAGCGTAGCTGCATGATACCAAAAGACTGTTAACCGGGGTCCGATTGGTTGAGATGTTTTCTTTGCGGTTTCGTTGGGCTGTCGTCTGTTTTGGCGCGGTTAATTTACGCGTGCACGTGTCACGCAGGGACGTAGCGGGCCGCTCCGGCGGCGACCGCCGGTGTACGGCCCCGGCCGTGGCTTTTTGGAACAAAACCGCTGAGAGAGAGGAACCTGTCGTCAGTGGTTTCAAAATTGACTTCTCCGAACCAAAGCAAAACCGCGGCGACCTCCCACTGGCACTGGAAACTATCCGCTTATCCCAACGCGCCGGCGGCACACCGCCGCAACCAATAGTCCGGCCTCCACTGAAACGGCGGGGCGGCCACTGAAAGAAAACGGAACTGAACCAGAAACCGAAAAACCGCCAGGTCTTTGAACTATGGCGGAGCGACATCCAAGAAATCATTGGACCAGCACTGACACAACTGAATGGCCGAGAAAAAGAAAAAGTAAAAAGCCGAAAAATACATATGGACGAAAAACTTCCCACACCGACGGAATCCTAGCGGCGGCATCAGTCTTCAAGTTTCTCGATTGACTGAACCCTACGGTATTCAGTCTTTGAATGGGTCGACCTCATGGGCCTTTGCAGAGACAAGGGAACAAGGAAACAAATAGAATACCTCTTCATATACTTTGAGGGCAGACTACAGCTAAAAGCTTTGTACGCCTACGACATGATCCGGCAGTCAACGGGCCGCGTTACTAATACTTAGATCGACTACGGAACCCTGAAACACCGCAGACAACCACGGAATTGCCCCACCAATACTACTGAATCAAAACTAAGGATACAACATGGAAAGAACGCACCACCACTCCCCACTGGCCTTTCCAAGTGATAGTGTGAGCGAGAGTACATCCTTTTGAACACTACAAAATGAACCACAAAACAAACTACCATAAAAACCTAACAACAAAGGTTTACTCAACAAAAACAAAAGGGTCAGCACGCTGATGAAGGCAGCCCTTAGCCAATAAAGTTAAACATGCCTGAAATACATCTGACAGCTAACACAAAACGTGACAGATTTGTGAATTGTCATATCAGGCCATCACATAGTGGTGTGCGATGTACAGACACCTTTTTCCCAAAATGAGATCACTCATGCACGAGGCTCGATTGAACCATTTAATGGTACTTCACGTCCACAAGTCTAAAACTGACTCACTCAACTTGATTCGTGTTGCCAACAACTTTGTGGCTTCTGCAGCATGTAGGCAAACAGTTTTTGGGACATCATTTCTGAGCTGGATGAATGTGCTTCAAAATTCCTGTGCAACACTAACAGTGCTGTCAAAGTTGACTCGGGACTGAGATGCAAAGCTTTTGCGATGAACATATCTTCATGGATTATATCTCTTCTTTAATTTTGTTTCGCAATTCTCATCTACAACAAACGACCTTCAACTCGGACATGTTGTTATCTTCTAACTACAGAAATGCGAATTTGTTTACTAATTAATTGGTTTATCCAAGACCACTTGAAGGATTTAAACAATTGTGACATTTCCCAATTTTTGATTCCAAGCCAGCATATCATAGGTAATTCTGTCTTTGGATGTGAATGTTGTTTCTTTAAAATAGAGATAACATTTTAGTATAATAAATAAGCTTCTGGTCGCCATCGTCCCTCAAATAGTTTTAAAACTTTCCGACTTTTTCTGGTAACCACCAAACTACTTTTCTCATGCCCGCTACGACCCTGGTGTTCAACTGCTACCTTAACATTTTCCACTTCGGTTTGATCAGATCATATTCAGCCATTAGTGTTTAGCCCAAAAATCTATCTAGGAAAGCTATAATACGTTCCCGTCCAAAATGGATTTGCCCCTTCATGAGATTTTTTTTTTTTTAACTTGACTATAACTGATTATCATTGAAAAGGCAGTCGGCTGAATTTTGGTACTGTGCACACTCGACGCCCGGTTTGACTGACGTCGCATATTAGTGTTGCTGGAGCTGCCAGCTTCGTTATTTTTGGGCGTAAATCTTGTGAGCCCGAAACTACCTGCATCAATCTGTCCACGTGAATCCACATACATGCTTAGTCGTGAATCTACCCAGTGGAAAATTGTGATGCCGAAATTCCAGTCTGTTGTATCTAGACACCTGGTTAAGCACAAAATATAACCTCAACTAAGCCGGCATGAATCCAGACAGGCCTGAATCCGCCCAAGCAGCACATATCTACATTAGATACATTCACACTGAGACACCAGCAGCACGTCACCCTTCTCAGTGTGTACTCCCCAACCCTCCTGGCAGAGCCTGCTGAAAAGGACAAGTTTTACACTGACCTGCGCAGCCTCCTACAGAGTACCCCTGCAGACGACAAAGTCATCATCCTTGGCGACTTCAACGCCAGAGTGGGCCAGGACTCTGAAGCCTGGAAAGGAGTCCTCGGCAAGCATGGCGTGGGGAACTGCAATGACAATGGCCGCCTACTGTTGGAGTTCTGTGCGGAGCAGCAACTGGTCATCACCAACACTACTTTTCAGCAAAAGGACAGTCGAAAGACCACCTGGATGCATCCTCGCTCCAAACACTGGCACCTTATCGACTATGTCCTAGTGCGTCAGAGGGACCGCAGTGACGTCCTCCTCACCAGAGTGATGCCCAGCGCAGAGTGCCACACTGACCACCGCCTTGTCCGCTGCAAACTCAGGCTCCACTTCAAGCCAAAACCCAAGAAATGGGGGCCCCCCAAGAAAAAGCTTGACGTTGCCAGCCTTCAGCGTGACGATGTGAAAGCTGCCTTTCAGACAGATTTACAGCGCAGGCTCAAAGACACAGCGGACCCAGTAGACTCCTCCCCTGAAACACTTTGGGAACAACTGAAAACTGCTATTGCAAAATCCTCTGCAGAAGTCTTGGGTTTCGCCAGAAAGAAGAACAAAGACTGGTTTGACGAAAACGATGTAGAGATCCAGGAACACCTAGCAAAAAAAAGAGCCGCCCATCAGGCCCACCTAGCCCAGCCTTCCTGCCCTGTGAAGAAGTCTGCCTTCCGCCTCGTCTGCAGCAGTCTCCAGCGCAAGCTCAGAGATCTCCAGAATGAGTGGTGGACCAGACTTGCACAGAGGACCCAGCTTTGTGCTGACAGTGGTGACTACAGGGGCTTCTACGAAGCACTGAAAACAGTGTATGGCCCCAGGCACCTGGTACAAAGTCCCCTGCGAAGCGCGAATGGCCAGGCACTCCTCACAGATAATACCTCCATCTTGAACCGCTGGTCGGAATACTTTCAGAGCCTCTTCAGCGCTGAGCGCACTGTTCAAGAAGCAGTCGTCCTACAAATCCCACACCTCCCAGTAAAGGTTGAATTGGACGAACCTCCCACCGCTGAAGAGACCCTCACAGCCATCCACCAGCTCAAGAGTGGCAAAGCAGCAGGCATTGATGGAATACCGCCAGAGATCTGGAAACATGGAGGCACAGCACTGCACAACAAGCTCCATGACCTCTTTCTCTGCTGCTGGGAGGAAGGAACACTACCAAAAGATCTCCGTGATGCAGTCGTTATCACCCTGTACAAGAACAAAGGCGAGAAGTCTGACTGTTCCAACTATCGGGGAATTACCCTGCTGTCCATTGCTGGGAAAATCCTTGCAAGGCTGCTCCTGAATCGGCTGGTACCTGCCATCGCTGAAGACCAACTCCCAGAGGGCCAGTGTGGCTTCAGAGCAAACAGGAGCACCACCGATATGGTCTTTGTGCTGAGACAGCTACAGGAGAAGTGCCGCGAGCAGAACAAAGGTCTGTACGTAACATTTGTCGACCTAACAAAAGCGTTCGACACTGTGAGCAGGCAAGGCATGTGGCAGATCCTGGAGCGACTTGGCTGTCCCCCAAAGTTCCTCAACATGATTGTCCAGCTACATGAGGACCAGCAAGGCCAGGTCAGACTCAACAATGATCTCTCAGAACCATTCCCTATTCTCAACGGCGTAAAGCAGGGCTGCGTGCTGGCACCGACCCTCTTCACCATCTTTTTTAGCATGATGTTGAAGCAGGCCACAGTGGACCTCGATGATGACGATGCAGTGTACATCAGGTATCGTCTCGATGGCAGCCTGTTCAACCTCAGACGACTGCAGGCCCACACGAAAACCCTAGACCAACTGATTCGTGAGCTGCTTTTTGCTGATGATGCTGCCCTCGTTGCACACACAGAGAGAGCCCTGCAGCGCATCACGTCTTGCTTCGCAGATGCTGCCCAGCTCTTTGGACTCGAGGTCAGTCTGAAAAAGACAGAGGTCCTCCATCAGCCGGCACCCAAGACAGTGTATCGCCCTCCTCACATCACCATTGGCGAGTCTGAACTAAAGTCAGTGCACCAGTTTACTTACCTTGGCTGCATTATCACGTCGGACGCCAAGCTGGACAAGGAGCTTGACAGCAGGCTGGCAAAAGCGAACAGCGCTTTCGGGCGACTTTTCAAGCGGGTGTGGCACAATCAACAGCTGAAAACAGGCACCAAGATCAGCGTGTACAGAGCTGTGGTCCTCACCACCCTGCTGTATGGTTCCGAGTCCTGGGCCCTCTACCGCAGCCAACTACGACTCCTCGAACGCTTCCACCAGCGCTGCCTGCGTACCATCCTGGGCATTCACTGGAGTGACTATGTCACCAACGTCGAGGTCCTTGAACAGGCTGAAACTGTGAGCATCGAGGCTTTGCTGCTGCGGACACAGCTCCGCTGGGCGGGGCATGTCTCCAGGATGGAGGATCATCGCCTACCAAAGATCACCCTGTTCGGCGAGCTTGCTACTGGACACCGTGACAGAGGGGCACCAAAGAAGAGATACAAAGACTGTCTCAAGAAGTCACTTAGTGCCTGCCAAATCGACCACCACCAGTGGTCTTCGCTTGCTGCCGACCGTGACACCTGGCGCTCCACCATTTACAAGGCAGCTGTCTTCTTTGAGGACTCTCACAGATCTAGCCTTAAGGACAAGCGGCTCAGGAGAAAAAACAGAGATGCCGCAGCTCAGAACCCTGGCCATACCTTCCCCTGCAGCCACTGCGGTCGAACCTGCCTGTCTCGGATTGGCCTCCGCAGCCACGAACAAGCCTGCAGACGTCGTGGGCAACTCCTATAAAATCTTCGTTCGCGAAGTCAAGCCAAGAGACATTCACACCTGAGTGATTAACACTGGGTAGATTTTTGCTGGGGGGATTGATGTTGGGTAGATTCAGTTACGCCCAAACTTTAGCGAAATGATTATTGACCCCTTCTGCATTTAGTCTAGCAGATTATGCAATTTTTGAAGGGTTAAGTAGTTCTTCAAAAGATAAACGCTGGTTCACTTAGTAATAATGAGTTGTGTGCTCAAGGAAAACTGAAGGGAGGGTTGGGGTCACCAGGGCCGGACCCAGGGGGGGTTACCTGGGTTCCGGAACCCCCCCCCCCTCCCAACTAAAAAAAAAAAAAAAGTGAATTTTTTTTTATGCAAAGGGAGTTCCAAAGTTTTATTATTTTTTTTAATTGTTTTTAAAACATTGCAGTTTTTAGTCACTTTTGATCCAAGGCACAAAGAGTTATTTATAGACAATTCAACGGAAATCCATTTCAAGGGATCCGTTTAAACGTCCAAAACGTTTTCCCGTTGAAACGACCAAGTAACCCAACCCCTAACCCTATTATTAGTAAATGCAGCCATATTTTCTTGTTCTGGCCGCAAGCCTCTTCCAGCGCCTTCACCTTGATACAGCCCTAATCCCCCAAAAACGACTTTTTAGAAAGATTAATTAAGACGCTAAGTTGATAATTATGATAATTCGTTGTAACGAACATCCGTTGAAACGACCATCATTGAATCGTCCAAAAACATCGTTGAAATGGATTTCCGTTGAATCGACCAGGTACCCAAAAGAGTTGCTCTCCTTCAGTGCACGTCTTTCCGAGAAAGATCAGTGAAAAGACGTCTGACGTCATTAAGGTTTGTGGGGGGAAGTTTAAATCTAGATCTATTTTCTTTGGTAACACTTCACTTTTGCTGTCTCCTCGAAAATGCCGAAACTGAAAAAAACAGATGCTGATGGCAGTAGGCGACTGTCATGCTGGTTTTCATCAAGCTCCATTTCAGAAGGTGGGTACATTTTTAAATCCAATTTTGTCTCATAAAAGAAATGTAGTCAGTAGAACTAGGTAAAATTCACCCATTCCGAATTCGATTCAAATGAGCACGTGGCGATGGCGCCGGTACTTCCTTCCTGTGAGTGTAGCCTACGCTGTAGGAGCTGATACTAGCTGCATATAATGAATATCATAGATATAAAACAGCCCCACTTATTAAAATACCAAAACAGGTAACAATTAAAGTAATGCATAGCCTAAAATTTATTTCACAAAGTATTATGATATATAACTTTAAAAATGTCAATTTAAAAAATAAAGATATCGGCATCAATGATCAATATTGCTTTTATATTTATAAAAAAAAATCTTTGGACGGCAAAATATCGTTTTCAATAACAAAACCAAGGGCTAAGTTATAAGGTATCGTTATCACTAGTGCAGCTTACTAGCTATGTATTGTGACGTAAATCTCTTCGGAGAGCAAAACAGAACCGTCTTGATGGGAAACCATAGCCTATCTGACGCCACTTGTTGACAGCGTCGCCATAAATTGTGACGGCAACATAGCCTTTCCGGGTGCGAAACCGTCATGACGACTTCGGTTTCTGGAACGACAAGAAGCCATCATGACGGCATCCCAACCACTGCCTTTTTTACATAATAAAATGAAAAATAAAAATGTGCTGAAATTTTGCCAACTGCTGAAAATCAGCAAATTTGTTAACAGTTCCTATGCCTGTGAACAACGTGCTACAAAATAAGATTATTCACCCTTAGGCCTTTTGTTGATGAAATTTAAAATAAGCTAAGAACTAGTCAGAAAACCACTGTTTTTCTTTTTTTTTATATTAAATTATTATTATAAAATTGTAGTAGACGTGTTAACACCTGCAATGCATAATCATATATAAGATGTTGAAAAGACGGTTCTATTTTATTTTACATTTTTGTTGTTGCTTTTAGGATAATTTCATGTTTTAATTTTTATGTTATGTCTTTGTTTTTTCTTTTTTTTTCTTTTTGTTTGTTGTTGTTGAGTAAATTGTAAAGCGCTTAGAGCTGTTTACAGGTAAGCGCTATATAAGAAAACTTTTAATAATAATAATAATAATAATAATAATAATAATAATAATAATAATAATAATAAAAGTTGTTTTTCTAAACGGCAGATGATGCAGTTCCTCGAAAGAGACAAAAATCAACCCAAAGTGAGACCACTGGCAGTGGAGTTTGAAACAGTGACATGGGAACAAGTAAAAGCAGTGTTGGTGAGTAATTTACTGCCCCCCCCCCCCCCCCCTCTCCAAAAAAAAAAAATAATAAATTAAATACAACCTGAAATTGATACGTGATTGAGTGTTTCAATTTAATAATTAATATTAAACAAAATGACTGGTGGGTTCCATTGGCTATCATTAGCCTGAAGAAGACTCTACGAGTCATAAGGTAGCAAAGATTTTGTCCATCATTTGGGGGGAGGGGTCTAAAAAGAAAAGCTGTTATTTCAGATCATAAATATATATCTAAGCTTGACTGAAGTGTGTAAACGAAGACATATATATGCTTTAAATGTAATTATCTTGTTGCAGGTCTCTCTCTCTCTCTCTCTCTCTCTCTCTCTCTCTCTCTATGATCTCTCTCTCTCTCTCTCTCTCTCTCTCTCTCTCTCTCTCTCTCTCTCTCTCTCTCACAGTTACACACACAATCGTTTTAGTATTTCAGACTTCTCATAGACCCAACTTTTATTTGTATTTCAGACTTCTCCTCAAGCATTGATCAGCCTGCCCGGGGCCTGCTTTCTGAATCCTCTGCCATGCCAATGACCAACCAGCCTGATGTGAGCCTGCTTTCTGACTCCTCTTCAGATTTCTCCTCTCAGATCACCAGCAACAAAAATATCGATTTTGGTGAAGTCAATTTCAAGAAACACACACGAGTCGTTTCACTGTCAAACAGTGACAAGGAGCATCTGCTAAGGCAACACTGGAGACCATCACCTGGTTTTCAGTTTCCAACAACAGTGATAAACAACAAGAACCGAAAATTTCAGCATGAGTGGTTGCAAAAGTACTCCTGGCTTGTGTATTCTCCTTTCGAGGATGGGGCTTACTGCAAGTATTGCCTATTATTTGCAAAGTCTACTGAAAACCTGGGCAAGTTTGTGAAGACGCCATGCAAGAACTGGAATAAAGCCTGTGGTCAGATCAAAAAGCACTCGTTATCACAACACCACAAAGATGCAATGGCAAATGGAGAGCAGTTTTTGACAATCATGGATAAACCAGAGCAGAGCATCGCCAGTGAAATCAATCAGAAAAATGCAGAAAACATCGCTGCAAATCGACAAGTTCTGACAAGCCTCTTCAGGATTGTTGAAGTGTGTGGAAGACAGGAGTTAGCTCTGAGGGGCAACTGTGATGATGGCATTCTTCAGAGTGAGAACAGAAGCAATTTCAATGCCCTTTTGAATCTGTGCATCAATGCAGGAGATGAAACTCTCCGGAAACTTCTAGATACATGCGATAAGAAGGCCATATACATTTCAAAAAGTACACAAAACAGAGTGATAGAGGTTCTTGGTGATCAGATCCGCAACAAGATTCTTGCAGAAATTATTGCAGCAAAACAGTTTACCGTGCTTGCTGACGAAGTCACAGACAGCTCAAACTGGGAACAACTTTCAATTATATTGAGATTCGTCGATGGAAGTCTGAAAGTTCGTGAAGAGTTCCTGGCCTTTGTCCAGTGCAGAGATACCACAGGTCAAACACTTTACAACAAGATTGTTGAGTGTCTGGCCTTGTGGGGGCTTTATTTCAACAATGTTAGAGGACAAGGTTATGACGGGGCCGCAAACATGGCAGGAAAGTTTAAAGGAGTGCAGGCACGTTTTCAAGCAAGGAACAACAAAGCACTGTACTTTCACTGTGCTTCCCATAGCTTGAGTCTGCATTGTAAAAGCATGCGGCTTGCCTGCAGTGAAGAACATGATGGGAGCACTGAGGGAACTGTCACTGTTTTTCTCAAACTCTCCAAAGAGACAAAGAAAACTTGAAGATACCATCGAAGCATCTCAGCCTGACACGACAAAGACAAAGCTTGTTGATCTGTGCAGAACAAGATGGGTAGAAAAACATGAAGCACTGGAGGTTTACACATCTCTCTTCCTGGTAGTTCACGACTGTTTGGGACAAATGTGTGAAGACAGTGACATTTGGGACAGTGAGACATTGACCAAGGCAACTGGCTTTCTCCACACCTTGAGCAGCAGTGTTTTCCTCGTTGCATTCGTTGTCGTCCGCAATTGTTTGCGTTACTTAAAACCCTTGACAGTGAAGCTCCAGAAAAGAACAAAAGATGTTGTCGATGCCTACAGGGAAATCAAAGAGGTCAGTAACTGCATGTCTTCTATTAGAAGAGATGTCGACACAGCGTTCGTTGCCTGGTTTGATGAAGTCAGCAAAATGGCAAATGCTTTGACAACTGATGTTGTTGTTCCTCGTCAAGCATCCCGCCAGACTCTCCGTGACAACCAACCTGCGGCCACTCCAGAAGAATATTTCAAGATTAGCATTGCCATTCCTTTCTTGGAACACCTGTCAACCGAATTGGACTCGAGGTTCAAAAATGCTGACCTAGCAGTTGATGGTCTCTGTCTGGTGCCAAGCACTTTAATAGACAACCAGGATGGTTTCATGCAGGTTCCAGAAGGGGTGAAGACACTGGCAATGTTGTGGGAGTCTGACCTACCAGACAACGCTACCCTTGATGCAGAATACCAACGGTGGGTTTGCAAATGGCGAAGTGCTGCTGAGAATGCGACAGCTATCATCCCATCCACGGCATCAGAAGCACTGAAACACTGTGACAGGGATTTTTATCCCAACCTGTTCATCATGCTAAAGAACCTTTGCACCCTGCCTGTCACTACTGCCGAGTGTGAGCGTTCAAACAGTCAGTTGCGCAACCTGAAAAACTACCTGCGCTCTACAATGGGGCAACAGAGACTCAATGCACTTGCTTTACTGAAAGTGCACATGGATGTTGATATTGACTTCAAAGAGGCAGTGAACTGTTTTGCCAGAAGATACAATTCACAAATGGTACTAATGCCGAGGAACCTAGTGCAGCAAGACTGAAAGTGAAAGCAGGGCCCTGATGTTCATAAACTACAAGGTAAAGCTTTATACTGTTAACGATCAACAAAAAGTAGTGAATAATAATAGTATACAAAACATCTCTGTTGATAAATAAATGTGTGTGTGTGTGTGTGTGTGTATGTGTGTGTGTGTGTGTGTGTGTGTGTGTGTGTGTGTGTGTGTGTGTGTGTGTGTGTGTGGGTGTTTTTTTAAGGGAGGGGCAGGTGATAATTTTTGTACCCCAGAGTTTGTCAGTTCGATTGTTCAAAAAGCTCAAAGTCCCCAGACCATCACAAATGGCTTTTTCAAGGCTCAGATTGCACCAGATTGCACCATTTTGCATCCTTGAAAAAAAAAAAAAAATTTCCGGGGGGGCATGCCCCCGGACCCCCCTAGAAGGCTCGGCGCTTCGCGCCTTCACTTTATACTGAATCTGTAACCCCCCCCATCGACTTTTCCCAGGTCCGGCCCTGGTCACTGATTCAGAGGTCAAGCCAGTAAAATTCACTGTACATGCGTATACTACAAAGTTATGATTTCTGAACAAATCAGTAGGTCTAGTACATCTGTATCATTTTGTCACAGTTTCTGATTTGGCCGTTGCCTTTATTAACCTAATTAAAATGTTTATCAAGGAAACAGGCGGCGTTCCTGGGATGTTTGTTTCATACAATTTGGGTGAATAGACTCACACAAACACACCGTCATTCACAAAGTCACATACACAGTGTATAAACAGTTCACACACACACACACACACACACACACACATGTACTGTATAAACCTGCCGCAAATATCCCTGGATACATATTTCTTTCTCCGTTGGGTACCTCTTTGGATACATATAGACACACATGAGGGTCAATATATTAGACGAAAATACTTGGGTGAGTTGACTCTACCTTTGGGCGAGTTGGCCACTTTGGCGAGTTGACTCGAATCTTTGGCAAGTTGACCATTTGGGCGAGATGACCGCTACCTTTGGCGAGTTGTCCCTTTATCGTGGCGAGTTGTCTGAGCGAGTTGACAAATGGGCGAGTTGACCGTCACCCGAATCGACAAACCGGAAGCAGTGTAGGTGCGCTTTTGACACGCGGTAGACGCATTCGTGACTGCACGCACTGTCATTTCTTGTTCTTGCGTGTCGTTTTGTTCGTAAACCATGGCTACTGTGTTTGGGATCGACCACAAATATTTTGCAGTGAGCACGATTGCCGTATCGGTCGGTGTTGCAGTGTACACGACCTACCGGCTCATGCGCCGTTCACATGACTCAGACGATTACTACGAGAACCAAAAACTGGTCAACGAATACTTGCTGTTTCATTATGGGCAACCCAAGGAAGTGCTAATCTACGAAGACTTTGGGCCGAATGACTCATTAGACTTTCCCAAACGATGCGCAGAACTATGCTTGAAGCACTACAAGCCAGGGATGGTAAGTTGCTTGAAGTTGCCGCCGCGAACATTGTGTCGTCTGCTACACCTGTCCAGACAGGCCGTGCATTTTTATAAGTGTCAGATCTTCTTGTTACGGCATACAATGATACGGCATACAATGATATAGGGTAGATTACATGTTTCCATTTCCGCACCGTTTCTTTCCCCTTGTGTTTACATATGTTCGTTTGTTAGCCAGAGACATCTCTCATGGTTAGCCTGTCAAAATTCTATGATTCTGGGTACCAAATCGGATAATTCTGTACTGAATGAGGGCACTGCATGGGAACACTGAATAATAATAATAATAAATGCACTGATTATAGTCAGCAGCCAGTCAAAAATACAGGAGGAAAAGATTAACAGCATGTAAATAACCTGTCACCAGGTAGGGGAAGAAAACTGCCGAAGTAGCATACCAGACTGCTGTGGATATGGAAATATGACAACAGTAACACAATAGGACCTTTTTACTTCCACACAGTCTGCCTATTTTAGATGATTAAAAACGCCAAATGGTATTGCAAGATAGCAGAGACTTTGCAGATGCAGATGGCTGAAAGGCAGAGATAGAAATAGTGGGGCTCCTAGAACTCCGGATCCTCAGGAGCCAAGCAGATACCCTAAAACTATTTAATTTTAAATACAAACACCCACAACTCTCTCAGCGCTAACATTCTCAGGAGAAGATCGGCGATCTTTTGGTTAAATGAACCTTAGCATCCCCACTAGTTCTATCACACCTACTCCTGACAATTGTCTATTGTCTGGAACACAGCCCCCCACCTAACTCGCAAGGCATTGATTTTTCCACTCGGGCCCCTGACGTTTGCACAATGCTATCAAGGTGAACCCAAGATATGCTAATAGGATTGATTTTTCCACCCCCACTACACACACACAGGTATATATTGATTTAACTGCAGCCAAGACTGCCTTGTTAGCCTCTATTTTAAACCCCCTGGATACCTCGTATTGTGTACATAAACAACATGGGGTTTTACAAGATCCTCAGGAGCCCGGATTGAGAGCCAAGTGAAACTTTATACCTTACTTACATGCCGCGGCACATGCCGCACCCACGGCTTTACCAGCCAGTGCTTACGCGTAGCACTTAGTTTGCTTCAGGCTGCCAGGGAGATAAGGCGCAGCGACGTCAAATTCCACTGTCGCATGCTATTTCTATTTATATCGCACTTGCAACTGTGCAGTACACGGCTTGTCCGGCGCTCTGCGCTATAACAACTACCTACACGTTTGTATTCATAACACATCTCAGCCTAAAGTGACTGTTGTGAAAGCAACATCGTTCAAAAGTTGAAATTCTCACCTACACACCGATACCAAACATGACAACATTACGACTTACACTTGTGTAGCAGATTATGGTGAAAATAAAGAGAACGAGAATTTGTTGATGTGCGATGTCGGTGTTTGTTGTGAAATTGACAAAGTTCCCACAGCTATAACACGAAGACGTAACTTTTCCCAATGAAACACGCTTGCATGCATAAGGGTCAGCATGCCTACAATAAGTATCACTTACCGGATTTTCGCTACGCGGTGGGGGACAGAAGCAGAAGGGTGGTTAATGAGGTCACTGACAGGTCGCGTTCTGGCATTTCTCGCCCGTAGTCCCGGTACTCCACAGACTGCTAATGCCCTCCGTGTATTAAAATCCCATTAGTCCATCACAGGTCACAGTATTCAACAGTGTTTTTAAATATACCTTGCGGTTAAGCACATTTGCTGACACACTAGACATAAGAACAATACTGAGTTTCTGTTCACAGATACACAAGACCGACGCCGGCTAAACAGCATTGTGTGGTTTAGTGCCGTCTGATATTTTTCTTCCTCCTTTGTCAATGGCATCTGCAGATCTGCAGTTCCTGGACAGGTCGAAGGCTGGGTCGTTTGATATGTGGAGATGTGGCTATATTGACACCGTTTTTTCAATGGGTGAAATGGCTATTTCATGCGTCCGCTTGGCTGGTGGAGATGGGGTCCACACTCTTTGTAACGGCAACGTTTGAGCATCGACTTTGCATGGCGTTTTACGGGGAGTAGGCATCGGGGGAATGAAAACTTGTATACCACTATTACCTTCATTAGTGCTGTTATTAGTATCAGTGTTATGAGTGTCACTGTGACATTCCACAGATCGAAACGGTCGTTTCTTCCCATGTGCACCCTTCGCTGGTCGTCCTCCTTTACCTAGCTGCATGAAGTGAACGCACACGATTAATTCTTCAACACTCGTATTTGGATCGAACATGGTCCAAATGTGTTGTGATGAGGCAATATCAGACGCCGCATTTCGCGTTGTCTCCGCAGACACACGTGTTTCAGAGTCTATCCGTTTCATCCGACTATAGCAACTACTACACATTATTTAATACAAAGATATGACTTTTTATCACTGTTTCTTTTGTGATCTTCCGCCACATATTCTGCACAATGCATTTAATCACAGTGCATGGAACACACCTGTGTGTACACAGACTGTATGCGTTTCATCAGACACTGTTAATATAAACATTTAGTTTACGTAATTGTTGAAATATTTGTTCACAAAGTATCTCAAACCATTTGTTGTCTTTAACTCTTAAGGTGGGTGTCCTAAAATCAACTGTCAAACACCCCACATCTGGATGCTCAGCAACATAATCTAAAGACACATTATATGACAAATATATTGCTGATGGCACTGAGAGTTTTATGTCAGGCTGTTTGGGAGGTATTCTTATCTGATTTAAGTGCACAACATCTTTGAAGCAGTCTGTGATGTCAATGGTTTGTCCGGCCATCATTTTTTATGGACAAAACAAAAGTATAAATTAATTTACTAACCCATACCCTGTGGGCTGATCTGTCTTTAAGATAAGCTTTAGATGTTTAGTTGATTTCAGTTTATTTTTCACATTGTCTCGTTCATGCTTACCCCCACCCGGGTCTGCCCTCGGGGACTTGGGTGGGGTTAGGTATTTTTTAGTTCCCAGGGTCACCCTGGTCAGCCCCACAGGGTGGGTTTTTCTCTCTATTCTGGGGCATGTGTTTCTGTCTACCCTTTGTCCATTCACCTGTATTTGCCTTTTTAAAACTCTCCCTACTGTCTGCACTGCCTGTAGCTCTTGATATTGGATGTGTGTTGCTAAATGGTCTTAGCTTTATTTAGGCCCCATGTGTTAGGTTTATTTAATGTATTTGACCGCCTGGCGACATACATTCAATGTTCTGTTTATTATTTTTTTTTTTCACAAGCAGTGCAGGTACGTCCTGAGAAAGCCTTGTCGCTGTCGGGACGCTAAGCAATGTACAATCAATCAATCAATCGTTCATGCTTATTTGGTATTACATTGTTTTCTCTGAGACAGTCTTCAAAGCTGTCACGATCCTTGCAGTAAAACAAACAGATAAACTTTAACTGCTCTTGAAAATCTTTCAGTACAGCATTATATTTTTGAGTGAGGATCCATACACTGGCGTTTGCGCGTCTGCCACTAAAGGCCAGTTCTGCCAGTGTGTTTCTCTTCTTAACAATGTCTTTCTCTGCAGAGCAGTCATCAACAATAAACAAAGTTGGCTGTCCTTCAAATTGTTTGTAAAAATACTGCAGGTAGTCATTAAGTTTTTTTCTCAGGGTCGACTAAGTAAATGTTGCTGTCAGTCCAAATAAATAAACGGTTGTGATAAGCTTTGTTGTGTTTGATCGTAGGACAAAATATTACAATGTTTTCGAAATGATGGATGTATCTTGTTTGTAAGAGGTTAAGTACAAATTCAGTTTTTCCACAGCCTGTGGCACCACAAAACAATCCAAAGTGTGGGTCAAGTGTCATCAAGTTCATTTTAATACTAATTATAATTTTAATACAAGTGTTCACTTAGTCTGCTCTCTGCAATATTGAGTTGAGCGTCATAAATCAGATATAGGTATATATTTATTGCTCCTCCTGTTTCAGTCTTTTTTTGTACCCCACCCGGGTCTGCCCTGGGGGACTTGGGTGGGGTTAGGTACTTTTTAGTTCCCAGGGTCACCCTGGTCAGCCCCACAGGGTGAGTTTTTCTCTCTATTCTGGGGCATGTGTTTCTGTCTACCCGAGGTCCATTCTCCTGTATTTGCCTTTTTAAAACTCTCCCTACTGTCTGCACTGCCTGTAGCTCTTGATATTGGATGTGTGTTGCTAAATGGTCTTAGCTTTATTTAGGCCCCATGTGTTAGGTTTATTTAATGTATTTGACCGGCTGGCGACATACATTCAATGTTCTGTTTAGTTTTTTTTTCACAAGCAGTGCAGGCACGTCCTGAGAAAGCCTTGTTGCTGTCGGGACGTTAAGCAATGTACAATCAATCAATTTTTTCTCAGGGTCGACTAAGTAAATGTTGCTGTCAGTCCAAATAAATAAACGGTTGTGATAAGCTTTGTTGTGTTTGATCGTAGGACAAAATATTACAATGTTTTCGAAATGATGGATGTATCTTGTTTGTAAGAGGTTAAGTACAAATTCAGTTTTTCCACAGCCTGTGGCACCACAAAACAATCCAAAGTGTGGGTCAAGTGTCATCAAGTTCATTTTAATACTAATTATAATTTTAATACAAGTGTTCACTTAGTCTGCTCTCTGCAATATTGAGTTGAGCGTCATAAATCAGATATAGGTATATATTTATTGCTCCTCCTGTTTCAGTCTTTTTTTGTACCCCACCCGGGTCTGCCCTGGGGGACTTGGGTGGGGTTAGGTATTTTTTAGTTCCCAGGGTCACCCTGGTCAGCCTCACAGGGTGGGTTTTTCTCTCTATTCTGGGGCATGTGTTTCTGTCTACCCTTTGTCCATTCACCTGTATTTGCCTTTTTAAAACTCTCCCTACTGTCTGCACTGCCTGTAGCTCTTGATATTGGATGTGTGTTGCTAAATGGTCTTAGCTTTATTTAGGCCCCATGTGTTAGGTTTATTTAACGTATTTGACCGGCTGGCGACATACATTCAATGTTCTGGGTTTTTTTTTTTTTTTTTTTTTTTTTTCACAAGCAGTGCAGGCACGTCCTGAGAAAGCCTTGTTGCTGTCGGGACGTTAAGCAATGTACAATCAATCAATCAATCTTTTTTTGTATCTGAATTGTTATTTCGTCACTGCCGTTTTCAACAGTTCGTCCTGACCCATGTAGGTAATCATCATCTGTACTGCGTAGGTCTAACCACAGTGCATATTTTTCTGTCAGGTATTGTCCAATTCATACGTCATACAGATGTAGATCTTTACACGCCATGTTTGCCGGTTTTTCTCTAAGTCTTCCACCAGCCCATTTTGTGATCTCGTCATAGTGTTGATAAGGCTGCATACCTGAAGCATATACTTGATTAGGTCGACCTTCAATTGGACAGGATAAATGTGTTATCTTTGGATTGTAAAATTTTTCACACCCTCGATTGAATGGATTTTTTGGTTCAATAAACATCAGTATATCTTTCAGTGACCTGACAGGTGTGTTAAGGTTTATGTTCCACATTGTATCTCCTTTGTCTTTGGGTATTGTACTGTATCTTATCACGCGGTCATAATAAATTGGAAGTCTTGACTGGTACTAGGTACTCCAAAGTGTTTTTCCCCCACCCGGGTCTGCCCTGGGGGACTTGGGTGGGGTTAGGTACTTTTTAGTTCTCGGGGTCACCCTGGTCAGCCCCACAGGGTGAGTTTTTCTCTCTATTCTGGGGCATGTGTTTCTGTCTACCCTTGGTCCATTCACCTGTATTTGCCTTTTTAAAACTCTCCCTACTGTCTGCACTGCCTGTAGCTCTTGATATTGGATGTGTGTTGCTAAATGGTCTTGGCTTTATTTAGGCCTCATGTCTTAGGTTTATTTAATGTATTGGACCGGCTGGTGACATACATTCAATGTTCTGTTTAGTTTTTTTTTTCACAAGCAGTGCAGGCACATCCTGAGAAAGCCTTGTTGCTGTCGGGACGTTAAGCAATGTATTATCCAAAGTGTTTTTTCAGATAGGTCTCATTTTTCTAATTCCAATGATATCAAGTTGAAAATAATCGGACAATTAGATAAAAAGTTATGAATTAATTTGTTTATTTTTTTGGCATGCCTTTTTGGCAACAGTGAAAATTGAATGATTTGGAATTTTTGGAATTTCACAGAACCAACCTTATAATGATAATGGTACTAAATTCTACTATAATCAACTCTTTTTAGTAATCTGTGACAGCCTAGTCTTTTTCGAGGCTCTTGAACAAGGGCATCTTGCTGAAAATGATCCTCAAACTCATTAAAATCACTGATTTTGATGGCTGAAAATCAAGTAAACACAAGAAAAATCATATCTTGGGTTGTAATTAAGCATCATGATTTAAACATCAAAATGATCAGGATAATGAGATCTGAATAATGAAACAGGATAGATTACAAACAAAGAGGAATTTTTTTTGGCTATCACCCCCCCCCCCCCCAACCCAATAAATATATATATATATATATATAAATTGACAAACAACACAAAATTGATCACCAGCAATTTCAACTATTTAAATTGTTGAATTATAATTTAACACTTGTGTGAAATTTGCTTGTCTATACAAATCACGGACAGAAAACTACACACTGATCTAAAAAAAAGAAAGTACTTCATCATACTGTAGTAGTAGCAGACGAAAAACAAGGTCACGTGACTTCACAAAAATAATTTTATCTCAAAGTCTACGACCGCCAGAAGATAATGACTTAAATATAAACGTACCTTAACATCTTTTATAAAGTAATAATGTTTAATTCATACTTTCTTGTGAAAGAGAAAATTATGTTCTGTATTTCCGACGATAACCCAACACGCTTTGTTTACCTCGCAAGACAGCACTGATGCTTGCTCAAAAGAAACACTTCGAATACAATTTAAAAGCAAATGTAAAAACTAGCAATGTACAGATCAATCAAAAAAAATGGTATTACATATCGATATTTTCATCTGAAGTCGGTAGATTGGTTAAATCTGACGATATATTTTCGCCGAAGCACATGGTACAACTACAGCCTCGCTATCGTTTGTGCACGCCATTCTCCGAACACGCGTTAGCTCGTACACAGAGGCAGCGTGTGCGCTCTTTTGCTTTGCGTGCGGAGTCAAAGTAATGAATATATACGAAACTTTGCAATAATATAGAAAACTGATTGACAATTTTAGGCATATATTTTTCGCTCCTGTCTGTTTTGTAGAAGAGTGAGAATATTACTTTGAAACTTTTCTACTTGAAATTTTAATACGTTCCCGTGATCGTATGCAAAAATAAATTATACGAAAATAAAGGGCTAGCTCTACTCTACCTAACTGGCTAGCTATTTTTAGCCTGTGTTGCCTCGACGCGACACGCAAGGCGATTGAAAAGTGGATGTGTGCTGTGAACAACGAGCGCACGCTGTGCCGCCGCGGCAAGTCATGAACAATAGATACGCCAGCAAAACACAAATATAAGTACTAAACATGTAAAAAAATAAGCACAGAAACACACATGAACACAAAGAGTAGACACCATACTACAACCCAGTATACATTTTATTGATATATGCAGCGTATTTTGGTTAACATCACTGATGGAAAATGGGTGAAATTTAGGTCGCGCTTAGTCATGCAAAGAAGGTTTGGAGTACCTACTGGTACTGATTTTGAATTAGTCTGGCAAAGTTCAGTGTGTGTGACAGTTTCGTATTCCAAGGAAATGTTTGAGATCTTGTATGTCGCGTCTGGGTCAGTTGTTTTGATAACTTTTGCAAAGTCATTGAAAGTTAGTTCAAAACTCAGTTCATTCAGTGCTCCTTGGTAATAAGGTAAATGCGCTGTTAGGATTTCAAATTCAAGTGGAATGTAAAATCTATTACCGTATGTATCTGCTAATATAACATCCTCAATTACAGATGTTGATTTGTCTGCCGCATTGATTCTAAGTTTAGCAATGTTAGCAGACTGTATGCCTTGATAAATACGATCCTCTCGTTCTTCTCGTGTAAGCCAAAGGTCTTTGTAGCAGTAAAACACATCCGCATCATCAAGACTAAACTCTTCCTGACCTTCAAGTTTTACTTTGATGGTCTTAACAATTGCTCTGCCAAGATTGTCAAATAGTGTTCTGTTTGCATCTGCGTCTGATGAAAGTTCAATATTAAATGCAAGACGAGCAGTACCAGGAACGATAACATCATTGGGACCCAGGTTTGGAAACTTGACTGTAAGGGTTTGGTTCTGGTCTATGGTACTTGGATTGTTTGTGATGACGATTGATTGTCTAATGCCCTAAACACCAAGAGGTTCACGTAGTTTCTGTACGGGTCTAACTTTGATCCGTAAGACTGTGTCATTTTATTATGCAAAAATCAAAAATATTAAATTAATAAAAACAATGGCAGCAGGAGGATTTAATCATGATGATATTGAAATGGATGACTATGATACCAGTGCCAGTGCAACAGATATGACTGGAATGGTAACTACCTCTAGTATGTATCACGAACTGTTAAAAGACAAAGTAAACTCATTTTATGACATTGTTGGTGTCTGCCCAGATGTACTAGATCCTAATCAGTTTGAATATGATAAAGGTCACTTATTTGTGAATACAGACAGAGGTAAAGTACATCTAACACATAAAAACAACCCTACTAAGTTTAGAGCTTTAAGTACAATCAAAACTGATGTCGGTGGTGAGGCAGCACTTCAGCGTTACCTTGTGTACTAGTAAGAAGTTACCACCGAGACTTGTTACTGTGCTTCACGACACGCAAACAATGTTTACCAACGGGACAAGAAATTAAAATGACTGAAGTAAAAGACTACCAGAAATAGCAAACACAGTAATTCAAGAAACTTCATTTACTGATGAAGTAATGAAAACAATAGATGACCAACCTTTGTCAATGCGGGAAATTATGGGGTTGGATAAATCACTGCAGACAATCAGAGGTAAGATGGTAAACAATGTAGCAGAACTGGGTGAGCTTGATAATCAAATAGAACGAGAAAAAGAAAAATTAGCAACTGCAGATGAGGAGAATCTTGACACAGAAATAAAAGAAAGAATCCAACACAGATTAAATGATTTGCAGATAGAAAGATCAGGAAGGTTAGAAGTGATTAGTATTGGAAGAGAAAAACTGAAAACGCAGGTCAACAGGATTAGAGAAACTATTCAAAAAATACTTCACGAAGACACAACATTGGCAGAGAGATTAAAAACACTTTTCAGAGAACAGGGTATAACTATTGTGAGTTTAATTACTGCTCTTGGATTTATTATCAGTACTGTTGTGTTAGCTGTTACGGGTGGTGGTGCTTCTCCACCAAGTCCACCAGCCCCTCCGGTTCCGCCTGACCCAAAAGATTTACAGTCATGAGTAAAAAAAACAGTTGTCACATATATCAGACTTGCTTAAGAAATTGGCTGTAAAAGCAATGGATGCTTTGCCTGGTATAAAAGGCACAGTTGTCAGTTGGCTGATCAATACTGCAGCAAATGTAGTTGGGTTATGGCAGAGCATGTGTTTATCTTTTTGGTGACAGTAGCAGGGTTAATGGTGGGTTATTTAATGAAACAGGTAAAGAAGTAATATACCTAATCCTGTGAGGCCTATTACCAATGCAGTTCTCTCAGACTCATGTGTGTTTAATGGTGCTGGTGCAGGTGATGGTGCCGGGGCTGGGTCTGTTACTGACATTACTGGCGTTACTGCCTGTACGGGTGGTGATGTTACTGGGACTCGCATTGTTAATGGTTTTACTATCTGTACATGCGTGTTTACAGATTGATTGAGACCTAATTTTTGACCAACACCTGCAACAATGATTTCTTATTATAATTTGTTATTGTCCCCATTTGTAATTATAGGTCAGATGGTAGCATGTATAACCCAATGCCAACAACAAAGTCAACTTTTGATCTCGCATATCTGAGAACGTCTTGATAGCGTTGTATGCTTGATGGGAGATCAACCACTGAATTAATTGAGTCTTCTAGGTTTGCAAGAAACTGTTTTTGTGCTTCGAATTTGCCACTCCTGTTTAAGATGTTTGATTTTGTTAATGATTGTGCTCCTAGTATACACCACACATATGTTCTGATTGACTCATTTACGCGCTCGACTCCCGCTTGAGTAAACCCGTCACTCCTGTCTAAGATAAATGTGGTCCAGGCATTAGACTGTTTCTGTTCTATTGATCCTAACCAGACTTGTGATTTTGATGAGAATGAAGTGTAACCAGGGTAGTAAATTTGAGGGTATTGTCTGTGACTCATAGCATAATACAATGTACCCATGCCATTGTGATCATCAAGTTTTTGTGTGAAGTCATACCTGGGGCTAATGTTAAACTCATTACAGATGCGCTCAAATGCTTTCATATCCATGGGGTTATTATACCTGTTAAAACTGGATTCAGTTGGTAGTGGGGTATGGAGTTCTGACAGTATTCTTCTTAATTGGTAATATGTATGGAAACGATAGACAGACCTAATCAGTTTGTTTGAGTGATTCAACCCCACCCGGGTCTGCCCTGGGGGACTTGGGTGGGGTTAGGTATTTTTTAGTTCCCAGGGTCACCCTGGTCAGCCCCACAGGGTGGGTTTTTCTCTCTATTCTGGGGCATGTGTTTCTGTCTACCCGAGGTCCATTCACCTGTATTTGCCTTTTTTAAACTCTCCCTACTGTCTGCACTGCCTGTAGCTCTTGATATTGGATGTGTGTTGCTAAATGGTCTTAGCTTTATTTAACCCCATGTGTTAGGTTTATTTAACGTATTTGACCGGCTGGTGACATACATTCAATGTTCTGTTTATTTTTTTTTTTTCACAAGCAGTGCAGGCACGTCCTGAGAAAGCCTTGTTGCTGTCGGGACGTTAAGCAATGTACAATCAATCATTGAGTGATTCAAATGGTCTGTGAGTGAAACACCGCACCCTGTAGTAGAACACAATATAGCAAAGTTAAGTTGGTTTTGAAACATCTGTAATGGTCTTGAGGACCACTTTCTTGCAGTAGCATCAGCTGTAATTGGAGGGTTTAGGTAATGATCAAACGGATTGGGTACTTCACTTGGAATAAATCTTGTTCAGACACAGCAGTATCAAGTTGATTTAGTTGAATTATTTTCTGTTCATAAGTAGGTGCAACATTGTACTTGGCATGTACATTAAATTGAAATGCGTTTGTGCTTACGTTTGTTGGTGATTTAAATTCCATTGTTCTTTTTTATATGAGATAATAAAAATGTTATTACTTTAACAAATCTTGACACAAGTAAACCAGTGTGGTTAACTAATGGGATTGATAATAGAGATGGTAGCAAGGCTGTAGCTATCCATGAAATGTTTTACACTGTAAAGTGGTTTAATGTAACAGATGATAATTATTTTGTATATGGAACTCTTGATGGTGGAAAGAAGAGTGATGCTTTACGATCTGGGTATTATGACTTTTGTACTTTAGCTGAATGGTTTCAAAATGAATTTAAAATTAAAGCAACTATAAATCAAGCTAACCTACTTGTTACATTGGAATTTCCGAAAGGTAGTCAGTATTCATTATCAGATAGGCTTGTAAGGCTACTTGGTTTTTTAGGCCAAGTAATAATACATCCAGATGAGGATTGGTCATTATCAGACGAAGGTCTATTGAAACCAAATAAACAAAAAGTAATTGGAAGATATCCCGTCAATTTGCCAGTACACACAGTACTAAATGTTTATTTAAAAGAACTAAACACAACTGAAAATGTTCACAATGGAAAACCTTCAACTTTGTTAAGATGCTTTCCGCCCGGAACTGCTCCCTATTGTGAAAGTGTGGTTGTTAGATTTCCTGTGCAGTTTAAGAAATTAGGTTCCAGTTTCTTTGAATCGCTGTGTTTATCTGTAACTAATCAGGATGGCAAACCAGTTGTGATGCATGATTTTAGTGTTGTGTTAGAAGTTAAATAATTTTATTTTTGTTTATAAAAATGAGTGGTCTTGGTCCAAAGCCGAGAATTACGCCAGTTGCGTGTCCATCAATAGAGTTAAAAGATTTGGCTGATGTGTAAGATTTTGATAAAGAAGGTGAGGTAGGAGAGGTGTATGGCCTTGAACTTGTTTCCGTTGGATTGTACAGGCGAAAAGTAATCGATGACATGAAGGACGGAACAGACAGACCGATTCCTAAACTTGGTCAGCTGCGTGATGTCACTGTCTCTCTTGGCTTGACTTGACTTCGCGAACGAAGATTCTATAGGGCTTGCCCACGTCGTTTGCAGGCATTTTCGTGGCTGCGGAGGCCAATCCTGGACAGGCAGGTTCGACCGCAGTGGCTGCAGGGGAAGGTCTGGTCAGGGTTCTGAGTTATGACAACTCTGTTTTTTCTTCTGAGCCGCTTGTCCTTAAGGTTAGCTCTGCGAGAGTCCTCAAAGGAGACGGCTGCCTTGTGAATGGTGGAGCGCCAGGTGTCACGGTCCGCAGCAAGCGAAGACCACTGGCGTTGGTCGATTTGGCAGGCACTAAGTGACTTCTTGAACAACTGGCGAGGCATTACCTTACTATCCCTCACCAGCAAGATCTTCAGCCGCATTCTCCTTGAACGCATTACGACAGCAGTGGATGGCATCCTTCGCCAGGAGCAGGCAGGCTTTAGGAAAGGCAAGTCCTGCATTGACCATATTTTCGTCCTGAGACAGATCCTTTAACAGTCTAACGAATGGAATGGATCCCTCTATGTGGTCTTTGTGGACTTTGAGAAGGCCTTCGACAGTCTGCATCGAGACTCCCTTTGGAAAATCCTGCGATACTATGGAATCCCCCAGAAACTTGTCAACGTCATCAGGTCCCTGTACAAGAATTTTGAGTGCAGAGTCGTCCACAACAACCAGCTCACCGAACCGTTTAAGGTGGAAACCGGAGTGAAACAAGGATGTATTCTTTCGCCGATCCTCTTCTCAATGGCAATTGATTGGATCATGCGCCGCACCACAGAGGGAAGGAGGCAGGGAATTCAGTGGACGCTGACCTCAATGCTGGATGACCTCGACTACGCCGATGATATCGGGCTGCTGGCAAGCAGAAACCAGGACATGCAACAGAAGACACAACAGTTGACACAGTCAGCAAGCTCCATAGGTCTCGGGGTCAACATTAGGAAGACTCAAGTCATGAGGAAGAACACCATAGTGGGCGACCCAATCACCATCAATGACCAACCTCTGCAAGAGGTGGACGAGTTCACGTACCTGGGCAGCAAGGTTACCACAGATGGAGACTGCACAAGGGAGATCACCACAAGAATCAGCAAAGCCAACCAAGCCTTCGCAATGCTGAAACCCATCTGGAGGACCACAAACCTGAGCATCCACACCAAGCTTCGTATTTTTAAGAGTAACGTGCTGAGTGTCCTTCTCTTCATATTCATCAGTCCGGCTTTAGACCGAAACACTCATGTCAGTCAGCACTGGCACACATTGTAGACAGCTGGCTGGAATCAATAAATAAAAACCTGATGTCTGGAGCTGTTTTCTTAGACCTACAAAAAGCATTTGATCTTGTCGACCATGACATTCTCTTAAAAAAGCTAGCAGCATACCATATAAGTGAAACTGCCATAGCATTTTTTAGATCATACCTAAAAGACAGAAAACAAAAGGTATATACTCATGGAAAATACTCTAAACAAGGACAAGTTAACTACGGTGTCCCCCAGGGGTCGATCTTGGGACCTCTTCTATTTATAATATTCATTAATGATTTGCCTTTGCATATTACTAACACTGATGTTAATTGCAACCTGTTTGCGGACGATACGAGCCTCCATGTTTCAGGTAAAAAAACAGCTGACATTACCATTAGCTTACAAAGTAGTCTCAGCGAGGTTTCCGACTGGTGTAGAGAGAATCATATGGTTCTTCATCCAGGAAAAACAAAGAGTATTTTAATCACTACACGACAAAAACACCAACGCCGACCACAGCCGTTACATTTACAACTGAACGCTAAACCGATAGAACAAGTCACAGAGCGTAAATTCTTGGGAATACACGTTGACGAACAATTATGTTGGGAGACGCATATAAATACAGTCTGTAAAACCATTGCTAAAAACACTTTCCTGTTGTCCCAGCTTAGACAAGTAACGGATACACATACTCGTAAACTGTTTTTTCATGCCCATATCAAGTCTCACGTTGATTATGTCTCCACAGTGTGGGACGGTTGTAGTGATGTTCACATGAACAGGTTAAACTCTATATATAAAAGAGCTGTCAAAATGATAGATACGCGGCCCATTCCTACCACAGACAAATTTAGACATCTAAACATTCTCGGCCTACGTCAACAACTTAGTTTCAACAAATGCATCCTCATGCACAAGATATTAAATAACATGACTCCGCAGTATCTAACCACCAAATTTGTGCCACAGCAAGAACGCGAACGGTCCTCAAGGAACAATACTTTACCCCTACCTCTGCCTAGAATTGACCTCTTTAAAACTAGTTTATCCTTTTCTGGACCGTTTGTATGGAACACTATTCCTGCACATTTGAAGACTATAGCCTCACTTGGAATCTTTAAAACGAAACTTTTCGATTACCTGATGAGCCAAACATAACAACACTGGGCATTTAAACAAACCCTGATGGTTAATGCTTTTATGTAATATAATTATGCATTTATCTATATTGTTGGTGTGTGTGTGTGTGTGTGTGTGTGTGTGTGTGTGTGGTTTAAGATGAATGTTAAGTGTTATTATTTTGTGTCATTTTTTTTTAAATTTATTGTTGCATGAAATAATATGTGTAAATATAATTCTTTATTATTATTATTATTTTTTAATCTATTTTATCTTGTAGATGTTAGCAACGGCAAGTTTGTAAAATGACGATTTGTTTCTGTCAAAACTTTTTACCGTTGATAAATAAAGTTTCATCATCATCATCATCATCTCTATGGGTCAGAGTGCTGGAAATCCACTACTGCTACGGAACGCAAGCTGGAAGTCTTCCAGAACAAGTGCCTGCGACGGATCATGAAGGTCTTCTGGCCAAACATGATTACAAACGAGGAACTACGGAAGAGAGCAGGCGCAGACAGCATCGCTGAAACCATCGCCACACGGAGATGGAGATGGCTAGGCCACGTTTGCAGAATGTCACCCGACTTATTACCAAGGGTGGCACTGAGATGGACACCACAGGGGAAGAGAAACCGTGGGCGACCAAAGGAGACGTGGCGCCGAACCGTGGAGCGAGAGCTCAAGAACAGAGGCCTTACTCTGCAAACAGCACCCAAAATAGCAGCTGACAGACAAAAGTGGCGCTCCCTTGCCGTCGCCTCAAGCACCAGACGGCGCAGAGAGGACTGAATGAATGAATGAAGTGACTTCTTGAGACCGTCTTTGTATCTCATCTTTGGTGCCCCTCTGTCTCGGTGTCCAGTGGCGAGCTCGCCGAACAGAGTGATCTTGGGTAGGCAATGATCCTCCATCCTGGAGACGTGCCCCGCCCAGCGAAGCTGTGTCCGCAGCAGCAAAGCCTCGATGCTCAAAGTTTCCGCCTGTTCAAGGACCTCGACGTTGGTGACATAGTCACTCCAGTGAATGCTGAGGATGGTACGCAGGCAGCGCTGGTGAAAGCGTTCGAGGAGTCGTAGTTGGCTGCGGTAGAGGGCCCAGGACTCGGAACCGTACAGCAGGGTGGTGAGGACGACAGCTCTGTACATGCTGATCTTGGTGCCTTTTTTCAGCTGTTGATTGTGCCACACCCGCTTGAATAGTCGCCCGAAAGCACTGTTCGCTTTTGCCAGCCTGTTGTCCAGCTCCTTGTCCAGCTTGGCGTCTGACGTGATGATGCAGCCAAGGTAGGTAAACTGGTGTACAGACTTCAGTTCGGACTCGCCGATGGTGATGTGGGGAGGGCGATGCTCTTCCTTGGGTGCCGGCTGATGAAGGACCTCTGTCTTTTTCAGACTGACCTCAAGTCCAAAGAGCTGGGCGGCATCTGCGAAGCAGGATGTAATGCGCTGCAAGGCTCTCTCTGTGTGTGCAACGAGGGCAGCGTCATCAGCGAAGAGCAGCTCACGAATCAGTTGGTCTAGGGTTTTGGTGTGGGTCTGCAGTCGTCTGAGGTTGAACAGGCTGCCATCGAGACGATACCTGATGTACACTGCGTCATCATCGTCGAGGTCCACTGTGGCCTGCTTCAACATCATGCTGAAGAAGATGGTGAAGAGGGTCGGTGCCAGCACGCAGCCTTGCTTCACGCCGTTGCGAATGGGGAATGGTTCTGAGAGGTCACTGTTTAGTCTGACCTGGCCTTGCTGGTCCTCGTGGAGCTGGACGATCATGTTGAGGAACTTTGGGGGACAACCTAATCGCTCCAGGATCTGCCACATACCTTGCCTGCTCACAGTGTCAAACGCTTTTGTTAGGTCGACAAACGTTACGTACAGCCCTTTGTTCTGCTCGCGGCACTTCTCCTGAAGCTGTCTCAGCACAAAGACCATGTCGGTGGTACTCCTGTTGGCTCTGAAGCCACACTGGCCCTCTGGGAGGTGGTCTTCAGCGATGGCAGGTACCAGCCGATTCAGGAGCAACCTTGCGAGAATTTTCCCGGCAATGGACAGCAGGGTAATTCCACGATAATTAGAGCAGGCAGACTTCTCTCCTTTGTTCTTGTACAGGGTGATGATGACTGCATCGCGGAGATCCTTTGGTAGTGTTCCTTTTTCCCAGCAGCAGAGAAAGAGGTCGTGGAGCTTGTTGTGCAGTGCTGGGCCTCCATGTTTCCAGATCTCTGGCGGGATTCCGTCAATGCCTGCTGCTTTGCCACTCTTGAGCTGGTGGATGGCTGTGAGGGTCTCTTCGGCGGTGGGCGGTTCGTCCAATTCAACCTTTAGTGGAAGGTGTGGGATTTGGAGGATGACTGTTTCTTGAACAGTGCGCTCAGCGCTGAAGAAGTCCTGAAAGTATTCCGACCAGCGGTTCAGGATGGAGGTATTATCTGTGAGGAGTGCCTGTCCATCAGCGCTTCGCAGGGGACTTTGTACCAGGTGCCTAGGGCCATACACTGCTTTCAGTGCTTCGTAGAAGCCCCTGTAGTCACCGTTGTCAGCGCAGAGCTGGGTCCTCTGTGCGAGTCTGGACCACCACTCGTTCTGGAGCTCTCTAAGCTTGAGCTGGAGACTGCTGCAGATGAGGCGGAAGGCAGACTTCTTCACAGGGCAGGAAGGCTGGGCTAGGTGGGCCTGGTGGGCGGCTCTTTTTTTTGCTAGAAGTTCCTGGATCTCTACGTCGTTTTCGTCAAGCCAGTCTTTGTTCCTCTTTCTAGCAAAGCCCAAGACTTCCACAGAGGATTTTACAATAGCAGTTTTCAGTTGTTCCCAGAGTGTTTCAGGGGAGGAGTCTGCTGGATCAACTGTGTCTTTGAGCATGCGCTGTAAATCAGCCTGAAGGGCAGCTTTCTTGTCACGCTGAAGGCTGGCAACATCAAGCTTTTTCTTGGGGGGGCCCCCTTTCTTGAGTTTCAGCTTGAGGCGGAGCCTGAGTTTGCAGCGAACAAGGCGGTGGTCAGTGTGGCACTCTGCGCTGGGCATCACTCTGGTGAGGAGGACGTCACTGCGGTCCCTCTGACGCACTAGGACATAGTCGATAAGGTGCCAGTGCTTGGAGCGAGGATGCATCCAGGTGGTCTTTCGACTGTCCTTTTGCTGGAAAGTAGTGTTGGTGATGACAAGTTGCTGCTCTGCACAGAGCTCCAACAGTAGGCGACCATTGTCATTGCAGTTCCCAACGCCATGCTTGCCGAGGACTCCTTTCCAGGCTTCAGAGTCTTGGCCCACTCTGGCGTTGAAGTCGCCAAGGATGATGACTTTGTCGTCTGCAGGGGTGCTCTTCAGGAGGCTGCGCAGGTCAGAGTAGAACTTGTCTTTTTCTGCAGGCTCTGCCAGAAGGGTTGGGGAGTACACACTGAGAAGGGTGACGTATTGCTGGTGTCTCAGTGGGAGGCGCATGGACATGATGCGGTCGGAGTGACCCGTTGGTAGGTTTTCCAACTTAGTCGCAATGGGGGTCTTCACCATGAAGCCCACGCCTGAGAGCCGTCTTTCTGATGCAGGCCTGCCTGACCAGTAGAGGGTGTAGCCAGCGCCAAGTTCTTGGAGGCTGCCTTCCTCCGGAAGGCGTACTTCGCTGAGCGCGGCGATGTCGATGTTTAACCTCCGCAATTCATGGGCAATGAGGGCGGAGCGACGTTCAGGGCGTCCGCTGTCTGCTGTGTCGAGCATGGTTCGGATGTTCCAGCATGCTATGTTGAGTCCGGTCGTGGTCGTCATGAGAGTGGATCCATTGTTTTTTCTTGTTTTCTGACCGCATGAGAAGATGCCCGTTGACCGCGGCTAGCCAACTGGGGTTACGAGGGGATGAGCTTTGGTTAGGCCACCTTTTCTAGGCCCCTCTCCGTGTGGAGCAAGCAGTGCTGTCCCTAGAGAAGGCTGCTTGGTCGTTCAGGGTGTGCCGAGTGACGTTGTCATCCCCAGGTCAACATCAGGCGACCAATATCCTGAACCGCCTGCATGCAGGTTTGAGACTGCGGCTTCCAGTGACATCTTTCACCTGCCGTTTTGCCCCTTGCCCATCGCTACAGGACTTGGAAAGTTCAGTGTCATAGTCCGTGGGCGTTTCCTAAAGCCTGCGCGGTGGAGCTTTTTGGTGGAGTGCAGTGTGCGCAGTACTGGCCCCACCCTTTAAACCCTTGGTTCGTTTGCCATGGCCTAGCAAGCTGGGACGGTGGCATCGAGGTCCTCGGGTCGTAGGTTTTATATCAGACTGTCCTTGTCTTAGTCTCTGGCTCAAAAGCCTTCCCCGGAGACACGGGGGCTTTGATGTCAGGGGTTTCCTCCCTTAGCCTTTCCGCAGCCAAGCGGCCAGGCCTGCAAGGCAGCAGGGGACTCGTGGGGGCCGGGGTCGTCTATGTCCCGTTGTCACACCAGGGAGGAAGAATATATACCACTCGGAATATTTGGATATTTGTTCGATTTTAATAATTTGATCTTCTCATTCGCACGACAAACAATAGACAAGACGTATACAAACCTACGCAATATTCACTCAATTCATACATACACCTGTAACTCACGCACACCCTTAACCATTCGTACAATGTTCACAGCACTAACCACACATCCTACACTTATTATTCCACTACGATGTCACATCTCCGCAATGTCTGTCGATAATAACTGACACTAATTAATGCTTAGATCCTCGAACGATCAAACAGTTTGATTACTCCGACCGTGGATAAAGATGGATGTAGCGTCGCTGCTGTTGATTCGGCCACACCACTGGTCGAATAATCCGGCACACTGTCTCTCGCGATGACACGTCGAAGCTCCACACGCACACCGTCAGGATCAACTTGTTATCTCGTACACCACGTTGATTAATTACATTCCCACATGAAGCATACACAAATCCAACTTCTCAGCTGGTGATAGGGGAGGGAAGCATCTATAACACATACAAAACGTATCTCTCCATAAGAAATCCGCCATTGCTAAAAAGTTACTTCCGCCGGAATGACGACACTGTAACGATGACGACCGTTAACGGCTTCCGGACGTTGTCGCCGATTCCCGATCGTTTCCGACATCGAATAAATATTGTAATAACAGTCAATTCGAAATATCATGCACACACACGAATACGACATATTTCCGCACAACACATAACCTCTCACCACGATCCGAATCATTCATTTCAAAATCAACAGGCTCTACAAAATGTTTTGATCATTCCATTCAATCCCGCGCGCCGATCGCCAGACGACACCGCAAACTCGCCGATGCGCGCCGAATATCATACAATCTCAGATCTAGAGCCGAACAACTAATACACTTTTCGAATCTACTACTTAACAAACGCGAATCAGCTATATAATAAACAAATACATACCCAAAGATGCGTGAAGTAAAACCTTCGACTGTTTCAGGCCTGTCTGCCCATCTTGGCCGTTGGACAAGGTCCGGTACTCGTTACTCTAATCAATCGATCTGGTTACTAGTCGTAGTTCTTAAACTACAAAATTTTACGTACCACTGTACTGAGCATTCCGCTCTCAATCGTCTATTCTACCATAGACCATAACACGGCATTTCTCTGCCCACTACACCTCACAAAAAAACAACTTTTACTCGAGAGCAAAAATCTCTCCTGACTGACTGTCTTCCAAACGATTCACAGTGACGTAACTCTTCAAACCAACATCCTACGTCACATGTTCCAAACACACATCTTACGTCATATGTTCTTGACGTCACTAAAAAGTACATGCCATAACCGCAACACACAACAAAGAACGAAAGTTCTCCACGAAAGAAAATACTGCATAATGATTAAAATAAATTGTGACACAAGGCCCTTTCCCAGCTAAAACTCTAGTTTTAGACTATACTTGACACAATTTCATATTATCATTTGCGAATAAATCACATCTACGACAATAACTATTTCTTTCCCTATAACCTCACTGTTCAATACATAAACACACGTTCGTCATACGTGAACACCGCGTCTGTTTTATTTTTCTTCACTGTCGATACGGTTAAGGTAATCTACCTATAACCTCACTGTTCAATACATGCATACACATTCATTATACGTCAACACTGCATCTGTCCATCCTTCTTCACTGTCGATACGGATAAGGTAATCTGCACCAACATTATCTTTTCCTTTGATCACCTTCACCTGGAAATCGTGTTACTGCAACTGTAATCTCATCATCACGCACTACTACTAGTGCTGTCACTCATCATACACTACTGCTAGTGTTGCTACCCATCATACACTACTACTAGTGTTGCCATTCATCATGCATTACTATTAATGCTGCCACTCACCATACACTACTACTAGTGTTGCCACTCATCATACACTACTATTAGTGCTGCCACTCATCATGCATTACTACTAATGCTACCACTCACAATACACTACTACTAGTGTTGCTACTCATCATACACTACTATTAGTGCTTTCACTCATCATGCACCACTACTAGTGCTTTCACTTTGTAATCAAAATCGTTTATTTTCTTAGTCATCGTAAATGGCCCTTTCCATGTAAGCTGTAGTTTGTTCTTTTTCTCTGGCAACAACAACAGTACTTTTAAACCTTCTGTGATAGTTCTAGGTTTTGCTCTTCTGTTGAAGTTTCTCGCGTGTCTCTGGCTAGATTTTTTAATAAGTTAGCATGATACACCTTTTCTTTGCCCCCCACCCGGGTCTGCCCTGGGGGACTTGGGTGGGGTTAGGTACTTTTTAGTTCCCAGGGTCACCCTGGTCAGCCCCACAGGGTGAGTTTTTCTCTCTATTCAGGGGCATGTGTTTCTGTCTACCCGAGGTCCATTCACCTGTATTTGCCTTTTTAAAACTCTCCCTACTGTCTGCACTGCCTGTAGCTCTTGATATTGGATGTGTGTTGCTAAATGGTCTTAGCTTTATTTAGGCCCCATGTGTTAGGTTTATTTAATGTATTTGACCGGCTGGCGACATACATTCAATGTTCTGTTTAGGTTTTTTTTTCACAAGCAGTGCAGGCACGTCCTGAGAAAGCCTTGTTGCTGTCGGGACGTTAAGCAATGTACAATCAATCAACCTTTTCTTTGCCCTCATTGGACGACCTGTGACACACGTCGCATGATGCGCAATACCGTTGTATGTCACCGCAAATTCCTGGCCAATAAAGATCAGTCCAAATTCTGTTTCTGGTTTTCCTAACACCTAAATGCCCGCTCATCGGAGTATCATGTGCTAATTTCATAACACCCTGTCTATACTTTTTGGGTACAACAATCTGCGTTCTTTTCTGTTCCTTTTCAGTGAATTCTCGTACCAAAATTCCATTCTTCCATTTAAATTTGGATTTGGTTTGTTTGCTGTTTTGATTTCCCTCTTTTTTCCCATCAGCTGCATCTCTGCATTCCTTCAAAGTTTCATCTTCTTTTTGAGCCAGTTTCAATTGCTCAGGTGTAACATCAACAATCTTTGTTTCAGGGATCTTAAGCTCTTTTTGATTTCTTTTCGTTGCCGTGCTTCTTGTTTCTACTTCTGCACACTGCTCATCTGTTTTCGTGTCGTTTGGTTCGCTTCGTTTCTTTGTGATCATCTCGGTGCTTTCCATTACAACTGGAATGTTTTCCATCTTTGTGATCGTCTCAGTCTTTTCCTTTGCGGCTGGAATGTTTTCTACATGGTCTTCAGTTTGTTCGCTTGCATCTCTTTTTGAGCAAGGTTTCATCACTGGATAAACTGGAATAGTGTTTGTTTTCTCTTTGTTCAAGAATCGTGCATTCCCTATTAAGACTGGTAATGCTGGTCTGGATATTACTAGTACATCCGCGTCTCCTTCAAAAAATGGTGTTCGCATGAACAGTCTAGCAACAGGTACTTGCTTGACGTCGCATGACGCAAATGTCACGGATCGCATCTCACCTGTATACTTGTTTTCTGGTACTAATTTTGTATCAACAACACTAATTGTAGCTCCTGTGTCCCTCAATGCTGGCGCTTCCTTGCCTTCTATCTCTACTTGACACGATGGCTGATAATTTATCTTGCTGCATGTGTCGCATAGCGTCATTTTGTGATTTCTTTCTAACTTTTCTTCAAGGTAAGGCATTCCCACTCTCAGTGCGTGGTGGTCTATGCTTTCATGGTGCTGGTGGTGCGTGGCTGCACAACTGCAACTCGCTGTATGCATCGATCCACATGTAGGTTGTACGTACAACGCATTCTGTTTTCTGTTTGGACATACTGCTACTTTGTGGGGTCCTCCACAATTGAAACATTCGATCTTAAATGATACTCTGTTCTTGACCGATTGATTTTCGTGTTTGTTTGGTGATCTGTTGTCACGCAATCCTTGCTTACTGTGATCCCTTCTAGGTGACGGACTATCCCTGTGTCTAAATCTGTCCCTGTTGTTATCTCTGAACATACTTCTGTTCTCATGTCTCCTGTTTCCTCTTGACACCTCGTAGGTTTCTGCTGCTTCAGTAGCCTCATCTACGTTAGCTGGTCTTCTGTCTCGTACGAACGTGGCTTGCTCTTTTGGTAGTGCGTCTAAAAAGGTATCCACTGCCAATAATTCTATGATACTGTCAAAGTTCTTTCCTTTCCCTGAAAGTTCGATCCAACGGGTTATCCATTGCGTAATCCGATTCATGAGTTCTCTGGCTGTTTCGTCATTTTTCTTCCTGGCATTCTTCAGTTTTTCTCTGTACTCTTCTGATGTCAAACGGAACTTCTTCAGCAATTTTTTGCGAATCTGTTCGAAATCTTCTAAATCAACATGCTGCATGTGCGTGATAGCTTCTGCTGCTTTTCCCTTTAGCAATGCGATCAGGTGTAATCCCCATTCGTCATCTGGAATACGCTCTGCTCTCATGACCTTTTCAAATTTCCATAGAAAGACTTCTAAATCATCTCCATCTTCAAAAAATGGTAACTTGATTTTAATCCTGCGTCGATCTTGCGCGTTGTTGTTTCTGTTCTGTTCTCCTTCTATACGCCGACCTTCTGCCTGAATTTCTAATTCTCTCAATCGAGTCTGACGCTCAGCTTCTCGTTCTCGTCGTTCCGCTTCTCGTTCTTGCCGCGCTAACTCCGCTTCCCGTTCTTGTCGCGCTAACTCCGCTTCTCGTTCAGCTTCTTGTCGCGCTAACTCCGCTTCTCGTTCTCGTCGCTCTGACCAACGTTTTTTCTCATCCAGAACATAAGCAGTTAAGTCGTTCCCCGCTAAACTCAATAATTCCCCTTCTTCTTTCCAAGCCTGCATCCTGGTTTTCATATCTGGTTCTTGTTCCATTTCTGATCTGCTAGGATTCTCAGATCTTGTTCTACTACTTCTTGTATCGGGCATGACGGCTAAGTTTGTTTGTACTGCCCAAAATCCGTGCAACAACAAAATGACTTCAACTATTGCTTGTTTATAAGCTATCGATAACCATTTATCAACGTGAACTTTTGTTGATCTGTCAACAAGTTTTGGCGTAACCCATTTTACAAAAGGATAAAACAAATGCGAAATTTAAAAAAAAATCGATTACGCTGCGGAAGTTACAGCTCTACAGATTATCAAAGGAAGTATTATCACAACCTGCACTCTGTACTTGTATGACAATCCGCGCAATCGGTTAGTCTCCACTAACTCTTTTTACAAAAGGACAAAACAAATGCGAAATAAGAAAATCTAATATGCTGCGGAAGTTCAGTATACCTCTACAGATTATCAAGGAAAGTAATATCATAATCTGTACTCTGTACTAGTATGACACTCCGCGCAATCGGTTAGTCTCCACTAACGCTGACAATCGAACACAACTCGGTACCTGAATAAACGGAAGGGATGAATATAATGATGGCGAAGCTTCGGAGCTTGAATGCCGCCCGATGTAACAACGCCCTCCAACCGCCCACAGGTTATCCAGCAATTCCGAGTGTCCTTTGGTAATGACAGAAAATTACACTGGTGCGTAAATTTAGACTACTCTAAAAAATTACACAGTAAGTAACCTGAACCGATAACGCTATCGTTATACTATTGGTCAAGCCAAAGCTTACGTGCCAGTGTAAATAGATACAAATATCCGTGGCTCGAATCGCCAAGATTAATTCCCAATCGTTCTCACAAATTGTGATCCCGAATCTGGAAATAACCGTGGTTCGAATCTACGGCCGAGCCCCCAAATTATTGTCACACCAGGGAGGAAGAATATATACCACTCGGAATATTTGGATATTTGTTCGATTTTAATAATTTGATCTTCTCATTCGCACGACAAACAATAGACAAGACGTATACAAACCTACGCAATATTCACTCAATTCATACATACACCTGTAACTCACGCACACCCTTAACCATTCGTACAATGTTCACAGCACTAACCACACATCCTACACTTATTATTCCACTACGATGTCACATCTCCGCAATGTCTGTCGATAATAACTGACACTAATTAATGCTTAGATCCTCGAACGATCAAACAGTTTGATTACTCCGACCGTGGATAAAGATGGATGTAGCGTCGCTGCTGTTGATTCGGCCACACCACTGGTCGAATAATCCGGCACACTGTCTCTCGCGATGACACGTCGAAGCTCCACACGCACACCGTCAGGATCAACTTGTTATCTCGTACACCACGTTGATTAATTACATTCCCACATGAAGCATACACAAATCCAACTTCTCAGCTGGTGATAGGGGAGGGAAGCATCTATAACACATACAAAACGTATCTCTCCATAAGAAATCCGCCATTGCTAAAAAGTTACTTCCGCCGGAATGACGACACTGTAACGATGACGACCGTTAACGGCTTCCGGACGTTGTCGCCGATTCCCGATCGTTTCCGACATCGAATAAATATTGTAATAACAGTCAATTCGAAATATCATGCACACACACGAATACGACATATTTCCGCACAACACATAACCTCTCACCACGATCCGAATCATTCATTTCAAAATCAACAGGCTCTACAAAATGTTTTGATCATTCCATTCAATCCCGCGCGCCGATCGCCAGATGACACCGCAAACTCGCCGATGCGCGCCGAATATCATACAATCTCAGATCTAGAGCCGAACAACTAATACACTTTTCGAATCTACTACTTAACAAACGCGAATCAGCTATATAATAAACAAATACATACCCAAAGATGCGTGAAGTAAAACCTTCGACTGTTTCAGGCCTGTCTGCCCATCTTGGCCGTTGGACAAGGTCCGGTACTCGTTACTCTAATCAATCGATCTGGTTACTAGTCGTAGTTCTTAAACTACAAAATTTTACGTACCACTGTACTGAGCATTCCGCTCTCAATCGTCTATTCTACCATAGACCATAACACGGCATTTCTCTGCCCACTACACCTCACAAAAAAAACAACTTTTACTCGAGAGCAAAAATCTCTCCTGACTGACTGTCTTCCAAACGATTCACAGTGACGTAACTCTTCAAACCAACATCCTACGTCACATGTTCCAAACACACAACCCCACCCGGGTCTGCCCTGGGGGACTTGGGTGGGGTTAGGTATTTTTTAGTTCCCAGGGTCACCCTGGTCAGCCCCACAGGGTGGGTTTTTCTCTCTATTCTGGGGCATGTGTTTCTGTCTACCCTTTGTCCATTCACCTGTATTTGCCTTTTTAAAACTCTCCCTACTGTCTGCACTGCCTGTAGCTCTTGATATTGGATTTGTGTTGCTAAATGGTCTTAGCTTTATTTAGGCCCCATGTGTTAGGTTTATTTAACGTATTTGACCGGCTGGCGACATACATTCAATATTCTGTTTATTTTTTATTTTTTCACAAGCAGTGCAGGCACGTCCTGAGAAAGCCTTGTTGCTGTCGGGACGTTAAGCAATGTACAATCAACCAAACACACATCTTACGTCATATGTTCTTGACGTCACTAAAAAGTACATGCCATAACCGCAACACACAACAAAGAACGAAAGTTCTCCACGAAAGAAAATACTGCATAATGATTAAAATAAATTGTGACACCCGTGCAGATGTGAACATCTGCCCACTGCCCAGACGGTGACACTTACCAGAAGAGAAAAATCCAACGCCGGAACCCGGTATCGAATTTCGCACCTTTGGCATTGGAGGCAGACGCCTTAACCACTGCGCCACTTCCCCGTCATGATGTCACTGTACCTGTTCAGTAAATAACGTGCCTTACAACTTAATACATGTGGGTAATAAGTGGGTAGTTTCGCCTGTGCCTGCACCGCCACCGCTTGCGCCAACAATTGATTGGGACATAACGTTGGAATTTATTAGTCCTTATGTATATACTGATGATGAAGGCGCCTTAGTGTTTAGAAAAGTTGTTAACTCTGGGCCGTTGATTGTAAGCCTTGTTCCAAGTTTTGCACAAGACAACAATAGCAGAGATAAACTGAAAGTACAGGAGTACGAAAAACGACGGTATTTTCTTATGCATAGAAAGGGCAGATCAGATGCAAAAGTTGTGTTTGCACCAGCAAACTTTACCATTGCAAGAGAAGCGACAATAGTATTTGAAATTATCATGAGATCTGTTTCTTCTGCCAAAGAGGCAGATATCGCACAGGGAATCAAACTTACGTGGGATGAAACATTGACAGAGGCAACAAAAGTCTTTATTGCTATTAGAAAAAAATTTAGATGTTTTTGAGGTTTTGAGCAGTGTTCCAGCTGTCAAGATATTGGTCGACAAAACAACTTTTGTTTTTCTAAATTTCATAAAACTAGAACACATTGATCTTGTTTCGTTTTATTACGCCAGCAAATTGTATACTTTTGATGTGTTGCAAAATGTAATCACTGATTAAATAAAAAAATATTTGTCAATAAAAAAAATGGTAAACTTGTATCCGCAACTACCGACGACTGATACTGTGTCGATTGATTTACATGTGCCAATTGCACCGGATAAAACATTACAGGCAGATGCATTCCGATTAATAAATATTACAGATGCCTTAAAATATTTGGAAGGAGAGGAGGCGAAATACTCCAGATGTAAAAGGAGGTATAAGATGGTTTTCAATTCTGTTCAAAACACATCTATGGCTGCTGGTGCTGTTTCAGCTGGATTATCTGTAGGGGGTATTGTTTTGATATCAACTGGAATCGGCAGTTTAATTGGAGTTGCAATTGAGGGTGTTAGTGTTGCCACAGGACTGGAATGCTTTGGTTTGGAAGGCCTTAACAAGTGATTTCAAACAAAGTTACAAAAACATGAAGCATTGAGTACGCTCGCTGGTGCGAAGTCGAGTAGTTTGAAACTTATTATCAGTAAATCTTTGGAAGATAATTTTATTGACGATATTGAATTTAAGAGAGTGCAGGATGATTTAAATAATTACAAACAACAAAAGTCTGAAATACAAAATAAAAGGCGTAGTCAATCTCCTGTAAATGTTGAAGAACTGTATACTAGATTTTTAGAGGAGGGAAAAAAGATAAGGGTAAAGGAGACCACGGAAAAGCTTCAAGGACTTTTAGGGAAGTAAAAATCAGTTTTGGTAATCAAACAATATTTTTGTCATACACTTCACAAAGAGATGACACGCCGCCGGTCTATTTGACGCCCACGGCTCCACCAGAGTATTTTTGAAAAAATAACAGTTTTTGTCTTTGTATCTTGTCAGATTTGACTCAGTATCTTGTGACTGGAGACAAGTTGTTGTAAGTAATTAATAAGTTCTTATGGTAAGTAATTAATAAGTTCTTATGGTAAGTAATTCATCATCATCATCATCATCAGTCCCTTGCCCGAACTGGGCGTTGGGGGGACTGAAAGGCAGCAGCAACAGACAGTGCTCTCCACTGAGTTCTATTTTGGGCGGTGGCAAGCAAGTCTGGCATCTCGAGTTCGGTCCATTCTTTTATGTTTGCGACCCAACTCTTTCTCTGACGACCTCGCCGACGACTTCCTTCGAGAGTGCCTTGGAGGATAGTCTTGGACAAGGTGTTGTGTCGGGTCACGTGGCCAAACCAAGCAAGCTTGCGCCGTTTCACGGTTGCCAGAAGGGGTTCATGTGGGCCCACCAGGGAAGTGACGATGCTCCGTACATATTCGTTGGTCTTGTGCTCGCGGTACGAGATGTGGAGCAACTTCCTCAGGCACTTGTTCTCAAAGGCCTGGATTTTCTTTTCTGAGTCTGCAAGCAGCGTCCAAGTCTCACAGCCGTAGAGTAGAATAGACACTACGAGGGACTTGTAAAGCCTGTACTTGATGGTGAAGCTGATGGAGTTACTTCGCCATATCCTGTCCAGCCTGGCCATTGCGGATGTTGCTGTACCTATCCTGATACGGATCTCTGCTATGCAACTACCGTCTTTGGACAGGGTGGCTCCCAAGTACTTGAAGCTATTGACCTCTTCTAGCTTCTGGCCGTTCATGTGAATGTTGCTGCTGCTGTTGCTTGTGGTGTTGATCATCACTTTGCTTTTATCCGTACTGATCTCCATGCCATAAGACCCTGCGCTACTTGAAAGTTTGTCTGTCAGGTTTTGCAGCTCACTATTGCTGCCTGCCATGAGGTCAATGTCGTCTGCGAATCGAAGATTGCACAGGGATCTGCCACCAATAGAGATTGAAGTATGGTGGTCGTGGAGGGTTTCCTGCATGATCTTCTCCAGGAATATGTTGAAAAGGACAGGAGAGAGCAGGCATCCTTGACGGACACCGATTGTCGTCCTGAAGAACTCGCCTGACTGATTGTTAAGTAGAACCGTAAGTAATTAATAAGTTCTTATTGTAAGTAACTTTAAGGAACCTGCAGAGGTAACCTTTAAGTTACCTACAACTTGTAAGTAAGTACAAAGTTCTACTTGACACCAGTGGATTAAATAGTGTTAGGATATCTGTTCGGCAATACAGTTGATGATTCTCAGGAGTAGGTGTGATAGAACTAGTGGGGATGCTAAGGTTCGTTTAACCAAAAGATCGCCGATCTTCTCCTGAGAATGTTAGCGCTGAGAGAGTTCCGGGTGGTTGTGTTTAAAATTGAATAGTTTTAGGGTATCTGTTCGGCTCCTGAGGATCCGGAGTTCTAGGAGCCCCACTATTTCTAGCTCTAAGGCAGGTAGAAACATCGCTGCATGGATTTTTCTCAAGTGGTACAGCCAGTAAATCACCTCTGTCTTGCGAGGCCTTTTCTTTGATTGTAGAGAGAACACACTGTGCGTTCAAACTGTTCTAGTGATACCAATAAATGTGTAATGAGTTGTATCTGTGTTCGGTTTTTTTGTTTGTTTAAGTCTGTGTTGGTGAATGCTTTTGATGGATCACTGTAGTGTAGGCACAGTGTTCCCAGTAGAATTTTGAGCCAGACTTTCAGGTGAAAATTTTGAGTGTCACAAAATGAAACAGTTAAGGTATACATCCAAGAAGCGAAGACAGTACTTTTCTTTTTCTTTTGTATTATACTAATCTCATAGATTGTCTACTGTGCAGACAGTAAAGTATTTCCCTTATGTTGTCTTTTGATGCACTGCATACAATTTGTGTTTTTAATTTTCTATTCTATAGCTGGGAGTACCCAATAGGGGGCTTGACATTGGCTGTGCTGTGGGACGGTCAACGTTTGAACTTGCCCGAGTTGTGGAGGAGGCCATCGGTATTGACTACAGCCATGCATTTGTGGATACCTGTAATGTACTTAAAGAGGCAGGGTCTATCCCGTACACCATGACATCTGAGGGAGACATCTGCACTCAACATGATGCAGTCGTGCCAGCAGATATTGTAATTATTGTTTCAGTGTACTTTTGTTGTTGCAGTAATTCATTCTGTTTTACACAATCTGATAATTATGTGGGGAATACCATAAATTTGGTTTCCATTTTTGTATCTCGCTGAATCAACCCTTTCATTTTCAGTAACTTATTTTCTCAAGAAGTGCTACTGACAGCCAAAGGGTCAGTTAGGCTTGCATTCCTTATGCCTACTAAAATTTGCATCTGTGACATCAGTATCAGTTGTGTTAACCCTTATCATTCGGAATACACCAGTGTGTGAAATAAGTTGGACTAAAATAGTTCAAGGGTAGTGCCAGAATAGCTTGGCACCTCTAGGCGCCAAGCTATTCTGACACCACCCTTGAACTAAAGCCATTGGTCTCTATCCTTATCTGTAAGTACTATAATGTAGCTTGCATATGGCAGTGTACAAATTTGAAGCTTTTAGCCTCAGTAGGATATGGGTTAATAGTCGTTAGCTAAAAATAGTGCAGATGAACCCTTTGGCTGTTGGTTGTGTTTTTTTGTTTTTTTTGCTGTAATGATTCCTGTGCTGACAGCCAAAGGGTGAATTTCAATGCGTGTTACACACATATTTATATATCTTTTAGAGTTAAATCTTTTGAGCCTATGACCCTTGGTACCTTTTACAGTATCACTATCAGTGGCTGCATGCGCAAGGTCGTTACAGTTTGTCACTTTTTGTGTGCAGAATCGCAAGAAAACAAAATTCCAACAAGGGGATGCATGCAATCTTCCCAGCAGTCTTGGGCAGTTTGGTGTAGTGCTAGCAGCAAACCTTGTGTGTCGCCTCCATCACCCTAAGGCATTCCTCAAGCGTCTCGAGTCCTTGGTAGCACCAGGTGGCATCCTGGTCATCACCGCTCCCTACACATGGATGGAGCAGTTTGCTGACAAAGTAAGAACGCTTTCTGAGATACTTTTACTTCTTTTTTTAAAAAATTTGCATCTATTTAACCCTTTTAGCCCCAAGGTCCCATTTCTCAAATTTTGGAGGTGTTGCCCAATGACTATGTACCAGTTGCAGGAGATGGCTTGACCATGATAATTCAAGGGTAGTGCCAGATAAGCTTGGCGCCTGAAGGCGCCAAGCTAATCTGGCACTACCCTTGAATTATCATGGCCAAGCCTTCTCCTGCGGTAGGGATCCAGGGCTAAAAGGTTAATGCAGTGTCCAACCAGTTACATATCTTTTGATAATTGTCTGATTTTCTATTTATTTTTCTTTGCTTTTCTATGGTGGCAGATTTTCGTTGGTGGCAAATGGTAACTTAAATAAATGTACACTATTTTGATGTTAATACTTTCCATCAGATGAATGGTCTGTGAGCTGGTGTTTTACTCACTGCATATAATACTGTGTCATCAACATTTAGTCTATGCATATATGTTTGAAACAAACATGTATGCTGATCTGTAATTTTGGACCTTACAGCTTGCAAAGGCCATCAGGCCGAAATCGGCCACGGTAGGCCTGTGCACAACCATGTGTGGGCTTTCCGAGGCTGATTTCAGCCTGATAACCTTTTGCATACTGGGAAGCCACAAGATCCAAAATTGTACACCAGTATATGCCTCCAAGTTGTAAGGTCCAAAATCACAGAACAGCACTCGTCAGTAATTTTGTATGTTCGTACTTGTCACCAGTCAGTTTGGCTCGGGGGATACAAAGACAAAGATGGGCAACATGTGACAGGCTTTGAAACCCTGAAGAAGGAGCTTGGCCCTTGTTTTAGCCTTGTGGAAGACCGAAACCTGCCCTTCCTCATCCGCGAGACAGCTCGCAAACACCAGTGGACGGTGGCCCACGCAACCGTTTGGCAGCGAAAATGACTTGTGCTGTAAGATCGGGAGTAGTGAGTGTATGGGAGTATGTGCACTGGTTGTGCACTTACAGGAGGTACATAAATGTAATGGTAATTTAGATATATATACAATAGTGTTTAGATATATATACAATGGCTGCATGCAGCCACTGGTATTGTAAACAGTAATGAAATGTATGAGAACATATTTAACTCATTCAGCCCGATGGCTATATTTCCCAAATTTTGGAGGCACCATCTAATGACTATGCACCAGTTGCAGGAGATGGATCATCCATGATGATTCAAGGGCAGTGCCAGATTAGCTTGGCGCCAAGCTAATCTGGCACTACCCTTGAATTATGGTTGACCCATCTCCTGCTGTAGTGCATCAGGGCTGAATGGGTTAAGAGATAATAGCTGCCTTGTTAACCCATTTGTGTGTGCAGCCATCAGTACTGCAAACAGTACTGATGGACACATGTACAGAGGAGTTGATAAACAAGGTTGAGCTGGGTGGTTTCATCACAGTTTGCACCCAGGATTTCACACCCATGATCAGTGACCCCAGCTTTTTTCCCTTGCACACAACTCTAAAGAGGTCAAGGGTTTCAGAGGCTTTCAAAGCTGCTTATTATGGGTCACAAAACATTTGCTGTTCTCAAATGTTTCTGGAAAAAAAAAAAAACAATATGAGCTGGTCAAAATGGCTTGAAAATCTGTTCATATTTTGGATAAGAATGCTTAGTCCCATAGTGACATGACTTTTTATTGCTTGATGGGTGCAAAACATGCAACAGTGGTCAAACAATTCACTGCCGTCGATCCGTTATGCTTCTTGCTGTCAAAGACAAAGGCGGTAATGAGCGCAGTGCCACTGCGCACCCTTAATACCAAAGTCGTACTGACAGTAGTTTCCTGATTGGTTAGTTTCCATTGCCCCTAGAGGGGGGCCTCCTCACTTGGATCGTCTGCTACTCAACAGACAGCTTCGAAGTGTTGCCCTGTTTAAATTTAGTAAGTGTCGCCCTTGTATCATAAAATAGATTTTGGATAAGAATGCTTAGTCCCATAGTGACATGACTTTTTATTGCTTGATGGGTGCAAAACATGCAACAGTGGTCAAGTTTGGGTGTTGATAACTTGAGTGTGAAACCCTGGGTGCAAATGCAGCAGCAGTTGTTTTGAGTGACCTTCCTTACGAGAGATCACCTGTCATTAAAGAACATCATTTAGGTGGCGATGGTTTTTAAAGCTGGTGACACTTTGTGCCCTTCAAGAGAAACTGCCTGTGATTCAGGAACACTTTATTCTTTCAAAAAAACCAAGGGGTTGCTCAGAACAGGTCATACTGAACATTTGTTCAACTGTACCTATCAAATCACCAAACTCTTCCATGTGTGCCTTATTAACTCTTAAACTCCCAGAACTAACTGACTTCCATTCTATGAATGGAAGTCATTTAGTTCTGGGAGTTTAAGAGTTAACTCTTTTCTGTCCAGAAACAATGGTATGAGATAGTTTAACTATGATAGATTGTAGAATCAAGTGTACCTTGCCTACTGTGCTTAGCAGGCAGTTGTTTAGTGTTGGCTCTTTAAGTGTAACAGTTGGAGAATGCCGATTCAAAGGTTATAGTATGTATGACTTACTTACGCCTGTCACCCCTACCCGGGTATAGGCCGTCGACGAGAGACCTCCAGCAACTCCTGTCCTGTGCTTCTCCTTCGATTCTACTCCAGGTGGTTCCCAGTCTCTTGATGTCTGCTTGGAGGTCTCGATGCCAGGAGTTTCTCGGCCTACCTCTTTTCCTCTTTCCCTGGGGGTTCCATGACAATGCCTGCCTAGTGATACTGGAAGCTGGCTTTCTCAGACTGTGACCGATCCATCCCCATCTTCTTCGCCCAATTTCATTCTCTGCTGTTATCTGCTCTGTTCTCTCCCAGAGTCTGACGTTGCTGATCTTCTCTGGCCAGTGGATTTTCAAAATTCTTCTAAGGCAACTGTTCATGAATGTCTGTACTCTGTTGACTGTGGTTTTTGTCAATCTCCAAGTCTCTGCTCCATATAGGAGAACTGCTTTTACATTGGAGTTGAAAATCCGGACTTTGGTGTGTTGTGACAGCTCTCTGGAGCTCCACACTTTTTTCAACTGGAGAAAGGCTGCTCTGGCTTTACCGATTCGTGCTCTGACATCTGCATCAGTGCCGCCTTTTTTGTCTATGATGCTCCCGAGATAGGTGAAGGACTCCACCTCCTCCAACGGGGTGCCAGTAAGCAAGACTGGTTCTTCCCTGGTTGCGTTCAGCCTCATTGTCTTTGTTTTCTGTTTGTGAATGGTGAGGCCCACTTGGGACGAGATGTCAGCAAGCCTCGTGGTCTTGTCCTGCATTTGTTGATGAGTGTGGGACAGTAATGCCAAGTCGTCTGCAAAATCGAGGTCGTCAAGCTGTGTCCACTGTATTCCACTTCGTCTGTGCTCTGTGGTCATCTTCATGACCCAGTCTATGGCCAGTAGGAAGAGGAACGGAGACAGCAGACACCCCTGCCTGACACCGGTTCTGACCTGGAGCTCCCTGGTGAACTGCCCTTCGTGGATCACGCGACATGTCATGCCATCGTAGCTGCTCTTGATCAGGCGGACGAGCTTTGTGGGTACACCGTAGTGTCGTAGGAGTTTCCACAGAGTCTCTCGGTCCACACTGTGAAATGCTTTCTCATAATCCACAAAGTTGACGTACAGCGGGGAGCTCCACTCCAGAGACTGTTCCACGATGATGCAGAGAGTGGCGATCTGGTCTGTACATGATCGGTTCTTCCTGAATCCTGCTTGCTGGTCTCTCAGCTGGGGGTCAACGGAGCTCTTCATTCTCTCCAGGATGATCCTGTTGAAGACCTTTCCTGGTACTGACAGCAAGGTGATTCCTCTGTAGTTGGAACACTTGCTGAGGTCGCCTTTCTTGGGAAGCTTGATTAGGTACCCCTCCTTCCAGTCAGCCGGCATCACCTCCTCTTCCCAGATCTTTCCAAACAGTGGGTACAGCATCTCCACTGTTGTCTCTAGGTCTGCTTTCAGAGACTCCGCTGGGATGCCATCTGGGCCTGCTGCTTTGCCGTTCTTCAAGAATGCCACTGTTCTTCTGATCTCTTCCCAGCTGGGTCTGTCACAGCTGATGGGTAGGTCGGTCTCTGCCGGCTGGATGTCTGGGGGGTCGGGTGGGCTAGGTCTGTTCAGTAACTCTTCAAAATACTCGGCCCATCTGTCGAGTTGGTCTGCTCTGTCTGCAATAGGCTTGCCTTCTTTGTCTTTTACTGGTCTTTCTGTATGGCCATACTTGCCTGACAATCTTCTGGTAATGTCGTAGAGCTGTTTCATGTTGCCGCTGCCTGCTGCCTTTTCTGCCTCTGCTGCCAGGCTGTCTGTGTAGGCCCTCTTGTCTGCCCTGATACTACTCTTCACCTCGCGGTTGGCTTCCGAGTATTCCCCCTGTGCCCTTACTTTGGCTGCTCTCGTGCGACTGTTGTTGACAGCTGCTTTCTTCTGCTTCCTCACTTCTATCTTCTTCAAGGTCTGTGCCAACAGCCAGTCCTTGTGATGGTGTTTCCTGAACCCTACAGTGTCTTTGCAGGTTGAGTTCAGCGCCTCTCTAACTGCCTTCCACTGCTGCTCTGTGGCGACCGCCTCCTCTTCATTTACTAGCTCCTGTAGCGCTTGAAACCGGTTGGACAGCACCAGTTTGAACTCTTCTCTAACTCCAGTTTCTCTCAGGAGGCCTACATTATAGTGCTGTCTTCTTGTTGTCTCTGTGCAGCTTTTCTTTAGCTTGAGCTTCATTCTTAACTCTTAATCACCTATAAGAACATACACTGTCTATTCTCCTGTACCTAGAAGATAGTAAGAAAATTACTGAGAAAATGGGTTACTTCACCAAAGCGTCTATAACTTTTTTGAATAGACAGATATTTAAGTCTGGTTTTTTTTTCTTAGCTGACATATGGATGGAGAGTATTTTATGTTGTGGTGGAGTATAATTTGATACCTGTTTATATTATTTACTGTAATTAATTACAGGTAAATTAACTGAAAAAAATGCACTTTGATTATTTTGATATCTGTAAATGACAAACAAAAGACGTAAAACTGAAAAATGTGTCGGTGGGCGAAAATATGAATGTGTGTGATAGTGGAGTGAGATAATTTGACATTAGTGATCACTATTACCAGGCAATCCACTGATAATCCTTCAGGTAATCGAAGTGCACGTATCCCCGTCGGCGGATGTTGCTACAAATTGATCGCCAAGTTCGTCTGTTGGGCGAAAGTTTCTAACATTTCAGCAGGGAAATACTGATAAAAATAATCAAGTGGTGTCGCTTCCAACTCAAGTGGAGTTGTTGGACCCACATATCGCGTGAAAGGCTGCAAAACAGTCTGAAATTGGCTGCTGATGCCAGATAGCATCGCCGCCGCCATCTTGCAGTCGTCGCCTCAGTAAACACTGCTGAAATACTCCGGTATTTTCGTCATCCCAGTCTGACAGATCGCTAGTATGTACACTAGATGTACACTAGACACACTTATGTCACTTCCCTCTGGCTCTGAAACTGGATAATTGCCAATTTACTCCGAAATAGCGGTAAACTCTGGGTCACTGTCATGTATGTCGCCATGTTTGCAAACGCGTGCGTTAGCGAGCAGCCAGTTGCACGGTAAAACTCTCCCAATTCGACACACACAGTGGCTTAGAGCGCATGCCCAGTGTCTATAGTTAGTTTGACCTTGCCCCCTACAGTATACAATCTCACCTTCTTCACAGAAGAACCCACCAACGTATCACATGACTTCTAAATTTAGTACCGAGGACGGGCGTCTATGGGCGCTTTAGGTAAAGACCCGAAGGGCGTTTACGGGCGTTATAGGTGATTAAGAGTTAAGGTAAGCAGATGGTGGTCTGAGGCGACATCTGCTCCCCTCCTCACTCGAACATCTTGAAGGGATCTTCTAAATTTCTTGCTAATGCAGATATGGTCTATTTGGTTCTCTGTTGTATGGTCAGGTGAGACCCAAGTTGCTTTGTGTATTCTTCTGTGTGGGAAGATGCTGCCTCCAATGACAAGTCAGTTTAGAGCACAAAAGTCTACAAACCTCTCCCCGTTCTCACTCATCTCCGAGCCTAGTCCCTGTCTCCCCATCACCTCTTCGTATCCGGTGTTGTCTTCCCTATTTTGGCATTAAAATCGCCCATGACGATGGTGATGTCTCGCTCCGCACATTTGTCCAAGGCACTCTGGAGTCGGTCGTAGAACTCTTGTTTCTCTTCCTCGTCCCTGTCATTAGTGGGCGCATAACACTGGATGACGTTCAGCTTGAGCTTTTTCTTGGTTCTAAAGGCTGCTGTGATAATTCTTGGCCCAAGAGGTTCCCAGCCCATCAGCGCTCTCTGTGCCACTGGTGACAGCATGAATGCTACACCTTCTGTATGGGGGGCATTCTCCTCTTCATGACCTGAATACAGAATCATCTCCCCACTTAACAGCCTTTTCTGGCCAGACTGCGTCCATCTGGCTTCACTGATACCTAGCAGGGAAAGGTTGTACTTTTGCATTTCCGCTGCTATCTGGGCGGCCTTGCCGCTCTGGTACATGGTCTTGACGTTCCATGTGCCCATGGTTGTATCCCTGGATAGAGAGAGGCGGCTCGGTCCTGTGGCTTCCGAAGACTTCCGGCTTTCACCACAGGACGTCATAAGTCTTCTGGTAGAAGAACCTTCCTCCTCCAGGAAAGGAATTACTGTTAGTCTTTTCGTCAGCGTTTTTGTAGCTATTTCCTTTTTTGCAGGGTGGGGAAGCTACCCCCACACCCAACCCCCTTACTAGGAGGACCAGGGGTTTTCTGTCGGGGTCACCTTCCCTTAGACCATGTTGGTTCACGGCACCTTATTTCATTCGGTGCACCCCTCTCACAAGGGACCCCCTATCCACCACCCAGGGGACGCGCCTCAAAGCCATATGGTCCCAGCGCGAGGATAGTATGTATGAAGCAGAAGTATATTAGTCAGTATGAATTATATTTTTTTTTTCCATACAGTAAAACTAAAAAAATGATACATGTATATTTAATTAATCTGATGCACGTTGTTTCATGATAAATAGAATTGTGTCTTCTCCGTACTGTCATCTTATCTTCACAGGTAATGGCATTTTATGTACCTAACCTACATTAAGTATCACTTTCCTTTACTCTGTATCATTTGTTTTCTTACAGGTTTTACGGTCTTTGGCAGTACACTGTATCTAACGTGCACTCATTGTTTTGACATACATACATTTAGTTGTTTTTTCCCCCTCTAACTGCAGGCTGTTCAAAAACAAAGTCTCCCTGATCTCACTGCCAGTTAGTGGAAGGCACACCGTGATCCTGGATCATTCTTGGTTGTACCTGTGTCCTGTGCAATTTATAAGTATGCAAAGCATACTGAAATCATTTATTCCCCATGCGCATGCATCGACCTGTACTGTAAACTGCGACCACCGGCACAAAAATGTTAATCCTTTGGCTGTCGGTAGTGGTCTTGATCGCAATGATTCCAGCAGGAGTCATTGCAACCAATACCTCTGCTGACAGGCAATGGGTTAACCTTTATGGTACATTGTCGTGTGCACATTCCTGGCAGTGTTTATTTTGGGTGTTGCACATTTGTTCTAATATTTTTAAAACTACAGTGACTCTGTCAACAGTTCTCTAAGCAAAACAGATCTATTTGAGCTTCTGTAATGGTTTTTGCTGTAGTGAATTGCTGTGATGTATGTATGTTGCTGTTGTGCTGGTATCAACTATGAACCTTGGAACTTTATGGCCCTGTTAAGAATGTGGGTGCAAGACATACAGATAAGGGGTTTCACAATGCTCACAGTATGGATGACCCGGTACCCCTAGAAATACAGAGCCAACATTTGAAGTGGTACTTGTTCTACATTACTCATTTTATTTATTCTGTTTTTATATTTTAAGCTGCCCAGCATTAATTTACCACAGCAGTTAACATATATACTTCTTTGGATAGCACAGTCACCTTGCTGTAGACTGATTTACTTTGTTACTAAATTGCAATTTTACATATGCATATCTGATTGGCTTTAAAATTGTGCAATCCAGACCAAAAAGGTGACTTCCAAGCATGTAAAATGCAGAGAAGAACCCAACGGAGAAAGAAACACGCTTATAAAAGACAGATACAACACAATTTATTAATACTTTTTTTTAAAAATAGACAAATAAGAGATCAGTCGCTACTTATCTTCATTATCACAAAAGGAATGTAGCAACTGAAGGATGTGACGTAAAATAAAAGAACAACAAAAGTGCATAAAAAAAAAGAAATAAAATAAAAATGACGTCCACGAAAAACTCACAACGGATAAACTGAGAGAAAGTGATCACGAGCTTCAAGGAGAGTGTGTGTAAGCGCGTGAGCAAGCGTAAATGCATGTGTGTGAGGCGAGAAAGAAAGAGGGAGGGAGAAGTGAAAGAACAGGGATTACCCTTGGGCACAAAGTAGGCTGAGCCTGCTAAACACCAAACCGAATGCAAACTTTATAATAATAATAATAATAATACATGGAATTTATATGGCACATTTCTCATATTTATAATATAACTCAATGCGCAGGCGAAACGACACGCGCACACACACACAGAGTCTGCAGGGGGGGGGGGGGGGGGGGGGGGAGGGTGTACAGAAAACCGTAGAGATTACACGAAAGTCTGCGAGAAAAGATAAGTTTTTAACTTTGCTTCGAACTCAACTGCGTAATGGAGGGGGGGGGGGGGGGGGGGGCATTTCTCAGCTCAGTCGGTAAGGAATTCCAAATTAAAGGAGCAGAGCAGTTCATCTGAAAGAGTGTTCACCGGTAGATTTGAGATGACATTTTGGAATTTGAACAGTTTCTCTCCCGATGAACGCAGTGAGCGAGAGGGCTGGTAAGTAATTCGACTGGAGGAAAGGTATGACGGAAGACTGCCATCAAAGTGGCGGTATGCAAGGGTCGCAATCTTAAACTGTATGTGGGATTGGATTGGAAGCCAATGAAGGTCTTTCAGTATAGGGGTTATGTGGTCTCGTTTTCGCCTGCGCTACACAAGCCTTGTGGCATTATTTTGAACTCGCTGAAGGCGGCTAGTCTGCTCAGATGAAAGACCAAAAAGCAGAGAATTGCAGTAGTCGAGATGGCTCGTGACTAAAGCATTCACTAACTTTGCAGTGGCAGATTCAGAAAGACTGTGTCGGACAGATGCGATGCGTCTCATAGAGTATGAAGCACCACGACAGATTTCACCGACGTGATTCTGCATACTCAAGTCTTATCGAGCTTGACACCAAGATATTTGACCGAAGACTGAAATGGAATATCGGTGTCATCTATGCGTAAAGACTCGGTGTGAATTTGTTGAAGCCGGGATGCTGAGCCAACGGGCAGTAACTCTGTTTTTTTCTGGGTTTAACACCAAACCGAATGCAAACTTTATATCACCTTCAAGTTGAGGACTTCCTCGGGGGAAAAATGGGAGGATCCTGGGAAAAAAAACAGCATTCAGCATGGTACACAAGAAGTAATAAATCATTGAATCAAAGCAAATTTTCAATAAAGGATTATTGGTCAGAGTGGAGAGTAGGTAGTTATGAAACTGTCTTCAAGGGTAACCCAAAAATGGAAGAAATATATATATATATATATATATATATATATATATATATATATATATATATATATATATATATATATATATATATATATATATATATATTAATTAATAAATTGTGTTGTAACTGTCTTTTCTAAGCATGTTACTTTCTGTTGGGTTATTCTCTCATTAGAATTGTGATTTGTCACTGCAGAAAATGTTTTTTTGCACCAAGGCTAATGGCTTTCATTATCACCAAGCAGGGTGAGTGGGTTGCTTTTGTGTCTGGTTTTATCTCATCTGCTGAAATAATTTTCCGAAGATTAATTTTGCATTGAAACATTTTGAGCATGTATTCACCATTACTGATGGCTGCATGCACAAGGGAGGGGGGGGTAATATTCACTGTATATTGTTGTGAACACCTATTCAAGCATGTTCACCAACACCCATCATACATTTGCTCAGTCAAACTTGTGCAATTAATTTATTTTTTAAAATGTTCATCTGTTTAGGAGTTTATTACATATGGTTTTTGTTCTCATCTGCTTTCCATGTTTGTGTCGCCTGTTTTGTTTGAGTGTGCGTGTTTGTGTGTACTTTTCTGAAATACCTATACTGAATGATGATGATGCCTTTATGTACAGGCCTGATCAGAGTGCTGGTGGAGTTGATAGGTAGAAATGCCAAACCTTTTGGTGTTTTTCTCTGTGGCATACTTTGAATAAGGTTTAACTCATTCAGCCCAACGGCCGTATTTCCCAAATTTTGGAGGCGTCATCTAATGACTATGCACCAGTTGCAGGAGATGAATCGACTATGATAATTCAAGGGTAGTGCCAGATTAGCTTGGTGCTGACAGGCACCAAGCTAATCTGGCACTACCCTTGAATTATCATGGTCGATCCATCTCCTGCTTTAGTGCATCAGAGCTGAATGGGTTAAGGTCAGAGACATCCATTTATACATGTAACATTCCAAAGCATTCAGATGTTTAATCATGTGATCATTTTTTACTCTACATCCTACATTTATTTGTTAATCCCTTCAAACTTCTAGCATGCATGTACATGTATCATGCACTGCATTATCTTTAGAAGTTGAGCAGTAGTTAACACTTCATTATGAAGAGGTTCTATTAAAAAAAAATTGTTTCTGGTATTGTACAAGCATTTTTGCTAGTACCCTGTCATAATAAAGACACTGGGACAACATGGCAATCGTTGAAGTGTTATTGAAAAACATAGGCAGACTAAAACTATCGTTCTCACACCAAGACCATCTCCATACAATACAAAAATAAACATTTCACATACAGCAGTTTAATCATCATAGCTCAAGCTCATTTCAATACAATTTGTAATTTAACCCTTTGTGCATGCAGCCACCGATCCTGTTTACAGTATCGGTGGCTGCATACACAAAGAAGTTTTAAAAAAGCTTGGCGCCTCTTAGTTGCCAAGCTATTCTGACACCACCCTTCAAATATCATGGTCAATCTGCCCCCAGAATTGGGACGTAAACCTTGGAGGATATCTTTAACATTTGATAATTTCAACCTCCGGGCTTAATGAGTTAAATACTCTGTATGTAACAAAATGTAAACTTCATCACCCACAACTTCCAGTGAATGCAAAAGAAAACGTAAATACCCCAAAACTGTAACATACAAGCAGCAAACATTTTATGACAAAATGTCTTGCAATTTATGAAAGTCTTTCTTCTGACCTCTCTCCTCTCACCTGTTGACCTGATGGTCAAATTTTCACGTACTTTTGTATCACAGACAGTCCTGCCACAAGCAGTTGGCAGTAACAGGAATACATTTAAAATTGGTGTGACCACAAGAAATGACAGCATCTTGCAATCTTTTGGGAAAAAAGATTGCTGAGATTGCTGTCCCTGTCTAAGGAGGCAAAAATGTTGGGGAAAAAAATGTGTTGGTCCAGAAAGTTTTCACATTTATCGAAAAGGTTCAGTTTTATAGTTTTATCCTCAACAGCAACATTTTTTAACTCCTCACTATTAACCCATATCATACTGAGGCTAAAACTTCAAATCTGTACACTGCCATTTGCAAGCTACATTATAGTACTTACAGATAAGGATACTGACCAATGGCTTTCGTTCAAGGGTGGTGTCAGAATAGCTTGGCGCCAAGCTATTCTGGCACTACCCTTGAACTATTTTAGTTCAACTTATTTCACACACTGGTGTATTCCTTATGATGAGGGTTAACACCTTCAGCCCTGGCACATAACAACAGATAGGATCAACCATGATAGTTTAAAGGTGGTATCAAAATCTATTCTGGCACCACCCTCGATCTAACTCCCAAAATTTCGAGTAGTCTTCAGAGGACAACTCCCAACGTCTGGAATTGTATTCCTTGGGGCTCTACGTGCTAATCAGAACTATCACTGTCCACCTGCGTTCACATCCTGAGCAATCTCCTGCAAGACTTTGATGGCCTGTCTCATGGACATCACCACCATAACCACTGCCAAAAGCTGCAGGGACAGCTCCTCCTCTCTCTCAGCCTGCAGATGTCGGATCAGTTCCATCCACTGCTCGTGTGTCGTTGCTGTGTCATTGGAAACGGACTTGTGGAGCACCTCGCTGGCTTTTTTGCCTGACAGAGCAATGCAGAGCAGAGAAATTTCAATGGTACGCACCCCTTTTGCTGCGTAAGCTGATTTCAAGTTCTAATTGTGTCACTTCTCACTCCGTAATGATTTTGCTCAGTTATATTCACAGTTGCCAGTTGAGGCGATTGTGTTTTTGAAATAGTACACAAAATGCCCGAGATCCCCATCCGTCATATGAACATAGGTACAGAGAGGTATTGGCAAGAAGATAGATCCTCAACGGTGGGGGCTCATGAGGATCTATACCTCTTGCAGTTAAGCAGTGTTCAATTTGCCTTCACAGTGAGGCGGTTAACATGTTCATTCACAAGACACCACGGCAGAAGATGAATTGGCCATGATGTACAAGGGTAGTTTCATATTAGCCTGGCGCTTTCTGATGCCTAGCCAATCTGGCAGTACCCCATAGCTATTAAGGCAGATTCGTCTCCCCACAATTGGTACATAGACTTCATACATGCCTCCCAAAGTTGCAAAATCATTACAGTAGAACCTGTTGTGAGCAACGACCTGTTTGCAAGAAGAAAAGTGGTCTTGGAAGACATTCTCAAGAGAAGTCCTGAAGGGGCTAAAAGGTCACCTGTCATGAAAGACCATCACGTAGGTGGCTAAAGCCACTTGAATGATGGTCTTTCGTGACAGGTGATCTCTCAAAAGGACGGTCGCTCAAAACAGGTTCTGCTGTATTCTTTAACCCATTCAGCCCCGACGCCTTATAGCAGGAGATGGGTCGATCGACCATGATAATTCAAGGGTAGTGCCAGGTTAGCTTGGCGCCTGTTGGCACCACGCTAACCTGGAACTACCCTTGAATTATCATGGTCGATCCATCTCCTGCAACTGGTGCATAGTCGTTAGATGATGCCTCCAAAATTTGGGAAATACGGCCGTGGGGCTGATTGAGTTAAGTGAATTTATCTTCATTTGTTGAACTCTTCGTTAAAGTAAAGAGACATGGCCAAAGACAGAAAGGGCTGTTCCTAGTTAGTGTGGCATCTGAAGAGGCTAAAATGTGATTTTTGTAAATGTGCACAGAACACAAAATTAATGAAAATAGTGAAAATCAAACAAAATACCTTGGTCATTCGAACCATACATAAGCTTCTGCAGCCAGCCCTTTCCAAGCACCCAGTGGCTCGAGTTGTGGAGTGCCATCAACACCATGCCCATGGGCAGCAGCTGTTTGTCTCTTCCTCCCCCTTCCTCCAGCACTGTATCCACTAGTTGCACAGATGGACACTGCTTTAGCAGGGAGAGGAGAATGTCGTGGGTCAGCGTGCCCTTCGTGTGTCCATATTGAATCGCCATGCGCACCTGAATCCAGATCAAAACAAATGATTAACACACAGGTTAAACCCCCTTGTGCATTCAACACATGGTACTTTTGACAGGACTGCCTGCACAAAGGGGGTTAAATGCTAGGGATATTAAGCCTTTTCACCCTGATATACTTACTGCTTGAAATAAGTTTGACTATGATAGTTTAAGGGTGGTGCCAGAATAGCTTAGCGCCTGCCTGAGGCACCAAGCTATTTTGGCACCAACCTTGAACTAAAATGGTTGATCCATCTCCTAATCTGTAATGTAACCTTCATAGGACAACCAGCAACTTTTTAAAAAGTCAGCCTCAGGATGTAGTGGGTTAATGCAGTAGTATCTTATGCCAAACATGGCCATAAATAGCAAGTGGCTGGCCACAAGAGGTCTGATAGAAACGGACTCGGGAGTGCTCGAGACGCCCCGATAGGAGCCATTTTTTTAACCCCTTCACCGCCACTGATCGAACATTGTACTTCTGAAATCTGCGTAAATTCAACATGAGAGAGCTTCAGTCGTCCCACGAACAGTGGATACAAAGTGGTGTCAGCAAGAGGCATAGATCCTCATGAGCCCCCGTAGTTGCGGGGGCTTATGAGGATCTATACCTCGTGCAGTAGCATGGTGTTCATTTTTTTCTTGGCAGTGAAGGGGTTAAAGGGCATGTAAATAAATATCCATGGGTGGGACTTTTCCAGCTACAGCCGGATTTCCCAAAAAACTAAATTCGTTTTCTTTGTTTTCTTTTTTTTTTTCACTTAAAAAGTGCCCCCAGACTCCCGCTTCAGGACTCAACTTTTTTTTTCAGGATTCAATTTTTTTTTCTGTTCCACACATGAATATGGCTGTTACACATCTTGGGCAATCCTCATAATACATTCTACACCCCTAAGACACAACAGCAGTAAGTCAGATTAGCCTTAGAGTTTGCTTTGCTTGATGTCAGTCTTAGTTCAAGGGTGGTGCCAGAATAGCTTGGCGCCTCGGGCGCCAAGCTATTCTGGCACCACCCTTGAACTAGCAAATTCAGTAAGTCAAATTAACCTTAGCGTTTGCTTTGCTTGATGTCAGTCTTGGCAAGCTCTACCCTTGATTTCAGATGGGCACTCTATCTCCCACTGCTGAGAAATGTACACAGTCTTTGCAGACACTTCTCAAAGCATGTGAAGGTCATTGTTAACCTCATCAGTGTTGGAAGAAATGTGAACACCTCCTGACTGCAAGAGGCAAAGAATTTAGTACCAGGTACCTAATGAGCCCTCACAGGTGGCAGGTGCTAATGAGGTTCTGTGCCTCCTGCTGATCCTATTTATATCTGTGTTCCTCGGATTAATGGGAATTATTTGGTGTTGAATTTGCCCTGCTTTCAAAGATATAATTTTGGGTCCACTGGCAATGAAGGGGTTAACTTCTGACCGAGTTTTTTATTTGTGCCATGAGCTCTACATGTATATGTCTAAAACAGGGCAATGATTACACCAAGTCATACTATGGTAAAGTTAAATGACATCTGAAGATGATCCAAGAAATACAGGCATGAATATGATCATGCTCAAACGCACACATACTTTGCCTTGGCGCAGCAAACAGAGCATGACATCAGGGTGAAGTCGCTGGCGTGTGAAGATGTTCTGAGCCAATGCCTGACAGCCACACATGCATGGCACCTGACATGAACAGTGGTCACGGATCAGTTGTCCCATTTCAGCTGTCACAGTCAATCTGCAAAAGAGGGACATCTTCATATAACACTGAACCCTGTGGTTAAAACCCCCAAATTTGGGAGCTATCCTCCAAAGACCACATTATAGCTAGATCGACCCTTATAGTTCAAGAGTGGTGGCAGAATAGCTCGGTGCCTCAGGGCACCAACCTATTCTGGCACCACTCTGAACTTTCTGGGTTGCTGCATATTCTGCTGCAGTGTCTCATGGCTAAAATCAAAATATCAGCACTACCGGTACATAGTGTGCAAAACAGACACTGTCAGACAGATGACAGACTATGGAAAGTGAATAATCGATGGATTGCACAGACTAAATCTGTATTTCCATTAGCACATTCAACCTTTTTGATACTGAAGCAAGAGATGGATCATCATGATAGCTCTAAGGTAGTTTCAGGCTAGGTGAGCGCCTTCTCAGGCAACAAGTTAATCTGCAACTACCCTTGGACTATCATGGACAATCCATCCTCTATAAGTATGTGTAGCCATCAGTACTATTATGAGTACCGGTGGCTACTTGCACAAAGGCTTTAACTCAATCAAGGTGCCCCACATCAATAGCTTTGAAAGGGTCATATAGTGTTGCTGCAAGAAATGCTATATGACACTTCCACAGCTATTGATGCACCTGGATTGAGTTAACTCATTCAGCCCGACGGCCGTAATTTTCCAAATTTGGGAGGCGTCATCTAATGACTATGCAGGAGATGGATCGACCATGATAATTCAAGAGCAGTGCCAGATTAGCTTGGCACCGACAGGCGCCAAGCTAATCTGGCACTACCCTTGAACTATCATGGTCGACCCATATCCTGCTGCAGTGCATCAGGGCTGAATGGGTTAAAATAAATGCAGTAGAGACGACCCACTTGTCTTGCGTCAGCCAATGATAGATAAGGTCCAGGCGATTCTCATTGATCCCTGCTTTGGCACAATCCAGCGACAGCCCCTCATTAGGTTTTGAGGCAGCCGATTTGACAGAGGACATCATGGCATCACAGAAGGCTAAAAGTGGAGATCGCCCACGGTACGGTGTTTTCACATCTATGAAATGTTAGGAAATCAAAGAAAGTACAGATTTTGTGAATAGATAATGCTTATGTGAAGGTTAAATTTTATGAAATTCAAAAGAAGATTAAGAAAGTGCTTTAAAAAGAAACCTCTCAGGAAAACAGGTTACATGTACTTGTAACCTTATTAATAGAAACTTGATCTGCATGCCTATATGTACATATATTATGTTTACGCACACATACATACTGCATCACATACCGTAGTGTACTGTTTCAAAATTGTGCCAGTATCAGGTACACGGTAGTTCCTGTACATGAAATACTTTCATAGCTATTACCTTGCACTCCCCCCATACCCCACCCTTCAACTCCCCCTCTTTCCCCCAACACTGCCACCACTCTCCCACACCCCTACCCACTTACTCCAAACGACATGACCAGTTCTTACCTCTAAACTTAGCCAGTGTAGCCTGGGTGCGCAGAATTCCTTTGGGACTGTTCGCTGCGTGAATGGCTGCCTCTTCAAACTTGTCATCTTCAAACAACTCATTGAACTTTTCAATGTACTCCAGCATCATCTCCGCCTCCTTTTCCTTGTTGGGGTCATCGTCTTCAAACGTACTGGACTGGGTGGCCTCAGATGCTGCACTGTCGCCTGTCTCTCCTTGTGCATGTTCTGTACAATTCATAACAAAAATGACTGCACCTGGGATACTGGTAGTAAAGGACTGCTTATCCAATTTAACTCACCTCTTTCAACAGTTCTAGCACTACATCACCACACTCCCCACCCCAAGCTGACCGTCGTAATGTATTTTCACTATTTGTGGTACGTGAGTCATTGTCTAAAGCGTGCGCATGCGTGTGCGAGTTGTGAGTGCACGCTTAGAGTTATAATTATTATAAGATAAGCGCATTATAAATACCGTAATTATTATTATTATTTTTGACGCCCTACAGCAGGAGATGGACTGACCATGATAATTCAAGGGTAGCGCCAGATTACTTCCCAAGAAAGGCGACCTCAGCAAGTGTTCCAACTACAGAGGAATCACCTTGCTGTCAGTACCAGGAAAGGTCTTCAACAGGGTCATCCTGGAGAGAATGAAGAGCTCCGTTGACCCCCAGCTGAGAGACCAGCAAGCAGGATTCAGGAAGAACCGATCATGTACAGACCAGATCGCCACTCTCCGCATCATCGTGGAACAGTCTCTGGAGTGGAGCTCCACGCTGTACGTCAACTTTGTGGATTATGAGAAAGCATTTGACAGTGTGGACCGAGAGACTCTGTGGAAACTCCTACGACACTACGGTGTACCCACAAAGCTCGTCCGCCTGATCAAGAGCAGCTACGATGGCATGACATGTCGCGTGATGACAGTTCACGAAGGGCAGTTCACCAGGGAGCTCCAGGCCAGAACCGGTGTCAGGCAGGGGTGTCTGCTGTCTCCGTTCCTCTTCCTACTAGCCATAGACTGGGTCATGAAGATGACCACAGAGCACAGACGAAGTGGAATACAGTGGACACTGTGGACACAGCTTGACGACCTCGATTTTGCAGACGACTTGGCATTACTGTCCCACACTCATCAACAAATGCAGGACAAGACCACGAGGCTTGCTGACATCTCGTCCCAAGTGGGCCTCTCCATTCACAAACAGAAAACAAAGACAATGAGGCTGAACGCAACCAGGGAAGAACCAGTCTTGCTTGCTGGCACCCCGTTGGAGGAGGTGGAGTCCTTCACCTATCTCGGGAGCATCATAGACAAAAAAGGCGGCACTGATGCAGATGTCAGAGCACGAATCGGCAAAGCCAGAGCAGCCTTTTTCCAGTTAAAAAAAGTGTGGAGTTCCAGAGAGCTGTCACAACACACCAAAGTCCGGATTTTCAACTCCAATGTAAAAGCAGTTCTCTTATATGGAGCAGAGACTTGGAGATTGACAAAAACCACAGTCAACAGAGTACAGACCTTCATGAACAGTTGCCTTAGAAGAATTTTGAAAATCCACTGGCCAGAGAAGATCAGCAACGTCAGACTCTGGGAGAGAACAGAACAGATAACAGCAGAGAATGAAATTGGACGAAGAAGATGGGGATGGATCGGTCACAGTCTGAGAAAGCCAGCTTCCAGTATCACTAGGCAGGCATTGTCATGGAACCCCCAGGGAAAGAGGAAAAGAGGTAGGCCGAGAAACTCCTGGCGTCGAGACCTCCAAGCAGACATCAAGAGACTGGGAACCACCTGGAGTAGAATCGAAGGAGAAGCACAGGACAGGAGTTGCTGGAGGTCTCTCGTCGACGGCCTATACCCGGGTAGGGGTGACAGGCGTAAGTAAGTAAGTAAGCGCCAGATTAGCTTGGCGCTTCAGGCGCCAAGCTCATCTGACACTACCCTTGAATTATCATGATATCCATCTCCTGCAACTGGTACTTAGTAGGCAACACCTCCAACATTTCAGAAATGTGGCCATGGATAAAAATGGGTTAATGAAGTTGTAGAGAATAGTAGAAAATAAATTCATCTTCAGTACAAGATACTGTTGTACTGAAGGTGAATTTCTTTTCCCAAACTTACAAAAAAGCACATTCCTAATATATATGAGAGTTTAGCAAACAAACAATTCTAAAACATTTAGGAAGAATACAAAGTAAAGTAGGTAAAAGCACTGTCAGGGGAAAGAATTGTGCATTATCGACCAATGAACATAGATCTAGTTTGGTTAAGGCACACAAATAAAAAGGATAGGAAAGAAGGGTGTGCTAAGTAAGTGACTGGAAGCAATGAATATGGAAGCCCCCCCCCCCCCCTACCGCCTCCTGAAGGGGGGGGGGGGGGATATCACATTCACTGGATTTCCAGCTGTTACACCCCAAACTGTGGCATGCCCCAGCCCGTACACAAGAACCTTTCCGGTCTCGAGTAGTCTTGTAATGGAGGTATGCCCCTTGGTGATTGGTTGATCATTCGTGATGGCGCCATTTACAAACTGACTTGTACAGATCTAGATCTGGAAAATTAAATGATGTTTTCATGGATCTTCGTTACAGAAAGCTGTTGTGAGAAATCTGCAAAAGGCGCACAATCTGAAAGTCTGAAATTACTTCATAACAACAAAACATTACGTGGGCACTTTTCTGCTTATTTCAAAGAAACTGATCTTTAAAATTGTCAAATCTGCACCACAAGTTTTAAAAGTATTTTTCACGTATTTCCACTGATCACATGATGAATTCAAGACCAGAAGACCTTCTGTCTCCGGCTGGGGCGTGCCACAGCTTGGGATATAACACCAGCCCCTTGATGCATGGAAATTCAGATCTAGGCCCCCCAAGGCCGGTCTGGATTGTTTAGCTGGTGTGGACAGCTGTTTCGGCCTAGGCGACCTTGTCAGCACAAACATATTCATAGCTTCCAGTCATTTTCTTAGCGCACCCTTCTTTCCTATCCTTTTTTTTTTGGTGCTTTGACGAAACTAGATCTATGATCACTGGTCGATAATGCACAATTCTCTCCCCCGACAGTGCTTTTACCTACTTTACTTTGTAATCTTCCTGAATTATTAGCACTAATAATAATAATAATTACGGTATTTATAATGCGCTTATCTTATAATAATTATAACTCTAAGCGCGCACTCACAACTCGCACACGCATGCGCACGCTTTAGACAATGACTCACGTACCACAAATAGTGAAAATACATTACGACGGTCAGCTTGGGGTGGGGAGTGTGGTGATATAGTGCAGTGCTAGAACTGTTGAAAGAGGTGAGTTTTGAGGGCAGACTGGAAGGAGGAGAGAGAGTGTTTCTGAGAGAGTGGGAGAGTGTTCCAGGTGGATGGACCGTAGACGGAGAAGGAGCGGGGGCCGAAAGTGCTGAGTTTGGTGCGGGGGATGAGGAGGCGGAGAGGGTCGGAGGCGGAGTGGGAAGGAGTGTAAGGGTGAAGTAAGTTGGAGAGATAGGTAGGAGCGTAGTTGTTCAGGGATTTGCAGCAGAGAGACAGAATCTTGTATTGGATGCGTTGGGGGATGGGAAGCCAGTGAAGGAGCTTGAGCAGGGGAGTGATGTGGTCGGAGTTTTTCTTTCTGAGGACGAGGCGGCCAGCATTGTTCTGGACGCGCTGGAGAGTGAGAGTGGTAGAGTGAGGAAGGCCGGAAAGGAGAGAGTTGCATTAGTTGATGCGAGATAAGATGAGAGAGACAGCAAGTTTGGTGGCAACTTCGGTAGTGAGGTATTTTCTGATCTGACTGATGCGGCGGAGGTGGAAATAACATGCCTGGGCCATGGCAGAGACGAAGCTGGTCATGGAAAGAGAGGAATCGAGGATAACGCCGAGGTTCTTGACCGAGTCAGAGAGGGAGATAGGGGTGATGTCGAGTTGAAGGTGGAGAGAGGGAGGGAGCTGGGAAAGTTTCTGGCGAGTGCCTACCAGCATGGCTTCCGTTTTGTCATCGTTCAGTTTGAGCTTGTTTGCTGTCATCCAGTTTTTCACGTCTTCGTAGCAGTCAGCCGTGCGAGTCAGTAGTGACTGAGTGTTGTCGAGTTTGTCTTTGTCTAGTAGTTGTGAGTCGTCAGCGTAGAGGTAGTGGTGTATGTGGTGAGACTGGATGATGCTGGACAGGAGAGAGGTGTAGAGTGTGAAAAGGACCGGGCCCAGGACGGACCCCTGTGGAACGCTGCAGGAGAGCCTGACTGGGTTGGAGGAGACGCCGTCGATGGTGACAGACTGCTGTCTGTCGGAGGGGTAGGAGAGAAACCAGGAGTGAGCAGAGTCAGTGATGCCAAAGGAGTGGTGAAGGCGGTGGAGGAGGATAGAGTGGTCTATGGTGTCGAAGGCGGCAGAGAGATCGAGTAGCGTAATAAGGGAGATGTTACCCGAGTCAGTGGAGAGAAGCAGGTCGTTTAGGATATGTAGAAGGGCTGTTTCAGTTCTGTGATGTTTGCGATAAGCAGACTGGAAGGGACTAAGGAGGTTGTTGTCGGCGAGGTGGAGGTTGAGCTGGTTGAGGACAACCGTCTCAAGAAGCTTGGACAGGAAAGAGAGATTGGAGACTGGGCGGTAGTTCTCGAGTTCGTTTGGGTCGAGGTTGTGTTTTTTGAGGAGAGGACGGACAATGGCGGACTTGAAGATATCGGGGACGGAGCCATTCTCTAGAGATGTGTTGATGATGTCGGTGATGAAGGGCAAAAGTTTTGGAAGGCTGTCCCGGTAGAGAGAAGCTGGGAGGGGGTCTAGTTCGCAGGTTTTCAAAGGCATGGACTTTATGGTCTTGAGGACTTCATCCTGAGAGACGGAGCGGAAGGACGAGAGGGGAGTGCCGGAAAAGGGGGGGGGGGGGGGGGGTCAGGAAGGCAAGGCGGAGAAGGCAGAGTGTCGAGTGTGTTGCGCAGAGTTTGGATTTTGTTGGAGAAATAGGTGGAAAAAGCGGACGGGAGTTCTTCTTTGCTGTGTGTGTTGGGAAGAGGAGAGTCTTTAGAAGTGCCTAGGAGTGTGTTCATGGTAGCGTAGAGGGTTTTGGATGAAGTGGATTCCAGGATTTTGTTTTGAAGATGTTTACGTTTGGAGTTGGAGATCATTCTGCAGACTTTGGATATGGTGGTTTGGAAGATCTGTATGTGAACGGTGAGGTCAGATGAGCGCCAGCGGCGTTCCACTTGTCGGCGCTCGCGCTTGGCCTCAGCTATGTCGTCAGTGAGCCAGGGGGAGGGGAGTCGGTTAGGTATGGAGCAGGTGGAGACAGGGGCATGGGTGTCTAGAAGTTTTCTAAGGGAGGAATCGAAATGGGATGCAAGATCGGGAGAAGCGGCGGGGTCCAAGAGAAGGTCAACAGCTTCGTCGAAGAAGCTCTCTCGGTTGACAGATTTTAGTTTGCGACGAGAGACAAAGAGCTTGTTTTTTTTCGGGGGAGGTAGGTTGAGGGCGACGAGAATAGCGAGGTGGTCAGAGGGAAGCACAGAAGAGGTGTCAGCACTGGCAGTCTCCCCTTTTCTTTTCGATTTTAAAACATGACCCATTAGTCTCTGAAAGTGGGAGTTCATGTCCATAAAGACCAGTTTAACCCTCTTAACCCCACGGCCGCATTTCCAAACTTTTGGAGGCGTTGTCTAACGACTATGTACCAGTTGTAGCAGATCGATTGATCATGATAATTCAAGGGTGGTGCCAGATGAGCTTGGCACCTTCAGGCGCCAAGCTCACCTGGCACTACCCTTGTATCATGATCAATCCATCTCCTGCTGCAGGGTCCCGGGGCTAAATGGGTTAACTGACAGAAAAACAGATATATACAGCAGGTCGTTTGGTTTTATAGGTGACAGACTAGAAGTCCATCCCAGTCTATTGCTCCATTAGACTCGAGACCTCTAGACTCAAAATACCCTGTTATATTATCCAATGTCACCCTTCGTGTACCTTGTTCTGCTGTTCCTACGTTCATCAGTCACATAGAAACAATGGCTTAGGATAGTAAAACTGACATATTCCCATGGATTTGGATGCTGTTTTGCTTTTCCATTCTATGTTAAAGAAAGCGATAATGATGCAACCACCTTTTTCTGCATGAGTGGCTCCCATGGCCTGTTGGAAAGCCAGCATGACGGCATCACCCACGGTCTGGTGTGGTGGCTTCACACGGTTGTATGCTTGGGCCGCCTCAAGCGCAATCTTCAGTTTCTGTCCCCGCGCCTTGTACACTTGGCTCTGCCACAGCAGCTCATCCCGATAGCTCACCTGAAACACAAAACCAAAATAAAATTCATCTCAACAGTGATGATGATGATGAAACTTTATTTTTCAACGGTAAAAAGTTTTGACAGAAAACAAATCGTCATTTTACAAACTTGCCGTTGCTAACATCTACAGCATAAAAATGGGGAAACTATAAAAAATATATTTACATACAAAACCCAATAGCATCATTATATACAGGAGAAAAAAAAAACACTCATCACACACACATGCACACACGCAAAATTAACCCACTTAACCCCATGTACCCATTTCCCACATTTTGGAGGTGTTACATAATGACTATGTACCAGTTGCAGGAGATGGATCGACCATGATAATTCAAGAGTAGTGCCAATTTAGCTTAGTGCCTTCAGGCACCAAGCTAATCTGGCACTGCCCTTGGGTTATCATGATCAATCCATCTCCTGCTGTAGGGCTACATTGGTGAGGTAGCCACACTCAGTGCGCTAAAGGTCATCAGGCTAACATCGGCCGCTATTGGCCCACACACATACAGGCCAATATCAGCCTGACAGCATTTGCTAGCTGGGCTGCAAATCGTCCCAACAGAACACCTGACATGAAACACAAACAAAATTTCATCTGGTGTACACTCTCTCTCCCAATACAGTAGCTCAATTAATATAAAATGTACAAAATTCACCAAGAACACCCACTCCGTCCCCAGTGAGCAAACGGTCCTTAGGCTGACACTGGCTGCAGTTAGCCCACACACAACAGTGCACGGGCCAACTGCCACTAACTTCAGCCTGAGAACCCTACATGTCCCTTGAATGTGGTTTGTCTCTCTCTCCCTCTTTTTCCGTACACCCACACCTAAACTGAAGTACATGTATTTGTAACATCAGTTTGACCTCAGAAACCACCAGTTTCACCTTTTTGTCCAGTGTGTCTTTGAGCTGAAGTTTCTGTGTTTTGGGCAAGAACCTGGTCTTGAGACTGATGTTGAGTTCCTTCAGTTGTCTGTCCAGGCGATCCAACTTGCGGTTCAGCACAGTCAAGTCTGTGGACTCCTCTAGTGTCAAACCTGAAGTGCACATTCCACAAACAAGATTCAGACAGTTGAAACTTTATATATCCCCTTAACTCATCACGCTCTCACTGGGAGTCCTCCTCTGAACATTAACTTTCATTGCATGTGGCAGATCGACTCTGACAGTTTAAGGGTGGATCCTAAACAGCTTGGTGCCTTGACAACCCCAGCTATTCTGGTACCACCCTTGAACTATGATTTTAAAATCCCATTATCTTGATGCATTCAATATGTCAAGGGTGAGTATAATGGTTTAGAGGACATGAACAATTTCATAAAATTAATATTGTTTCACCCATTCTGCTCTCAGAACTACAGTGGAGATGTTAGACCATGATAGTTCAAGGGTGAACTATCATGATTCATTCATCATCTGCAAATGAAACGTAATCATCCTTAGAAGATGTCTTCCACATGAGACAAAAAATTATAATGGATTATGCAGACACTGTTGCCATGTTGTCAACTGTAATGTACACAACCCCATGTAAAACTTTTGCTCAGCAATTTGTTCCTTGCTTGATTATTTTACAGGAATCTTATGTGATAATTGGTGTGATCAAACTGCAAATCAAAAAGATTGTATTTTAAATTTCCATCCAAGTAGACTCACCCGGAATTCTGCGATGGTCTTTTTTCACTTCTTTCTGTGGTATTTCTTTGGACTCTGGTTTTTTTTCCCGTTCCATTCGTTCTGCTGTTAGACCTTCCAGCTCCTTCTGTACTCGCTCATTGTCCCTTTTTACAATGGCAATTCTGCAAATTGATACAGCAGGTAATAACTGCATAAGACTACCTGATGCGCAAAAGGCGATTGGGTCGACATCAGTCGTTGTTGGCCCGTGCACAGCCATGTGCAGGCCAACGTCAGCCCAATTGCCTTTTGTGCATTGGGTATTTAGCAGCAAACTCTAAGAAATGTAAGGCAATTATGGCACACACACATCACTAACCCACTATGCCCTGACTAGCAAAAACAAGCTATTTATTGAACATGACAGCTCAAGGCTGGTGCTAAAATAGCTTGGCACCTACAGCTGCTGAGAAGCTATTCTGGCACCATCCTTGAACTATCTTGATCAACCTGTATGCTTATAGGGCTCCATGTACATTGTATTAAAAAGCTATGATTAAACATAATAGCTCAAGGCTGGTGCTAGAATAGCTTGGCGACTAGAGGTGCCAAGCTATTCTGGCACCATCCTTGAACTATCATAATCAACCTGTCTGCTTATTGTATTCAAAAGCTATAAAGTAATCTTTCAGAAATGTTTCCATTGCTGGTTTGTGTTTGGGAGAAGTTCTATAGTCCTTCAATCATAAGAAAAGTACAGAACAACAGACAATGAGCATCATTTACCTTTCCTCCAACTCATCACTTCGTTTTTTGTAGTTTCTGAGAGTGGATGGCTCGGAGGCCATGGCCTTCAGTTTGCCTTGGAGAAACACTGCCTCTCGCTGGCCTGTGCGGATGGTTTCGATCGTATCTTCATATTCCTTTTTGATTGATGTTAGAAGGCTTTTGTAGGCTGTCACATGTTCAATCACCTGTAACAATAAATCCATACCCTTAAGGTACTTGTATCCCAATCAAGACTGCAATAGCTGTTCTGGACCAACTCCCTACCTCACCCCATTTCTGGACATCTTGGACCCACATCATTTTAATTTCTAGATGTGCCAGTGCTTTAAACTAGTTCCAACCAATGAAGTCAAAGCTGCAGAAGAAACTCACCTGTTCACGATGGCCATGTCTCCATACACTCACCTTCCCAAACATGTTGATGATTCATTTGTAGAGAGCTTAACTCCATCCAGTACCTAATGCTCACAGCGCTTTGTGTGGAGATATTTTGAAAAAAGAGACATCATTTAGCCCCGACGCCCTACAGCAGAAGATGAAACGACCATGATAATTCAAAGGTAGTGCCAGATTAGCTTGGCGAAACTGGCACTACCTTTGGATTATTATGGTCGATTCATCTCCTGTAACTGGTAGATAGGCATTAGGTGACACATTCAAATCTGGGAAATGTGTCATTGGGGTTAAATGAGTTAAAGCACAAAATTAGAGAGAAGAAGAAGAAAAAGAAGAAGAAAAACACCAAGCTAATTTGGTAATACCCTTACTAAATCATGAACAATCCATTTATAAATGTGCCATGCATGCACATTATTTTTATGTCCAACTGTATTTTTCTGGCATTTGCAACTTTGCAGCATGAAACTCAGTTATTTTTAACACTTTGGCTGTCAGCAGCACTTTTTGTCACAGTGATTCCCATAGGAATCACCTCAACAAGAAGTGGGAACTACATGTAAAGAGTTAAATCTCTCCATTTATGGAACTCACCCTGTTGAAGACAGCTTTGTAGACAAGATAGCGCTGTTCCTCACTCTGAGGGTTGATTTTGCTGAGCTCTCTGTCAATAAAGCCGTTGAGTTCATATAGAAACTCCCTGTCAGCTTCATTGGTGATGATAGGGGGCAGCTTGGACAGGACGGTGGTTGGGGTGGAGGAGCGACTGGATCCACGACTAGACATCTCTGTACAAAATCAGGCTGGTTAACCATTTGGTGCATGCAGCTTCCAGTATTGTTTTTATATAGATCAGTCATGATAGTTCAAGGGTGGTGCAAATATAGCATGGTGCCAAAAGATGCTAACCTCACCAGGCACCATCCTTGAGCTATCACAATCTAGGTGACAATTAAGCCATTCTGGCACTATCTTTGAACTATGATGGAAGGTCACATAGAAAATCTCCTGAACTGTAATGTAGATTTTCAGAGTACAAACCCTAAATTTGAAAATGTTTATGTTACAGCCCAATATGCCCACACAAATAAAAAGAAAAGAAAATATGTACTTAATTGTCTCATTAACTATAATGTAAAATGCACACACGTTGTACAGTAAGTGCTGAAATGTGTGCATTATGTGTCACTGTTCTACAGCTCTAAGAGGTGCACTCTGAACTAATGTAGGAGAGAGAGAGAAATTATGATTATGATTATTGGTGTTTAACGCCGAGCAGGCGACTACAGGTTCTTGACCGCATAGAGTGCACGATTACCTGCTACGATAATTTAAGGCTATGGCAAGTAACACAGAAAACCTGCAACACAGCTAAAGACCTGCAAATGCTGCCTGATCTTGCTAACATACTTTACTTCTACATTACCACTCGAACAAGATTTCGGACATTGGTAAACAATCGTGTTGCGAGGGGATAGCCAAAAGCTGTAATGATTGAAAATAAATTATGAAAAAAAACAAACACTATAAGCTGACCAAACGTGACTAAACTTATAACAGCTTTCTTTACATATGAAACAGAAGTTTTCGTAGTTTGATATTATGTACGACCCTAATTGTAAGTTTTTGCATTGACCGTTTGCAAAGGGTAACCATTCCAATTTGCGTGGAAGCAAACTCCGCCGCATCAAATTATTGCATTGTAGAAAGTATTAAAGAGTTGAAGTAAAATAATGCAGTGGAGTTTGTCGAAGAAGTTTTGGGGAAGTTTTTGCACGCACAACGGATCTCCGAGGAAAGTCTGTGGAATGGGCAGGTAAGATGCATAGTTTGCAATGCATCGCTACTGTTTTGTGTTAAATGCGTCATCTGATATTTCATAAAGTCTGTAAATTTAAGACCGCTAAATGCTGAATGTGTGGAATGGGCGACTGCTGTCAATCACACTAGGAAGTGAATGAGGAAGTGACAACATAAGTGCGCATGAAATGAAACCTGTCCGCCCATGCTACTTATTGTACATGTACCACCCTATAGACCTGCTGTCAACGTGTAGGTCTTGTTTCGGAACGACAAAAGGACTCTGGGTCTGATGTGCCCGTTAAAAAAAGTATTGCATGCATAGAGTGGTGTATATGGTTTGAGCACGTAAACTACAGATAAAATGTAATGCCAGCACAATTAACTTTTCCTTGTGCCAGCACCGCCCACTAAATAGCGAGTAAATGTTTTTTCTTGTACGTAAACCTTGAGAATGTGGCTCTGGATGTCCAATTTTACCGCTTAGTGCACATTTGATTTTTGCAGTAAAAAGTTACAAAGCTATAATCAACCTCTCCCCTTCTTCACTGCTTTAACTCTGCCCTCAAGACCCACCTGTTCGATACTCTGATGTAGTTTCGTTCTTTGTGATTATGTAACTCTGTGTATGTGTGACATGATTGTGTTGTAGACTTGTCCATAACAACTTGTTTCTCTGGCTTTATAACCCCCCCCCCCCCCTCTTCTTGTTTTGTAAAGCACTTAGAGCTTATTTTAGGATACATACTTAATAAATTATGAATAGTGATTATTATTATCATTGTCTCAAAATTAAATCAGATATTGCAAAAGTCTGGTTTCACACAGCCTAATAATTAATTCCAAACCTCATGTTTATGAAAGTTGTATTATGTAATGAGTTCCTGCATAGATCATAATTATAAAAATCAGCGATCAAGATATGTCCTGATATTTAACTTTGAAGTTGTATTTTTTTTTTCACCTCAGAGTCCCCATTTGCAGAGCCAGTCATGTAGACTAGCACATGCTGTGAGCTCAACTGGGAACACAACAATAAAAAAAAGGGCAGCAGTCTTCTCACTAAGGAAATTGAAAATGTCTGAACATGAGCCGGACCGTAGGGAGAGAAGATCTGAGAGAAGGTCGGAGAGAGTAGAAAGGAGGTCAGAGAGAAGAGAAGAAAGGAAGGAGCGGAGATCACAAAGAGTTAGCGTGGAGAAAATTGAGAAAGTTGACCTCACCAGTGCCCTTCAGAATGTGGATGCACTTGACGAGTTTGTCCTGCAGGATATGCAGCCATGCATCGAGGGGGTGAACGAGTCACTGCACTATCGTGCCAATCTTGATACCAACTTCACAGATAAGTCAGCGTATGTTTGTGCACAAGCCAAGTACATCGAGCAGGCCAGTGTCCAGGCTGACTTGGTAAATTTCCTCATAATACCTATTTTGCTTAGTATAGGTCAGCCTCAATATTACGTGCATCAGAATATCACCCAATTTGAAATAACATGGTCAAGTCTTTGGCTCACACATAAACACCAAATGAGCAAAAGTCCTTCATCCGACTTTGTTGGCCCGCACGCTGCTGTCCATAGGCCAGCTAAAGCTGGCGTCAGACAGAGGATGTTTGCTTACTGTGTGTTTTTTTCTTCATAAGCCCATGTAAGTTTGGCACCACATTATTGCATAAGCCGATGTAAGTTTGGCACCACATTATTGCATAAGCCGATGTAAGTTTGGCACCACATTATTGCATAAGCCCATGTAAGTTTGGCACCACATTATTGCAGATGCCAGTTGCACAGTCTGACTTATGGCGTAGCTATCGCAATATAATGAGGCTGACATAAGTACAGTCCCTTTCCACCTGCAGGTTTAGGTACTCATGAGTGCCTCAAGTGCCATGGATCATGAGAATCTTTGCCTCCTTGCTTATGAGGACTTAACACTAAATGTATACAAGCATGACAGTCTTTGGGCCTGGAGACTGATTCAGCTTTTTCTAAATCTCAAAAAAATGAATTTCAGCTATCTGGTTCTGACAGAACAGTCTTTCAGACAGCCTGTTCCATCTGCAAGAGGCATGAATTCTCATGAGCCACTGCAGATGCAGAGGCTTATGAGAATTTATGTCTATTGCTAGCCATGGTTTATACTGGGCATAGTTAGTGCGTGGACCGTTTTTAATCATTTCAGTTTTTCATGCTGTCACCCATGTAAATAACACTTAGAATGTCAACTGCATGAGATGGCTGACCATGACAGGGTAATGCCTATCACCAGGTTGCTCTTAAATAATTGTCTTCCAATCATAGTAAAGAAACACTGCTTTTAAGGATACAGTCAAACCTGCACATAACTGCCACCTAAAGGACCGAACAGATGTGGCCCCTATAGACAGGTGGCCTTTAATTTGTACAGGATGATGATAAAACTGAAGGAGAGGTATACTTCTTAAGTGGCTGCTGTAGACAAGTGGCCACTATATAAAGGTGGCCACAATAGCAGGTGCGACTGTACAAGATAAATCAAGATATTGGTTAGAAATGCAAATGTATTATATAACCCTTTGGCTGTATACCCATTTATTTTTTTTGTTGAGGCGATTCCTGCAGGAATCCCCTCAGTACAAAACTCAGTGGACATACAGCCAAAGAGTTAAATAGATTGTTGTTAACTATTGTGACACACTTGATTTATATAAGTTTTTTTTTAATTTATTTTTTTATTTTGTTTCATATAAATGTTGTTATATTTGTTTTAATACTTCCTACAGAATTTGTTGCTGGAGGAAGGAGAGGAATATGCTGTTATGCTTTACACATGGAGAAGCTGCTCAAGGGCATTCCCACAGGTACTGTAACCTTCAGCTTTCAACAACATAATACCATTTCCTGTTTACCCCTTAATAATAATAATACATAATTTTTATAAAGCACTGTTCTCCGCACACACAAGAAATTAACCCACTGAACTGACTCCACATTTCACTAGAGCAATGACACACACAATCATATTCTACTTTAACTCATTCTACCCCAGACACACCACAGCAAGATATGGATCGACAATGATAGTTCAAGGGTAATGCCAGAATAGCTTGGCGCCTATGGGTGCCAAGCTATTCTGGCATCACCCTTGAACTATCATGGTCGATCTGTGTCCTGTACTGCAATGCAGTCTTCAGAGGACAATGGCAAAATTTGGGGATTTCGGTCTTGGGGTAGAAAGAATTAAACCACGCCACCCATTCCCAACACCAATACCTTGCATTCACTTTCCTGTCACATCAAAAACCAGAATCTGGAAGAAAAAGTAAGTTAACAGTTTCCCTTCTTCTTCTCGAAAGCCGTCAACAGTTTCCCTGTAACCCTCTCCTTCTGTCCCCTCCTCTTCCTTTCCCCTTTTTTACCCCCCTCCCCCCCCCCCCCCCCTCCCCTTTGGTGGAACCGGTCTAAGTGATGCAAAAACAGTAGCCATGTAGATGTAATAATATACACGTTTTAATCGAGTTATCATAATTATGCTGGTGGGAAAATGCAGACCGCTTGGTTATTTGTTTCCTCAAAAACATTACCAATGATATTACTATATGGAAGTGTCTACTAGCTTACTTAATTTCAGCATAAGAACCTGTTGTGTTCCTACACAACCAGGGAAGCAACTCGGGGAACTGTAACCAGGGCAGTGAGTAGCTTCCCGTCCCTGCCCATCCGGTCATGTGCCATGTGGTGTCACACCAGTCGTTTTACTTAGCTTACCGTGAACAGTTGTGTTCTAGCCTAAAGGACCTTGGCTGTGTACGCTGTGACCGGTTCTTAGGGCCGGTTGGCTTGGATTACGGTTTTGGCCGTGCCTTACTGTGCTTGCCTGGAATTGTCCTTGTTCTCTTCGAGTGTGCAAGTCTGAATGAACCCTTTGTGACAGTCTTGCGGAGACGAGGTGTTCAGTGCTAAAGGTTCGCCGTGTGGGCGCTGTTGTTTCCTTGGACATAAACAGACTCGGCAGCACTCTGTCACTTCTGACTCGCACGGCTGACTGCTACATAGTGTTGGAGACTAGTTGACAGTAACAAGCTCACTGAGCGACGACTATCGGATGCCATGCTGGGTGCCTTCTTGGTTGGCGGGGACTTCGTTGGCTGGGGAGGTGTTGGGCGTTCTCCGCTGTGCATGAGGGACCTTTTCCCTTCCGCCTCGCTGGATGGGCTACAGCTTCTTCGTAGCAGTGGCCGACGGCCTTCGAACAGGTTTTCTCCCCGGTCTCTCTCGCCATGGCAAGGTAAGGCCTCGGTTCTTGCCCTAGGCCGGCGCTCGGTGTGCCGGGCGGGGGTTCGGGCAGTGAATTTGGTTACTGATTGGAGGTCACCTTCACTTGTAGCAACAAGCGTCCCAGTAGGCAGTTCGGGACTGTCGTATTCTGTCTAACGCATCTTTGGCGCCTGAGCGTGAGTAGGTAGTCCTTTTTAAGCAGAGAATTAAGTGCTGCTCAGTGGCACAGTGGGAGCGTGCTGGGCCCATTACTCATTGGTCCGTGGACCGAAACACGCTCTGCTAAGTGATAGTTTAAAAGAGACAGACAGCCTGCTCACCTGATCAAGACGGTGGTCGGTCGGGGAGGAACTACGGGGACCCTTATACAGTTATGGAGGTGGCTTGTGTCGTTTGCGTGGTCTGGCGGAGCCGCGCTCACTCGCCTTGCGCTTCAGCTGCCTCCGCATTGTGTTTATGTTATATCAGTATATATTGGATACGACTGCTGTTTTCACCTGGCAGAGAGAGGGTGTGAATGGTATGCATTTGTACTTGGCGTGCAGTGTCCTTATATTACACTCGTTATGACATAACCATATGGTCTCCAGAAAAGCGTGGGGTTCTTTTCCACGCTACCGCACGAAGGTGTTCTTACTCTGGTTAAGTTAGACTTGATTGCACTGGGCCATGCAGCATGCGGTAGGTCAACTTTGAATGAGTGAAGGTATCATGTGGGCGCGGGGGGCGCTTGTTTGCGTGGCCTCCCAGACCCTGGCCGCTCGCCTATCACCTTGACTATGTTGCAGGAATAGTCCGTGCCACTTGTAGGGCGAGACGTATGCGGGGTACCTCCCCCGCTCTGGTTGCGCATCGGGCCACGCCTGCGGCACCTGCGCACCCTGTGTGAAAGAACATGGTCACAGTTTGGGGTTCCTTCGACGCACACGACCGTTGCTGTCCCGGGTCCACCCACCCGCTACCGCTATGGACTGGCTTAGGAGATGCTTCTCCGACAGGACGCGCCAGCCTCCTCGAGACCCACTTCGACCTTGGGGAACGGACACGTGACCACAGCTCACGCCCCAGGACTGCATGTTCCTCTGCACCCTCTCGGACAAAGCCCGCCCACTCCTACGGGGAGTCCCTGTAGCCGGCAGAGCGCCCGCTTCATTGAGGCCAGCCTGCAGCGACCTTCGTCGCAGACAGGTCGCATCGTCCGTCAACCGCTGACAGTCCTGACGTGTCCCGCGCAGATAAGCCCGCTCACTGCTACGGGGAGTCAAATAGCCGGCAGAGCGCCCGCCTCACTGAGGCCGGCCTGCAGAGACCTTCGTCGCCTTGTCCGCTGACTGTTGGCAGACCCGATAGATTGCACGACATCAGAGGCCTATGCGCCCCCGCGCTTCTGTCAGCCGCCTCTTCGAGACCCTCCCGCAGCGACCTTCGTCGCTTCGCCCTGTGGCCGATGCTGGACCTCACAAGTTCAAGCTCGCTCTCTCCCCCAGGGCTGAGCGTTCTCCACCCGGTCCGCCTATCCTGTTCCGGCTGCGCCTCCGACCACTCTTGCGATGTTGCGCCGCCTGACCGGAGGATCTTGGTCATAGCTCTGGAGTTTCTACCGCATGACCGCCCACCCGCAATGGCGCCCCCCCTCCTTGCTAGGAGTGTGACCAGCCGCACCCGCTCCGACTTTGGGGAATTAACGTCACGTGATTACAGCTTGCATTCCAGGACCGCGGCTTCCACAGTGCCCACACCGATTATGCCCACTCACTCCTACGGGGAGTCACATAGCCGGCAGATCGCCTGCCTCACCGAGGCTGGCCTGCAGCGACCATCGTCGACGCGTTCGCTGACCCCTGACGTTCCCCTTCGCGATATGCCCGCTCACTCCTACGGGGAGTCAAATTGCCGGCTCAGGGCCCGCCTCAGTGAGGCCCGCCCGCAGCGACCTTCGTCACCTTGTCATAGACATCTTGGCAGAGCCGACAGACCGCGCGGATAGGCCCGCTCACTCCTACAGGGAGTCATATAGCCGGCACGGCTCCCGCCTCATCGAGGCCCGCCTGCAGTGACCCTCGTTGCCTCGTCCGTTAACCACTGACAGTCCTGACATTCCCCTCGCGAATGAGCCATCTCCACGTCCCCATTCACCCCGCCTCCCGATGGTACCTGCCCTTCGCCTTCGACGGCATGGTCTACCAGTTTCGGGCCCTCCCGTTCGGCCTCAACCTCAGCCAATGGGTCTTCACCCGCATCTTGGATGCCGTTGTTGCCAAGGCCAGACAGTTGTCCCCCAGTCCGACCTCGGCCTCCTTGGACGACCTCCTTCTGAGGAACCAGTCGGAGAGCACTCTAGTGACGGACAGGGATGTGCTTCTCCTGTTGTTGACGCGGCCAGGCTTCCTGGTCAACGCCGGCAAGTCGGACCTCACACCTTCCTGCCGGTTTGTACTGCTCGGCTTGGAATTTGCGATCGACCCCAACCGGGTGAGACTTCCAGAGCCTCAGATCCAGAAGCTGTCTGCCCTCCCGCTGGGTGGCCCAAGAGGATGCAGTTCCCGCCAGAGTTTGGCTCCAGATCCTCGGCCGGATGAATGCAGCGGCAAACCTCCTGCTACTTGGTCGTCTTTACTCCCGGCCTCTCCAGCTGCATCTCCTTCTCCTCTGGCGTCTGTCCTCCAGAGATCTCACTGCCTTGGTACCTGTTTCTTAGATGCTTCGTCCCCTTCCTCTCGCCTCAACCCCGCCCCAGCTTTCACTCTGCGTGGATGAAAGTCTTGCTGGGTGCGGTGCTCACCGGCTTCCGAGGTTCCTCACAACGTCAGGCCACTGGCCTCCGGACCTGGCAGCCAGGCACATCAACTGGTTGGAACTGAACGTAGTTTGGCATGCCTCATCGCGTGGGAGTCTCGCCTCCGTTCCCAGGAGCTCCTCGTCCTCTCGGACAACTCCACGGTGGTTCCTACATCCAGAAGCAGGGCGGGACGCGCTCCCCCGACCTTTGTATACTCCTCTACTGAGGTCCGGCGCTGGTGCAAAGACCGAGGCATCTTCCTCCGAGCACGACACTTCCCAGGACACCGGAACATCCTAGCCGACTCCCTCTTGCGGTGCGGCCAGCTACTCCACACGGAATGGACTCTGCGACCGGACATCTTTCGGATGATCTGCGCTCACTGGGAGACGCCCATGATCGACCTATTCGCCAGGAGGTGGATTCGCCTACTTCCCCTCTTCGTCTCCCCTATTCCGGACCCCCTCGCCTGGGCAGTCGACACGCTGTCCATTCCGCGGGACGGGCTCTTCGCTTCGTGTATCCCCCGACGATTCTAGTCCCCAAAGTCCTGCTCAAGCTCAAGGGATGCAATGCGGTGAAGTTTCTGGTGGCCCCATTCTCTTGGAAAAGATCTTGTTTCACCGACCTGCTCAGTCTCGCCACGGGACCCCCACTGCTCCTCCCCACCCCAAGCACTTGGCTCAGGCAGCACCGCTAGCCACTGTTCCACCCATGCCCAGAGCGGCTTCTCCTTCACACCTGGAGTTTGGGTGGCATTCCCTCGCTGCAAGAGGCTTCTTGTGTGCAGCAGTGGAGGTGATCACTACAGCCCGCAGACCCTCGACCAGACGAGTCTCCGAGGGAAAGTGGCGAGGACTACGGTCATGGTGTGCTGACCAGCAGCTGTCCCCCACCGAACTGACTACCCCTCAGCTCGCCGAGTTCTTCCTCTGGCTCTTCGGCAACAAGCGTTTAGCCCCCATCTCAATCAGAGGATACCTGTCCATGATTGCGGACACTTACCGTCTCCTCGGCCGCCCGGACCCCGGCGATTGCAAGACCTCGCTGACCTTATGGCGCACTTGGCCTCCAGCGCCCGGTTCCCCGTTCATTGGTTCCATGCTGGGACCTACCCTGGGTACTCACGGGTCTGAATTCCGACCGATTCGAAGCACTCTCCTTGGCCCGGTTGGCGGATATGACTCGGAAGACCTGCTTCCTGTTGGCCCTGGCCACGGCGGCCTGAATAAGTGAGCTACACGCGCTCCCAGCGTGCCTGGCCTGCCTGCAGTTCAGGACGCATGGCTCCGTGCAGCTTCTCACTGACCTTTCCTTCCTCGCCAAGACTAGGTCTCGCTTGAATGTGCGCCAGGTGATCACCATATGGCCGCTGGAAGGACTAAACCTTCCCCCGGAGACCAGGCAGCAAGATCCCGTGCGTGCCCTGCGAGTCTATCTACGCAGATCCAGGCCCGTCCGGAGGGGACGGTCTCGCCCCTTTCTGCCTTTGAACCCAGGCAGACCTGACATTACAGCCCAGACGATATCTTCCTGGCTACGCTGGGTCATACGGTCCACCTACTAGGACCTCTCCCCGGAGGGAGCTAAAAGGCTAAGGATCCACGCACATGAGGTTAGAGCCATGGCCACGAGCGTCGCCTTCGACTGCAACTGTGCCGTCAGAGACATCGTGGCAGCTGTGGGCTGGCGGGCAGAGTCAACCTTTGCCCGCTTCTACCTCCGGGATCTGGCAGGCCAGCGAGACAACCTCGCACTGGTGGGGGACATCGCTGCGGCGCAACACTCCCTCCCGGCGCCAGAGGCGCCGTTGGTAAGACTTACTTACTTACTTACGCCTGTCACCCCTACCCGGGTATAGGCCGTCGACGAGAGACCTCCAGCAACTCCTGTCCTGTGCTTCTCCTTCGATTCTACTCCAGGTGGTTCCCAGTCTCTTGATGTCTGCTTACCCCACCCGGGTCTGCCCTGGGGGACTTGGGTGGGGTTAGGCATTTTTTAGTTCCCAGGGTCACCCTGGTCAGCCCCACAGGGTGGGTTTTTCTCTATATTCTGGGGCATGTGTTTCTGTCTACCCTTTGTCCATTCACCTGTATTTGCCTTTTTAAAACTCTCCCTACTGTCTGCACTGCCTGTAGCTCTTGATATTGGATGTGTGTTGCTAAATGGTCTTAGCTTTATTTAGGCCCCATGTTGTAGGTTTATTTAACGTATTTGACCGGCTGGCGACATACATTCAATTTTCTGTTTAGTTTTTTTTTCACAAGCAGTGCAGGCACGTCCTGAGAAAGCCTTGTTGCTGTCGGGACGTTAAGCAATGTACAATCAATCAATCAATCTTGATGTCTGCTTGGAGGTCTCGACGCCAGGAGTTTCTCGGCCTACCTCTTTTCCTCTTTCCCTGAGGGTTCCATGACAATGCCTGCCTAGTGATACTGGAACCGTTGGTAAGAGCTGTTCTTAATTAGACGAACTATTGATCGGCAAACCTAGATCAGAGAAGATCGGCGATCTTTTGGTTTGTTTTTTAATTGAGGTTGAACGAACCTAGGCGAACTTCACCAAACCAGGTTTGCCCTGGTTCTCTTTCTTAACTGAAGTGCTTGATTCGGCATACTTACTGTCTGCTAAGGTGTTCAAAATGGCTGCCGCTATGCCGCTTCGTGATTTGAATGTTTGTTATGGTACTCCTTGCAGTAGCGACCCCACAAACAGCGTTGCGCCTCCCACAAATCAGTAAAAATAGGTCTTGTTCTTCGCACGAGTGAAATATCACCGTCCGCCATATTTGTTTGTATCGGTGACTGTCTTCTTATCTCCAATGTAGAAGAGGGTAAAAGTTTTGACCAATCAGAGAAAAGGTTCGCCTTTGTTTGCTCAACACGTTGAGCAAACGTTTTCCGACAGCAAACTATGGTTTGCCGAGGTTCGTGAACTACTTCGAACTAGGTTCGCCGTATCTTTAGATCGTCCAATTAAGAACCAACCTGGTTCGTCCGAGATCGTGAACTGTAGTTCGTCAGAGTTCGCGAACTAAAGTTCGTTTAATTAAGAACATGCTTAACACTTAGCTGAAATTGTCGGGAGTTTGCAGGGGGTAATCTTGGTCTGCACCCACCTCCTTTTCGTAATTCTTCCAGTAATGCCATCGGTAATGTTTTTGAGGAAACAAATGAATTTTTCTCTAAAATGTATTTTTTCGAAAAATACTTACGATGACATTACTCGGAGGACCCTCCCACCTGCCCCGCTTGCCGCTGGTAAGCTAAGCATTCCTACTTGCGTGACACCATGTGGCACATGACCGTATGAGCAGGGACGGGAAGCTACTTACGGCCCTGGTTGCAGTTCCCTGAGTTGCCTCCCTGGTTGTGTAGGAACACAACAGGTTCTTAGGCTGAAATTAAGTAAGCTAGTAGACACTTCCATATAGTAATGTCATCGGTAAGTATTTTTCGAAAAAATACATTTTAGAGAAAAATTCTTTTTGCTTTGAATTTTTCAAAAATTTAGGTATGAAATGTGTAACCCTTAGAAATTACCTATCAACAGTCATAGGGTTAAATGTTGCAGTGGTCTGATGCCTTTTTCTTCCCAGCCTTGTCAGATGAAACTGTTGAAATAGGGAAAGCACTGTCAGACACTTTCAGTATCATCCAAAATTAAACCCTTTGCGTGTAGGTATCGGTTTTAGTCGCGAGGATTCCTGTAGGAGTCAGTGTGACTAAAACGGCTACTGACACGCAAAGGGTTAACAAAAGTAATAGTTTCACTTTGAGAATGATGTATACAGTACTTGCATCCTGATAATATTATTGAGCACAAAAGTCAGAGACAGAAGTAAGTAATTGACAAAATCATGTTATGGACTCAGAATCAAACTTTGACATACTGGTCATTTTTTATGGCACCATACTGCAAAAATTACGTCATTCTGAGTTCATTAGTGATTTCATCATGTTTAACCTCTCCCATGCTGAGAAAAAGTAAACACCATCCAATTGCCAGAGACATATCTCCTCATGAGCCCCCACAGCGCATGAGGATCTATGCTTTTTGCTAACACCACTCTGAATCCATGTTCCTTAAATCAATAAATGGCTGGGGCCCTTTGGTGTCGAACTGACAAAGATTGCAGAAACACAATCTGCTGCCACTGACAGTGAACGTGTGAACCCCCTTATCGTGCATGCATTGGTGCTGCTGCCAGTAGCGACACCTGCATGCATGGTGTTAATCCTGAATCTGATTTCCGTTTTGCTTGCAACAGGTGTTGAACAGCTCCCAGGAAAACCGTCTTCAAATCTACCAGACTACAGTAGAAATTATGGAGCCCCACATCAACAAGTTGATGCATTTTATGTTCTTCCAGGTACAGTCTGATGGCTTCCTTCCACTTTCACTTTTTCTTACCATGATTGGGACACCTTTAGCTGTAGTAATTTAAACTCATGTAGCAATATTAATATCAAAGAGATGGGGGAAGGTGTATAATTAAGGCATGCTGTAACTAATTTCGCTACATATTTGTGACAAAATATCCTCTTGATTGATTAGGATAGCTCAAACATTTACATATATACATTATTCACATCTTGTCAAGTTAATAAGTTGTCAGCTCGGGGCACACTATGCCACCCCCATCAACTATGACCCCCTTAGATGATGATGCCCCTTCTTTTAAATTCCAGCGCAGCTCTAGAATAATTTCAAACTGCAATCTTATGTTTCAGCGCCGAGCGATTGACACATTCTGTACTGAAGTGAAGCGACTTAGCCACAAAGAGAAAAGGAATGACTTGTTGTCTGAGGCCTACCTCCTCACTCTTGGAAAGTTCCTCAATATGTTTGCTGAACTGGATGAATTGAAGAATGTCAAGTCAAGTGTATGCAATGATTTTTCAGCATACAAAAGGTACTTATTCAAATAAATTTAACCACCTACAGGTGGCCTTGTGCTTGCGGCCACCTATAGTGTTTACTATAGCTTTCATCTTTCTGCACATATGTTCATTATTTTGTTAACTCTTTCAGCCCTGACACACCACAGCAAGATATGGCTCAACCATGATAGTTCAAGGGTGGTGCCAGAATAGCTTGGTTGATTTGTCTGAATTGTGATGCAGAGGACAACTAAAAAATGTGCATATTTTGTACCTGGGGCACGAGTTAAGACACTGAGCCTTAAGAGGAAATTCCAAATTCAGGAGATGTCCAAATTCAGGAGTTGTTCTCAGAAGAATACATAACAACTCAGGAGACAGGTAAAGTATGATCATTCCTGAACACAAATGTAGCTTGACGTCCTTGTAGTTCTATGGGTGGTGCCGGAATAGTTTGGTGCCTGAAAGCACCAAGCTATACTGGCATCAACCTAGAAATGCCCTGGTAAGGTCATATTCTGTTTTAGTGTGTCAGAGGGGAATGGATGAAACAAATCTATTCATTCTTGTTTCAGGGCTGCGCAGTGCTTGAAAACTCAGAGCATGGATCTGACGGAATCTCAGAAGCTGAGCATGAATCAGGCCACCAAAAATTACATGCGAGACACACTTCGTGATCAGCTGTCCAAAGTGCCAGGCCACGAAGAACTCATTGCAGACATAATCAACACGTGTATGACAATGTACGAGACACGCATGTACCTTGAGCCTGCAGAAAAGTATCTCTTGGTCAAGGTGAATTGCCTAATATCTGTTGTTCAAGACCAAATTAATATTGTCTAACCTTTGTGTTCTTTGCAGGCATATTTTTGTTCTCCTGTTTGTTTTTTTATTTTGTGCATATGTATACATAATACATGAATTTTATTAGCCTTTTGCATACAAAATTACATCAAAAAGATTTTGTCCTGCCGCCTTTTCACTCACACATCTTGCACACTCATTCACACAGTATCAGTACTGTACTCTTTATATATGCTGTGGCAGACATACATATGTATTGTACTCTCTCTCTCTCTCTCTGTGTTCCTCTCTGCTTTCTCTCTCACTGCTATCTTGTGATTCACCTTTATTTCCTCAAAAACATTACCGATGACATGACTGATAGGAAGTGTCTACTTACTCACAATTTTAGCCTAGGAACCCGTTGTGCCCCTGCACAACCCGGGAGGCACTCGGGGAACCCCCAGAGGGGCCGAGAGTTGTCTCCTGTGCCTGCCCATCCGGTTCCGAGTCATGCTTACCCAGTTTAGTCTACTTAGCTCGTCTAGTGCAGACGTGTTTTGCTAGCCTCCGGCCTTTGCTGTCACGCGACCGGTTTGGGACCCATCTTGGACTGTGTTGGGCCTGCTTCGCTTGCGGGCCCTTGCCTTGTGCCTCTGCTGTGTCGTCGTCTTGGTTCTTCTACCAACTGCTGCGTTTTTCGCCTCTGCTCCCCTTCGGCTCGCCTCCTCTCCCGCCTTCGGCGCTGTGCAGTATGGAGGTGTCGCCCAACCATCCCGGTTGCTGCGGAGAGGTAAGGTAGTTGTTTAGCCTTCGGCCGGCCGCCGAGCGGGTCGCCGGTCGTGGGGACTTCTCAGTCTCTGGTTCACTACCTCGTAGCCGCTCTCCTTGCTCCGCCCGGCCTCTCGCCCCTCGGGAGCCTCCCTGGTCTCGTCGCAATAGCCCTCTTGCGCGCGTCCGGTGTGGTCTTCCTCTAGCGTCCCTCTCCCCCGCCGCCCCCCCGGGACGAGGACGCCTTGAGTCTGCTTGCCGAGGATTCCGCCTCTGCTCTTCTCGGCCCTGCGAGCCGTTCCTCGGGTTCCCGATCCTCCCGGCCTCGATATCGCCTTCCAGCAAGAATGGTATGCAGGTCATTCCCAGTCATTCATCTGCCCCCTACCCCCAGTGGACCCGGCGGCGATTCTGCAGGCTGGTGGTCTCTCTCTCCTAAAACACTCCTTTCCTCGCGGTTTGGATTCCACAGCGGCCCTGGTTCGTAACACCCTCGCCTGCTCAGGCTTCCTCGAGCTAGTCACCCGAACTGTCATGCAACGGATAGAGGACGCCTGGCATCCTTCCTTCACTCCCCTGTTCGGAGATCTTCTTGCCCTCGCGGAGGTGGCCAACCGTGCGGCGATCACTCGTCCATCAACGCCATGGCGGCTTCCTCCAATTGCGACCTTATGCGTCGGGACGCTGTCCTGCGGGCCTGCCGTGCTATGCCTTCGGACCTGCAGAACCAGCTGCGGCGTGCCCCCCTCGGTGGACCGCTCCTTTTCGGCGACACCTGGTCTTCGGTGAAGACAGTGAACTCCGATCGGTGGCCTGGCAAGTCTGCTCCCCCTCGCTTTCGCCCTTCCCGCAAGGCTCCGGGTCGTGCCCTGCGGGCTCCGGACCCGCAGCGTCCTCAGACCCCCTACCTCCTCGAGCCCCCCGCCGCCACCCCTCCTTCGGTCGACCCGGTCAGGTTAGCGCCTTTGCCCCCGCCCGGTCCCGCCCTGCCTGTCGCCCTGGGCGCGGGCGGGCCCTCTGACTCCCTCACCCCCCCGCTCCCCCCCCCCCCCCCCCCGGCCGTCCTGGGTCCTCCAGTCAGCGGGAGGCTTGCCCGGTTCAGCGAAGAGTGGCTCTCGCTGTTCCCAGACGACCCCTGGATCCGGACCACCATCTCCGACGGCCTTCGGATTTCGTTCCGCTCTCCTCCTCCGCTGCGCCGGTCTCTGCTGTGGACCTCCATGCCTTTTGACCCGTTGAAGTCCAGCGCTCTGCACGCCGAGGTCTCCGCCCTTCTGCAGAAATCCGCCACGGAGGTGGTCGGACGTCACGACTCTCCGGCCTTCTACAGCCGCCTCTTCCTGGTCCCCAAGCCGGGCGGCAAGTGGCGCCCTATCATCGACCTTTCCATGCTCAACACCTTTATTTCGGCTCCCTACTTCCGCATGGAGACCCCCCGGGCCCTCAGGGCCGCGGTCCAGCCATGGGACTTCGCCGTCAGCTTGGATCTGTCAGATGCTTACTTGCATGTGCCCATTCACCCCGCCTCCAGGAAGTACCTGCGCTTCGCCTGTGACGAGGTAGGTTACCAGTTCCGGGCTCTCCCGTTTGGTCTCAACCTCAGCCCGTGGGTGTCCTCTCGCCTGATGGACGCGGTAGTGGCCAAGGCGCGACAGTCGTCATTCAGCCCTACGTCCAATTACCTCGACGACCTTCTCCTCCGCAATCAGTCTGCGACCGTTCTTTCGGCAGACAGAGACGCTCTGATTCGACTGTTGGCGCACCTGGGGTTCCTGCTCAACAGAGGCAAATCCGATCTTACGCCCAGTCGCCGTTTTGTCCACCTCGGCATGGACTTCGCGACCGATCTGAATTTGGTACGTCTGTCGGAATAGCGGATTCAGAGGTTGGCTTCCTTATCCAGCGACCTTTGCCAGCTAGACGCAGCCCCCGCCAGGACCTGGCTACAGCTTCTCGGAACTATGAACGCGGCTGCAGAACTCCTTCCTCTAAGGCGTCTCTACTATCGGCCTTTGCAGCTGCACCTCCTCCTTCACTGGCGCCCGTCCTCCGCCGACCTGGCAGCCTTGGTAACCGGTCACTCCGATTATTCGCCCCCATTTGTCTCGTTGGATGGATCTGGCTTGGCTGGCTTCCGGAGTCACCTTGGCGTCTCCCCCTCCGCGGCTTTCTCTGTGTGTTGACGCGAGCCTCTCCGGCTGGGGTGCCCACCTGCTGCCGGACTTCAGAATGACGTCGGGGACCTGGCCTCCAGAGATGTCTGCGCGTCACATCAACTGGTTGGAGCTTCAGGCCGTTTGGCAAGCCCTCATCATCTGGGAAACGAGTCTGCGGCACCAAGGGCTTTTGGTCCTCTCTGACAACGCGACCGTGGTAGCTTACATTCAGAAGCAAGGTGGCACTCATTCTCCCGACCTGTGCATGCTTGTCTACCGACTGATGCTCTGGTGCCAGGCCTGCGGCATTTCCCTTCGAGCGAGACACATTTCTGGTCACCTGAACGTCCTGGCCGACTCGCTCTCGCGTCGCGGCCAACTGTTACACACGTAGTGGACTCTTCGTCGGGATCTTTTCCAGATGATCTGCGCACATTGGGGGACCCCTCTGGTCGACTTGTTTGCCACGAGATGGAACCACCAGCTTCCCCTCTTTGTCTCCCCGGTCCCGGACCCCCTGGCCTGGGCAGTCAACGCACTCTCCATCCCCTGGGACGGTTTGATCGCGTACGCCTTCCCCCCGACGGTCCTTGTCCCCAAAGTCCTCCTCAAGCTCCGGGGATGCAACGCGGTCGTCCTTCTGGTCGCCCCGTTTTCATGGAACCGGTCTTGGACCACCGACCTCCTCAGCCTCGCCACGGGACCTCCCTTACAGTTGCCCACGCCGCGGACGATGCTCAAGCAGCTTCGACAGGCCCTGTTCCACCCGTGCCCGGAGCGCCTCCTCCTTCACGTCTGGAGGTTGTGCGGCGTGCCCTCGCCGCTAGAGGCTTCTCGAGTACAGCAGTGGAAGCGATCTCTTCAGCCCGCAGACCCTCAATGCGCCGCGTCTATGAGGGAAAGTGGCGAGTGCTGTGCGCCTGGTGTGAGGACCGCCGTCTCCACCCCACCGAATTGACTCATCCCCAGTTAGCTGACTTTTTCCTCTGGCTCTTCGGAGACCAGGGATTGGCCCCTATCACCATCAGGGGGTACCTATCCATGATCGCCGACACCTATCGGTACCTTGGCCGCCCAGACCCCGGCGCCTGTAAAGACATCGCCGACCTTATGTCGCACTTCGGGTTGCAACGTCCGGTACTCCACTCTCTCGTTCCGCGCTGGGACCTCCCCTGGGTCCTGACGTGGCTTAACTCGGCCAGATTTGAACCTCTGCCTTTGGCCCGCGTCGCGGACGTGACTCGTAAGACCTGCTTCCTTTTGGCCCTTGCCACGGCGGCCTGAGTCAGCGAGCTCCACGCGCTCTCAGCGCGCCCTGCCTGCCTGCAGTTTCGTGTGGATGGCTCTGTGCAGCTTCTTCTGGACTCCGCCTTCCTTGCCAAGACCAGGTCTCCTCTGACCGCGCCACAAGTGATCTCACTACGGCCTCTGCGTGGGACTGACTTCCCCCGTTAGACCAGGCAATAAGATCCCGTGCGTGCCTTGCGCGTGTACCTACACAGAACCCAAGCCGTCCGACGAGGACGCTCGCGCCTCTTCCTGCCTCTCAGGCCCGGCAGAAATGACATTACCGCCCAGACGATATCTTCCTGGCTATGCTGGGTCATTCGGTCCGCCTACCAAGATCTCTCCCCTCAGGGAGCAAAGAGGCTCAAGATACGCGCGCACGAGGTACGTGCCATGGCCACGAGTCTTGCTTTCGACCAGAACTGCGCTGTCAAAGACATCGTTGCGGCCGTTGGCTGGCGAGCAGAATCGACATTCGCCCGCTTCTACCTCCGGGATCTGGCAGGCCAGCAAGACAACCTCGCTCTGGTGGGGGACATCACGGCGGCGCAACACTCCCTCCCAGCGCCTCAAGCGCCGTAGGTACGCAACTTAGCTAAAATTGTCGGGAGTTTGCGACTGGGAGGATGGCTCTGTAGGGCCCCTTGGGGGCGTTGGGGTAGCGGCACCCTCCTCCTACTCGCAGTTCTTCCTATCAGTCATGTCATCGGTAATGTTTTTGAGGAAATAAATGCATTTTTCTCTAAAAGGTATTTTTTCGAAAAATACTTACCGATGACATGACTCGGAGGACCCTCCCGCCTGCCCCGCTTGCCGCTGGTGAGCCAAGTATCCTAAACTGAGTAAGCATGACACGGAACCGGATGGGCAGGCACGGGAGACAACTCTCGGCCCCTCTGGGGGTTCCCTGAGTGCCTCTCGGGTTGTGCAGGGGCACAACGGGTTCCTAGGCTAAAATTGTGAGTAAGTAAACACTTCCTATCAGTCATGTCATCGGTAAGTATTTTTCGAAAAAATTTCTTTTAGAGAAAAATGCATTTGTTTCTTCAAAAACATTACCGATGACATGACTACATGGGAATGTCTACTTCTAGGCTCAATTTTAGCCTACTTGCCCGTTGTGTGCCCACACAACCCGAGAGGCACTCGGGGAACCCCCCAGAGGGGCCGAGAGTTATCTCCCCATACCCGCCTTACCAGATCAGGTCACGAGACCGTTCAGTCTTGCTACTTCGCTCGTGATGAGAAGACGTGGCTGGCCTGCGCTCTCGCGGCCTCGACCGGTCTTCTGCCTACCGACGCCCGTTGCCGACTTCGTGTGCTCTGCGCCCTCTTCTACCCTGCCGTCTACCCTGCCTTCTCTTCCTGCTTCGTTGAGGCTGCTTGCGGGGATTCTTCTGCTGTCGGTGGACGGCGGTTTGCCTATCCTTCCCCCTTCCCTTCGTTGCAGAGGTAAGGTAGCGGTAGTTCCCTCGGCCGGCCCTTGGGCTGAGAGCCGGCTGACTGTTGGGTGCTTCCCTGCTTTCTTTCTTTCAGTGCGTAGTGCCTGATTAGCTCACGGTCGGTTTTTTACCGTTTCACGCCCGTTTAGCACGGGGGCCTTGGGCTCCTTGTGTGTTAGCCCGTTTAAAGGCCCTTTAGCCCTCCGAGAGTTCCCCGTTACGCTTCACCGGGAGCCCGCTTGCGCTTAGCCTTTATGCTTTGTGCTCCCGGTGCGGTGACTTTAACAGACCTGTTTACCATTCACATTTGGTGTATTAAAGTACACAATTTTGCTTTGGGGTACACATACATAAAACACGTGTATACACAAGATACACTTTTTAGAGAAACTGACAACTCCCTGGCTTGTGAATAAATACACACTATTAGGCAGTTGAAAGTACACTGACTGCACCCAGGGGGTAAATAGGTCTGCTTTAAGTGGCCGACGGACACCCACTCGGTCTGCCTACCGTGTTCGGGTTGTTCCTCGGGCCGCAGGTGTAACGTTTGTGCGGCCTGGCCTGAGATTCTGTGGGCGGACCTTTGGTCCTTGTACCGCCGAGAGCGTTCCCGCCCGGCTAACGAGCGTCCGGCGTCCGTTGAGACGTTGGCAGCCCTTGCTGTTTCCTCTTGCCTCTCCCGCACGGAACGGTCATCTCGTCGGGGTTCGCGTTCTTTGTCTGACCACAGGACCGCCACTGCTGCCACGCCCGCTGACCCTTCCGGAGGGTCTGTTTGCCGGCTTAGCGCCCGTCTCACTGAGAGTGGCCAGCAGCACTCGGCCGTGAGCCGTCCTTCGTTGACGAGCCGTCCTCACCACTCTCCCCGCAACAAGCCCGCTGATCCTTCCGGAGGATCGCCTTGCCGGCATAGTGGCCTACTTCCGCAGTATGGCCCGGAGAGACGTCAGCGCCGTCCTTCGCGACGCAGCCGCGACCCTGATCCTCACCGTTCCTCCTCCAGACACCGACGCTCTCGCTCGCCTCGCGAGCGCCGTGAGCGGGATCCTCGCCGCCCTGCTTCCCCGCGCGCGCCTTCGCGCTCCGCGCCGCGCCGCGCCGGGCGTCGCCTTCATTGCGTCACCGCCCTCGTCGACCCTCCTCGCGTCGTCGGGACTCCTCACCGCGTGCTCGCCGGGCGCCTTCCAGTCCTCGCTTCCGCGTTTTGGAGAGGTCTCATCCTCGGTCCCGCTCCCGGTCGCCTCCTCGATTACCGCCGCGCTCCCCGCTGCCCTCGCGTCCCCTGTCTACGCCGGAGGTTCAGCGTTCTCCTTTGACCTCGCTGCGGTCAGTGGTGGTTCCGGTGCCTTCTCGACGCCCCCTAGAGGACGACGCGCTCAGCCTGCTGCCCGGAGACTCCGTCTCGGCCCTGTTGAACGAGGAAGTTCGCCCGCGGCCCTCGAGGATGCTTCCCCCTCGGCGCTCCCGTCTTCTTCCCGGTCAGAGACGCTCTTAGCTCTGGATGAAGCCGCCAGGATCGTGGCCGTGACGCTGCCGGCGGACGCCTGCCCAGCTTCCCCGCCTTTGAAGAGGAAGGTCGCTGCCTTCGTTGACGCGGAGAGGCAGGTCAAGAAGTTTAAGTCGCTTCTCCAGCCGCCCGGCTTTAAGGACCTTCGAGACGTCCTTTCGTCGCACCTGCAGCTGGCCACGTCACAGGAGCCGTTCTTCTTCTCCGACTGTCGCTGGCCCGCGGATTTGGACATGTCGTTTCGGCGGGACTGGTATGCTGGCCATTCACAGGCCTTCTCCATCACTCTGCCTACGCTGGACCCGTCGGCCGTGTCGCTAGCCGGCGGCCCGAGTCTGCTGTGGCGGTCCCTGCCACGGGGCCTGGACAGGACAGCGTCCTTGGTCCGAAACACCTTAGCCTGCTCGGGGGTCTTGGAGCTCCTCACTCAAGCCTTGGTCCGTCGGGTGGAGGAACCCTAGCATCCTTCCGTCTCTCCCCTCCTAGGAAACCTGCTGGTCCTCGCGGAGACCGCCAACCGCGCCGCCTATCAACGCGATGGCTGCGTCGGCCACTGCGACCTCATGCGTCGAGATGCCCTGCTCCTCGCCTGCAGTACGTTGCCGCCGGTCCTGCGAGCGCAACTTTGCCGTGCCCCCTTGGGTGGGCCCTTGCTGTTCGGCGACACCTGGTCCGCTGTGAGAGCCTCGGGGTCTCCGGTCAGTGGGCGGCTAGCCGATTCTCGCGGATATTGGCTCACGCTCTTTGGCGACGACCCCTGGATTGCGACACCGTCTCTACGGGTCTGCGGATCGTCTTCCGAAGCCCGCCGCCCTTACGTCGTGCCCCTCTCTGGACCGAGATTCCCAGCGACCCGCTGAGGGCCGCCGCTTGAGGGAGAGTTAGCCTCCCTGCTGAGGAAAGCCGCCACAGAGGTTGTCAGAGTCCCCGACTCACCGGCCTTCTATGGCCGCCTTTCGTCGTGCCGAAGCCTGGAGGGAGATGGTGTCCGGTCATCGATCTTGCGGCGCTGAACAAGTTCATTTCGGCCCCTCCTTTCGGATGGAGACTGCCAGAGCCCTGAAAGCCGCGGTCCAGCCTCTCGACTTCGCAGTCAGTCTGGACCTCTCCGATGCGTACCTGCATGTCCCGATGCACCAGGCCTCCAGGAAGTTTCTCAGGTTTGCGATTGACGGCGTCGTTTACCAGTTCCGGGCACTGCCTTTCAGACTCAACCTCAGCCCCTGGGTCTTCACTCGGCTGATGGACGCCGTAGTCGCCTTAGCCTGACAGTCCTCCTCCAGTCCGACGTCGAACTACCTGGACGACCTCCTTTTGCGCAACCAGTCGGAGACTGCGCTAGCCACGGACAGAGATGCTCTCCTGCACCTCCTGGCACACCTGGGCTTCCTAGTAAACGACGGCAAGTCGGATCTCTCTCCCTCCCGCCGGTTTGTGCACCTGGGTATGGAATTTGCTACCGACCTCAACTCGGTTCGCCTTCCGGCGCCCCGGATCAAGAAGATTGCGGATCTAGCCGACCAGTTAGCTCGGGAGGATGCAGCCCCCGCCAGAGTCTGGCTTCAGTTGCTGGGTTTGATGAACGCCGCAGCGGATCTTATCCCACTAGGGCGTCTCTACTCCCGGCCGATTCAACTGCATCTTCTTCCCCATTGGCGTCCATCTTCCGGAGACTTGACGACCGCGGTCCCAGTGTCCCAGATGCTCCATCCGCACCTTCGTCGGTGGACCGACCCTACGTGGCTAGCGTCGGGAGTTCCCCTGGCCTCTCCCCCTCCGCAGATCTCTCTTTGCGTCGATGCCAGCCTTTCTGGATGGGGGTCCATCTCCTGCCGCGGTTCCTCGCGACCTCGGGCCTCTGGCCCTCAGACTTGGCGCACACCCACATCAACTGGCTGGAGATGCAGGCCGTCTGGCAAGCCCTTCAGGTCTGGGAGGACCTCCTCCGACACCAGGAACTTCTCGTGCTTTCGGACAACACGACGGTGGTCGCTTACATCCAGAAGCAAGGGGGCACACACTCCCCCGACCTGTGTATGCTCCTCTACAGGATGATGCGTTGGTGCGAGGACCGGGGCATTATCCTTCGAGCCCGGCACGTTCCCGGATGCCTGAATGTCTTGGCCGACTCTGTCTCGCCGCGGCCAGCTCCTACACACGGAATGGACCCTGCGACAGGACATCTTTTGGATAATCTGCGCCCGCTAAGAAAGGGAGACTCCCCAGGTCGACTTGTTCGCCACGAGGTGGAACCACCAGCTTCCCCTCTTCGTCTCCCCGATTCTCAACCCCCTTGCCTGGGCTGTCGATGCGCTCTCCATTCCCTGGGACGGCCTTGTGGCCTATGCCTACCCCCCTACCGTCCTCGTTCCCAAAGTCCTCCTCAAACTGCGGGGCTGTTCGGCGATCCTCCTGTTGGTCGCGCCGTTCGCCTGGAACCGCTCCTGGACCACCGACCTGCTCAGCCTCGCCACGGACCCGCCCATGCAGCTGCCCACCCAGAAAAAAAGAGCGCGGACCATGCTCAAGCAACCGCGCCAGCCGCTGTTCCACCCCTGCCCGGAGCGACTCCTCCTTCACGCCTGGAGGTGGTGCGGCAAGCCCTCGGAGCTAGAGGCTACTCGGGTGCAGCAATGGAGCCGATCGCTGCGGCCCGTAGACCATCGACCCTTCGAGTCTACAAGGGACAGTGGCGAGTCCTCTGTTCCTGGTGCAACGATCACGGCCTTACGCCCACGGATCTGACTCATCCTCAGCTGGCGGACTTCTTTCTCTGGCTCTTCCGAGACCAAGGCCTAGCCCCCATCACGGTACGCGGTTACCTGTCCATGATTGCGGACACCTTTCGTCACCTGGGACGACCCGATCCGGGCGCCTGCAAGGACCTAGCCGACCTTATGGGACACTTCGGCTTACAGCGCCCGACACTCCGCTCGCTCATTCCTCGCTGGGCCTACCCTGGGTGTTCACGTGGTTGAACTCCGCCCGCTTCGAACCTTTACATTTGGCCCAGTTCGCGGACTTGACACGCAAGACTGGTTTCCTGCTGGCCCTTGCTACCGCTTCGCGTGCGAGCGAGCTACATGCGCTTTCGGCACGCCCTTCCTGTCTGCAGTTCCGTACAGACGGCTCCGTCCAGCTGCGCACGGACCCGGCCTTTCTGGCGAAGAACAGGTCTCCTTTAACTCCGCCTCAGGTGATCACCATTAGGCCGCTGAGAGACCGACCCCGGTCCCAGGAGACCAGGCTACAGGTTCCCGTGCGCGCCCTTAAAATCTATCTGCGGCGATCTAGGCCCGTCCTCAGGGGACGGTCACGCCTCTTCCTACCTCTAAGACCCAACTGGCGTGACATTACAGCCCAGACGATCTCTTCCTGGCTCCGCTGGGTCATACGCTCCGCTTATCAGGAGATCTCCCTCAGGGAGCGAAGAGGCTGCACATTCACGCACACGAGGTACGAGCTATGGCCACGAGCGTCACGCTTGATCGAAACTGCGCTGTCAAGGACATCGTGGCAGCCGTGGGCTGGAAAACCGAGTCGGTCTTTGCCCGTTTCTACCTCCGGGACCTGGCTAGCCAGCGAGAGAATCTCGCACTGGTAAGGGACATCGCCGCGGCGCAACACTCCCTCCCGGCGCCACCGGCACCGTGGTATGCACTTCGCTAAAATTGTCGGGAGTGTGCGACGGGGAGAACGGCGCTGTTCTGTTGGGGAGTTGTGGGCGGCACCCTCCTCCTCATCGCAATTCTCCCATGTAGTCATGTCATCGGTAATGTTTTTGAAGAAACAAATTCATTTTTCTCTAAAAGGTATTTTTTCGAAAAATACTTACCGATGACATGACTACATGGGAATGTCTACTTCTAGGCTCAATTTTAGCCTACTTGCCCGTTGTGTGCCCACACAACCCGAGAGGCACTCGGGGAACCCCCCAGAGGGGCCGAGAGTTATCTCCCCATACCCGCCTTACCAGATCAGGTCACGAGACCGTTCAGTCTGATACTTCGCTCGAAAGCGGCAAGCGGGGCAGGAGGGAGGGTCATCCGAGTCATGTCATCGGTAAGTATTTTTCGAAAAAATACCTTTTAGAGAAAAATGAATTTTTCATTTTGTTAGTCTGGGAAGAGTCACTAAGCCCTTTGGCTGTCGTTTGTGCTTTTTGTTGAGTTGGTTTCCTGCAAGAATCATCTTAACAAAAAGCGCAGCTGACAGACAATGAATTAACCCTCTGGATCTGTTGCAGGTGATGGCTGTGGGACTGTTTTTGCTGGACAGCAAGGAGGGGGTTAGCATCTACAAGCTGGATGCCAAGAAACGTCTCCACATCAGCAAGATTGATAGGATCCTGAAAGTATATGGTCACAGTTTATATTTCTGCAGTTTTACTAACATTTGTACTTAACCCTTCGGCTGTCAGTAGCAACTTGTGTCACAAAGATTCTTGCAGGAATCATGGTGACAAAAGTTGCTACCAACAGCCAAAGGGTTAATCCTCTTGTGCATTGCAGCCACTGGTACTGTTCAGAGTACAGTTCAGTGCAAGGGGGTTAAATGTGGTCCAGTAGTTAACCCCCTTGTGCATGATGCCACAAGGAGTTTTGGCAATTTCAGTATAGAGAGTGGTACAGGTGGCTGTGTGTGCAAGGGGAGCAAACCTGCGGCCAGCTCCATGAGCATGCTTAGTCTTGCAGCAGCCATAAAGCAAGGTGCTCCGCTTCAGCGGAGCACCTTGCTTAGTGGCTGATGCAGGACTAAGCTCGCTCATGCAAGTGATCCCTAATCCAGTGACATTGAGAAAGCAATTTGTGCCAGTTTCTGCCGGACTGGAGCATAAATCTCACAAGAATCTCTAATATCTTTCTCCCCCACCCGGGTCTGCCCTGGGGGACTTGGGTGGGGTTAACTACTTTTTAGTTCCCAGGGTCACCCTGGTCAGCCCCACAGGGTGGGTATTTTCCTCTATTCTGGGGCATGTGTTTCTGTCTACCCTTGGTCCATTCACCTGTATTTGTCTTTTTAAAACTCTCCCAACTGTCTGCACTGCCTGTAGCTCTTGATATTGGATGTGTGTTGCTAAATACTTACTTACTTACGCCTGTCACCCCTACCCGGGTATAGGCCGTCGACGAGAGACCTCCAGCAACTCCTGTCCTGTGCTTCTCCTTCGATTCTACTCCAGGTGGTTCCCAGTCTCTTGATGTCTGCTTGGAGTGTTGCTAAATGGTCTTAGCTTTATTTAGGCCCCATGGCGTAGGTTTATTTAACATATTGGACCAACTGGCGACATACATTTAATATTCTGTGTGGTTTTGTTTTTCACAAGCAGTGCAGGCACGTCCTGAGAAAGCCTTGTTGCTGTCGGGACGTTAAGCAATGTACAATCAATCAATCAATCAATCTAATATCTTTCACTGATTTAACCCTTGGTATCAGTGAACTATTTATTTTTTGCAGGCGCTGTCTTTTGTGTCTGTGTTCGGAGGCAAGATTCTTTTCTGTAAGAGGTGTGAGGCAGTTTGTGATGGACTGTTTGTTTATTTCGTAGGAGCTGTCCTTTGTGCCTCTGTACGGAGACATGCAGATTGCTCCGTATCAGTACATCTCGGCCACCCCAAATTTTGACTCCTCGAAGTGGCCGTGCTGTGAGTCCAGCACACCCAGCCCTCAGTCCAACATGCTGCCAAGCCTGGGTGCTATCAGGGATGACCATATGCAATACATCAGTCAGCTGTCCAGGATACACAATGAGGTGGGTACTCAGTCACTTCTCTTTTAAAGCCTTAACATCCAACAGTTGACCATCGGGTAACGCAGCGCTGGCAGTACAATTTTCGAAATTTCATTAGCAGAGCCGACACTTAGCACCATGTAAGTGGCCTTTGTTCGTCGTGTACTGTTTTCAGAGTGAAGAGTCATTCCACACTAATGATGACTAAAAGGGGGAATCACTGCTAAAAAACCAAACTCAACTTTAAATGTTAGCACCATTGTTAATTATTGTGTTAATATGTGTAGTTTATAACCTGTAAAAAGAAAAGCAGACCAACATACTAAACTGCCAATAGAAGGGTAAATATGAAATATGTTGCTGCGGTGTAACTGCGTTACACCGTGACAGAAATTCAGCTGTGAGCAATGTACAAATCATGCAAAATGTCTATCAATCATGACTTACTTGAACACAACAAGGAGAAGGTAAAAAACAATTCTTGAGTTATTAGATGCAATTTGTTTTGGAAAGAGGTATATTTTTTCTTCGCGACACCGTAACGCAGTTACACCAACGTTTTTGTTTTAAACTTTAGGGTCAACAGATATGAAACAAATATGTAACATATTTACTTTCAGTGGTCAATGACATTGCTAAAGGTAAAAGAGACAAAAACTTGTACTTGCTCTGATGTTATACAACATCAAGACTGATCTGTAACTGTGTAACATGCGACACAAACTACAAAGGAACTGCGTTACACCGTGACAGAAATTCAGCTGTGAGCAATGTACAAATCATGCAAAATGTCTTATCAATCGTGGCTTACTTGAACACAACAAGGAGAAGGTAAAAAACAATAATTGAGTTATTAGATGTAATTTATTTTGGAAAGAGGTATAGTTTTTGTTTGCGACACCGTAACACAGTTACACCCCCATTATAAAACGTTTTTGTTTCAAACTTTAGGGTCAACAAATATGAAACAAATATGTAACATAAAATTTACTTTCAGTGGTCAATGATGATGCTAAAGGTAAAAGAGACAAAAACTTGTACTTGCTTTGATGTTATACAACATCAACACTGATCTGTAACTGTGTAACATGCGACAAACTACAAAGGAGCATATATCCATTCTCGGAGGCAACATTTAAGAACTCAACAAATGCAAAATACTTGGGACAGTGGAAATTATTTATTTCTGACATTCATGTATTTATTCCATACACCTCTCACCCCCACCACCACCACCACAATCCCGAAGCATCCTGACAACCCCAACAAAATTTAAGAAAAGAAGTGTTGTCCACGGATGTTGATGGTGGGCGGATCCAAAAGCGTGACATCCCTCACAGAGACCCATGATAATGTCTTCAACACGGGGAAATGTGTACTATGTCTCATGAATCTTTAAGAACTTCACCAGCGCTTCATCACCATTAGTCTCCAAAATCTGGGAAGAAAAGGCTTTTTAAGTATTTATGTGATAAACACCAGGAAAAGATTATTAAAAACGCTAGAATGTTTACACTTAATCCAAAGGTGTGCTATGGATAAAAATAAGGTCAATGCAAAGTAAACATACATGAAAAACGTTCTTTTTTGTGTTACAGAGTAACAACGTAACTGCATTACACGGGACTCGTGAAAAGTGTAATGCAGAACTTACGCATGTTCGATTTTTATGAAGTAACATGCTTTTACCCAGATTTTGCAACTTGAAAACAGCTTAAACGATAAGGTTTCTCTGATAAATGCCCCCAAAAAGATATCTAAAGCATTATTCTTCGTGAAAACAAGCAGTTCTGTGCACTGCGTAACATGCGACACCAGCATAGTCAATGCATCGCATCATTCAAACTAGGTATTTCTCTACAATCACGAAATAAAATATGCAGATAACCATGTAAAATAGTAGATAGGAGAATAATATGATCAGTTCAGCTTACCTTTTCTTCCAATGATGTCGTATATCCTAGAATTTGGGACCATTTCACGTTCACCACCTCAAGTCTCACTTCGTGCGTAACTGTGTAACCGCGTGTTGCATGTGTGACACGTCACACTTTATTGTTGTGTGCACACTTCCATATATTGAAACCTTGGGCGAAACGTCATCAAATCATGTGCTAATATGTACCCTTACTTACTTACTTACGCCTGTCACCCCTACCCGGGTATAGGCCGTCGACGAGAGACCTCCAGCGACTCCTGTCCTGTGCTTCTCCTTCAATTTTACTCCAGGTGGTTCCCACTCTCTTGATGTCTACTTGGAGGTCTCGACGCCAGGAGTTTCTCGGCCTACCTCTTTTCCTCTTTCCCTGGGGGTTCCATGACAATGCCTGCCTAGTGATACTGGAAGCTGGCTTTCTCAGACTGTGACCAATCCATCCCCATCTTCTTCGCCCAATTTCATTCTCTGCTGTTATCTGCTCTGTTCTCTCCCAGAGTCTGATGTTGCTGATCTTCTCTGGCCAGTGGATTTTCAAATTTTTTTTAAGGCAACTGTTTATGAAGATCTGTACTCTGTTGACTGTGGTTTTTGTCAATCTCCAAGTCTCTGCTCCATATAGGAAAACTGCTTTTACGTTGGAGTTGAAAATCCGGACTTTGGTGTGTTGTGACTGCTCTCTGGAGCTCCACACTTTTTTCAACTGGAGAAAGGCTGCTCTGGCTTTACCGATTCGTGCTCTGACATCTGCATCAGTGCCACCTTTTTTGTCTATGATGCTCCCGAGATAGGACTCCACCTCCTCCAATGGGGTGTCAGCAAGCAAGACTGGTTCTTCCCTGGTTGCGTTCAGCAATATGTACCCTTGTTGTGGGTGAAGGCTTCCCGCTCTGCAGTCGACGGTTTCGTCATTGTTTCGTTTTGAAAAATACAGCGTAACTGTGTAACATCTGTGACACCATAACTTAAAAGCCGGTCATTTCTTTATTCTGTGCATATACATTCAATGTGTGTAGTTGTACAACTTTAGTTTTTTAATATGTTAGTGATTTTCGTGGCTTTGTTTGTTCTGTGACCAACAAGAATGACTTGTAGGTTATTTTGTATGTCCGGAGACGTGTGACGCTGCTTGTTACGCAGTTACGCTCTTTGAAAACGAGAAATTTTACAAAATCCCTTTACTGAAATAAAAGATTTCAGAAATATCAAAGAAAAACAACAACAGTTTCATAACACTGTGCTGTTGAAAGGTTAATTTATGTAACATAAACCTCTCAAGTAGCCTCCAAAGTTGCCTCCTTTTGGCGCTCCCGTTTTGCGCAGCCATTTTGAGTTGAATTTCACTCTTTTTTCGTTTATAGTTAATAGTAGACTTAACTTTTAACAGTTTCTTTGCTTGACCTGCTAAATCAACATCTGTGTAATCCCAGCAATGGTTCTGAGTGCAGTTGGTTGTTTCTTTTGGATGAGAAATGCTGTTAAGTGAGAACCCCCTAAAAGTTCATCATCAGTGTGGAATTACTCTGAATGCATGTGTTTCAAGTGAGCTTGGGTATTAGGTTTAGTGCGCAGCTGCTTGAGCGATTCATAGAATTGCGTAAAGGGCCTGCGTAATGACTGGTATTATTATTTTCACAGTTGTTATACACTGTCAGGCAGGATTTAGATGCCGTGCCAGGCATGCATACACTTTATGTACACCTGATTATTGTTTAACCCATTAAGCCCTGACATGCGACAACAAGAAATGGATCGACTATGACAGTTCAGGGTGGTGCCAGGATATTTTGGCACTACCCTTGAACTCTACTAGTAGCTGTGTCTATTGAACTGTAATATAATTTCAGCTCCAAATTATTGTTGCTCTGGAGGCATTGGCCAAGAAGATTCAAAAGAAGTACCCAACAGAGAAAGAAACATGCTTAGAAAAGACAGTTACAATACAATTGTGTTGTAACTGTCTTTTCTAAGCGTGTTTCTTTCTCCGTTGGGTACTTCTTTGCATTTTACATGCTTGGCAGTCACCTTTTTGGTCAGGATTGCGTATTTCCAATAAGATTCCAAACTTGAGTAATCATGATTGTTCTAGAGGCATGGACTTGGTCATTTGCCTACCTGGAATAATAAATGAGGAGGTTTGTTGATTAGAAGGATGCATTGATTGACAGAAAAGACATTGGTAGAAGAAAGTGTTTGCATCAACATTTTATATATGAGGAAATAACCAGTTGGTTAAAAGATGCACTCTTAGTAGTTGATACATTTTTGTCTTTGGATATTTCCTTGCATTTTACCTGCTTAGTAGGCACCATTTGGTCTCACTCTGTTTTTTGTGTACAGTTCACGACCACAACTCGTGAGAGAACTCGCACAGATCAAGAGAACAGGGAACTGACCAACCTGGCTCTGCGTGGGCTGCAGCTGCTCTCAGCCTGGACACAGCAAGTCATGGAACTGGTTTGTACAGCTCCATAGCAGTGTGTACACGTGGGTGTGTGTTCGAGAGAAGGCTGAAGCAAATGCACAATATTTATTGCATTTGTTCTGGTGTTTTTTTTATTTTTGCTGATTTTTCATGAGTCAAGACATTGGCGGGTCAGTCACATCACTATTAGAGTACTTAGCACGTTTTTAATGACTATATTTGTAAATCATTGAGTTCTTGTCTTACCATCTGTGCACTCTAGAAAAATTGTCATGTTACCTGTGTACTTGTGTGTATTATTGCAGAATTCCTGGAAGTTGCTGAATCCAACTGATCCTGGCCGAAACAAGGATTGTCCTGAGACTGCTGAGCCATATGAACGAGTAAGATACTTTACATCATTTTCAGTTAGAAAGAGTTTTGCCATTTTTTCTTTGCCAGGCATGATCAAATTGATTTTGAAGATTTTTGTCATTTTCTTTTCTTTGCCCAGTGTGATAAATTGTGTACGTTGATGGACTGACAGATATGAAAAGCTTGCAACTCGTGATTTGAACTGTCAGATGTGCTTAACTCATTCAGCCCGGCGCACATATTTCCCAAATTTTGGAGGCGCCATCTAACGACTGTGCACCTGTTGCAGGAGATGGAGCGACCATGATAATTCAAGGGGAGTGCCAGATAAGCTTGGCGCCAACAGGCACCAAGCTAATCTGGCACTACCCTTGAATTCACATGGTCGACCCATCTCATGCTGTAGTGTGTCGGGGCTGAATGAGTTAACTCTGTGGCTGTCAGTAGTGCTTTTGTCAGTCTAACAGATTTGTCTGTGTTGTCTTACCGCAGCAACGACTTTTCTACTCTTTTTACAACCGATACAAGTAGGCAAATGTAAGAGGTTTTCTACTGCTCCTGGTGCAGCCGTTCTGAGCAAGTCGCGTTGCTGTCGGGACGTTAAGCAGTGTAAACCAACTATGCTCCTGGTGCTTTTCGGTGGAACTCTCCTACTTACAAAAGAGAAGACGAGCCCCAAAAAGTTTCATTTTATAACATTCAAAGTCCACAAGTTAATCTATTACATTCTGACATTTTTTTCAAATTAGTGTATTGCGCTATGAAGGCTACATTACAGACTGGGAGACAGATTAACAATTTCAGTTCAAGGGTGGTGCCAGAACAGCTTGGCGCCTTTGGGCGCCAAGCTGTTCTGGCACCACCCTTGAACTGTCATAGGCAAATTTATTTCATGCAGTAGTGTATCAAGATGTGAAGGGTTAGCCCTTTTATCGAGCATTATTGTAAGAGCTTTTACAAAGGACATACTGCAAACTATTAACCCTTTATTATCTGGAGCAGGTTGTTTTAACCTGTTACATCCTGAGGCTGTTTTAAAAAAAACAACTAACTATTATTGTCCTGTGAAGGCTACATTACAGATTAGGAGGTAGATCAACCATTTTAGTTCAAGGGTGGCACCAGAATAGCTTGGCGCATCAGGCGCCAAGCTATTCTGGCACCACCCTTGAACTATCATAGTCAAACTAATTTCAGGCAGTAGTGCATCAGGATAAAAAGGGTTAATCACTCATCAGGGCTTGGTTGTTGATATACATTAGTTATTTGTTACTTTGTTTGCAGGCAACTCGCTACAACTACAGTAAGGATGAGAAATTTGTTTTGGTGGAGGTGATCGCCATGATCAAGGGGCTGCAGCTGCTGATGTCGCGCATGGAGTCCGTCTTCATGGATGCAATCCGGCGTCACCTGTACCTGCAGCTGCAGGATCTTGTGCAGCTCTTGCTGCGCGACCCGCTGCGCAGGGCTATCAAGAAGAAGCATGATATAATAGAACGGTGTGGAACAGTTCTGTTTTAGAGGTCGCTTGGAATAATGCCTTCAGTTGTCGGAACAGCTGGAGCCAGTCTTGGTCAACAAGGGACGTAGATTCTCATGAACTGTAGGGGCTCATGAGAATCTATGCCTCTTGCAGATGGCAAATGGGCCGTTTAACCCAATGCCATCTAAAGCATTTTCCTGCCTTGTCTTTCTTTCCCTAACTGTGTACATCCAAATACACTACTGCATGAAATTAATTTGACTATGATAGTTTAAGAGTGCTGCCAAATTAGCTTGATACCTGAAGTACCAAGTTATTCTAGCACCACCCTTGAACTAAAATGGTGGATCTATCTCCTAATCTGGAATGTGGCATTCATAGGACAATAATCAAAAGTTTACAAACTCGGCCTGAGGATGCAATGATCTAAGCAAAGGGAAGTAACTGAAAGGTAGCGGTGCATGGCAGGCGGTCAGATGCAGACAACTGCGTGGTGGAGAAGCACAGGTAATGAAGCTTGAGAGCTCAGATCATGTGTGTGAGACATGATCGCAGCAAATATTTGTGCTCTGATTGTATCTGGCACTAAAAGGAGCATCTACTGTCGATGTGACAAAGGGTGGAAGGAATAACAAAAAGTTTTCTTGGGAGAGGTGACGCAGGGCTCATGGTGACATTGGGTTAATCTTAGCCCATTGCATCCTGAGGCTGAATTGTTAAAAAATTTGCGTATTGTCCTGTGAAAGCTACATTACAGATTAGAGACAGATCAACCATTTTAGTTCAGGGGTGATGACAGAATAGCTTAGCGTCTCGGACAGAATAGCTTGGCGTCTCAGACGCCAAGCTATTCTGGCCTCACCATTGAACTGTCATAGTCAAATTTATTTCAAGTAATAGTGTATCAGGATGAAAAGGGCAATTGTCTGTTTGGGTTGATGCAGTATCATCCGAGCTGTGCGCGAGACATGTGCAGACTGGTACCGGGGGACGGAGCCAGACAATGACCCAGCACTTCAAGGGAAGAAGGATCCAGATGGAGGATTTCCCATCCGCCTGCCACGCAGAAACACAGACCCCTCTTCCACTCAGGTGTGTAGCTCAAACTCATTTAGTGGTAAGATGCAACAAATAGAGACGGATCGACCATTATCGTTTAAGGGTGGTGACCAGGGGTGCAGAGTAATTCACATAGGGAAAAGCATCATTGGGAACTGCGAAAATGTTTTGTTTAAGAATTTTGTTTGATATCCAACCTTGTTATTAGTGACGTTCATCCTCAGCCATCACCAAGCATGAACATCATCTGCAAGCATGAACATTCACCATATATACATTTGCAGCTGTACATGGTGCGCACAATGCTGGAGTCGCTGATCGGAATGAAGGCATTGAGGAAGGAAATGGATCCCAAACATCTGGCACACATTGAGGATTTTCACCGCGTCTCATTCTTCTGGAACTACCTCATCAACTTCAACAGTCAGTACAGACACAAGCTTAACTCATTTAGCCCGATGGCCGTATTTCCCAAATTTTGGAGGTGTCATCTAACGACTATGCACAAGTTGCAGGACATTGATTGACCATGATAATTCAAGGGCAGTGCCAGATTAGCTTATCATGATCTCCTGCTGTAGTGCATCAGGGTTGAATGGGTTAAAATCAACAATCAAATAGAGATTGCATGTGCATGTATCATGTAACTTTTGTAAAGTTTGATGTTGGGGTCAGATCTATGTGTTGAAAGAGAGAAAACTAGCAATTTAGTAGATGGCATCTGAAAACTTGTCATGTTTGATCTTAAAATTGTAATATTAAAGTGTTAGAATAGAGCAAATTTGCAGCTAAACAGAGGACATCGAGACAGTTTAAGACTTTGGTGTGTTTTCCGCTTTCAAGGGTCGCTGTTCAACTGTTGTGACTTGTCCCAGCTGTGGTTCCGTGAGTTCTTCTTGGAGATGACCATGGGATCTCGCATACAGGTAGGTGAATGGATCTTGTGTATAGCAGAAACTTTTGTGAGTGACCACCCCATATAAGAGATAATAATAATAATGTACATTTATATGGCGCTTAACCTCCAAATGAATGGTGCTCTAAGCGCTTTACAAGATAAAAAATCACAGAACAAAAAGTACAAGAAAGAAAACACTACAATAAATGTTACAAAAACTAAAGTGACACATATCAAAAGCTCACACTCGCACATACACACACGCCGTTACAAGAACAGTTGCTGCCAAAGATTGCTAACGCACTGAAAATGCATCTAACTGTATGCATAATAAAACAGATAGGTCTTGAGCAGTGATTTGAAAGCAGACAGAGTTGGGGATCACCTGCCATTAAACATTTCCTTGTCGGTGGTGTTTTTTGTCAGATGACTCCTGTATGTTAACCCATTACATCCTGAGGCTGATTTTTTTTAAAAAATTGCTTGTTTTCTTAGGAAGGCTATATTACAGAATACAAGATAGATCCACCATGTTAGTTCAAGGGTGGTGCCAGAATAGCTTGGCGCCACAGGCGCCAAGCTATTTGTTTTCTCAAAACACATTACCGATGGTATTACACTTAGGGAATGGTTCTTAGCTAGCCTAATTTTAGCCAAATTTGGTTGTGTCCGTATACGGTATCGTTGGCAGGAGTGGGGCGCCATAGAATAGGCCCCCGCCAGAATAGCCTCCCCTTCTTCCCATCCGGTGCGAAAATACCCGTCATACCTCAGTTTAGTTCTTAGCTGGCGCCGAGTTAGGTTGTGTCCACTTCGAGCTCCGTGCTGAATTGAACCGGTCTTCGACCTTGGATGGACTTGCGTCTTCACTCGGCGGCTTCTTGTTTTCGCCTGGGTCTGTTCGACACTGTGCCTGGCGGTTTCTGGTGACGAGAAGCTTGGCAGTGGGGACTGGGCCTTGCGGTTCTGAGCACGGCTTCGACTTGCTGGCCGGTCGGACTTCGCGGCGAGCTACCACTTGCGTCGGAGTCTTCACTTCGCTGGACAGACGTGGGTTGACACCGGTCTCGACATGGCCAGGTAACATCTCGGTACATGCCCTCGACCGGCGCTCTGGGTGGGAAAGAGCGCCGAGCGTCGGCACGTGCGGTGCACTCGCTTCGTTTTTCGAGTAGGCTCGATACATTTTGCGCGCAGTCACTTCTTGCGTGTCCTTAGAGGCCACGCTCGCTCGTCCTTCATTATGCTATCTTGTTTCAGATACCAGGTTCGTACCTGCACGATGTGTCGGGATTTTCAATGGCCCTCAGATGAACACGAGTTTTGCCTTCCCTGCTCCGGTTGTGATTCAACCCATACTTGTGAGGTCTGCGCCTCATGGCCGGAAGAAGCGTGGTCAGACCTGTGGCGTTTCTACTGCAGGGAGCGTCCGAGGCCTATGCAAGACCGGCCGACGCGGACGGCCAGCCCTACGGAGAAAACCCAGTCAGTAACAGGGACTTCGTTGTCCCGCAGAGACTATTCCAGGCCTAGCAGAAATAACCTGGCTGAGACGACCGGAGGCCCACAGGTGGGACCTAAGGCAGTAACAGGGACTTCGTTGTCCCGCAGAGACTATTCCAGGCCTCGCAGAAGTGACCTGGCTGAGACGACCGGAGGCCCACAGGTGGGACCTAAGTCAGTAACAGGGACTTCGTTGTCCCGCAGAGACTATTCCCGGCCTCGCAGAAGTGACCGGGCTGAGACGACCGGAGGCCCAAAGGTGGGACCTAAGCCAGCGACAGGGACTTCGTTGTCCCGCAGAGACCATTCCAGTCCTGGCAGGAGTAACTGGGCAGAGACGACCAAATGTATGAAGGTGGGACCCAAGTCGGTAACAGAGACTGTGTTGTCCCACGGAGAGCGTACTAAGCCTACCAGAGAGCGCCGGTCAGAGGCCTCTAGAGGTTACATAGGGACTTCGTTGTCCCGCAGAGACCATAGGACACCTCCGAGAGATCGAGCCTTAGAGACGACCACGGACACCCTTGGGGGGCCCAAGGCAGGGCCTTTGCCTGTGGCGGACAAGTCACCGGAACCTGGAAATGCGTCAGCGGGTGAGTTAGCTGACACGTCGTTAGTGCTAGTAGCGCCAACCATTGATAAGGCCGCAGGGATGGCGGCGCTTGGCGACACCACGACGCTACCAGCCTTCGCTCGCTCGGAAGATCGCAGGCTCGACAAGTATAAGCACCTGCGGGAGGGACGGCTGTCGGGGACCCTGGTCCATGATGAGCAGACAAACACGCCCTCGAGTGCGGCCTGGGTGGCCACCTCGCCGCGCGACAGAGCGGACAAACGACAGACAGAGATTTCCGCCTTTGCGAGACGCAGGCCCCCGCAGGGTGGACAAGCCGAGTTTGGACACGCACACTACCTCCAGACCCCAGGTGAGGGGTGATGCGTCTGTGTCGCCTTTCCGAGCGCGGGGCCTCAGCCCACGCGGCAGATACAGTTTGGAAAGACGACCTTCGACCTCACGTCGGGATCCTGATCGCCGCTTTCGTTCGAGAGAGCTTAGCTCTTCGGACTCGAGTTGCTACCCCTTACCACGCAGAGACACTCAAAGGAGATCGAGTCCGAGACGGCACACCAGTACAGTGGACACTTACCGTCATGTTAGCCCTCGTTCCTTTCGTCATCACGCCTCACGGGACCCCCGTGACAGGCGTCGCTCAGCGACGCAGACGAAACCGGACTCACGTCGGTCCCGGCGGACTGCGCACAGTTCCCGCTCTTCGCGTCACAGCCGCTCGCCGGGGGTGCACCGTGCTCCCAGGAGTTCGCCTTCTGCACCCGATGGAAGACGTCCTCTTCCCAACATGGCTTAGTCGCCGCGGCACCACACGACCCCCCTTGCGCCCGTGGATCCCGCGAGGGCTTCAGACAAGCTTGGCAGCACCGCTCGTGGTCTGGATTCCGTCAGCCTGACTCCTGGAGACTCGGTGTCCGCCTGGTTGGACGCCGCGTCGAGCCTTCACTCGGATTCTCCGGAGGAAACGGATGTTCCCCCAGCGTCGTTCGGACACAGAACGGAGACCATGCGTGCGTTAGACAAAGCTGCGCGACTTATTGCCGCTACCTTACCGGCGGAAGACTGCCCTCCTTCTCCACCGGCTAAGAAGAGAGCCTCGGCCTTTGTGGACGCGGAGCGTCACGCCAAGCGCTTCAAGTCTCTACCGCAACCGCCTGGATTTCGGGACATCCGGGATGCCCTGTCGACTCATCTACTTCAGGGTTCGCTTGGAGATACGGGATTCTTCTCTGACCACAAGTGGCCGGCGGACCTCATGATAGCATTCCAGCAGAAGTGGTACGCAGGACATTCTCAGGCCTTCGCTTGCCCTCTGCCGGACGTGGATCCCTCAGCGACGTCCTGTGCGGGCCTTACTCGACAAAAAGAAAGAGCGGTATTCCCCCCTGGACTGACTAAGACGGCGGCACTCATCCGCAATGCGCTAGCTTCGGCAGGGTTTTTGGACTTGGCGACTCAGGCGATAGTTCGACCGGTGGAGGCAGCTTGGAGTCCTACCATCGCACCGCTCTTGACCGACATCTTAGCCTTGACCGTGTCTTGCAACCGTGCAGCCTACCACACCTCGGTCAACGCGATGACGGCGGCGGCAAACTGCGACCTCGTGCGGCGAGATGCTGTTTTACAAGCCTGCTCACTGCCGTCAGAGATCAAGAACCAGCTGCGGCGGGCCCCGCTTGGCAACGAGCTCCTCTTCGGCCCTCATTGGCAGTCGGTTAAGGAATCCAGCAAGGAATTGTGGCCCACCAGATTCGCCCCGCCCCGCTTTCCTCCAGCCCGCAGGCCCGCGGGTCGAGGCTTGCGGACCACCAGACCCAGCATTCGCCCCTTTACCAGTCGTGGACGTCTCCCCCCCCGCCAACCGGCCTTTGGTCGACCCCGCCGACCTAAACCCGGCCCTGCAGACGCCCCCGTCCCCGCCCCTGCTTGGCCTAGACCTGCCCGCCGTCCTTTCGGGCGTGGTAGGGCCCGATGACTACACTCCGACCACGTCTCCCCCGACCGCTTCCGGGTCCCCGGTCGGCGGGAGACTAGCACTTCACAGCGACGCTTGGACCTCGCTGTTTCCCGACGACCCGTGGATCCTCTCGACAGTTTGCCAAGGACTACAGCTGTCGTTCCGCTCACCCCCTCCACTGCGCCGGTCTCCACTTTGGACGTCGATGCCCGTCGACTCGCTCAGAGCAGAGGCACTACGCAACGAGGTGGCTGCACTACTCCAGAAGAACGCCACAGAGGTAGTCAGACGCCACGACTCTCCGGCCTTCTACAGTCGTCTGTTTGTTGTTCCCAAGCCGGGGGGCAAGTGGCGTCCAGTCATCGACCTCTCCGCCCTGAACAAGTTCCTTGTCGCCCCGCCGTTCCGGATGGAAACCGCTCGAGCCCTGCGTTCCGCGGTGCAGCCGTTCGATTTCGCCATCAGCCTCGACCTCTCAGACGCCTATCTACATGTTCCCATGCACCCGGCGTCCAGACGCTTCCTTCGGTTCGCCTTTGCCGGAATCGTCTACCAGTTCCGCGCTCTACCCTTTGGTCTCAACCTCAGCCCGTGGGTGTTCACCAGGATCATGGATGCGGTCGTCGCCAGGGCCAGAAGGACGAGCTCAAGCCCTACGTCCAACTACCTCGACGATCTTCTTCTACGAAACCAGGTGGACTCCGCCTTGGAGAGGGACCGGGACGCACTCATGGACCTCCTCGACTTCCTCGGGTTCATCGTCAACAAGGGCAAGTCCGACCTCTCCCTGTCCCGCTGTTTCGTCCACCTGGGAATGGAGTTCCACACCGATCTCAACTTAGTGCGACTCCCGGAAACGCGTATTCAGAAGATCAGCGATCTGGCGCGACAGGTGGCTCAGCAGGACAAGGTCTCGGCACGGGTGTGGCTACAGTTGCTGGGCCTGATGAGCGCGGCCTCAGACCTGATTCCCCTGGGACGTCTCTATTCCCGACCGCTCCAGTTGCACCTACTACTTCATTGGCGACCCTCGAAGGACGACATCGACGCTCTGATTCCGGTTCCCCCGATGTTACTTCCACACCTGAGGCGCTGGGCGGACCACAACTGGCTGGCTTCGGGAGTCTCCCTTTACACACCGCCTCCCAGCTTGTCCCTTTGCGTCGACGCAAGTCTCACCGGTTGGGGAGCCCATCTGCTACCGTCATTCACGACAGCCTCGGGGGTGTGGCCCACGGATCTTCTGACCCGACACATCAACTGGTTGGAGTTGCAGGCGGTGTGGCAGGCGCTATTGACGTGGGACTCTCAGCTCCAGGGTCAGGAACTGCTCGTGCTGTCCGACAACTCCACAGTCGTCGCCTACCTACAGAAGCAGGGCGGTACGCGCTCCCCTTCTCTGTGCATCCTCCTGTACCAGCTGCTTCGTTGGTGCGAAGATCGGGGCATCTCTCTGCGCGCCAGACACATTCCAGGTCATCTCAACGTGCTGGCCGACTCCTTATCACGCCGCGGACAGCTCCTGCACACAGAATGGACACTGCGGCCGGACATCTTCCAGTTGATCGCGGCCAGATGGGAAGCTCCTATGATCGACCTGTTCGCCACCCGTTGGAACCACCAGTTGCCGCTGTTCGTCTCGCCGGTTCCAGATCCTCTAGCTTGGGCGGTCGACGCACTGTCCATTCCCTGGGACGGGCTCATCGCCTACGCTTATCCGCCGACGGTGCTGGTTCCCAAAGTCCTCCACAAGCTTCGCGGCTGCAACACGATTCTGTTCCTGGTGGCGCCCTTCTGCTGGAGCAAGTCGTGGACGACGGACCTGCTGAACCTAGCCACCAGTCCACCTCTTCAGCTTCCTACGCCTCGCACGATGCTCAAGCAGCCTCGACAGCCGCTGTTTCACCCTTGCCCGGAGCGCCTCCTTCTACACGCTTGGAGGTTGTGCGGCAGGCCCTCACCAGAAGAGGCTTCTCAGGTGACGCAGTGGCAGCTATCGCTGCTGCACGCAGACCCTCTACCAGACGAGTCTACGAGGGGAAGTGGAAGGTGCTGTGCGACTGGTGTGGTGACAACAACCTTACCCCCACCGAGTTGACGATGCCCCAGCTGGCGGAGTTCTTCCTCTGGCTGTTCAACTTCCAGAGTTTGGCGCCTATTACCATCCGGGGTTACCTGGCAATGATTGCTGACACCTACCGCCACCTGGGCCGGACAGACCCTGGTGCCTGCAAAGACCTGGCTGATCTCATGACACACTTCGGTTTACAACGCCCGGCGCTACGGTCACTGTTGCCTAGATGGGACCTACCTTGGGTGCTGACCTGGCTCAACTCTGCCCGTTTTGAACCCCTGCAGTTGGCAAGCTTACCGGATGTAACTAGAAAGACGTGCTTCCTGTTGGCCCTTGCTACCGCTTCCAGGGTCAGTGAGCTTCACGCGCTGTCCACACGATCAGATTGTCTGCAGTTCCGGACTGACGGCTCGGTGCAACTGCTGCCTGAACCATCCTTTCTCGCCAAGACGCGGTCGCCTCTGACGACCCCACAGATGATGACCATCCGACCTTTACGTGTGACAGAATCCACCCGGGAGTCCAGACAACAGGACCCGGTGAGAGCCTTGCGTGTGTACCTGCGACGGACCAGACCGCTGCGCAGAAGACGGACCCGCCTTTTTCTCCCTCTGTCCCCAGGTAGACAGGACATATCCGCCCAGACCATCTCCTCATGGATTCGATGGGTGATCCGCTCGGCCTATCAAGACCTCGCGCCAGAAGTAGCCCAACGTATGCACATCAGGGCGCACGAGGTCCGAGCCATGGCCACAAGTCTCGCCTTCGACCGCAATTGTGCAGTGAAAGACATTGTGGCGGCCGTGGGATGGCGAGCGGAGTCCACATTTGCCCGATTCTACCTGAGGGACCTCTCCACCCAGCGGCAGAACCTCACGCTGGTGGGAGACATCGCAGCAGCGCAACACTCCCTCCTGGCGCCCTAGGCGCCGTAAGTACCTTAGCTAAAATTATCGGGAGTTTGCTGTACGAGGGCGGGTCTGTGGGCTGTGTCGTTGGCAGTGGGGGCGATAGGGCGGCACCCACCTCCTCTTTGTGATTCTCCCTAAGTGTAATACCATCGGTAATGTGTTTTGAGAAAACAAATAAATTTTTCAATTAAAATATATTTTTTTGAAAAATACTTACCGATGGTATTACTCAAAGGTCCCTCCCACCGGCCCCGCTTGCCGCGGTTGGCTAAGAAACTAAACTGAGGTATGACGGGTATTTTCGCACTGGATGGGAAGAAGGGGAGGCTATTCTGGCGGGGGCCTATTCTATGGCGCCCCACTCCTGCCAACGATACCGTATACGGACACAACCAAATTTGGCTAAAATTAGGCTAGCTAAGAACCATTCCCTAAGTGTAATACCATCGGTAAGTATTTTTCAAAAAAATATATTTTAATTGAAAAATTTATTTTGGCTCCACCCTTGAACTATCATAGTCAAATTTATTTCAAGCAATGGGTGTATCAGGAAAGGGTTAAAGACCATCACGTAGGTTGCTGTAGCCAAATAAATGATCCATTCAATTTCATTCAATTCGAAAACATTTATCCCATTTGGGGCAGGTGTGTTGGTCTTCAGTGACAAGTGAAACCTTTTGCCCATTTCTCTTGAGAGTGTACTTGTCTTTTAACTCATTCTACCCCAAGACCGAAATCCCCAAATGTTGCCGTTGTCCTCTGAAGACTGCACTCTAGTGCAGGACACAGATCGACCATGATAGTTCAAGGGTGATGCCAGAATAGCTTGGCGCCCATAGGCACCAAGCTATTCCGGCATCACCCTTGAACTATCATGGTCGATCCTGATCTTGCTGTGGTGTGTCTGGGGTAGAATGAGTTAAGATTACTTTTTTTGGTAATAAATTTGCAAGACAGGTTCGTCTGGACATGATTATGACGAATGGCATTGCAAAAATTGAACTCCTTGTTTATCTCCTCAGCTGTGACAAGTTACTGCAATGGGAGATCTATATCCTCAGCTGTGACAAGTTACTGCAATGGGAGATCTATCTCCTCAGCTGTGACAAGTTACTGCAATGGGAGATCTATCTCCTCAGCTGTGACAAGTTACTGCAATGGGAGATCTATCTCCTCAGCTGTGACAAGTTACTGCAATGGGAGATCGATCCACTTTGCCGGGGCATGACATATTACTCCACACAGCCTTGTCTTTCATTCTTTGTCTTGAGCTGGTGATTAGACAGGGAGAAGGGGATCTATTTGTTTATTTGTTTTCCAGTGTTTGGTGTGTAAACTGTTTCTATCAATTCTTGGGGAATCGTTGGTCTGTAATAATGACGTTGTTCCTTTCTTTGTTGTATAGCTATTTATGCTTTTTTGCTGGTGTGTTTCAGTTCCCAATTGAGATGTCCATGCCTTGGGTTCTCACTGACCATATACTGGAGGCTAAGGAGCCCTCTATGATGGAGTGAGTATCCAGTATTGTCTTATATATATCACTGCATGGTAGGAATTACACACCCCCATCAGATCTGAGCTCAGGATTAGCCAGGGAGTTTTTGCTTTTTACTTGTAATCTTCACTCATTCAGCCCGACGCACGTAATTCCCAAATTTTGGAGGCATCATCTAACGACTATGCACCAGTTGCAGGAGATGGATCGACCATGATAATTCAAGGACAGTGCCAGATTAGCTTGGCGCCGACAAGGCGTCCAGCTAATCTGGCACTGCCCTTGAATTATCATGGTCGACCCATCTCCAGCTGCAGTGCGTCGGGGTAGAATGGTCGACCCATCTCCAGCTGCAGTGCGTCGGGGTAGAATGGTCGACCCATCTCCAGCTGCAGTGCGTCGGGGTAGAATGGTCGACCCATCTCCAGCTGCAGTGCGTCGGGGTGGAATGGGGTAACAGAATTCACTAACTTGCACAATTTGCAATTTTTCTTGATTTATTGAGTTGAGAGTGTCGAGAGCTGACAAGTGTGTCTTCTCATTGTATTCTGAAGTGATAATTATTTGTTTACTTTTTTTTTTTTTTAAAGGTACATCCTGTACCCCTTGGACCTGTACAATGACAGCGCCCAATACGCTCTCCTTCGTTTCCGCAGGCAGTTCCTCTACGATGAGATCGAGGCAGAGGTTTGTCTCGCTTTATTTCTCTTGTTTTGGTTTGTTTTATATTATTATTTGCCTCTGTCTGGGCCCAACAAAGTAAGAATGGTCAACCTGTTTCATGGTTGAGCTGTCTGTTGGTCAGCTGGTCCAGGATCTCATATGTCACTGTTCCTGAGGTTGGGGTGCTTCCTAGGTTCGGACCCAACAACTTCCTGGCTGTGGTGAATGAATCAATCATAGCACAAGGGTAGTGGCAGCTGAACTTGGTGCCTGTATATGCCTGTATCATGGTCTATCCATTGCTGGTTAGTTGTTGGTCATGATAGTAAGGAGACGATTTTAAATTTAGAGGTTTAATTCACTTTAAATTATATAAGAGGAAAAACAGGGACAGTTGCCTCAAAGACAGCATTTTATAGCCACCACAAAATTGGTAGCAATTGAAAATGGTATTGCTGTCTTCTCAGGTGAACCTGTGTTTCGACCAGTTCGTGTACAAGATCAGCGATCAGATTGTGGCGTACTATAAGCATCTGGCAGGCAGGTGAGTGTCTTTTGTGTGTGTGTGTGTGTGTGTGTGTGTGTGTGTGGGGGGGGGGGGGGGGCATACTTTAAACATTAACTCTATGAATTTAAATGTTGTCCCATTTAGCCCTGAATCCCTACAGCAGGAGATGGATTGACCATGATAATTCAAGGGTTCACGCGCCAAGCTAATCTGGCACTACCCTTGAATTGTCATGGTCAATCATTCTCCTGAACTGGTACATACATAATCATTAGGCAACACCTCCAAAATTTGAGAAATGAGGCCTTGTGGCTAAAAGGGTTAAAGTTTAAAATTGTTCTCTCGAGACTGCAGTTCAGAAGACATATTTAGGAGTTGTTCTCTGAAGACTTACGTTTTAGTTCAGGAGATAGGTTAACCACAATAGTTCAAGGGTGTTACCAAAATAGCTTTGTGGCTGGGTGCTAAGCTATTCTGGCTCCACTCTGGAACTGTCACGGTCATATTCTAATCTTCTGTTAGTGTGGGTCAGGGTTGAGTGGGAAGAAAGATGATAAACAGTGCATGAAATTGCTCAGGATATCTGTGGTATATGTACCAGCATCCTGTTGGACAAGCGATACCGAGCGGAGGTCAAGGCAGCTGGGGAGAGAATCCCATACCCAGCATCTAACAGATACATGACTCTGCTCAAACAGCGACATGTGCAGGTATGTATAGCTTGTAGTAGTAAAAAGTAGCTGTGGTTATTGTAAACTGCAAAAATGCGTAAGGAAAAAAGCTCTATAGTTATTTGTGAACTCTGAGAGAGCATGTATGAATTGTAATAATGAAAAAGTTGCTGTAGTTATGTGTGAATTGTAAGAGAAGTGATGCTTTTTACAAATATTGTTTTTTTGTGTGTTGTGCGGATTTGAATATATCATATCTCTTTAACCCATTTACCTCCATAGCTGTATTTCCCACATTTTGGAGGTGGCACGGCTGTGTACCAGTTGCAGTATGACCATGATAGTTCTAGGGTGATGTCAGAATAGCTTGGCACCTGTAGTCGCCAAGCTATTCTGACATCATCCTTGAACTATCATGGTCAGTCAACATCCTGTTTGAAGCATGTCAGGGCTTTTGGGGTTAAATTCGATTTTTTTCTAATTTTGGATGTCCTTTCAGATTTTGGGGCGTTCCATAGATCTGAATCGTCTGATTGGTCAGCAAGTGGGAGCGGCCTTACAGACTTCCCTGGAAGTGGCAATCTCACGTTTTGAGGGCGGAGATCTGACTGGCATTCTGGTCAGTACTGGCATATCATTCTTCAGTCTGCATCCACTTCTTAGTGTCATAAATGATACCCATTGTAACTTCTTGATTAAACTCCTTGAAAGCTTTATACAGCTTGGCACCCAAAAAAGACAACTTTGGCTGTCGGTAGCACTTGAATCACTTTGAAAAAAGGTGCGGCCAGTAGTCATATGCTTAGTTATTGGGGCATAACAGCTTGCAAGCAAGAAAATCTCATGCTGAAGCAAAAATAAGAGGAAGAGAAATCATTTATAGTCATGTGGAAAAGAAAGTATTTATAGTCATGAGTTTTTGGCCCTCTCCTCTGTATTTGATTATATTTTGTTCCATTTATGAATACACATTTGATGGACTGTATTGTCCCGTCAAACCTAAAATTGTGATAGTTGTGTGTTGTCAGTTACCCAGTGTGTCGTTCCCTATTCGTGGAAGACCTCTTCTATTGTCCCCGTGTCAAAAAAGCAAACTGTATCTGTGATGAATGATTTAAGACCAGTTGCTCTTACCTCATGTGTCATGAAGGTTTTTGAGAGGGCGTCATGAAGGTTTTTGAGAGGGCTGTTCTTTCACATTTTCAAATACAGGTTTCTGATTTTATGGACCCCTTTCAGTTTGCTTTCAGACGGCAAAGAAGTGTTGACGATGCAATTTTGCATGTTGTAAACAACATCTACTCTCATTTAGAAAAACCAGGAGCTTCTATTCGACTGATGTTCTATGATTTTTTGTCTGCTTTTAACACCATTCAGCCACACATACTCGCCTCCAAACTAGTTCACATGAACATAAATGCCTCTACCATTCTTTGGGTTTTGGACTATCTCACTAACCGCCCACAGTATATCAGAATTAGTTCGGATCTAATCTCAGATTACTTTTTACCAACACCGGTGCGCCACAGGGGACTGTCCTGTCCCCTTTTTTGTTTTCTTTGTACACAGCAGATTGTAGAGCCACTTATGACGACTGTGTCATGGATAAATACGCTGACGACACGGCACTGACAGGTCGAATTACAGATCAGGACGACAGACACTATCAACAGGAGATTGATGACTTTGTAGAGTGGTGCAATAGAAAATATCTTGAATTACATGGTCATAGAAAAAAAAAGTATTGCTGATGGTGTGCTGAAGAGGTCGCCGAGACCGAAACAGCTGTCCACACCACTAAATATCTGGACCCCCCTTGGGAGACCTAGATTTAAATTTCCATGCACTGAGTGGCTGGAACGGTGGGATATGTGATATGCCCCCCTTCGGCGGGGCTTCCATATGCATTGCTTCCAGTCACTTTCTTAGCGCACCCCTCTTTCCTATCTCTTTTTTTGTGTGTGTGCTTTGGCCACAGTAGATCTATGATCACTGGTCGATCGTGCACACTTCTCTCCCCTGACAGTGCTATTACCTACTTTACTTTGTAACCTTCCTAAAAGATGGTCATAGATTTCAGGAATAACAAACATCACCCCAGTCCTGTTGTCATCAAGGGAACAGAAGTTGAGCGTGTAGAGTCCTACAAGTATTTAGGTGTTCTTTTTGACAACGCGCTCAACTGGAAACAAAACACAGATGCTATTGTGAAAAAAACACATACCCATCTTTACTGTTTGAGAAAGCTCAGATCATTTCATGTAAGCACTCAGCTTTTACAGATGTTTTACTGCTCCAGTATTGTTAGCATTCTTACTTTTGGACTGATGTGCTGGGGTAGAAAGAGCTCAAGATCGCTTTAACAAAGTAATCCGGAAAGGGGGCGGGGTGATTGGTAGGGCACAGGATAATTTGGACACACTGTACAACAGATGGATTACGAACAAGCTGGCTGACATTCTTGATGACAAAACACATCCACTTAGATATGAATTTGACAGCAGACATATCGAATGTAGTGGCAGACTTCGAGTACCCAAAAGTCGTACATCACGTTACGCCAATTCTTTTGTCCCTCAGGCTGTTACCCTTTTCAACAGTAATATCAGTAGATAGTGTCTGTCAACATTCTTCAGTTCTTTAGTACTAGCCCTTTTAGTAGTTGACTGCAACATTGGGGGAATCCACCATAAGTTTGTTTCTTTTTTTTTGGATGCCAAGAGTGTTACAAAGGTAACAATATGTCTGTTACAGTTCATTTCTTTAATTGAGAGTTATGGGTTATTTAATTATTTCTATGAGTGAATGATGATGCCATATGTTGTATGGGCAGACAGCGAATTTCCCCATGAGGGATTAATAAAGTATTATTGTATTGTATTGTATTGTGGCCGTTGGTCCAAAATCTCACTCACATGTAACAGGAGCTTGAGGCCCTTTTGGAGTGTAATCGTCTTGCTCACCGCATGTTGGGGGAGTACCTCAAGCTGAACGATTTTGAATCGATGTTGCGTGAGGCCAACCAGAGTGTGTCAGCTCCGTACGGACGCATCACACTTCACATCTTCTGGGAGCTCAACTATGACTTTTTGCCCAACTTCTGCTACAATGGTGCTACCAACAGGTATACATATATGGATTCGATTTGATGCAGATACTAACCCCCTTGCACCTGCAGCCACCAGTATTGTAGATAATATTGGTGGCTGCAGGTGCAAGGGGGTTAGCCCTTCGTCAGTAGTGCTTACAGTCACGATGATGCCTGCTGGATTCATCATGACAACCGAAAGCCAAAGGGTTAACCCACATAGCCCTCACACACAACAGCAGTAGATGTATCGACCATGGTAAATTCAAAGGTAGTGCCAGATTAGCTTGGTGGCATCAGGTGCCAAGCTAATCTGGCACTACCCTTGAATTACCATGGTCATTCCATCTCCTGCAATGGGTAAATAGTCGTGACACTTCCAGAATTTTGGAAATTTGGCCTTGGGGTGGGGGTGGGGGGGGGGGGATTTGGATTAATCGTAGTCCGGCCAAGCTCATCAAGCATTGCCTTCGACATGTTATGGGCATTGGAAGTCTATTTTGCCGTTCTAGTCAAGGTTCATTCACCATTACAGACACTTACCAGCCTGACCGGTTTGCAAGAAGCACAGATTTTCATGGGCCCCTGCAGGAGGGGGCATAGGAAATCTGTGCCACTCACTGGCAGAGATTGTCTCCATTTGAATCCTCAGATTGAGGGAGGTCATCTTGGCTATCTGTTACTATTTAATATTCGGCTACATGTACAGCAGATACTGTTTTGAGAGATCATCTATCATTAACCCTTATCATTCGGAATACACCAGAAATAAGTTTGACTAAAATAGTTCAAGGGTAGTGCCAGAATAGCTTGGTGCCTCTAGGCGCCAAGCTATTCTGGCATCACCCTTGAACTAAAGCCATTGGTGTATATCCTTATCTGTAAGTACTGTAATGTAGCTTGCATATGGCAGTGTACACATTTGAAGCTTTTAGCCTCGGTATGATATGTACACAAACCAAGGGGAAACACGCAGCGCTGGACAGACAAACAGTTAGATCCCCTGCCCCCGCCTATCAGGCACCCAATCGCCAGCCCACAGAGAAATACGCAGGTATAGACCAAGACGATCATCTGCATCCTCAAAAAGAATGCATCAGGTCTCTTATATAACCCATGTCTTTCTCCGGAACTTAGGAAGTAGGCAGGAGAAACATACATACACAAACACGAAGGTGCACTACTATATGTGGTCGGGTAAATACCCTGAATTCCCATAGTAGATGCACAGAACAATTCACAACAATGTAACGATACAAATTTGCCTCGAGTTATAGATAAACCCACCCGGGTCTGCCCTGGGGGACTTGGGTGGGGTTAGGTATTTTTTAGTTCCCAGGGTCACCCTGGTCAGCCCCACAGGGTGGGTTTTTCTCTATTCTGGGGCATATGTTTCTGTCTACCCTTTGTCCATTCACCTGTATTTGCCTTTTTAAAACTCTCCCTACTGTCTGCACTGCCTTGTAGCTCTTGATATTGGATGTGTGTTGCTAAATGGTCTTGGCTTTATTTAGGCCCCATGTGTTAGGTTTATTTAATGTGTTTGACCGGCTGGCGACATACATTCAATGTTCTGTTTATTTTTTTTTTTCACAAGCAGTGCAGGCACGTCCTGAGAAAGCCTTGTTGCTGTCGGGACGTTAAGCAATGTACAATCAATCAATCAATCGAGTTATAGATAGTTATAGTTGTGTACAATTCTGCCAGCGCTAGCCTCACCTATCTGGTTTGTGAGTATCAGTATGATATGGGTAAAACTTAAAGAGCGTCATTTTGGTGGCTGTAGCCACATGTACAGCAGATACTGTTTTGAGTGACCACTGTTATGAGAGATCACCTGTCATTAAAGGCCGTCATTTTGATGTCTGTAGCCACATGAACAGCAGATATTGGTTTGGGCGACCACTGTTATGAGACATCACCTGTATTTGAAGACCATCATTTTGGTGGCTGTGGCCACCTAAAAGATGGTTTTAATGATGGACGACAGTGTCTGCCCTTCATCTGATGAGAGAGCGCCTGTCTTTGAAGACTACTTTTTCTTGCAAAAAAAAAAAGGTGTTAGCTAGAAACAGTTTCTACCGTAACGGGTGTGCTAGATATTTCCACATTGACTTTGCAAGGTTTCTGTCTTCGATCACTTGTCAGGTTTGTGAGGGTGCCTCCCATATTTGAGAAGATAAGCAAGCGAGACAAGCCTCCCAGCGTCTCACCTTACTACGTATGGGGCAGCAAGGTATGAAACTTTCAGGCAGACTTATTTCTTCCTTGACCCATTTAGCCTCGGGACCCTGCAGCAGGAGATGAATTGATCATGATAATTCAAGGGTAGTGCCAGATGAGCTTGGCGCCTTTAGGCGCCAAGCTCATCTGGCACTACCCTTGAATTATCATGATCAATCCATCTCCTACAACTGGTACATAGTCATTGAACAACGCCTCCAAAAGTTTGAAAATGCAGCCGTGGGGCTAAGAGGGTTAACCCACTTGCATGCAGCAATCGGTACTGTTTTTACAGTAAGGATAGATGTATGCACAAGGGAGTTACGTTTATGGTTGTTGTGGGGGCCAGTATCATGATAGTTAGGCAGGGCCTCGCTGTACCTATTTCCGTGTGAAGAAAGAAAGAAACACATTGAGAGGGTGGGTTTCAACTCTTTTACAAACTGGAAGTACGGATAAAAGTATAATACGCATTACTGTCTTTCTTTATCTTCTTCTACAGTTACAAGAAAGATAAGTAGAGCAATGTTTTCCCCCCATATATTGTATTTACAGATGGTTTGACAGATTTATTAATGTTTTATAGTTTATGGTATTTTCTGGCTTATTGGAGCAGAGTTTTGGAGCCTTCTAAACAGTCTTTAAAAAACAAAACAAAAACCACTTCAGCAATAATGATTATATCAATGTTTTTGTGATCGTCTTTGGGCCAAACCCATTCAGCAGTGACACTACAACAAGATACGGAATGATTTGTTAGCTCAGGAGAGATGCCAGAATAGCCAGACCCATGACACTGTGGTGTCAGAATAGCTTGGCGCCTTTAGGTGTCAAGCTGTTCAACGCCACCCTGTCATGGTTGATCTATTTATTGAACTGTAATGTATCATCCCTGGTGGGCCCACATGAACCCCTTCTGGCAACTGTGAAACGGTGCAAGCTTGCTTGGTTTGGCCACGTGACCCGACACAACACCTTGTCCAAGACTATCCTCCAAGGCACTCTCGAAGGAAGTCGTCGGCGAGGTCGTCAGAGAAAGAGTTGGGTCGCAAACATAAAAGAATGGACCGAACTCGAGATGCCAGACTTGCTTGCCACCGCCCAAAATAGAACTCAGTGGAGAGCACTGTCTGTTGCTGCTGCCTTTCAGTCCCCCCAACGCCCAGTTCGGGCAAGGGACTGATGATGATGATGATGAATGTATCATCCAGAGAACAACTCCTAAATCATGGTTGATCCACCTCCAGCTGTAATGTGTTGGAGCTATATGGGTTATGGGCTCAGTGAGGAGAATAAGTATATTTTGTTTTGTCCTTTCTCAGCGTCTGAACACATCCTTCAACACAATCTTCAGCCTGTACTCTCAGTTCATCGGCATGCCTCACCTGCGAGTCATGTGTCACATGCTGGGATACCAGGGAATTGCCGTCGTCATTGAGGAGCTGCTGAAAAGCATGGACAAGTTTGTAAGTCAGTGGACTACATGTTTTTCACTTTTACATGTTAACGCAGAAAAAGACACATTATTGGACCAAAAGAACTTCTTAGTGGCAAAGTTGTTTTTTTTTTCAATGTGATTCTGGTGTGACTGTAAATAGGGAGTGTGTGATAATCCTTTGTGTGTGGTTGTGTGTGTGCAGGTGAAGGGAATGCTGCTGGACTACATGAAACAGCTGATGAAGGCTATGCCGGACAAATGCAAAATGCAGAAGTATGAATATGGATCACCAGGTAAGCAGAGACAAAGTACACAGGTAGTCGTGAAAGAGGGTATCATTTTAGTTTTCATACCTAAGAGATACAAGATTGGACAGTTGATAGGCACCACTCCCCTAATCAATACATTTATTATAATCAACTAGCCATTCAGACAAACGAACTCCCAACACTTACCACCAATACCTTAATCGCCTAGCCATTTTAGTTCCACTCCAGAAATCATTCAAGCTACGTTTTTTTGATCAGCTACCAACCCGCGAGTATTAAGGCAGATCCCCCACTCCCACCTAAATAATTAATGCTGTCATTGACTTTTTAAAACAAAAATATTATATTACATTATAAAATGAATCAAGACGAATTACTTCTTCTAAATGATATCAATGCTGTAGAAAACAAAGACTTAGACTTGAAAAAACAGCGTCTTTTGTCTGTAATTGTCTCAGGCAAGTCAAAGACTTATCTCGGGAAACAATACATGACAGAGGATATTGAATCTCTTACGGCTGACGAGCTAATCAAGCTTCATTCAAAATATGAGAACCACATTGCCTCACTAATGACTCGTGATTTGAGTCGATCTCTAGTATGTCTATACACAAAAGCAGTGAGTCACTTTCTACCTGTGGATTGTGACAATCTTTCACACGACCTTGAAAGCAATCCTATTGTTTCAAGTTCAATTGGCAAATTAGCATGTGTCATGTTTTACAAGTTTGGCAATTACCTTGCACCTGTCGTAACATTGCTTGTTACCGGGAGTCATATTGATTTTTCAAAAATAAATTTTACTGCAGAAGAAAATGGACGAAACCCAGACGACTCCACAACCGAACCACAGTCCGGTCTTGACGCAGGTTCAAACTGTGACTAAGGCTAAAAGTCCAGGCAGGGTTGAGGCTGGTAAAAGATTAGCCGAATATAACAGACAAAAAAAATTACAGCTTCAAGCTCAAACAGAAAAGGCTCATGTGACTGACCAGGCGTCAGCACCTTCAGGACCGTCAGGACCAGTGTCACTACCGTCACACCCTCATCAAAGTGAAAGACAAACAACTAAGTCTGACCCTGACCCCGAACCTCAAACAACAAAATATATAGTTGCCGGATTTGTTGTCGGATTTGGTTACGTAGGTTATCAATTATATAAAAAATACAAACCACAGACTCGTACAGTGACCAAAAAATCAGACACTCCAAAAACAAAACCAGAAGTCGCCACATTACCAGTAACACCCAAAGCCGTTGACCCATTTTATATGCAGTAAATAAAAATATTATTTTAATTTTTATTGCCTTAGAAAATGAGCGACACAGTGATAAGTGGACTAGCAGTAGCTTATTCTATGCTGGGAAAAAGTCTACTCAAAATGAAATCAGCAGACCTCAGCAGATTGGATCTGGAAGACAGTGCTAAACTGATCACGATTGTTACAGCGTCAATTGCAACAAAAGATTTTCTTGTCAAGCAAGGAATTATTCCCGAAAATGTTTCTATGTAAATAAAAATATTATGGCGACGATAGCTATTATGATTGGAGGTGCGATGGTTAATGCATTGGCTTTCAGTGGCTCAAATTATCTCTTTTCAAAAATGGGTAGAGAAGAATCAGCAGAAGAAATGAAACGTCACAATGAAGCGTCAGAAAAATTAGCACAAGCTCAACAGGCGTATGAAAAACAAAGAATTGAGAAACTTGATTTCATCAATGAAAGATTGAGGCTTGAAGGCCACGCACAACATACATTTTCAAATACAGACGAAGCAATCAGGGAATATTTTCTTGTTACGGGTGAAGACATGTCTATCCCAAAACCGAAACTAAGTGACTATTACAAACCGAGTACAGAACAAAGAAACGGAGAGATAATCTTTGTTCTAGTGGGAATGACATTTGTTTATTTTACAGGAGTTTTCATTGCTAGAAAAAATGGCAGCCGAAAATAAACTATCAAAAATATATTACTCACCATCAGGCTATTGGAAAGGGCAAACAGCTATTGAAAAATTACATGCCGCTGTGGGCGGAGATATAACACTCAATCAAGTCAAGCAATGGTTACAGAGACAGGCAATTTGGCAGATATATCTCCCTGCTCCAAGAAAAATAACAAGGCCTCATTTTGAAAACACATCACCTAATGACACACACCAAATGGACCTCCTGTTTCTTCCACATGACACAATAAGAAAGAAACGATACAAGTATGCATTAACTGTTGTTGACATAGCTTCAAGGTATAAGGATGCAGAACCCATAACTGACAAAAAAGCTGTAACAGTGGCCACTGCATTATCAAAAATATATAGTCGAGGTCCTTTAAAATACCCTAGGCTTGTGCAGGTTGATGATGGGAGTGAATTTAAAGGGGCTGTTAATCAATTATTTGCAAAGCATGGCGTACTGGTTAGACGCGGTATTCCAGGCTTGCATAGATCACAGGCAATTGTTGAAAACTTTAACAAGCAATTATCGGAGAGACTTTTTAGCTATCAGTATTCTAAGGAACTCATGCATGACGCACGTAACACTGAGTGGGTTAAAAGATTACCTTCTGTGATAAAAGCAATGAATAATGATGGTCACCCTAAACCTGTTGATTCTATTAAATTGAAAACAATACCGTCAGAAATAAAAGCAATAACACCTCCAGACACTAACTTATTTACAAAACAGGTGAGATATTTGTATCAACCTGGTGAGGCTGAAAATGACGTTAGACGTAGGGCAACTGATCCAATTTGGTCTACATCTGTTCATAATATAAAAAAAATAGTTCCTTCAGCTAATGCAACAATATATTATCTGTATGAGCCTGCACCAAAGAGGGCATTTGTCAGAGAAGAATTACAGATTATTCCCCCAGACACCGTTACTCATTTTTAACAATTTCAATTCATCAATTAGTTTATCAAGCAGATTATCAGCTATTTCTTCAGATAACTTGAGCCTGTAATGACCTGGTGCATAAGCTTTTTCCTTAGTGTGAAACACTCTTTTTGTATCCCCAACTGCTAGAGACTTTTTATATGTTTGAATCATTTCAATATTATGTTTGTTTGATCTTAGTGTCTTGTTTGGATAATCAGGCATTAATGCACCATCTAACACTTGCTTGTAATGTTCATGACGTATGTCTTTATTTTTTATTGCTGTTTTTTTTATTCCTTTGGCTTTCGACTGACTGCCTTTTTGGTGCAGTATTGAATACATTTTTGACCTCAGTCCAACGTACTCAACTATTGGCACACCATTTAGTTCATCCTTAAACTTACCAGGCACTTTCTTGTTTTGTGTGCTAAACAGTGGATGGTCTTTAGGGTAGTCAGACGTGTCATACATGTGTAACTCTGTTTTCATGTCTTCATAAAAGTCTTCAGTACACACATCAATGATCATAGAGTCAGTGTCAGTGTATAGCAGACGACAGTCAGGATACTTCGGTTTGAAGTAATCATAATAAAATTCAAGCATCAACAGTTTTGACAACTCCAGAATTGCCATACCAATGAATACTGGCTTGTCCAGTTTAACAATCTTTTTTTTGAGTGACACTGCATATAATGATGAATGGAATTCTTTATACCCTGTGTACTGAGGCTTACTTGTAAGTTTAATTGCACCCGATTCAGTTGTGACCAGTCTCACATCTTTGCGGTGATGAGGATTTTCCATTGTCTTGCCAAAACAGGCATTGTTCATAAGCTTAAAGAAGTCTTTGTCAAATGCAGTGTTGCCGTCTCTGGCACGAAGGGTTGTGTTCTTCATTATGTAATCTTTCATGAAAGCACTCTGATCAAATTGAATTCCTCTGTGAACTTTCTTTAATACTAACCCATGTCTGATGTAAAACTGCCCCACCCGGGTCTGCCCTGGGGGACTTGGGTGGGGTTAGGTATTTTTTAGTTCCCAGGGTCACCCTGGTCATCCCCACAGGGTGGGTTTATCTCTCTATTCTGGGGCATGTGTTTCTGTCTACCCTTTGTCCATTCACCTGTATTTGCCTTTTTAAAACTCTCCCTACTGTCTGCACTGCCTGTAGCTCTTGATATTGGATGTGTGTTGCTAAATGGTCTTAGCTTTATTTAGGCCCATGTGTTAGGTTTATTTAATGTATTTGACCGGCTGGCGACATACATTCAATGTTCTGTTTAGTTTTTTTTCACAAGCAGTGCAGGCACGTCCTGAGAAAGCCTTGTTGCTGTCGGGACGTTAAGCAATGTACAATCAATCAACTGATGTAAAACTGCAGCAAGCGGTAGTGACAAACGTAATTGAATTTGTCATTTAAATTTGGTACAAGTTTGGTGTCTTCTTTTTTCCCTGTCAAACTCAGTTTCTCAACTGCTAATGGATTGATTTTAATTGATTGATTTTACATTGCTTAACGTCCCGACAGCAACAAGGCTTTCTCAGGACGTGCCTGCACTGCTTGTGAAAAAAAAAAAAAAATAAACAGAACATTGAATGTATGTTGCCAGCCGGTCAAATACATTAAATAAACCTAACACATGGGGCCTAAATAAAGCTAAGACCATTTAGCAACACACATCCAATATCAAGAGCTACAGGCAGTGCAGACAGTAGGGAGAGTTTTAAAAAGGCAAATACAGGTGAATGGACAAAGGGTAGACAGAAACACATGCCCCAGAATAGAGAGAAAAACCCACCCTGTGGGGCTGACCAGGGTGACCCTGGGAACTAAAAAATACCTAACCCCACCCAAGTCCCCCAGGGCAGACCCGGGTGGGGGTAACTGCTAATGGATAATCATTATGGTAATCATGTAAATGGTGTGGATACTCCAAGTCTACTTCAAAGATCCAACCCTTTTCATCATTTTGACCTCGATCCATAATATATTTTGTTAATTTTTTTTATGCCATACTGTGACAAATCATACAAACAAAAGTTTTTTAATGGCAACAATTCACACATTGCAAATCCATACAAATTATTAGCATCCAAGTATGTAATAAATGACATTGGCTTTGAGGGGTCAAAGTCGTCAAGATATTTGTTGTTGGCCTTGCCATAATTGTTTGCTGCTAGACTAATACCACCTCTCAATCCACGTTCCACCATTTCACCCATCGTACGATCAGACAACAGGTCTATAGATATCTTACTGGATTTCAAAAATGCATCCCATGTCATGTCAGGACTAGTTATGTAACAAGCAGGGTCAAGCTTGTAGTGTAACAAACCCTTTTCACGGTAACTTTCAAATACGTCTGCTAGCAAACAGACATCAGCCTTTAAGTACTGATCGTGGTAATCACCAATTGTCTGACACCCTAGTTTTTCCCACGCATCAAGTGCATGCTGGTATTCAGAGTCAGAAATACCTTTACCAGTTAGTGTAGAATAAAATTTCTCTTTTGGAGGCAGTCTCCTTTCCTCAAAAACTACCCAGTCACTGATGTACTCATATGGATAAACACCTTTTTTAATCAAGTCCGGCTCAAAATATTTACTTGTTATTGGATACTCACTCAGTCCTTCTGCCAGACTAGCAAGACCTAAAGACAAATGTTGCATGGAGTCATAAAATGCTAATTTGTCCAATCTAAAAGTCAAGTACTTCTCAGTTGTCTGGGCAATGCAACTAATTTTTCTGTAAGACTCATCAACAGCCTGCATGATGATGTGTGAATCATATCCCTTCAGATTGTGAAAAAAGATTGGTAACTTATATGTCTTAGGATCTGTTTTTAATAACAAGTTACAATTGTTATGTGCAGCGCCTCTGTAACGTCCAGTTATGTGATCGTGGTCACGAACTTTATCACCCTGGAGGGGTTGTTCACAAATCCAACACATCTCAGCTGTATCAAATTTCAGTTTGTCTTCTTCTGTCATCACCAAAGGCATCTCCCCCACCCGGGTCTGCCCTGGGGGACCTGGGTGGGGTTAGGTACTTTTTAGTTCCCAGGGTCACCCTGGTCAGCCCCACAGGGTGAGTTTTTCTCTCTATTCTGGGGCATGTGTTTCTGTCTACCCTTTGTCCATTCACCTGTATTTGCCTTTTTAAAACTCTCCCTACTGTCTGCACTGCCTGTAGCTCTTGATATTGGATGTGTGTTGCTAAATGGTCTTAGCTTTATTTAGGCCCCATGTGTTAGGTTTATTTAACGTATTTGACCGGATGGCGACATACATTCAATGTTCTGTTTATTTTTTTTTTTTCACAAGCAGTGCAGGCACGTCCTGAGAAAGCCTTGTTGCTGTCGGGACGTTAAGCAATGTACAATCAATCAACCAAAGGCATCTGACATGTTGTGAGATATTGTACTACCTGACTATACAAATGTCTCATTTCTGTTAAAAACAGACAAGCTGCATTTTCACCCCTGTAGATAACAGGTTCTGAATGAAGACCGTCTGACCTAACAAGAATGTATCCAAAAGAACACACCACTTGGTCACTCAATTTTATAGTCTTTGGTAATGACTCTGGAACAGGACCCTCATATGGAACAACGAGTGATTCAAAATCTGCATACACTACAAACGGCAGCTTTTGCTGATTCCCATAGTTCTTAAAATACACTTGACTACCAGGATCTGGATACCTCAGTATTGTTTGAATGTCATCAGCCGACCTGCAGTGCTGCACATGTTTGTGTGCTACTTTAATAGAGGAAAACCTCTGTAAACATTTTTTACAAAATTCCTGTTTACCGTCATGTTTTGTTGTATGATGAATTAGTCTTGACATACTTCTGATAATTGTGTAGTGAAAGTTATCACCAGATCTTATTAGCAACATGTCAACATGTCTATCTTCTGACTGCCCATAGGTTGGGGCAATTGGAGATACTCTAATTGGCTGTAACTTATTCTCAGATTCATTTTCCCACACAAACACATTCACAGATATACCAGGATTTAGTTTTTCAAACAAGTCTATATCCTCTATTTTAACAGGGAACTCAATGCCACTGAAGTTGAGTTCATTTACAAATTTGGTATAGTTAGATACACGATCAGGTTTTACTCTTACAAAATGAAGTTTAGCAAGCACACACCACATAAAACATAAATTATCATTGTTTTGAATATTGACTACAGCCTTTTTGTTTGCAACCTCAGTTGGAAGTGGTATCCATGATTTACCTAGTATAGGATGATATCTTGACTGCTTCAGTTGTAGTTCATGTACAAGGCCTTCATGCCAGCCAGACCCTTGCATTTCTGCTCTGTCAATTGCTTCATGGAAGTCTGGTAACAATCTTTCTCTAAACACTTTCTCTAGTTCTCTTCTCGAATTAACTGTGTGCTGCCTTGTCGAGATATACGTTACAATAACTTCACCAACATCTCTGGCAAATTCTATTTTTGCAACAATCTGAATCTTTACACTATCAGAAAGAAGGTTATTTTGTATGACTAAAAAAGATCTTTCTATTGATTCATAGACATTGTAAATATTAGATATAGGTAAGTCAGTTGTGTGAAACACGTTTCTTAAGCTTTGATGGTTGTCCATCTTTTTTATTTGTCCGACAAAAAAATAAATAGAAAATTATATAATGAAAATGGCACTTTATTGACTGTAACTCCTACAAAACAGATTTGTTTACACACTGACTCAATCATCATTATTGGTTTTGTATGTGCAATACCATTTTATTAAATGTAACAACGTTAAAATATAAATTTATTTTATATAGTTCTTTTGCTAAATCACTACACAATTTAGCAAACCAACCACTTAAATATTCATTAACAGTAAATGACTGTCTTAATATCAACAGTTATTTTTTTTATAAATGGATTATCAACACTTAAAGTTATATTACCAGTCATATACAGTGTTGCTGGTAACATAAAAAAATTATCTGGTGACTCTTTATTATAAAGCTGGGTTACATATTTAACATCTTTAAAGCAATATGTAATATCTATGATTTCACCAATAGGCCAATTTTGCTCCTTTTGTCCGTCTGTCATTTTTATAGACAAACTAAAAGTATAAATTAATTCACTAACCCATACCCTGTAGGTTGATCTGTCTTTAAAATGAGCTTTAGATGCTTAGTTGATTTCAGTTTATTTTTTACATCATCCCGTTCTTGCTTATTTGGAATGACATCGTTTTCTCTGAGACAGTCTTCGAAGCTGTCACGATCCTTACAGTAAAACAAACAGATAAACTTTAACTGTTCACGAAAATCTTTCAGTACAGCATTATATTTCTGAGTGAGAATCCATACACTTATGTTTGCATGTCTGCCACTAAAGGCAAGTTCTGCCAGTGTGTTTCTCTTCTTGACAATGTCTTTCTCTGCAGAACAGTCATCAACAATAAACAACGTTGGCTGTCCTTCAAATTGTTTGTAAAAATATTGTAGGTAGTCATTCAGTTTTTTCTCAGGGTCGACTAAGTATATGTTGTTGTCAGTCCAAATGAATAAACGGTTGTGATAAGCTTTGTTGTGTTTTATCGTAGGACAAAATATTACAATGTTTTTGAAATGGTATATGTATCTTGTTTGTAACAGATTAAGAACAAATTCAGTTTTTCCACAGCCTGTGGCACCACAAAATAAACCACAGTGTGGATCGAGTGTCATTAAGCTCCGGTTCATTTTAATACACAATATAATTTTAATATATGTGTCCACTCAGTCTGCTTTCTGCAATATTGAGTTGTGCGTCATATATCAGGTACAAATATATATTTATGGCTGCAGCAGTTTCAACCTTCTTTTGTATCTGAATTGTAATCCCATCACTACCATTCTCAACAGTTCGTCCTGACCCATGAAGATAGTCATCATCTGTACTACGCAGGTCTAACCACAGTGCATACTTGTTTGTCAGGTATTGACCGATCCTAACGTCATACAGATGTAGATCTTTGCACGCAATGTTTGCTGGTTTATCTCTAATCCTTCCACCCGCAAAATACTTTGTGATCTCATCGTAGTGTTGATAAGGTAACATTCCAGACGCGTACACTTGATTAGGGCGGCCTTCAATTGTGCAGGACAAATGTGTAATCTTAGGATTGTAGAATTTTTCTGAATCCCGTTTGTATGGAGCCGCTGGTTCAATAAACAACATAAAAATACCTTTCAGTGACCTAGCAGGCGTGTTTAAGTTTATGTTCCACATTGGGTCGCTTTTGTCTTTGGGTATTAAACTATGTCTAATCACCCTGTCATAATAAATTGGTAGTCTTGACTGATACTGATTTTGTATGAGTCTGGCTAGTTCAGTGTGTGTGACAATTTCATATTCCAAGGAAATGTTAGAGATCTTATATGTTGCACTAAGATCAGATGATTTAATAACTTTGGAGTAGTCATTGAAGGTTAGTTCAAAACTCAGACGGTCATTCAGTGCTCCTTGATAATAAGGCAGATGAGCTGTTAGGATTTCAAACTCAAGTGGAATGTAGAATCTGGATCCATATGTTTCGGCCATTATAACATCCATGGCTGTATTAGTTACTTTATCTCCGGCGTCGATTCGAAGTTTACCAACATTATCTGGCTGTATGCCTTGGTAAATACGGTCTTCTCATTCTTCTTTTGTTAGCCAAAGGTCTTTGTAACAGTAGAATACATCTGAGTCATCAAGAATAAACACTTCCTGTCCTTCAAGTTTTACTTTAATAGTTCTAACAATTGCTCTGCCAAGATTGTTAACTAGTGTTCTGTTCACGTCTGCGTCTGATGATAGTTCAATATTAAAAGCAAGGCGTGCAGTGCCAGGAACAATAACGTCACTGGGTCCTAGGTTTGGAAACTTGACTGTAAGTGTTTGGTTCTGGTCTATGGTACTTGGATTGTTTGTGATGACTATTGTTTGTCGAATGCCCTTAACACCCAGAGGCTCACGTAGTTTTCTGTATGGGTCTAACTTTGATCCGTAAGACTGTGTCATTTTTATTATGCACAATAAAAAATAATAAATTAATAAAACAATGGCAGCGGGAGGATTTAATCATGAAGATTTTGAAATGGATGACATGAATGACTATGATACTGGTGCAACAGATATGACTGGAATGGTAACTAGTTCTAGTATGTGTCACGAACTATTAAAAGACAAAGTAAACTTATTTTATGACAGTGTTGGTGTCCACCCAGATGTAATAGATCCTAATCAGTTTGAATATGATAAAGGACACTTATTTGTAAATACAGACAGAGGGAAAATAAATCTAACACATAAAAATAATCCTTCTAAGTTTAGAGCTTTAAGTACAATTAAAGGTGAAGTCGGTGGTAACTCTGGGTTGGCAAGATACCTTGGTATTGGAGGGTCTCCTGTTCCCCCAAGACTTGTTAGTGTGCTTCACGACACGCAAACAAAGTTGCCAACGGGGCAACAAATTGAAATGGCACCAGTAACAAGCCTACCAGAAATAGCAAACACAGTGATACAAGAAACCTCATTTACTGAAGGACAAATAAATGACGCTTTGAAAACAATAGATGATCCACCTTTGTCAATGAGGGAGATTATGGGTTTGGATAAATCACTGCAGACAATAAGAGGTGAGATGGTAAATAATTTAGCCAAACTAGGTGAGCTTGACAAACACATAGAACGAGAAAAAGAGAAACTGGCTACAGCAGACAATGGAAATCTTGACACAGAAATGAAAGAAAGAATTCAACACAGATTAAATGATTTGCAGATAGAAAGATCAGGAAGGTTAGAAGCGATTAGTATTGGGAGACAAAAACTGAAATCACAGGTCAACAGGATTAGAGAAACTATTCAGAAAATACTTCACGAAGACACTACTCTGGCTGAGAGACTAAAAACACTTTTCAGAGAACAGGGTATCACAATTGCCAGTTTAATTACAGCTCTGGGGTTTATTATCAGTACAGTTGTGTTGGCTGTCTCCGGGGGTGGTTCTCCACCTCCAGCACCACCAACCCCAGTCCCCACAGATCCAAAAGACTTACAGTCGTGGGTAAAGAAACAACTGTCTCACATATCAGACTTGCTTAAGAAATTGGCTGTGAAAGCAATGGACGCTTTGCCTGGCATTATAGGCACTGTTGTCAGTTGGCTGATTAGTACAGCGGCAAAGGCAGTAGGGTTTATGGCAGAACATGTGTGGGTCTTTTTGGTTACAGTAGGAGGGTTGATGGTGGGTTATTTAATGAAACAGATAAAGAAGTAAAACCCCTAATCCTGTTAGACCTATTACCAATGCAGTTCTTTCCGACTCATGTGTGTCAGGGGTTGACTGTACTGATTGTATGAGTGCCGGTGTGGGGGCTGGGGCCGGGGCCGGGGGTGTTACCATCTGTAATGATTTTAACGGCTGTACGTGTGTGGTTGTTGCTCCTAAGTTTACAGATTGATTGAGACCGAGTTTTTGACCAACACCTGCAACAATGATTTCATTATTATAATTTGTTATTGTACCCATTTGGAGTTGAAGGTCAGATGGTAACATGTATAACCCGATGCCAACTACAAAGTCAACTTTTGATCTGGCATATCTTAAAACGTCTTGGTAACGCTGTATGCTTGATGGGAGATCAACTGTTGAGTTAATTGAATCTTCAAGATTTGCAAGAAACTGTTTTTGTGCTTCAAATTTACCACTTCCATTCAAAATGTTTGATTTGTTAGTGATTGTGCTCCTAGTAAACACCAGACATATGTTCTGATAGACTCATTGACGCGCTCGACTCCCGCTTGAGTAAACCCGTCAGATTTATCTAAGACAAATGTGGTCCAGGCGTTTGACTGTTTCTGTTCTATTGATCCTAACCAGACTTGTGATTTTGATGAGAATGAAGTGTAACCAGGGTAATAATCTTGAGGGTATTGTCTGTGACTCAAAGCGTAATACAATGTACCAATGCTTTTGTGATCATCAAGTTTTTGTGTGAAGTCATACTTAGTGCTTATGTTAAATTCATTACAAATGCGTTCAAACGCTTTCATATCCATGAGGTTGTTATACCTGTTGAAACTGGATTCAGTGGGTAATGGTGTATGCAGTTCTGACAGTATACGTCTAAGCTGGTAATAAACATGGAAATGATACACAGACCTAATCAGTTTGTTTGAGTGATTCAAATGGTCTGTAAATGAAACACCACAGCCTCTAGTAGAACATAGAATAGCAAAGTTAAGTTGGTTTTGAAACATCTGTAGTGGACTTGAAGACCACTTTCTTGCAGTAGAGTCATCTGTAATTGGAGGGTTTAGGTAATGCTCATAAGGATTTGGCACTTTCACTTGAAATAAATCTCCTTCAGACAAAGCTATATCAAGCTGATTTAGTTGAATTATTTTCTGGTCATAAGTTGGTGCAACATTATACTTGGCATCCACGTTAAATTGAAACGCGTTTACAATGGCAATTGTTGGTGATTTAAATTCCATTGTGCTTTTTTTTATGTGATAATAAAAATGTTTATAACCTTAACAAATCTTGACACAAGCAAACCAGTGTGGCTAACTAATGGAATCGATAATCGAGATGGTAACAAGGCTGTGGCTATCCATGAAATGTTTTATACAGTAAAGTGGTTTAATGTAACGGATGATGAAAATTATTCTGTAAGTGGAACTCTTGATGGTATTGAGAAGGGTGATACTTTACGAGCTGGGTATTATGACTTTTGTACTTTAGCTGAATGGCTTCAAAATGAATTTAAAATTAAAGCAACTTTAAACCCAGCTAATTTACTTGTTACAATTGAATTTCCAAAAAGTGGTCAGTTTTCTTTATCAATTAGTCTTTTATTATTACTTGGATTTTTAGGTAAAAAAATAACACATCTAGATGAAGATTGGTCACAATCAGTCGAACGTCTACTATCACCAAAAAAACCCAAGAATAACTGGAAGATATCCTGTTCATTTGTCAGTACACACAGTGCTAAATGTTTATTTGAAAGAACTAAACACATCTGAGAATGTTCACAATGGAAAGCCTTCAACTTTGCTGAGATGCTTGCCGACTGGAACTGCACCCTATTGTGAAAGTGTGGTTGTTAGATTTCCTAATTTGCAGTTTAAAAAATTAGGTTCTAGTTTCTTTGAGTCACTGTGTTTATCTGTAACTAATCAGGATGACAAACCAGTTCTTATGCATGATTTTAGTGTAGTGTTAGAAGTTAAATAATTTTATTTTTGTTTATAAAAATGAGTGGTCTTGGTCCAAAGCCGAGAATCATACCAGTTGCATGTCCAGTAACAGAGTTGAAAGATTTGGCTGATGTACAGGATTTTGAGAAGGAAGGGGAAATTGGAGAAATATATGGTTTTGAACTTGATTCAAATGGCATGTACAAGAGGAAAGTAATTGTTGACATGAAAGATGGTGAAAAACAGATTCCTAAACTTGGTCAGCTTCGTGATGTTACTGTACCTACTCCACCTGTAAATAATTCACCCTACAACTTAATACATGTAGGTAGTAAGTGGGTTGTTTCACCTGTACCGGCACCACCACCCACAATTGACTGGGACATAAAGATTGAATTTATTAGTCCTTATGTATACACTGATGATGAAGGCGCCTTAGTGTTTAGGAAGGTTGTTAATTCTGGGCCGCTTATTGTAAGCCTTGTTCCAAGTTTTGCCCCAGACAACAATAGCAGAGAAAAACTGAAAGTTTAAAATTATGAGAGACGGAGATATCTTCTTACAACTAGAAAGGGTAGATCAGATACTTCTGTTGTGTTTATGCCAGCAAGCTTAGTCGTGGCTAGAGAAGTGACAATAGTATTTGAAATTATCATGAAATCTGTTGCTTCTGCAAAAGAGGCAAATATAGCACAAGGAATTAAACTTACATGGAATGAAACAGTAACAGAATCATCAAAGGTCTTTATTGCCATTACAAAAAATAATGATGTTATTAATGTTTCGAGCAGTCTTCCCGTTGTCAAGGTGGTGGTTGACAAAGCAACTTTTGTTCGTCTAACTTACATAAACCTTGAACACATTGATCTTGTTGCATTTTATTATGCCAGCAAATTGTATACTTTTGACGAGTTGCAAAATGTAATTGCTGATTAAAAAAATATTTGTCAATAAAAAATGGTGAACTTGTATCCACAAATACCACCTGAGCAGCTTGAGCCTATTGAGCGTGATAAAACATTAAAGGCAGATTAATTCCGTTTAATGAATATTACAGAAGCGTTGAAGTATTTGGAAGAAGAACAAGCAAAATACTCGAGGTGTAAACGCCGTTACAATATGGTTTTCAATTCTGTACACAACACATCAATGGCCATGGGGGTGGTTTCGGCCGGATTATCTGTAGGAGGTATAACTCTGTTTGCAACGGGGGTGGGAAGTGTCATAGGAATTGCTGTTGAAGCTGTTGGCCTTGCCACAAGCCTGGCATGCTTTGGTATGGAAGCCCTTAACAAAAAATTTTATACTAAGTTGCAGAAGCATGAAGCATTAAGTACGCTCGCAGCAGCTAAGCTGACGAGTATGAAACTTATTATTAGTAAATCTTTGGAAGATAATGAAATTGACGATAACGAATTTAAAAGAGTCCAGGATGATTTGGCCAACTATAAACAACAGAAGTCTGAAATTCAAAATAAGATGCGTAGTCAACCCGCAAATGTTGAAGAACTAAAGAAATCTTTTTTAGAGGAAGGAAAAAAGATAGGCATAGAAGAAACTATGAAAAAAGTTCAAGGACTTATAAGCAATTAACAATAGGTTTTCATTCATTCATTCATTCAGTCCTCTCTGCGCCGTCTGGTGCTTGAGGCGACGGCAAGGGAGCGCCACTTTTGTCTGTCAGCTGCTATTTTGGGTGCTGTTTGCAGAGTAAGGCCTCTGTTCTTGAGCTCTCGCTCCACGGTTCGGCGCCACGTCTCCTTTGGTCGCCCACGGTTTCTCTTCCCCTGTGGTGTCCATCTCAGTGCCACCCTTGGTAATGAGTCAGGTGACATTCTGCAAACGTGGCCTAGCCATCTCCATCTCCGTGTGGCGATGGTTTCAGCGATGCTGTCTGCGCCTGCTCTCTTCCGTAGTTCCTCGTTTGTAATCATGTTTGGCCAGAAGACCTTCATGATCCGTCGCAGGCACTTGTTCTGGAAGACATCCAGCTTGCGTTCCGTAGCGGTAGTGGATTTCCAGCATTCTGACCCATATAGAAGGACACTCAGCACGTTGCTCTTAAAAATACGGAGCTTGGTGTGGATGCTCAGGCTTGTGGTCCTCCAGATGGGTTTCAGCATTGCGAAGGCTTGGTTGGCTTTGCTGATTCTTGTGGTGATCTCCCTTGTGCAGTCTCCATCTGTGGTAACCTTGCTGCCCAGGTACGTGAACTCGTCCACCTCTTGCAGAGGTTGGTCATTGATGGTGATTGGGTCGCCCACTATGGTGTTCTTCCTCATGACTTGAGTCTTCCTAATGTTGACCCCGAGACCTATGGAGCTTGCTGACTGTGTCAACTGTTGTGTCTTCTGTTGCATGTCCTGGTTTCTGCTTGCCAGCAGCCCGATATCATCGGCGTAGTCGAGGTCATCCAGCATTGAGGTCAGCGTCCACTGAATTCCCTGCCTCCTTCCCTCTGTGGTGCGGCGCATGATCCAATCAATTGCCATTGAGAATAGGATTGGCGAAAGAATACATCCTTGTTTCACTCCGGTTTCCACCTTAAACGGTTCAGTGAGCTGGTTGTTGTGGACGACTCTGCACTCAAAATTCTTGTACAGGGACCTGATGACGTTGACAAGTTTCTGGGGGATTCCATAGTATCGCAGGATTTTCCAAAGGGAGTCTCGATGCAGACTGTCGAAGGCCTTCTCAAAGTCTACAAAGACCACATAGAGGGATCCATTCCATTCGTTAGACTGCTCAAGGATCTGTACAATAGGTTTTAGTAATCCATTAATTTTGTCATACTCTTCGCAAAGAGATGTCATGCCTTTCTCGCCTGCCTATCGAACACCATCTGCCCCACCACCAGACTACTATTGAGAAAAAAAGTTTTCTTGTTGACCTTGTAACTTGAGAAATCTGTCCGAGTGTCTTATTGACTAGGGTCAAGAACTTACAAATTCTTATGTTTAGGTTCTTGTAAGAACTTGTTTTAAGTCACTTAAAAGAACTTATGACACTAACTTTAAAGTTACTTGAAAGTTGTAGGTATCTTTGAAGTTAGTTGGCAAGTAAAATCATGTTATTCTAGAAAGTCACATCAACAGTAACTTCCTAAGTTTACTTCCCACTCAGATTGCCCGGTAGTGTAATAGAATATTTTTTTTATTACACAATAAGGGTGTGTGCACATAGCACCCTGGAAAGAAAGGTCTATAGTGCAAAATCTGTCCATACCTCTGTGGACGTGAAAGGGGTATTTTAAAACACCCCTTTTGAATGGGCCAGACCGTTTGAATAGGCCTGATGGATGAGCCTATTGCCAGGGGGTGTTTTTCATGTGTTCTTGTGGCTGCAAACATAAAATGGGTTTTGTCTTTCAATTTCAAATGCATCACAGGTTGGTCTGCGCCTGTTAAATAACACTCACGATGTGCTGATGTGATGTGCTTGGAGTGGAAACAACAAAATTTTCTCCACACTTTGTCAGACGAAGAAACAGAAAACAAAATTCTTTTTCTCCAAACTACTACTCACTTGGCGAGACCTATTTATTTAGGAATGACCTGGTGCTCTATATTTGGAGAAAAACCTATATTCAAGGTTTGTTCCATATTTGGTGAACGCTCCATATTTAAAATTTGTTCTAGTGCCCTAATAACCCACTTTTGAAGCATTGACACAGAACGAAATAATTTGGCCTGATATGTTTGTGTGTGCTTGTGTGTGCGAGGTGGGTGGCTGGGTGGGGTGTGGGTGTGTGGGGCTTTGTAGGGTGGGGTGGGGTGTGGGGGTAGGGGGCTGGGTGACAGCATTGATATTTTAACTAGCCTTTGTTTCCAGATTATTTCCCTTTGTCCAGTGATGTACTTATTTTGCTTTTTTTCCTAACATAAAAAATAGAAAACAAAATAATAAAATAAGAAAAAAAAATAGAAAAAATAAGAAAAAATAATAAAATAAGAAAAATAAAAAAATTAACAAAGGAAAAAAAATAGAAAAAAAACATTGACAAAAGGGCTGCTTAGTGGCCTGTCACCTGCTTCCACAGGAATCGATGTAACCCGGGTTATTCACGTGCTAATTCACCCCCTATGGAGAGGGCTATAACCCTGGGGGGGTTGCACGTTCACCTTTTCCTGTGAAAGCCTCCGCGGTGTAGAGTGTCAACTGGCTCCGAGAGCGTGAAACGAACCCGACACAGACAGAATAGCTTGCGCTAACTATTCTATCCTAACCAGCGGAAGTATCCTCTCAGCCACTCAGCAGACCCAAACAAAGGTAGATTATTTTACGTATTTATGGTTTGGCTGAAATCTTATTAAATCAGGGCTCTCCATGATATGAATCAAAAAGAATCTTAAGAATTTAAGCCTATAAAGACATAGGCTCCTGAGAATCTAAGTCTCTTGCAAAAGACCTCTGGTGTTTCCGTCCTCAAAGGTAGTAAGCCTAACATGCTATTGTAAGATGTCCTTGGCATTGGTGAATGCAAGTCCCTGAGAAAATGTCATTGTGTATGTACAGTTGTACAGTATATACTTCTAGGCTTCTAGTGTGTGGATTGTTTCTTCTACTCCTATTCAGGTATGATCAGTTGTCCGCTTCTCTGTCATACCTGTGTTTAAGCGTGCTCAGTACAACTCTGCCATGTCTGTGTTTAAGTGTTATGCATAGATTCAGCAATCTTTACAGTTGACTAAAACTCTATGAAATCGGCGGCTAATGAGAATCTCACACTGCTCATAAGAATCTGTGATGGCGTGGGCTACTGAAAATTAAAGCCTCTTGTAAAATAAAACATGCTTTTTCATGTTCTCAGAGGAAGGAAGTCAGATTTAATGGGGTTCCTATACTTGTTCAGTAGAGCAGAACGACTATGTGCTTCAGCTATTGTACAAAGGGCACTGTGTGTGTGTGTGTCAGTGAAATAGGATAAGTTTGTAACCCAAATAACTGTCTGGGTGGTGTGTGTGTTTTCATGTAAACATGTTATCTGTGTGTTTGAGCGTGTGTGTGTGTGTGTGTTTAACTGCATTTTATTTTGTATTGAAAGGTGGTGTGTTGATAGAGACAATGGTGATTAATAACTGAAGTACCTTTGCTTAAAGAAGTCAATGACAGCATTAATTATTTAGGTGTGGTGGGGGATCTGCCTTAATAATCACGGGTTGGCAGTTGATAAAAAAATCGTTGCTTTGAATGATTTCTGGAAAGAAACTAGTACGGTTAGGTAATAAAGGCATTGGCGGTAAGTGTTGGGAGTTCGTTTGTCTGAATGGCTAGTTGATTATAATAAATGTATTGATTAGGGGAGTGGTGCCTATCAACTGTCCAATCTTGTATCTCTTACCTACGACATGACCTATCACGTTGGTGCAAACTGTATAACTTCAGTATAAAACACATTGTTTTCATTCCTTTGTCACTTGACCAAACACGTGACCTCACTAGAAAAAAAAACCATGCGACTTATAGTAGACATTCATGTAGTCAGTTTTGTGATGCTCCTTGGATACCAGTTTTGTTACATAAATAGAGCATATTATGTCTTAAAGTACGAAGTTACCTGGTGTTGTTCGTAAAAATACACAGACTAGAGTTCTTTGTAGCACACATTTGCAACAATATATTAACATATTGCATAATAGCCACTAAAGGAAGAACCTTTGCGGAATTAAAAGTGCTTTAGCATCCTTCGGCGACTGTTTTATTGAAGCATTTAAAAAGTATTTTTACAGTCACTTGCCTCTTCTATTGCATTTTTCTGACAATTTGTAGACAATACATTTTTCATGCATTCGGCACTTCCCAGGCAGCATTATGAAAGATCTTATATGTCAAATGTCTATTGTTTGATGTCAGTCATGTCTGGTGTGATGCAACGTCAGAAGATTTCTTCTCAATGGGAAGAATTCTTTATATAACATTAATCCATTTAGCCCTGAGTCCCTACAGTTGGAGATGGATTGACCATGATAATTCAAGGGTAGTGCCAGATGAGCTTGGCGCCCTTAGGTGCCAAGCTCATCTGGCACTACCCTTGAATAATTATGGTGAATCCATCTCCTGCAACTGGTACATATACATTAGGCAACACCTCCAAAATTTGAGAAATGGGACCTTGGGGCTACATGGGTTAAAGTGATGTTTCTGGGAACAAGAAAAGTGGGGTCTTAAAGACTGGTGCTCTCTGAAATAGACATCTCAACATATCGTATTGACTGGCTACTGAAATACACCTAAATGAAAGATGGTGACTTATGCAGGTATCCTGCAGTATTACCTGGCCATGCTAGTGGACATCATGCAGTATGCAGACCTCAGGTCCGAGGTGTTCCAGGGGCTGAAGGAATTGGGCAACACCATCCTCTTCTGTCTGCTGATTGAACAGGCAATGGTGTGTATTGTTTTCTCAAAACACATTACCGATGGTATGACATTGTGGAAAAGCCCTTAGCTAGCCTAATTTTAGCCAAAATTTGGTTGTGTCCGTATAAGGGGGTGTTGGCAGGAGTGGAGCGCCATAGACCCGGTCATGGCCTGAATCGTCTCCCCTTATTCCCACCCGGTACGAGAATACCCGTCATCCCTCAGTTTAGTTCTTAGCTAGCACTAGGAAGGTTGTGTCTGTTCGTGCTCTGCGTTTGATCTTGGACCGGTCTTCTGACCTTGGTGGTTGTGAGCTTGGACTTTGTACTTGGAACTTGTGTACTGTGGAGCTTGAGTCGGTGGGGACTGCTTGTGCTCTCTGCTGGGCCGGTTCTCTGTCGTCGACTTGGGGACTCTCTTGCCGACGAGTTAGCTTTGGGACTTCGAGCTCACTCGACTGGCGCTGTGACGAGACTTCGGAGCCTGGCCGGTCGTGACTGGCGACGAGTTTCTGCAACCGGCGGACAGTGGGTCCACTTCGGTGGAGACTGAGACGTGGGTTTGCTACCGTTTGTCGCCATGGACAGGTAATATCTCGGTGAATGCCCTCGACCGGCGCTCTAGGGTGGGAAGGAGCGCCGAGCGTAGGCACGCGCTGTACTCTTTCGAATTCGATGAGGTTCGTTTCGTCATCGCGCGCGTTTTTATTTTGCGTGACCTCGGAGGCCACGCTCGCTCGTTTCTTCATTGTACCCTCTTGTTACAGATACCAGGTTCGTACCGGCACGTTGTGTGGCGACTTTCAGTGGCCATCGGACGTGCATGCAGTCTGCCTACCCTGTGCTGGTTGCGATTCGAACAATACGTGTGTGGTGTGCGCCCCATGGCTGGAAGAAAGATGGTCGCAGCTGTGGGGCTTTTACCGCCGAGAACGACCGACTCCTGTCAGGGAACGACTGACAGACCCGGTGCGGAGTACCAAGACGGGAACCAAGCCGGTACCAGTGGCTAAGGCGTCCCGAACAAAGAAAGCTGGCAAGTCGCATACTATCGCGGAGGGCCCCACTGAGGTTACCCTTACCGTGGCGACCTTGAGACCGGAGCCCGAACCCATGTCAGCGGAAGGGATTACAGTCTGTACGCCTCTGGAGGAGGCAGACAACATGATCCTTCCCCCGGACTGGCGTCGGCAACCAAATCTACGACGCTACCAGTCCAGACACACATGGCGGATCGCAGACATGACAGGCGGGAACGACCACGTACAAGTAGTCACGCGGTGACACACGAGACTCGTTTCACCGGGACACGGCCTCGAGAGATGACCACTCTTCCACCCTCCGACAGCCCAGAGTGGAAACACGACGGACGGACGAACCAGTTGCCAGGGCTCGATCCTCGCCTAGATCACAGGTTAGTGGGGACATTCCGATCTCTTCCACTGTGTTAGTTCAGTAGACCCAGCCCACTATCAAGACGCAACCCGGAGAGACAACGGCCGTCGCCTCGTCGGGTTTCTGGTCGCCGCTACCGCTCTCAGGCGGGTAACCCTTCGGACTCGAGTGGTTACACTGATACCCGCAGAGACTGCTTACGGCGGACCAGTTCTGTGGGGCCAAGGCGACATGCAGCAGCGGCCACGTACTGGGAGTCGCACGGTTTGCCACGAGACTCGTCCACTCCCGCCAGGACAATGACGTCACGGGCCAGTTAGCTACTGTCGCATACTAACGCGGAGGGCCCTCCTAAGGTTCCCCTTACCGTGACGAACGGAGAGGCACGCCCAGACCCACTGACGGCGGGTACTGCCCTAGAGACGACAGCTCGGCCTCAGGTCAGTGACGACTGGGTTGTGAGAGCATATATTGCGCGGTAGCGTGCAAGATTGGGGTTCGTTTGTTGTCGTTTTAGGGCACCTAGTGCCTTTCTTTCAAGCTAGGCGTTTTAACCCTTTTGCCACAGGTGTTAAAATGTTGCATTCCCAGCTGCGCAGCGGTTTCGCCAGACCGCTGGGGCGCAACTCCTCTTATCCTTAAAGGGGCTATAACCCTGGAACCACTGAACCGATTACTTCAGTTTTGAGAAAATGGAGATGAGACACAGAGTGGTTTTCTGACTCTCATAGTTCAATTTAATGCAAATACCTTGATTTATCCCTGAAAGGGCAATTACAATCACATAAAACTCTTTCAATAAGCATTAATTAATTAATTTATTATTATGGTTATGATTATTTGGGGCGCCCTCGCCCGGGCTATACACGCGTTGGCGCCATCTCCCGTCGTGGTTACACCGGCACTTTCTACGGCTTGCGGCAACCGCAAATGCTACAGGACCGCTGCACTTCACACGACAAGATCCCGGCTCAGTGATGTTGGGCCACGCCTCGCCCCGACCGTGCGGACGAGAGCCCGCTCTACATGCAGTGCAGAGAGACGACTTCACGATGGGATTCCGTTCCCGGCAATAGGTCACAATCTTTCAGTTCGCCTGACTTCGGAAGCATGTGCTCACTACACAGAGACCAGGGGTACGAGAGGAACAGGAGACGACGTCCCAGTTCCGTTGGGTCGCTACACATCGGGAAGACGGGCGCTCCGAAGTATCTTCGTCGCCGTTCGAGTTCGTGGGACCGGCCCTCTGAGGCTACGCTGTCCCTTCCAAGTGCTGGGTCCACCTTCGTTGGATCGCCGCCGCCCGGGGTCCCCCGGACTTCGGAGCAGTTAGACATCCCTTCTCCTGCGTGCGAGACAGACGACTTTTCCGCTTGATTCCAGAGGACGTCGTTCGCCGTGGCTGGGCGATGATAGCTACTCCACGTCGCTACGCTCGCGGTTCCGAGAGATCTTGGATTCGCCGCCTTCTGCGTGGAGATAGAGGAGGGAGCCTCCTCGGGCTTTAGACGAAGCAGGTCCCCTCATCGCGTCCAAGCATTTCAAGTCCCTTCCTCATCCGTTCGGGTGCCGGATTCTTGTCGCCGGCTTCTGTCTCCGCTTCAGGGCGCCGGGGGAGGCACTGGTGGCTTCAACTTTGTGATCCTACTTCTCTTCCGCTGCCAACGCTTCGCTGCGGCTACAGACTGTGATCTGATGATTCGGGATACCGTCCTGCACACTTTCTCGCGGCCGACCGAGTTGAAGAGTCGGCCACGCAGGGCACCGCGCGATGGACAACTTCCCTGGCCCCCCTGGCAGACCGACAAGGAGCCTAACAAGGACTCTGGCACAGCCGATACACGCTGCTTACACCGCTGGAGGTAGCAGTCTTCCAGGAACATTGATGCAGGACAGGCACGCGGTCATCGCAGACCGTCGGACAGTTTTGGCAGGGACCACTCTTCTGCGGAGGCGCAGTTCTTCTGCTGCACCGGATTTTGTGGCTTACATCCGAGGGACGGAGGCGACGTTTTGTGACGCCGACGACACAGTCCCGGGAACGTCTGTGGCAGCATTCTCCAGGCGTGCGATTGATGACTACCAAGTAGCAGTCTACCTTCATAGAGGTCAGCGCGGGTTGAGGACTGGTCCGACCGACCTCCCTGCAGGGGCTGACTTCGGTCTACATCGGGGGTAACGCACACAGTTCAGATTAAGCCCCTGCTGAGACGAGTTCTCGGCTCGTCGTATCCTTCTTCCGGCAGGGTGCTACCCTCCACTTCGCATTGGCCTAGCCGTGGTCAGCGGCGACCAAGCACTACGGTCTTCTTCTTCTCAGATGACAGCTTTGGGACCTAGCGGAAGCGTTCGTTTGCCTGGGTGGAGACGACTTGGAGTTCCGGCATGCTGCGGCGCCTGACTGGAGCGGATGGACTTGCCCTCGATAGCTCCTTGTGAAGTTACCCGCTCGGCACTGGAGATCCTGCGGCCGGGGGCGCAAGTACCGGGAGTTAGACATGACGACAGCATGGCACAATTAGTTCCCGAGAGGTGGTTGGAGCTCAGTTCCGCGGCAGTATGGTCGACTCTTCTCGTACACTAGTCGGTGGATATGGTGCACGATCTTCGTTCTATCGACTCGACACAAGTGCCTCGACATCTTGCCAGATGCTAGACAAAGACTTGAGAGCAGCGGTGCGTCTCCAGGACTTTGGGACAACTCGATGTTCGAAGTCCTAACCAGTTGGCAAGCCGGGCGGTAGGCTGGGATTCTGCCCTCTTCGCCGTCGACTAGGCTGCCTACGCTACGGGACAGGTACTACGTGTTTCTTCGCATGGATCCCGTCGAGGATGGAGTGCGTGGTCGTCCTGTTCGAGTGGGACTCCCAGTAGGACGGGAGCAGGGCAGACTAGCAGCGACTATCATTACCTTCTTCAGTTCGCTTAGGACTCATGACATGCTAGGGGATCGCCGTTCAACCTGACACCTCTTCTGCTTGGAGAAGGAGGGTGTAATTATGGGAGATGCTAGTGCGCTTGAGGCCGGCGGCGCGGGGAGGCGTCGCTGTGGCCAGATCTTTTAACTTCACTGCTCGCCATCGAGATTGAATGCTGCGTTATACGCGTGGTTGTCCGACATTCCCTTTGTTGCAGGTTTGCGGAGGTAGGTGGGCGTTTTCCTGGCTTGGGGGCGCTTGTCTCTTCACCAGTCGAGGTCAGCTCGTTACCACATGCCCCCCCTCTGCAGCTCTCCACTACTCGCACGAGGCTCTAGCAACTGGAACAGCCGCCATAACAACCGGGCCCTGAACTCTTCCGACACACCTGGAGATTGTGCAGCAAGCCCTCTACCACAGAGGCTTCCCTAGGGCGGCCATGGATGCTACCGAGACAACCCGCAGACCCTCAACCGTTCGAGTTGCGAGGGTAGACGACGAACGCTGGGTGACGGGACTGACGACAGCCTTCTTTCCCTCCGGACTTGGCGAAGCCCCAGCTGACGGAATGCTTCCTCGGGCTATTCAACGCCCAGGGACGGTCTCCTTTCCCTGTTCGGGACTATCTAACCATGATCGCCGACACCTACAGGTGATTACGCTCATCAGACCCGGGTGGCTGTAAGACCTCGCATTTTGGAGGCTCTCTTCGGTGTGGATGCCCAACACTGCTTCGCGTGGGCCAAGAGTGATCTACCATGGGGGCTTACGTGGTCTCAACCCCGTCCTTGGAACCCGGCACATGACGCGCTTGACGGATGTATCTAGGAAGAAGTGCTTCCTGGCGGTCCTTGACTCAACCTCCAGGGTCAGTACACTACGCGCGCTGCCCACACACCCAGATTGCTTGCAGTGCCAGACAACCGGCTTCATGCTACTGCTACCTGAACATCTTCCTGGACAAGAGGCGGCCTCCCTGACGGCGACAGATGTTTCGCCCTGCGTGTGTACGGACTCCACCCGGGAGAACAGACTTACGGCCCCGGTGAGAACCTTACATGTGGCCTAGCCACCTCTTCCAGGGCCAGTGAACGTACGCGCTGGTGTCACACACGGGTTGCTGTCAGGTACGGACAGAAGGCGCCGTGCAACTGCTACCGTTACCAGCCTTCGGGGCCAAGTAGTGGTCGCCTTGGCTGTCATACCGCTGATGGCTTTCCGCCCTTACGAGTGTCAGACTCCACTCGGTTGACCAGACAATAGGAACTGGTGAGAGCCTTACGTGTGGGCCTGCACCGGACCAAGCTTGCGCAAAGGACGCACACACCTGTTTCTCCCTTTGTCCCCAGGTAGACGTGACATCTCAGCCCAGACCTGCTCCTCCTGGTTCCGGGGAGTGATCCGCCCGGCCTTCCAGGACCTCGACCTGATGCAGCCACATGTTGAACATCGAGGCGCACGAGGTCAGAGCCTTGTCCGCAAGTCCCGCTTCGACAGCACCGGTGCAGTCAAGGACTTTGTGGCGGCTATGAGAGGGCGAGCAGAGACCACTTGCGCCCGCTTCTACCTGAGGGACCTCTCCACCCAGCGGCAGAACCTCTCGCTGGTGGGAGACATCACTACAGAGCAACACTCCCTCCCGGCGCCCTAGGCGCCGCAGGTATCTTAACTAAAATTATCGGGAGTTTGCTCCGGGAGAGCGGGTCTGAGGGTTGGTCGGTTGGCAGGAGGGGCGTTTTTTCGGCACCCACCTCCTCTTCGGAATTCCACAATGTCATACCATCGGTAATGTGTTTTGAGAAAACAAATGAATTTTTCATTAAAATGCATTTTTTTGAAAAATACTTACCGATGGTATGACTCGAAGGACCCTCCCACCTACCCCGCTTGCCTCAAGTGCGCTAAGGAACTAAACTGAGGGATGACGGGTATTCTCGTACCGGGTGGGAATAAGGGGAGACGATTCAGGCCATGACCGGGTCTATGGCGCTCCACTCCTGCCAACACCCCCTTATACGGACACAACCAAATTTTGGCTAAAATTAGGCTAGCTAAGGGCTTTTCCACAATGTCATACCATCGGTAAGTATTTTTCAAAAAAATGCATTTTAATGAAAAATTCATTTCTCACGCACGAGTCCTTCAGATAGAGGAAGAACCAAAATGGGGAAAAACAGATTGGTGTGTGTGTGGGGGGGGGGGGGTTGGGGGGAGAGAGAGAGAGAGAATTGACAGTCATAAAGAAAACAAATTTGTGTTTGGAAAACAAAACTTGCTGTTGCAGGGTTGGTTTCCCAATACCCAATGTAGATCCGCATATGATGCTACTGACATGCATGGTTGCAATAAAATTTAACATCTATTTTCTGCTTGCAGAATCAAGGAGAAACTGTGGATCTTTTGCATGCTGGGCCATTCCAGAACAACCTTCCCAAACCCTATGTTCCTGGTGCAAAAATCGCCACCAGAAAGGCCCATCCTAAAGACAAGGACGCTCCTAAAGGTGATCTGTAACTATTTGTTGACATTTCTTCATGTTCCGTACACACATGTGACCATGACTGACCTTCCACCCTCATTTGTGGAGAAGTGTGTACCAGTACACGTGAGCGAGCCTGTTGAGTTCTATTGGTAAAAATTCATTTGTTTTCTCAAAACACATTACCGATGGTATTACTGTAAGGAATGGTTTCTTAGCTAGTCTAATTTTAGCCCAAAATTGTTGTGTACGAGTATGGTCATGATGGCAGGAGAGGGGCGCCATAGCCTAGGCGGAAACCCGGGTAGCCTCGCCTCCGGTTCAACCACGCATGCGCTACAGCGCTTATACGTCAGTCAGTTTTCTTTGCTAGTCGCGGAAGGTTGTGTACGTCTCCTACTCTAAGAAAAGCTTCGACCTGTGTTGGTGGTGGAATTAACGAAGACAGGAATAACCTGTCGTGTGGTTTTAGGAGGGACTTCCCTTCGCCTACCTTGTGTTAGGCTTGGACGCTTTCGTGTGGACTAGGTCTGCGTCGGCCCCGAGACTTAGACCGGTAGAGGTGGCGCCATTGTGAACTGTGCTCACGCGCCTCGTGGCCGGTCGGGCCGTAGACTGTTTCACTTTGCGTGTGTTCTGACCCCTCCTTCGCCCTTCTGATAGCTTCGGAGTACCCGGCGTTACGCTTGGACGCGTTCGGGTGAAATTCTGCGTCGGTCTTCTTGGGACGTAACCTGTCGAGACGGCGCCATTGTGAACTGTGCTCACGCACCGCGTGGCCGGTCGGGCCGTGGTGTGTTTTCCCACTACGTGTGCTCTGTACCCTCCTTCACTCTTCTGCTAGCCTCGGAGTGCCCGGTGGTAGGCTTGGACGCTTCCTGGGAGATTTTCCTCACCGGTTTGTGCCTTAGACCTGACGTGACCTTGGCTCGTGTGATCGGCACGGCTCGGTGCCGGACTGTTCGTGGCTCTTCGCTCGTCGTGGGGCCTCACCTCTGCTTGGCGCCGAGACTTTTCAGGGTGTCTGGTGTAGGTGGACGCTTCCTGAATTCGTCGGCGGTGGTTCTAACTTCGGGGACCGGGCGTGCCAGCGGCGCCGGCGTGGACTCCTTTCACGGACCGGGATTGCGTCGAGCCTGCCTTCAGCCGGAGGTCTTGGACGCCGCGGTGTTCTGGTTGGTCTTCGACTGGTGTTGGTACCCGGCTTCTTCGGATGGCAAGGTAAAACCTCGGCTATTGCCTACGTCGGGCGCTCAGGGGAGGTTAGAGCGCCGGGCGTTGGCTTGCGCCGTACACTTATCTTCGTTCTTACACGTGGATTCGTATTGCGGGCCCTTGGGGGCATGCTCCCTTGTAGGCTTTGTGATATTTGTTTTGCAGTTCAGGCGAGCCCGCACCTGCTCGCGTTGTGGGCAGTGCCACTGGCCGAGTGACGAGCATGCCAGTTGCCTGCTCGGTTACGGATGTCCCTCTACATGTTCAGTCGAAGTGTTAAGCCCCGTGTGGATGCAGCCTCTGGTACTGTTTGCAGCTGGCTTGCCCTTGGCTGTCGGCTGTGGTTTGTTGCCGACACCGAAGGGGTTAGTAGTCCTGGTAACTGCATGTGCAAAAGGGTTAATCTGTTTACCCATTATATAGCAATTTGTGTGTTTTGGTATTTTGATGTTCTATGAAATACATTCTGTACTACTCGGCATTTGCTCTTTCGGCTATTCTGGCAAAATGTTTTGATATGTTTATTCACTGAAAAGGGTGCAGGTTGTTTCGGAGATCAAACACCCATGCCTGGACTGCGCCCCATGGCTGGAGAACAGTAGACCCAGCTATGGAGTATCTACTGCCACGACCGACCGTCGCCAGCACGGGGGAAAGTCCCAATCCAGTACGCCACAGTCCAGTCGAGTGGCCCTTCTGAGGGAGTGAGCTGGCACTGCCACGACTAGGCGCGAGCCCAGCTCTAGTTCCGACAGCCACCACAGTCCAGGCGAGTGGTCTCTGTGCGGTCAAGGATGCTCGAGCGCCATGGGCTAGGCCTCGAGGTTAGACAACATAAAGATAAGGAAAGGGTAGCCACCACAGTCCAGTCGAGTGGTCTCTATCCCTTGATTACCCCGGGCTGGTGGGGCGGCGGACCAGCTAGGGAGCTTCTGCCTCCACGATGGCCCACACCAGCACGGAGGAAAGATCCATCACCGGTAGGCGCCACAGTCCAGTCGAGTGGCCCTTACCGCGTGAGTGAGTGCCGGCAGCCACCACAGTCCAGTCGAGTGGTCGCTGTGCGGTCAAGGAATACAGCCGACAGCCACCACAGTCCAGTCGAGTGGTCTCTGTGCGGTCAAGGAATTACAGCCGACAGCCACCACAGTCCAGTCGAGTGGTCTCTGTGCGGTCAAGGATTCTCGAGCGCCATGGACTAGGCCTCGAGATTAGACACCTTTAAGATAGCAAAGGGTTGCCACCACAGTCCAGTCGAGTGGTCTCACCCCTGGTTACACCTGGCTGGTGGGGCGGCGGACCAGCTAGGGAGCGTCTGCCACCACGATGGCCCACACCAGCACGGAGGAAGATCCATCACCGGTAGGCGCCACAGACCAGTCGAGTGGCCCTTACCGCGTGAGTGAGTGCCGGCAGACACCACAGTCCAGTCGAGTGGTCTCTGTCCGGTCGAGGATCCTCGAGCGCTACGGATTAGGCCTCGAGACAAGACACCCTAGACAAGGATGGTAGCCACCACAGTCCAGGCGAGTGGTCTCTACCCGGCGGATATGCCCCTGGTGGGAGGGTGGCGCATCCAGCTATGGAGAGTCGACCGCGGCCTCTGGCCGACTCCAACTCGGGGGAACAAACAACACCGGACGCGCCACAGCCCAGGCGAGTGGCCCTTACCGTGGGAGTGAGATGTCGCCACCGCCGACTCAGGACGCGAGCCGGCGTTAGAACCGGCAACCTTCGCAGTCGCGTCGTGCGGTCAGGTCCTGGGGCGCCGTGAGCTTGGCCTCACGGCGAAGCATCAGCAGCCACCATGCCCTCTGTTAGAGATCAGGCGCGAGAACGGGCTTCAGCGCCGGTAGTCCTCACTGGAGGGTCCAGTCACGGCCACCGCCTCACCCTGGACTGGAGACCAGCGCAGAGTCGGATCGCCAGAGTGGCGTTCGGGGACTCGGCAGGACACGCTTCCGTTCCCGGGATGGAAGCAGTGGACTCGGCGCAGCATTGCGACGAGATGTCACGTCGGTAACACGGCCGCAGCTACTGGGGGGTTGCTGCACCAGCTTAGACGAGACAGGATGCTCCAGCCGCGGTAGGTACCTACACCGGCGGTGGGACGAGAAGGCTGGGCCATGCGGCTCTTGCGTGTCTTCACCCTTCTACCTTCAGGCGGTCAGCGGGACCACGGGGTGGGAAGAACCTAGTGAACATCTGTCGGGACTACCCTTAGGTCAGCTGATCGTTACATGTCCAACGGCAGCATTCCGCCGCATGTCCGTCTCAAGTACCGTCGCCCCGAGCGAGGCTGCAGGGATATCCTCGGCTCAACTCCACTCTCCGGGTCGGCTTCCAGCCACTGCCTGTTGGTGACGTGTACGCTTAGCTACTCTTACAGCTGGAAGGTAAGTCAGACGCGTTCAGCTACCGAGCCCTTTTTTACCGTAGTAGCTTCGGCGAAGGACAGGGTGCCTGGCCGCACCTCAGGCCGTTGGCACATTCTCCGACACCGGCTTCGGCAGGTCTGCCTGCGAAGACTACGCTTGACTACGCATGACTGAGCAACGGTACTGGCCTGCGGAGAGATACAGAAGATCGCAGTGCTCGAGACCCTGCTCCATGACGGGTTCAAGAAGAAGTAAGGACTGAGCTTCCCACAGCTGAGACGCTTCCTCCTCTGACCGCGGTCACGAGCTTACGGGCCTCCCGCTTGTTGCCTACTCTGCTGCCTACCGCTCCTGACCTGCCACCTTGTCCGCTTCCACCTCGGGCACCAGTTTGTCACCGCCTTCCTTGGTGGGGAGCCCTCCCGAGACTTCGCCTCAGTGCAGGCTTGGACGGGACCTTCAGCCCGGTCTTGGAGACTTCCTCGAGGTTACAGGCTTGCCGGAGTCCTCCTCGGACGGCGTCGCGTTCTAGCCTTCCCCAGGAAGGAGCAGCGGATGTCGGACAGGACCAATCGGACGTCTTTTTGCGCCCCATCGATGGCCCTAGGTGATCCCTCGTGGTTCGGGTGGAGCCCTCCTTGACACGGATCGGGACGAATTATGGTTCCTCCTGGCTGACGCGGTTCGGGTCCCATGGGTAAGTGCAGCCGTTCGCTTTCGTGCTACGTATACAGAGGATGGGACCTCGCACCGACCTCGTAGAGCAGCTCTGAAGCAGCGATCGCGGCTCTTCCGGCACCAGCGCAGCGGCTGTACACAGACCAGAGGTGCTCCTCCTTCAGGGACTTCGACGTCGGGACCGGCCAGTTCCCCGGCGGACCTTCTTCCCTTGATGTCTCTGCTACTCCCACCTTGCACCTCCTGTTTCCCCCCCGGACGGCCCCTGGCAGGCGACCTCCAGTGTCAGGTTCCAGTGCGACCGCTGCGGCGACCTCTCCTCCAGTCTTGCCTGTCCAGCTTCGGATGCCACGTCCACGAGGCCGGGGGGCTCCTCGCCCCCCCGACAACGCCAGTGGCCGGCTACCTCAGAAGCAGACGGGGCACGCCTCCTCTCCCGGTACTTCCTCCTCCGCATCGCGGTTGGCGCGAACTCGTCGCTTCACTTCTGCACAGAGACCTCCTGGGACTGCTTCATGACCGGCTGACTCCCTGCATGTAGCAGCCGGCTTCGACGCGCAGAGCAGATAGGCCTCCTAACTTCGTTCGGGTGTGCTGCGCAGCAGACACCTCCCCTGATCGCGACAAGTTGAGATGGACAGCTTACCCGCTTCTCTTCGCCGATTCCAGACCCGCTTGCCTGGATCGTCAACGCTTCCTCCATCCCGTGTCATGGCGTAGGCACCTACGCTGACAGCGCGCTTCCCTAGGTTCTAGTCCAGCTCAGCGGGTACAACGCGTTCCGTTCCGGGTGACCGGGTCGGCTGGACCAAGGCGTGGACCACCGGCCTCCTGCACTGCGCCACGACTTCTCCCCTAAGGGTCCCGCCGGGGATCCCAATGGCTCCTCCTTCACACACGGAGATTGTGCGGCACGCCATCGCCTCCAGAGCTTTGCGGGGGTGACTGTGGCAGCAGCACTACAGCCCACGGAATCTCGACCGGACGCTTCTGAAGAAAGAGGTGCGGCCCCTACACTGTTGCCGACTTGCGCATCTCCCTCGCGTGGACAGGCGGACACCTTCCTAGCGGTTCTCCTGCCAGCATTAGCTCCGAACACCCTTCGCTTCTACATGTCCTGGGAGCGGACACGTGCTGTCCCTGGGACGTCACGACCCGGATATTTGCACGGCCTTGCCGACCTGATAGCTCTTCGGGCGCCGGCCTCCCTCCCTTCGCCCCCCCCCCCCCCTTACACGATGGGACCTGTCGCGCCTCTACTCAACCGTTCGGGTGGGCAAGTCTACCAGACGTGCTGCTGAGGACCAGCGTCCTTCTGGCCCCCGCCTCGACGTCCTAAGCCAACGAGCTGCACTCCAGTCAACACGCCCCACTGGTTGCGGGCCCGGACGGACGGCTTGGCACTACTGCTACCTGAACCGGCGTTCGCCACGTAGTGAGAGATCCAGGCCCCCTGGCAGACTAGGCATCAGGAACCGGTGACGGCCGGACAAGGTTACCTGCGCGGGTCCTTGCCGCTACGCAGGCGACGCTCGCCGCCCCTCCCTCGGCCCCCAGGTAGGGAGGACGACTCAGCCCTAATCCTATCCTCCTGGCTCCGTTGGGGGATACGCTCCACCCACCGCGACCTCGCCCCTGATAAGCCAATGAATGTTCTAAAGGGCATGCAAGGTCTGAGCCATGGCCGCTAGCCTCGCTGTTGTTGGCAACGCGGCTCTCAGGACATTGTCACGACAGTGGAGTGTCGAGCGGAGACACCTTGCCCGCTCCTACATGCGGTACCTATCCAGCCAGAGCCAGATCTCGCTGGTGGGGGGCGGCTTGTGGCGCAACACTCCCTCCCGGCGCCCTAGGCGCCGCAGGTGTCTTTGCTAAAATTAGAGGGAGGTTGCTGGGGGATGGCGGCTAGTAGCATCGATGGCAGGGGGTAGGGGCGTTATAGCGGCACCCGCCTCCTCTTTGGGATTCTTCCTTACAGTAATACCATCGGTAATGTGTTTTGAGAAAACAAATGTATTTTTCCTTAAAATGTATTTTTTTGAAAAATACTTACCGATGGTATTACTCGAAGGTCCCTCCCACCTGCCCCGCTTGCCGCTGGTCTGCTAAAGAAAACTGACTGGCGTATAAGCGCTGTAGCGCATGCGTGGTTGAACCGGAGGCGAGGCTACCCGGGTTTCCGCCTAGGCTATGGCGCCCCTCTCCTGCCATCATGACCATACTCGTACACAACAATTTTGGGCTAAAATTAGACTAGCTAAGAAACCATTCCTTACAGTAATACCATCGGTAAGTATTTTTCAAAAAAATACATTTTAAGGAAAAATACATTTTTCTTTAAAAGGTATTTTTTCGAAAAATACTTACCGATGACATGACTACCAGGAGTGTCCACTCCTTGCTCAATTCTAGCCTAAGAACCCGTTGTGTAAACACAACCCGGGAGGCACTCGGGGAACCCACAGAGGGACCGAGAGTTGTCTCCCGCTCCTACCCACCAGCCCTATTCACCTGTGAACTCCAGTCACGAAATTAGGCTCACCAGCGGCAAGCGGGGCAGGTGGGAGGGTCCTTCGAGTCATGTCATCGGTAAGTATTTTTCGAAAAAATACCTTTTAAAGAAAAATGAATTTGTTTCTTCAAAAACATTACCGATGACATGACTACCAGGAGAATGCCGAACAGGAGGAGGGTGCCGCACCCCCAGATGGTTTTCTCTAGGCTCATGGCCCCCTCCTCTCCTCCGACACTCTGCACTCCCTAATAGGTGCATACCTACGGCGCCTGTGGCGCCGGGAGGGAGTGTTGTGCCGCCGTGATGTCCCCCACCAAGGCGAGGTTGTCTCGCTGCCCTGCCAGATCCCGTAGATAGAAGCGGGCGAAAGTAGATTCTGATCGCCAGCCCACCGCAGCCACGATGTCCTTGACAGCGCAGTTCCTGTCGAAGGCTACGCTCGTGGCCATGGCCCGTACTTCGTGCGCCCGAATCTTTAGGCTCTTCGCTCCCTGGGGGGAGAGATCGACATATGCTGAGCGAATCACCCAGCGAAGCCAGGAAGAGACTGTCTGTGCTGTAATGTCGTTTCTTCCTGTTTTTAAAGGTAGGAAGAGGCGTGAGCGTCCCCTCCGGACGGCTCTGGTTCGTCGCAAGTACACTCTGAGGGCTCGTACAGGATCTTGTTGCCTGGTCTCTCTGGGGAAGTCCTTCCCGCGTAACGGTCGTAAGGTGATAACCTGTGGCGCCGTCAGTGGAGACCTAGTCTTGGCAATGAAGGCAGGGTCGGTCACCAGTTGGACCGAGTGATCTGCTCGAAATTGCAGGCATGTAGGCCGGACTGATAGAGCGTGTATCTCACTTACTCGTGCCGCGGTGGCGAGCGCCAGCAGGAAGCAGGTCTTCCGCGTCACATCCGCAAAACTGGCCAGCGGTAGTGGTTCGAAACGTGGTGAGTTTAGCCAGGTAAGAACCCATGGTAAATCCCAGCGGGGAAGAAGTGAGCGAGAGGCAGGCCTTTGTAGTCCGAAGTGTGACATAAGATCTGCCAGGTCCTTACACGCGCCGGGGTCCGCGCGGCCGAGATGCCGGTAGGTGTCGGCAATCATCGAGAGATATCCCCGAATGGTAATAGGGGCCAGTCCTTGGTCTCCGAAGAGCCAGAGGAAGAAGTCCGCAAGTTGAGGGGTAGTCAGTTCGGTGGGGGAGAGACGACGGTCGCTGCACCAGGTACAGAGTACCCTCCATTTCCCCTCATAGATACGTCTAGTCGAGGGCTTGCGAGCTGTAGCGATCGCTTCCACTGCAGCACCCGAGAAGCCTGTAGCTGAGAGGGCTTGCCGCACAACCTCCAGGCATGTAGCAGTAAGCGTTCCGGACAGGGGTGGAACAGCGCCTGACGTGGCTGCTTGAGCATAGTGCGGGGCGTGGGGAGCAGTAGAGGAGGGTGCGTGGCGAGGCTGATCAGGTCGGTGGACCAGGAACGAGTCCAAGCGAACGGGGCGACCAGGAGCAGGATCGCATTGGTTCCTCGCAGCTTTAGGAGGACTTTGGGGACAAGGACTGTCGGGGGAAAGGCGTACGCTATGAGTCCGTCCCAGGGAATGGATAAGGCGTCGACCGCCCAAGCCAGGGGATCCGGTACTGGGGAAACAAAGAGGGGAAGCTGGTGATTCCACCTCGTGGCGAACAGGTCCACCATTGGGGTCTCCCAGTGAGAGCAAATCATCCGGAAAATGTCCTGGCGTAGCGTCCATTCCGTGTGAATGAGCTGTCCTCGGCGAGAAAGGGAGTCCGCTAAAACGTTCAGGCGACCGGGAATATGGCGAGCGCTGAGAGTCAGATCGTGGTCCTCGCACCATCGCATCAATCTGAAGAGCAGCATGCATAGATCGGGTGAATGAGTTCCTCCCTGCTTCTGTATATACGCTACCACTGTCGAGTTGTCCGAAAGGACGAGAAGATGCTGGTGTCTGAGTTGCTCTTCCCAAACGATGATGGCCTGCCACACCGCTTGCAGTTCCAACCAGTTGCTGTGTTTGTCCGCGAACTCCGGAGGCCAGAGGCCGGACGTCGTGGTGAACTGAGGAAGCAGGTGGGCTCCCCAACCAGCCTGACTCGCGTCGACACACAGGGAGAGGTGCGGGGATGGAGAGGAAATGGGGACTCCCAGAGCCAACCAGGCTCTGTCGGTCCACCGTAAAAGGTGGGGGCGTACCAACGGGGACACGGGGACTATCGTGGTCAAGTCGCCCGAGGAGGGACGCCAGAGCAGTAGGAGATGAAGTTGTAGCGGTCGGGAGTAGAGACGCCCGAGGGGGATAAGATCCGCCGCTGCGTTGATCAGGCCCAGAAGCTGAAGCCAGACCCTGGCGGGGGCTGCCTGTTGCTGATCCACCAACGCGGCGAGAGCGGATAACTTCACAATCCGTTCCTCTGGCAAGAGTACCCTGTTGCGGTCCGTGAAAAACTCCATGCCTAGATGGATGAAGTGGCGCGCCGGAGTGAAGTCCGACTTTCCGGTGTTGACCAGGAAACCCAACTGGTAAAGCAGCTGTAACAGAGCGTCCCTGTCTGCCGCAAGCGCGGTCTCCACCTGATTTCTCAAGAGTAGGTCGTCGAGATAATTCGACGTCGGACTTGACGACGACTGCCTCGCCTTGGCCACTACAGCATCCATGATGCGGGTGAAGGCCCAGGGGCTGAGGTTGAGACCGAACGGCAGGGCGCGAAACTGGTAAATCACTCCTTCGAACGCGAAGCGCAGGTACTTCCTGGCAGAAGCGTGCATGGGGACATGTAGGTAGGCGTCGGACAGATCTAAACTGACCGCGTAGTCCATGGGTTGAACCGCCGCACGAAGAGCCCTGGTCGTCTCCATCCGAAAGGAAGGGGCCGCGATGAAGGCGTTCAGCGCCGACAGATCTATGACTGGCCGCCACTTGCCGCCGGGCTTGGGCACCACAACCAGTCGGCTGTAAAAGGCGGGCGAGTCCGGACGCTGCACTATCTCTGTGGCTTCCTTCGAAAGGAGAGCCGCGACTTCTCCTCGCAGAGCGGCGGCCTTGAGGGCGTCGGACGGAACCTCTGTCCAAAGAGGAAAGGAGCGCAAGGGCGGAGGAGAGCGGAACGAGATCCGTAATCCTCTGGTGACTACGTCCAAAACCCAGGGCTCGTCTCGAAACAGCGAGCGCCACTCCTCGCTGAATCGTGCTAGCCTCCCGCCGACTGGAGCCCCGACGACGGTCGGCGGGGGCGGAAATGGGGACAAGTCAGGTGGCCCGCCCGCGCCCAGGGCGACGGGCAGGACGGGGCCAGGCGGGGGCAGGGGCGCTAGCTGGGCCAGGGCGACGGAAGGGCGGGCGACGGCGCGGCGCAGCTCGTGGTGGGGCAGACGGGTCCGAGGTGACACGTTTATGGGCCCGCAAGGAGCGCCCCAGGGCCGTGCAGGCGGGAGGAAAGCGCTGCTTGACCGCCTTGCGAGGCCAACGGTCGGAGTTGGAGTCCTTCACCGTCTGCCAAGTATCCCCGAAGAGCAGAGACCCTCCCAGAGGGGCCCGACGTAGCTGAGTACTCAGGTCGACCGGCATTCCACTGCAAGCTTGTAGGACGGCGTCTCGTCGCATGAGGTCGCAGTTAGCCGCAGCCGCCATCGCGTTGACCGATGAGTGATAAGCAGCGCGGTTCCCAGCCTCCGCCATGAGTAGTAGGTCTCCCAGGAGGGGAGACAAAGTAGGTTGCCAAGCTTCCTCGAGACGTCGGATGAAAGCCTGAGTCAGCAAGTCCAAGAAACCGGAGCAGGCGAGCGTGTTCCGGACCAGCGACGCCGTCCTATCTAGTCCCCGTGGGAAGGACCGTTTCAACATAGAAGCCCCAACGGCTTGCATCAGAGCGGCGGGATCCACTGGAGGAAGCGGGCAGAGGAACGACTGCGAATGGCCGGCGTACCATTCCTGTTGAAATGCGATGTCCAGAGCGGAAGGCCATCTCCCGTCCGCGAAGAAGTCCGAGTTCCGAGTCTCCGAAAGCAGGTGAGACGAGAAAGCGTCCCGCAGATCCAAAAAACTAGCCGGCTGTGGGAGGGACTTGAACCTCTTAACCGTCCTATCCGCGTCCACGAAGGCGGAAATCTTTCTCTTCACAGGAGGTGAAGCCGGACAAACATCCTCCGGTAAGGCGGCGGCGATGAGCTTGGCAGCTCTGTCCAGCGCCAGCCGCGTGTCCATCCGGGAAGAAGAAACCTGTCTGACGGAAGCTGACACACTGGAGGCCGAAGAGGGAGAAGCTGAAGAACGGCTGAGACCTCCAAGTAACCAGTCCGAAGCATCCTCCGGCGCCAAACTGAGGGTGTCGAAGTCCCGCTGTCCGGAAACCGGCGACCGAAGAGGGCGACGAGGGCTCCGAGGCCGGGAATCCTGACGGAGAACCGCAGCGGACGAAGACTCCCTCCGCAGTGGAGAGCGGTAGTCTGAACGATGCGGTGAGGACCTCCTGCGTGCCGAAGGCGGATCCCGACGAGGAGAACGGCTGCGACGAGCGGGAACGGGGCGGTGAGTACGAGGAGGGGGGGAAGTGGCCGGTCGCTGGGAAGAGGGACGGGACGAACGGGAGTCCAACCGAGAAGGGGAACGCGAAGAAGGTGAAAACCGTCTGCGGCGAGGGGAGTCCCGATGCGACGAGCGATGAGGCGAGAAGGTCCTCCTATGATCGTGCGAAGGAGAGCGGAAACGTCGAGCAGAACCCCTGTATCTACGTTCTTCACAACCAGGAGGCTCCGGACGAGTGCAAGTATGTCTCTCTGAACCAGGCTCTTGGGAGAGGCGGGTTACTGGCCGGCCAGGAGACCTCCAGCGGGATCCCGGCGGCTTCCTCAGAGACGAGTGGGGAACGACGGTGGAGGAGGGACGCAACGAGCGTCCCACCAAACCAGGCTCTTGGGAGAGGCGGGTTCTTTCCACCAAATGTGTCCGGGCGCGCTCTCGAATAGAGGCGGTCTTGACGGTCGAACTCCCACTCCGTGCACTAGTCCCTTGATTACTCAGTGGCGTTATCTGCGTCGGATCCCGTTGGTCTCGCACGTCCGGTGCCGGGGGCACAGCGGAACGCGTCTCGGAAATCTTCAAGGTACCCGCGAGGGTAGGAGGCTCCCTCCTATAAAAGTTCCAGAGATTAGACCATCGCAGTTCCGGCCATGAAGCACAGACGTCACACGTATGGTCGGACGCACACCCAGCGCAGGGTAGACAGACTGCATGTTTATCCGACGGCCACTGGAAGCCTCCGCATTTTGTGCATGTCATCAGTAGGCCACTGCAACACACAAAACATGAAGGCACTCGGCGAGTGTCCACCAATCACCCAGTTAAGCTTTAGGCCCCCAAGCTACTGTGGTGTTATGCACCCAATTAACCAACGTATGGTCACCTGCCATCAACCTTTAATTAAAACCACGGCGGAGGGAAAACAAACCCTGCCGGGACAGGTGAGCATCCAAGCCTTCGTCATAACGCGGGGCGTCTAAACCGTAAGCCGAAAAACGTTAGGTATGGCCTAGATACAGTAACGGGACTCACCGCTCGCATCTGGCAATGGCGCGAAAAGCCCGCCAAAAACCGGCGCCAAACATTCTTCAGCTAATCAGGCAACCAAACAGAGGTCAAAAAACCCCAAACGAGGGAGAAGCGACGCAAAAAGCAAGCTGCTCGTGCCTGTGCCCCGCCAGGGCAACCAGCCGAGGGCCCTCTAACTACCTTACCTGTCAGTCGGAGTGGTACGAGAAGGAGAAAGTTCCATGACACCCACAGCCCGACCGGCAAAGCCAGAGAGGGAACCCTTGAACAAGACCGAAGCTGCAGTCGACCAACGTCGCACGCGTAGAATCCCAGGCCGGCGAAGACGAAGCAAGCAAGGCAGACCGAACCGGTCGAAAAAACTTCTAAGTCCAGAGGCTAGAGACAACACGTCTGAACGCGTGAGCCTAAGAAGCGTGACTGGAGTTCACAGGTGAATAGGGCTGGTGGGTAGGAGCGGGAGACAACTCTCGGTCCCTCTGTGGGTTCCCCGAGTGCCTCCCGGGTTGTGTTTACACAACGGGTTCTTAGGCTAGAATTGAGCAAGGAGTGGACACTCCTGGTAGTCATGTCATCGGTAATGTTTTTGAAGAAACAAACAGTAGATAGCTTTGCCCATCGGAGATGCAGATCAGACTGACATTACAACTGAGGTGTGAAACCTAACATGCAGTTGTTAGTGTGTATTAGCTATTGTGTAACAGAGTTCACTGGTAGTTCTGTAAACAAAGCTTCCGTGTGCAGTGTTAAATGGAGGGCGGCATCGGATGTGAGGAAATGGTTCCCGTGTCAATGCTTGAGATGTTTGTTTATGTTAAACAGGTAAAAATACTGTAATTGTTCTCTTGGTGAAGCAGAATCAACCTCGTGTAATGCAGGGATTTAATGTTATGCATTTTGTGTTTACTATAAATTTTAATAGAGAACAAGAGGACTGTCTGCTGGGAATCCAAAAATGTGTCAACCAGACATTCATGCGAAGCATGCTCGTGTTAACTGGACTCTACTGTAGTGCATCAGGGTCACACAAGACAGTGTAAAGTGAGCGAAAAGATCCTAGGGTCGACGTTGGCCATTGTTGGCCTGCACATGGCTGCGTGCAGGCCAACAGCGGCTGACGCCAGCATGTTGTCCTTTTGCTTACTCCCACCAGCCTTTGTGTGACCTGAAAGCCCAAGTTTGACTACTTGTTTGGCGCAGAATAAAAAGCTAGCATAACCCTTTCACCTCAATGCCCTACAGCAGGAGATGGATCGACCATGATAATTCAAGGGTAGTGCCAGATTAGCTTTGCGCCACCAACAGATGGATCAACCATGATAATTCAAGGGTAGTGCCAGATTAGCTTGGCACCACCAAGAGATGGATCGACCATGATAATTCATGGGTAGTGCCAGATTAGCTTGGCGCCTGGTGGCGCCAAGCTAAACTGGCACTACCCTTGAAATATCATGGTTGATCCATCTCCTGCAGCTGGTACATAGTTGTCAGATCACACCTTCAAACTTTAGGCAATGTGGCCGTGGGGTTAATTGGAATATTCTCTTTGTCAGTGTAATGTGTGTTTTGTGTTCTAGCAGATGCTAAGGAAATGGAGAAAGAGCTGACGACCAACCCATCGTGTATGTATGTACAGTCATGCACGTCAACTCATTCAGCCCGGCGCACGTATTTCCCAAATTTTGCTGGCGTCATCTAACGACTATGTACCTGTTGCAGGAGATGGATCGACCATGATAATTCAAGGGCGGTGCCAGATTGGCTCGGCGCCGACAGGCGCCAAGCTAATTTAGCACTGCCCTTGAATTGTCATGGTCGCCCCATCTGCTGTAGTGCGTCAGGGCTGAATGGGTTAAGCCGTTTAACCCTGCAGCAGCTTTTCCCCAATATTGGAGGTATCACCTGGTGACCATGTGTCGCTTGCGGGAGATGGTTTGACCATGATAATTCAAGGGTAGTGCCAGATGAGCTTGGCGCCTGATGGCGCCAAGCTCATCTGGCACTACCCTTGAATCATCATGGTCGATCCATATGCTGCTGTTGGCCGTTGGGGCTAGAAGGGTTAAAAACGCGACAAGACGAATGCAATCGGTGACACACAAGATTGTAAATTTGATCTGAAGTAGAGTACATTTTCTTTCCGAGTGGAAAAAATGAGTAGAGTTCATTTTCTTTTAAAGTAGTAAAAGAATCGGCCACCTTCCCTCTGTTTCATTGAAATAAATAACCACATTATACTCCAACATACACAATTGATCAGAGTTGTGGCCTTTTTAGAGTGCATGACTGTACAATGTATATATATATATATATGTATGTTTGTGTGTGTGTATGTATGTACGTATATATGCATGTATAAATGTATGTCACAGATGGCAGGAAAAAACCCTGAAAACTAGCATCATCTCTTTGTTATTATAACATGTATTTTGCCTTGTAGCTGACGCCAAGGAAACGGAGAAAGACATGAAAGCCATTCTGTCACAGATGGAGAAGAAGTATGCGTCCCTGCAACTGGTACCTGTCATTAAGAAGCTGGGAACCGCAACGGTAATAATATGGAATCTTCTGTGTCTTGTTTATAACCAACTCACAGCAGAACCCTTTTGTGTAACCACCCTCATGAGAGTTTAACCCATGTGTCCCCGGAACCCTGCAGCAGGAGATGGATTGAGGAGATGGATTGATCATGATAATTCAAGGGTAGTGCCAGATGAAGGCGCCAAGCTCATCTGGCACTACCCTTGAATTATCATGATCAATCCATCTCCTAAAACTGGTACATAGTCGGTAGGCAAGACTTCCAAAATTTGGGAAATGGGACCTTGGGGTTAAAAGGGTTAAAGACTATCATTTTGGTGGCTACAGCCAGCTTAATGATGGTCTTTAATGACAAGTGACACTGTCTGGCCTTCAAGACATTTCTTGAGATTGCACCTGTCTTTTAAGACGACTTTTTGGGCTTGCGTGCGATAGCAAAAGTGAGTCTATGGGCCATCCGGCATCTGTCATCTGTGGTCAACTTTAACGTTGGCATTTTCTCTGAGACTATTCAAGCCTCAGACTTTAAACTTGGCCCCAGGGTACTTTGTGGTAAAACCTTTCTAAACATACAAATTTCAGTGACCACTCTCAAAGGTCAAGATCACAGGAGGTCCAGAAAGTGATTAAAAAACAGCCATATTGGACATAAATTGTTTCTCCTCAAATACTATTTTTAACTTCAAACCCAATCTTGGTACAGAGATGCCTGATGGTAAGACCTTTCTATGCATACTAATTTGGATGACCACTCGGAAAGTTGGCAAATGTGTGAAAAACATTTTGTTTCCTCAAAATACATTACCGATGGCATTACTAAATGGAAGATACCCTTTAGCCTACCGATTTCAGCCAAAGCATAAGTTGTGTCCCCTGCACAACTGGGGAGGAGACACCAGGAATCCTTGCCTAGAAGCCCCGGGTGGCCTCCCCTTCCCTCCCTATCTGGTCATGTGTTGGGCGGAAGCCCGCCAGCTTTTTACCCTTAGCTCGACCGCGTGCGGTTGTGTTTCGGCCTAGCTAAGACAGAAAGCGTTTGTGGCTGTGTATGGTCCTGCTTCGTCTCGGACTTTGTGGTTCTTTGTGCCTGGACTCTCACGTTGGCACCAACTAGCGTGCTTTTGGGAATTTTGTGCCTTCCTTGGGGGCAGTGACTAGGTGTTATGGCGAGTGTGCGAATGAAGACCTGCCTTCGCTGTGGAGACTTTCAGTGGCTCACGGACGCCCATGAAGTCTGCCTCCCATGCTCGGGCTGTGCTTCCGGTCGGACGTGTGACATGTGTGCCTCGTGGAGAGAAGAACGTTGGTCTCAGCCGTGGGATTTCCACCGGCGGGAGCATCCTTTCCGGCCCCAGCAGCCCTGCGTTCCGTCGTTTGGGCCTTGGTGCCCCCACGTAAGTGCTTTCCTTCTATGCACGCTTTAGAGACGCTTCCCCCCCCCCCTCCCCAGTTAGTGGGCGACCCGCTCAAGGCAGACGCCCTTCTCGGAGAGGTGGGTGCCTTGCTCCGCAAGGTGGCCACAGAGGTAGTCTCCCATCACGATTCCCCGGCCTTCTGTTCGTCGTCCCCAAGTCCGGCGGCAAGTGGCGCCCAGTCATCAACCTGTCAGCGCTAAACAAGTACATATCCACGCCACGCTTTCGGATGGAGACAGCCAGAGTCCTTCGCTCGGCGGTCCGGCTGATGGACTTCATGATCAGCCTCAATTTAGCGGATACGTATCTACATGTTCCCATTCACCCGGCCTCCCGCCAATATCTGCGCTTCGCCTTTCACGGGGTCGTGTACCAGTTCCAAGCCCTCCCTTTTGGCCTCAACATCAGCCCATGGGTCATGTACCAGTTCCAAGCCCTCCCTTTTGGCCTCAACATCAGCCCATGGGTCGTGTACCAGTTCCAAGCCCTCCCTTTTGGCCTCGACATCAGCCCATGGGTCTTGTACCAGTTCCAAGCCCTCCCTTTTGGCCTCAACATCAGCCCATGGGTCTTGTACCAGTTCCAAGCCCTCCCTTTTGGCCTCAACATCAGCCCATGGGTCATGTACCAGTTCCAAGCCCTCCCTTTTGGCCTCGACATCAGCCCATGGGTCGTGTACCAATTCCAAGCCCTCCCTTTTGGCCTCGACATCAGCCCATGGGTCTTGTACCAGTTCCAAGCCCTCCCTTTTGGCCTCAACATCAGCCCATGGGTCGTGTACCAGTTCCAAGCCCTCCCTTTTGGCCTCAACATCAGCCCATGGGTCGTGTACCAGTTCCAAGCCCTCCCTTTTGGCCTCAACATCAGCCCATGGGTCGTGTACCAGTTCCAAGCCCTCCCTTTTGGCCTCAACATCAGCCCATGGGTCTTGTACCAGTTCCAAGCCCTCCCTTTTGGCCTCAACATCAGCCCATGGGTCTTGTACCAGTTCCAAGCCCTCCCTTTTGGCCTCAACATCAGCCCATGGGTCTTGTACCAGTTCCAAGCCCTCCCTTTTGGCCTCAACATCAGCCCATGGGTCATGTACCAGTTCCAAGCCCTCCCTTTTGGCCTCAACATCAGCCCATGGGTCTTGTACCAGTTCCAAGCCCTCCCTTTTGGCCTCGACATCAGCCCATGGGTCTTGTACCAGTTCCAAGCCCTCCCTTTTGGCCTCGACATCAGCCCATGGGTCTTGTACCAGTTCCAAGCCCTCCCTTTTGGCCTCAACATCAGCCCATGGGTCGTGTACCAGTTCCAAGCCCTCCCTTTTGGCCTCAACATCAGCCCATGGGTCTTGTACCAGTTCCAAGCCCTCCCTTTTGGCCTCAACATCAGCCCATGGGTCTTGTACCAGTTCCAAGCTCTCCCTTTTGGCCTCAACATCAGCCCATGGGTCATGTACCAGTTCCAAGCCCTCCCTTTTGGCCTCAACATCAGCCCATGGGTCATGTACCAGTTCCAAGCCCTCCCTTTTGGCCTCAACATCAGCCCATGGGTCTTGTACCAGTTCCAAGCCCTCCCTTTTGGCCTCAACATCAGCCCATGGGTCTTGTACCAGTTCCAAGCCCTCCCTTTTGGCCTCAACATCAGCCCATGGGTCGTGTACCAGTTCCAAGCCCTCCCTTTTGGCCTCAACATCAGCCCATGGGTCGTGTACCAGTTCCAAGCCCTCCCTTTTGGCCTCAACATCAGCCCATGGGTCGTGTACCAGTTCCAAGCCCTCCCTTTTGGCCTCAACATCAGCCCATGGGTCGTGTACCAGTTCCAAGCCCTCCCTTTTGGCCTCAACATCAGCCCATGGGTCGTGTACCAGTTCCAAGCCCTCCCTTTTGGCCTCAACATCAGCCCATGGGTCGTGTACCAGTCCCAAGCCCTCCCTTTTGGCCTCAACATCAGCCCATGGGTCGTGTACCAGTCCCAAGCCCTCCCTTTTGGCCTAAACATCAGCCCATGGGTCTTGTACCAGTTCCAAGCCCTCCCTTTTGGCCTCAACATCAGCCCATGGGTCGTGTACCAGTTCCAAGCCCTCCCTTTTGGCCTCAACATCAGCCCATGGGTCTTGTACCAGTTCCAAGCCCTCCCTTTTGGCCTCAACATCAGCCCATGGGTTGTGTACCAGTTCCAAGCCCTCCCTTTTGGCCTCGACATCAGCCCATGGGTCTTGTACCAGTTCCAAGCCCTCCCTTTTGGCCTCAACATCAGCCCATGGGTCTTCACAAGGCTCCTCGATGCGGTGGTGGCCAAGTTCTGGCAGCAGTCCTTGAGCCCGGCCTCCAATTACCTAGACGATCTGCTCCTTCGCAACCAGATCGCTGCGGCCTTGGAAGACGACTGGGACTCTCTCCTCTTCCTTCTCCGCCGGCTTGGTTTTCTGGTAAATCTGGGCAAGTCAGATCTCACGCCATCGCGCAGATGCATCCACTTGGGCATGGAATTTCTGACTGACCTCAATCTGGTGCGGCTCCCAGTGGCGCGGCGGCAGAAGATCGCTGAGCTCGCTCATCAAATGGAACTAGGGTACTTCTTCCCGGCCAAGGTCTGGCTAAAGCTCCTGAGACTCCTCAGTGCGGCAGGGGATCTGTTACAGCTAGGCAGGCTCCCGTCAGGGGCGCACCTGCCTCTTCCTGCCGCTATCACCGGGCAGGCCTGATATCTCAGCACAGACGATTTTGTCCTGGCTGCGGTGGGTCATTCGGTTGGCCTGCAAAGAGCTCTCCCCTGACGGGGATAAGAGGCTGCATATCTGGGCGCACGAAGTGAGAGCAGTAGCCACCAGCGTGGCTTTTGACCACAACTGCTCCGTTAAAGACATTGTGGCGGCGGTAGGCTGGCGGGCCGACTCCACCTTCGCCTGCTTCTATCTCCGCGACCTATCCGGCCAACGTGACTCCCTGGTCCTGGTCGGGGACATCTCGGCAGCCCAGCACTCCCTCCTTGCGCCACAGGCGCCCTAGGTAACTCTTAGCTGAAATCGTCAGGAGTGCTCCTTTGGGGGCCTTCGGGGCTTATAATTCGCAGGGTGGTAGGGGGCGGCACCCTCCTCTTCGCTATTCTTCCATATAGTAATGCCATTGGTAATGTATTTTGAGAAAACAAATGAATTTTTCTCTAAAATGTATTTTTTCGGAAAATACCAATGGCATTACTTGGAGGACCCTCCCTCCTGCCCCACTTGCCGCCTTTCGGCTAAGTGTAAAACTGGCGGGCGTCCACCCAACATGTGACCGGATAGGGAGGGAAGGGGAGGCCACCCGGGGCTCCTAGGCATGGATTCCCGGTGTCTCCTCCCCAGTTGTGCAGGGGACACAACTTATGCTTAGGCTGAAATCAGTAGGCTAAAGGGTATCTTCCACATAGTAATCTAAAGGGTATCTTCCACATAGTAACACAGCTTGGATTTTGCTGGTACAAAAGCCAATCCTTATGTTTAGACACATAGTAATACCATCGGTAAGTATTTTTCGAAAAAATACATTTTAGAGAAAAATTCATTTTTTTCTCTCAAATACACAATTTCCAACTTAAAACCCAAACTTGGTATTGAGATAACTGATGGTAAGGCCTTTCTATGCATACTAATTTGGATGAAACCTCAAACAGGTCAATGGTCATGGGAGGCTGGCAAAATGCCAGTTTTTGATAGAATTGCAGTTTTTATCAAAGTTTTTAAAAACTTTTCAATACAATTTAGCATGAAAGTAGCTGATGCTAACACCTTTCTATGCATACTAATTTAGTTGACCAATCACAAAGGTCAAGGGTCACAGGGTGGACAAAATCGTGAAAAATGCATACATTTTGAACCAGCTTGGAGTTTGCTGGTACAAAAGCCAATCCTTATGTTTAGATACTTGAACACTTTCAGTGACCTGTTGAAAAGGTCAAGGTCACAAAGGTCACACTTATTATGTGGATTGATCTTACACGTGAGCCTAAGGGCTTTGCCTTTCTTGTTCTTGTGTGTTTAAGCAATCGGACATCGTGCACCAAGGGGACATTCTGACCAAGGAGCGGCTGTGTTGTGGTCTGTCCATCTTCAAGATGGTGCTTGGGCGGGTCAAGGGGTTTCTTACCGACCCCATTTGGCGCGGTGAGGTGGCGGTGAACGGTGTCATGAATGTGGATGAGTGTAGCGAGTTTCACCGCCTGTGGAGTGCCATCAATTTCGTCATATGTCTGCCAGTGGGGGAACATGAGTTTACCATCGAGTGAGTTGCTCAGGAAGGGAGAAAGTGTGTGCACGTGTGTGTGTATGTGTATAGAAGTATATGCCTGTGTTGTTTTGGAAGGAGAATTAGAATTTATTTTTGTTGTTTGTTTGTGTAACACACGCAGACTTGCCGCAGTCGCACATACAGACTCTTGAACAACAGACGCATACACCACCACTGACTCAGACGGGTGCATTCACGCGGTAAAACTCAACACACTAGCTTCCTTTCTTCTATGGGCCTTTATAAAAGTAAACAATAAAAGATCACCCAAAAGCTTATGTACACCACACCTTCCCACTACAAGTACATAAACACCACATACACAATGTAAACGCTAGGCTAGCTAATTGTCTCTCACAATCCAACCTGTTTGTTTCTTCAAAAACATTACCGATGACATGACTGAATGGAAGTGTCTACTACTTACTCATTCTAGCCTAAGAGCCAGTTGTGTAAAAACACAACCCGGGAGGCACTCGGGGAACCCCGAGGGGACCAAGAGTTGTCTCCCTATACCCACCACCCGGAAGCCGGGTACCCATAATCCCTCAGTCTAGTCTACTTAGGCGCACGATTCGGTCGTCTTGCGCTCTGCTCTAGCCTACGGACTTTGGTTTTTCGACCGGTTCGCTGGTTTCGGACTTGCTGTTTGGAATGAAGAGCGGGAGATAGGATCGTTCGTCAGCCCTGCCTGTGCTGCTGCGTGGCTTTCTCGTCCCCACTGCTTAGCGCCTACGCTTCGACCTCTGGTGAGCTGTCCGGTGAGCTTCGCCGGTCGTGCCAGGCGGTTTTGGACGTCTTCCCCCGTTCCCCTTCGGCGGAGAGGTAAGGTAGCGGGGGTGACCCTCGGCCGGTTCCCAGGCTGGGCACTGGGTTGTGCAGGTACGAAGTTTTTCATCTTCTTCTCACTGTAATTGCGCGCCCACTCACTTTCGGTGAGTCGTAGCGAAGTTTCCTACGCATTTGTACCTTGGGTGTGGAGAATTCTTTTACTCCATGGCCTGATTAGCTGAGTGGCACAGCTTGGGTCACGCCTTGTCTTCGCGTAGTTGGTTCGGTACCAGCGCCTGTTCTGGCCCCTTTCTGTTTTCGCTTGCGGGATGTTTGTATGGATACGGGTGATGAATTGAGCGCACGCTCGCATACGCAGGCATACGCTGTGGACAAGTGCTCACGTACCTTAGAGAGTGGATATACGTTCCGGCGGGCAGCTTGGGGGTTTACGCTCCTTGGCTGGGCGGGCCCCTCGTGACATGTCCACATAAAGTGGTGATTTACTGCCCAAGATGTTTTTCTTGTCTTGGTTGTCATTGCGTATTGAATTGTACAGCATGCGGCCGGTGCTGTTTTTTCCACACACGGTCACCCTTAGTAATGATGTTGGGACCTGACTCCTTTTATGACAGGGTTTGGTACATATGTTGTTGCTCACCTTAGCGCTTGACGGCGGTGAATCTACCTCGTTACTGCACTGCTAGATTGCAGACGTGCAGTTTGGTACCTCGCTTCCGTCATGACGTATTCGTCTTTTGTGTACATATGTTGTTCCCTCGCCTTAGCGCTTGGCGACAGTGGGCCTACTTGCTTACTGCACGGCTAGTTGTAGGCGTGCAGTTTGGTACCTCGCTTCTGTCATGACATATTTGACTTTTGCTACATATGTTGGTTGCTCACCCTAGTGCTTGATGGCAGTGAGTCGACCTTCTTACTGCACTGCTGGCGTGCAGGCTTCACAGTCTGTTACCCCGCTTTGGTGCTTGTGTGTTTTGTTGTTACGAAGGCTACCTTTCGTGGCTTAGTCCCACAGGACTCGCCCGCAGGCCTTCGGGTGTGTTATCTGTTGCAGGGAGGTGCTACCCATTCACACAGATGACAGTGGCTAGTTCAGCCCCCAGGGGTCTTTCGCCACTGCACCGGATGCCCCGCCGACCAGGCTTGCGTTGCAAGCGATCGGCACCGGTTTTAGGCGCCTTCCGGACAATGCGGGTTTCCGCATGACAACGGACTGACCTGGGGGAGAAGCCACACCGGATGTCGACTAGTGCGCGAGCGTGGATCGTGGAGGCCGCTGCCAGGGGGAGCGCACGTGAACAGCCTCTGGCAAGACCCGCTCGGTAAGACAATTACGCACACGTCCGACTTCTTGGACGTTGCAGTACACTACCACCTTGAGAGGACAAGCAGCTTCTCGGCTGTAAGCACCAGCCCGGCTGCTACTGGTAGGTGTGTTCATGTCCAGGCAGCGCCCATTGGGACTAGGCCTGTCTTCCGACGCGGGAGGTGCCTCCTACCACATTGGGATGATTGTGTCACCTGGCCTCAGCAGCGCGGATGGCAGCATTGTAGCGTCTGCAGGCGGGAGCGACCTATGCTGTTGGTGCTTGAAGTATCCCGTTCCGCACCGATGAAGAGGGGCATGCTGATGTCCTTCACGCAAGGCGTTTGTTCGGGTGGCCGTCGGACAACCACTAGTTCGGGTCTCCTATGCGCAGGATGTATCCTTGGCACCGGTCGCTTGAGACCAGGACGTCCCTGTGGGAGCCCCACTCCGGGTTCAGTGGACTAGTGCACGAAGTGGGCCTGGATCGATGAGGCCGCTTCCAGGAGGGAGCGCGCCCGGACTAAGCCTTCCAAGGAGCCATGTCCATTATCGGTCCCACTTGTCTCCATGAAAGCCCGCGGGATCCCGCTGGGGGTCCCCCTTACCGGCAAGAAAGCCCGCCTCCCTCGGAGCCCGGCTCAGAGACATTCACGTGCACGTCCAGGGACTCTAGTAAGGATGCTCGTCTCCAAGGAAGCGGAGACTACTATCGACACAGTTCCAGGCCACCTTTCGAGGGTACTCGTCCCGCTCGCGCTGCGCGGCGCCAGAGTAGGGACCACTATCGGCACCGTTGGATGCTCTTCCTCGACGGATCGCCTCATTGGAGTGACCCTTACGCCGCTCCAGGTCTACACGCCGCTCACTCTCCTCTGCTGGCGTGCATAGGAGTTGCCGTTCTTCACGTCCCTCCAGAGATCCTGTAGACACTCGCCGAGTGCCCTCATGTTTTGTGTGTTGCATTGGCCTGGTGACCTGCAGACAATGCGGAGGCTTCCGGTGGCCGTCGGATATCCATACAGTCTGTCTCCTGTGCGCTGGGTGTGCTTCTGACCACACTTGTGACGTCTGTGCTACCTGGCCGGAGCTGCGATGGTCTGATCTCTGGAACCTTTTTAGGAGGGAGCCTCCTACCCTCTCGGGTACTTGAAGATTGCCGAGACGCCTTCCGCTGTGCCCCCGGCACCGGACGTGCGAGACCAACTGGATCCGACACAGAAAACGCCACTGAGTAATCGAGGGATTAGTACACAGAGTGGGTGTTCGACCGTCAAGACCGCCTCCGTTAGAGAGCGCGCCCGGACACAGCTGGTGGAAAGAACCCGCCTCTCCCAAGAGCCTGGTTTGGTGGGACGCTCGTGGCGTCCCTCCTCCACCGTCGTTCCCCACTCGTCTCTGAGGAAGCCGCCGGGATTCCGCTGGGGGTCCCCTGGCCGGCAAGAAACCCGCCTCTCCCAAGAGCCTGGTTCACAGAGACATACACACACTCGTCCGGAGCCTCCTGGTTGTGAAGAGCGTAGACACAGGGATTCTACTCGACGTTATCGCTCTCCCTCGCAAGATCATAGGAGGACCTTCCCGCTCGGGTGCTTGGAGATTACCGAGACGCCTTCCGCTGTGCCTCCGGCACCGGACGCGCGAGACCAACTTGATCCGACACAGAAGACGCCACTGACTATTCAACGGATTAGTGCACAGAAACCCGCCTCTCCCAAGAGCCTGGTTCGTTCCCCACTCGTCTCTGGCCGCAGGGGTCCCCTTGCCGGCAAGCAACCCGCCTCTACCAAGAGCCTAGTTCACGGAGACTTACACGCACTCGTCCGGAGCCTCCTGTTGGCGAAGATCGTGGGCGCCGGGATTCTACTCACCGTTGTCGCTCTGCTTCGCACGATCGTAGGAGGACCTTCTCCACTCATCGTTCGACGGATCACGACTCCCTCGACTCAGACGGGTTTCGCCTTCTTCGCGTTCCCCATCTCGTTCAGACTCCCGTTCGTCCCGTTCCTCTTCCCTTCGACCGGCCACTTCTCCTTCCCTCGTCCTCTCCGTTCCGCTCCTCCTCGTCGCAGCCGTTCTCCTCGTCGGGACCCGCCTTCGGCTCTCAGGAGACCCTTGGCGCGTCGCTCCGTCTTTCGCTTTCCCCTTCGGAGGGAGTCTTCGACCTCTGCGGTTCGCCGTCAGCGGGATTCCTTCCCTCGGAGCCCTCCTCGGTCGCCGGTTCCAGACAGCGGGACTTCGACACCCTGAGTTTGACGGCTGACGACCCCTCGGACTGGTTGCTCGGACGCCTCAGCCGTTCTCCTCTCCCTCTTCTTCGGCTTCCAGTGCTGCGGTTCCGGCAGACCTGTTCTTCTGCGCGGATGGACACTCGGCCGGCGCTGGACGGGACATCCAAGCTCTTCGCCGCCGCCCTGCTGCGGAAGTTTGCCCGGCATCGCCACCGGACTCACTGGGGGTTCTCATCCATCGTGGACACTGGGGAACCAAGGCGCAGCCCCTTCTCCCTGACGTCTAACCATCTCGACAACTTTAGTTGGGCACCCGGGGGGTGCCGGACTTCGGACAGGTGGTACCGCTTGGCTGTGCTCGTGGCGGAGGACCTAGCCACTACACGGAGGCGGATCTACGCACCTTAGTCGTCTCTAAGCCCGGCTGCTCAAGCTACGCTTCCTACTTCCGTGATTCTTCTCGAGGTCCAACCCTCCGACCTGCGGACTTCGCGGACAAGAGCGTGCTTAGCTTGGATCCGACGCGGACTACTAGGCCTTCTTCTTCTGCTCGTGGGAGGAAGGATAGGTCACAGGAGCTTCTCCTCTCCGGCAATGCGACAGCGGAGGTGTACTTCCAGGATCAGGGCAGCTGGCAATCCTCTGACCACTGCGTACCCCCTACCCTGGTGCTTGGGGAAAGAACTTCAACTCCCTCCGTGCGTGACGCTACCTGGACCGACGGTAGATCGGGGCCAGTCTTCCCCGGTGGGACCAGTGGCTACACACGGAATGCACCAGGACACCTTCGGACGATCGGCGCATGACCAGGATGATCCTGTGGAGGGTCTCCACAACGATTTCAGTGGACTAGGGCACAGGGTGGGGTTTTGACCGACGAGGCTGCTACCCGGACGGAGCGAGCCCGGACACAGCTTTTGGGAAGCAGAGAACTCGCCTCACAGAGCCCAGTTCAGAGAGTCGCGCTTGGCGACGTCCCACGTCCAATCTCGGTACCCACTCGTCTCCAAGTAAGCTGCCGGGATCCTGCTGGGGGTCCACTTGCCGGCAGATAACCCGCCTCTCCTCGCTCTGCTGGGGGCGTTTTGCGGGGGGCACAACTCCCTCCGGGCGCCTCAGCGCCGTAGGTATTCACCTACCTAGGGTCGTCGGGAGTTTGCGTTAGGGAGGACGGCCATTGGGCCCTAAGGTGTGCTGGAGCGCGGCACCCACCTCCTCTTCGCAATTCTTCCATTCAGTCATGTCATCGGTAATGTTTTTGAAGAAACAAATTCATTTTTCTTTAAAAGGTATTTTTTCGAAAAATACTTACCGATGACATGACTCAAACGACCCTCCCACCTGCCCCACTTGCCGCTGGTGCGCTAAGTATCCTGACTGAGGGATTATGGGTACCCGGCTTCCGGGTGGTGGGTATAGGGAGACAACTCTTGGTCCCCTCGGGGTTCCCCGAGTGCCTCCCGGGTTGTGTTTTTACACAACTGGCTCTTAGGCTAGAATGAGTAAGTAGTAGACACTTCCATTCAGTCATGTCATCGGTAAGTATTTATTTCATCAAAAACATTACCGATGACATGACAAATGGGAGTGTCTACTACGTGCTCAAATTCTAGCCTACGAACCCGTTGTGTGCACACACAACCCGGGAGGCACTCGGGGAACCCTCCAGAGGGGCCAAGAGTTGTCTCCCGGACCTGCCTATCCGGTTCCGAGTCACCTGACTCGCCAGTCAGCTACGTAGGCTCACGACCTTCGGACGTGTTCTAGCCTCGCGCTCCCTTCGACCGGTCGGTCTTGGTGCTCGAGTTCGCCGTGACTTTGGCTTCGCCTGTTGCTTCGCTTCTGCTTCGCTTCTTGCTTCGCTGCAGCTTCGCTTGCACTTCTTCGCTTGGCGTCCTCCTTGGTTGGCTTCGCTTGGCGGACCTGCTGGTTCCCGCCATTTCGCCGGTGGCGACATGGACGTCTCTTCTCCCGCTACCGCTTCGGCAGAGAGGTAGGATAGTTAGTTGGGCCCGGAGCCGGTCCCCGGGCGGGGGTACCGGCCTGTGCCTTTGGACTCTACCTTGTTCGTGTTGTGTGGGTTTCGTTGAGCGGGGACTCTTAGCTCGGCGGGGCCCTGGTGCCCTCGCCTTTCCCCTTTTGGGGTGAAATTACTGGCTTCCCCTGGTAGCCTTCGGGGAGCATTGTTTAAACCAGCTGCGGCGCGTGGCTCATGTTGCATCTCCGGCCTGGCTGGGGTATGCTTGTTTCGAGAGCGCACTCTTAGCTTAGAGCGCTACAGCATTATTGCCTGGGGACACGGCCCTTTCGTCCCTATTGTCGTTTGGCCCGCCGTGTGATGGCCTTAGTCGCCTGCGCGGCGTTAAACCCAAATAACTAAACTAAACTAAACCTATTGTCGTTTGGCGCACATTCCTCTCCAGCCTGGCTGGGGTAGGCTTTGTTCTGAAGACGCAAGCTTAGCTTCGGGCGCTACAACAGTATAGCCTGGGGGCACAGCCCTTTTGTCCATATCGTTCGGTACGGTTCCCCTTGGTAGGACGAGCCCTGTGGGTCTCGACCACGTACCGGCACGTTGTTTGTTTGGTGTGTTGCAGTGCCCTCCTGATGACCTGCACGCAGTGTGGAGGTTTCCAGTGGCCCTCGGATTCGCACAAGGTCTGCCTGCCGTGTGTCGGCTGTACATCTGAGCGTTCTTGTGACGTTTGCGCCGTCTGGCCGGAGCTCCGCTGGGCCCAACTTTGGAGCTTCTACCGACGTGAACGCCCGACACCTGTGCCTGTTGCAAGACCTGCGGAAGTGCCGGCGGTCATCTCAGGCGCTCCGACCGCTCTTGCCCCCGATGGCCCCAGTCTGGAAAGATCTCCACAGCGGACACAGCAAGGTAGTGTGCGGAGTCGGGAGTTCGAGGCGCGGATTCCCAGGAGGGAACGCGCTTGGACCAAGCCTTACGACAGGCAGAGAACCCATCTCGAGACAGAGGTCAGTTCGGAGAGACGTGCCTCGCGCCGTCCATGGTCAACCGGTCCCCACTCGTCTCCTAGGAAGGCCTTGGATCCCCCTCGGCCGCTGCGAGCCCGCCTCGCCACAGAGTCCGGCTCGCGGAGACATTCGCGCACACTCACCACACCACTACCTGTGTCCAGTTCCTCCTTGCGATCGAAGTCTGACCACCACTCTCGCGCTCCTTCGTGTGAGCGTCGTAAAGTTCGTGATTCTTCTCGTCATCTGGACCATGGGCCTTCGCGCTCTACCTCTTCGCGGCGTTCGTCCCACGTTCCCCGCCGTCTGCCTCGTCCCTCCCGTTCCCCTTCCCCTCGCCCAGCCTCTTTCCTTCCTCCTCGTTCCCGGGGATCACGGTCTCCAGCTCGTAGTCGCTCGTCTGGTCGCCGCCGCCGTTCCCGCTCCTCTAGTGCGTCGCGTCGCCGTCGCGGACGTCGCTCTCCCCTGCGTGCTTCGGCGCCTTATGGCTCCCCTCGTCCTCGTCGAGCTGCTCGCTCTCGGAGTCACGGTCGCCGTCCCTCTTCGACGGCTCTCGGCGGCGTGGACGACGATTCGTTGAGTCTTCTCCCTGATGATTCCATCTCAGTTCTCCTCGGAGGTCTCAGCCGCTCCCCTTCGCCGCTCTCTCCTTCGGATGCGTCGACAGCCCATGGGTTACCGGCCTCCTCCCGCACAGAGGTTCTTCTGGCCCTCGACGAGGTCGCTCGCCTCATCTCCGCCACGCTTCCGGCAGAGGACTGCCCTCCATCCCCCCCCCTGAAGAGGAAGCCTTCTGCCTTCGTCGACGCGGGTAGACAGGTAAAGAAGTTCAAGACTCTCCCTCAGCCCCCCTCCTTTCGTGAGCTTCGGGATGTGTTCTCGGCCCACCTGTTGTCTGACTCAAGAGACAGTAATTTCTTCTCGGACCACAGATGGCCTCCGGACCTCGACATGTACTTCCGCCAGCAGTGGTACGCCGGCCATTCCCAGGCCTTCCTCTGCCCTCTCCCTCCGGTGGATCCAGCCGCCGTGGTACAGGCGGGTGGGGCCTCTGCCCTCAGACGCGCGCTCCCCGCGGGTTTGGACAAGACGGCTTCGCTTGTCAGGAATTCCTTGGCCTGCGCCGGCTTCATGGAGCTCCTTACGCAAGCCTTCCTCCGGCGCGTGGAAGATTCGTGGCACCCGTCCCTGACCCCCCTTCTTGGCGACCTCCTCGTCCTCGCTGAAGCGGCCAGCCGCGCCGCGTATCACTCTTCGGTCAACGCTATGGCTGCAGCCTCCAATTGTGATTTACTCCGCCGCGACGCTGTCCTGCAGGCCTGCCGGGGAATGCCTGCCGACCTGAAGACCCAGCTGCGTCGGGCCCCCCTCGGGGGACCCCTTCTCTTTGGTGACACCTGGCAAGCTGTCAAGGATTCCAATGCGGACAGGTGGCCTCCCAAGTCTGTTCCTCGGCGCTTTCAGTCAGCCCGCAAGGCCGTGGGTCGCCCCCTGCGGATCCCCAGACCCGTCGCCCCGACGTCAACAGCCCAGCTGCAGTCCCTGCGTCGCCGTCGCCCCGCCTTCGGTCGCCCCGGCCAAGCTAACACCCCCGCCCCCGCTTGGCCCCGTCCCGCCCGTCGCCCTGGGCGCGGGCGGGCTCAGTGACTCCTCCCCTCCTCCGCCTCCACCGGCCGTCTCGGGTCCTCCAGTCGGCGGCAGGCTCGCCCTCTTCTGCGACGAGTGGCGATTACTGATTCCAGACGACCCGTGGATTTTAGACACTGTTTCCTGCGGCCTACGGATCTCCTTTCGTTCCCCTCCTCCTCTGCGTACGACTCCGCTGTGGACCGAGATCCCCGCAGACCCGCTCAAGGAGTGCGCCCTACGGGGGGAAGTCGACTCTCTCTTGAGGAAGGATGCCACAGAGGTTGTGCGCCGCGCAGACTCGCTGGGATTTTACAGCAGACTTTTCGTCGTCCCCAAGCCTGGCGGCAAGTGGCGCCCAGTGATCGACCTCTCAGCCCTAAATCGCTTCATCGTGGCTCCTTCCTTCCACATGGAGACGGCCCGAGCCCTGCGTACCGCGGTGCGACCCATGGATTACGCCGTCAGCCTGGATCTCTCCGACGCTTACCTACACGTACCCATACATCCGGCCGCCCAGAGGTATCTGCGCTTCGCGTTCGATGGAACCGTTTACCAGTTTCGAGCCCTACCCTTCGGCCTCAACCTCAGCCCCTGGGTCTTCACCCGCTTGATGGATGCAGTTATGGCCAAGGCACGGCAGTCGTCTCTCAGCCCTATGTCCAACTACCTCGACGATCTCTTCCTGAGGAACCACGTCGAGTCCGTCTTGGAAGAGGACAGGGATACACTGATGCGTCTGCTGTCGCGACTGGGGTTCCTCCTCAACGTCGGGAAGTCAGATCTCACGCCCTCGCGCCGCTTCATTCATCTCGGAATGGATTTTGCCACCGATCTCAACGTTGTTCGCCTCCCGGATCCCCGGATTCGGAAGTTGGCCACCTTCGCCAACCAGCTAGCTCAGCAGGAAGCAGCTCCCGCCCGAGTTTGGCTTCAACTCCTCGGACTGATCAACGCAGCGGCGGACCTTCTCCCCCTGGGTCGCCTCTACGCCCGCCCCCTTCAGCTGCACCTCCTGCTTCTCTGGAGACCCTCTTCTGGCGACCTTACCCACCTGGTCCCGGTTTCCCCCCTGGTTCGCCCTCACCTTCTACGCTGGACCGACACGGCTTGGTTGGCTTCGGGAGTCCCTTTGTCCTCCCCCCCCCCCCCGCACCTCTCCCTGTGTGTCGACGCGAGCCTCTCGGGGTGGGGAGCCCACCTGCTTCCTCAATTCACCTCGGCTTCCGGCCTCTGGCCCCCGGAGTTTGCGGACAAGCACAGCAATTGGTTAGAGCTGCAGGCAGTCTGGCAAGCCCTCTTCGTTTGGGAGAGCCAGCTCAGGAACCAGCGGCTTCTCGTCCTCTCCGACAACTCGACGGTGGTGGCCTACATCCAGAGACAGGGGGGCACCCGATCTCCCGACCTCTGTATGCTCCTCTTCCGTTTGATGCGCTGGGCCGAGGAACGCGACATTACACTCCTCGCACGACACATTCCTGGCCACTTGAATGTGTTGGCGGACTCGCTCTCTCGCCGCGGCCAGTTGCTCCACACAGAATGGACGTTGCGCCCGGATATCTTCAAGATGATCTGCGCCCGTTGGGAGACTCCCTTAATCGACCTCTTTGCTACGAGGTGGAACCGCCAGCTTCCCCTCTTCGTCTCCCCGATTCCAGACCCGCTGGCCTGGGCAGTCGATGCCCTCTCGATTCCTTGGGACGGCCTCATCGCTTACGCGTACCCCCCGACAGTCCTCATTCCCAAGGTCCTCCACAAACTTCGAGAGAGCAACGCAGTCCTGCTTCTGGTCGCCCCGCTGGCTTGGGCCCGGTCCTGGACCACCGACCTACTCAACCTCGCCACCTCTCCTCCCCTGCGCCTTCCCACGCCCCGTTCCATGCTCAAGCAGCCCAGGCAGGCTCTCTTCCACCCTTGTCCCGAACGCCTGTCTCTTCACGCCTGGAGGTTGTGCAGCGCGCCCTCACCGCTCGAGGCTTCTCTGGTGCAGCAGTGGAGGCAATCGCTGCAGCCCGCAGGCCATCCACCCGGCGTGTTTACGAAGGGAAGTGGCGCGTCTTGTGTGCCTGGTGCGACGCCCGTCGCCTCCTACCCACCGGACTGACTAACCCTCAGCTAGCGGACTTTCTCCTATGGCTCTTCGAGGTCCAAGGTTTGGCGCCCATCACCATCAGGGGATACTTATCCATGGTCGCCGACACGTACCGCCATCTCGGCCTTCCAGACCCCGGCGCCTGTAAGGACCTCTCCGACCTCATGTCCAGCTTCAGCCTCCAACGTCCGACTCAGCGTTCTCTCGTTCCTCGCTGGGACCTACCTTGGGTCCTGACGTGGCTGAATTCTTCCCGCTTCGAGCCACTCGCTCTAGCCCCTCTGGCAAATGTGACACGCAAGACCTGCTTCCTTCTAGCCTTGGCCACCGCGTCCAGAGTTAGCGAGCTACACGCTCTTTCTACCCGCCCAGACTGCCTCCAGTTCAGGGCAGATCGCTCCGTGCAGCTCTTAACGGACCCCAGCTTTATTGCCAAAACAAGGTCGCCCCTAACTGCTCCACAGATCATCACCTTGCGGCCCCTGGGAGGGCCTGCCTGCTCTCCGGAGACTCGGCGACAGGATCCCGTGCGTGCCCTACGCATCTACCTGCGCCGTACCAAAGTTACCCGTAGAGGGCGCTCCCGCCTCTTCCTGCCCATACGCCAGGGCAAGACTGATATCACAGCCCAGACGATCTCCTCCTGGCTGCGCTGGGTAATACGATCGGCATACATGGATCTCTCCCCACGCGTAGCGCAGAGACTGAAGATCCGCGCACACGAAGTACGCGCCATGGCCACGAGCGTCGCATTCGATCGGAACTGCGCTGTCAAGGACATCGTGGCCGCGGTGGGCTGGCGAGCAGAATCTACCTTCGCTCGTTTCTACCTTCGGGATCTGGCGGGACAGCGAGACAACCTCGCCTTGTTGGGGGACCTCACGGTGGCACAGCACTCCCTCCCGGCGCAGCAGGCGCCGTAGGTACGCACCTAGCTAGTTACCTGGGAATTAGCAATGGGAGGACGGTCTTGGTCTCCGGTAGTACCGGGGCGGCACCCTCCTCCTATTCGTGATTCTCCCATTTGTCATGTCATCGGTAATGTTTTTGATGAAATAAATGCATTTTTCTTTAAAAGGTATTTTTTCGAAAAATACTTACCGATGACATGACACGGAGGACCCTCCCACCTGCCCCGCTTGCCGCTGGTGAGCCTAGTATCTGACTGGCGAGTCAGGTGACTCGGAACCGGATAGGCAGGTCCGGGAGACAACTCTTGGCCCCTCTGGAGGGTTCCCCGAGTGCCTCCCGGGTTGTGTGTGCACACAACGGGTTCGTAGGCTAGAATTTGAGCACGTAGTAGACACTCCCATTTGTCATGTCATCGGTAAGTATTTTTCGAAAAAATACCTTTTAAAGAAAAATGCATTTTTCGAAAAAATACCTTTTAAAGAAAAATGAATTTTACTGGTGTTCTCGCTTGGTAACATTCTGTTCTTTCACGTCTAGGCGTGTAAGTCTCCCATCGCACGCTTCCGAGTCGTCTCGTATCGCGGACGTCCTCTGGATTCGCTCCGTAGCGCAGTCCCTGCTGACCTGGGTGTCTTGGCACCTTTTGCTCACTCCCCGAGAGAAGAGATGACCTCACAGTAGGTCCCTCAGCGGTAGCCTCTCTTGACTGACGTCTCGGCGTCCATTGCTCCGCTCCCGACAAGCACTCTGTACAATAAAGTCTTAATCATAACACTTGCTAAACACACACATATTAGATGATATGAGATACATTACGTAACCTGGCTGATACACATAACTCACACGTTCATTCACACACACACGTGCTTCATAACCTGAACTACTTTCGTAACACCCCATAACTCTGTCACTACATTGAAACAGACTATAACCTAACACTCGCCATACATTCTTACATACATTAGAAAAGACTATACTTAACCACATACTACCTTTATAACGACTTGGGCACCCACACCTCGCATTCCTTAGTTGTCCATCTCGGTAAATAACTACATAGAAAATCACTGGTTATCTCAACGAATTCCATCCCAACATAACTGAACCAAACCCATCAACGCTACACAACCGAATTAACTCTTACTAACTCATACTATCTTTAACTCGGTAACCATCAATACTACATATAAAACACATACCTGAATTCTAGGTTTCAGAGTCTTGGAATACGGCTAGTGTATCTGACATACATCCGTCCACAATGACAGCCTAGCCCGCACTAACTATTTAGACCTCTGATAGACTGAGCTCACACCTAAAACTCTCTGTGTAAAGCGCTTCCCTATGCTTGCACGTGGCCTCGTGCCTCACGACTATTTGTCACAAGATAAACCGCTGACAAAACGGCACCATACAAAACTCTCTGTGTGAACCCGATGTGTGAGCATAGTTTCATCACAGTGTGTGTGTGTGTGTGTGTGTGTGTGCGCGCGTGCAAGGGGATGCAACCTAGTCGATAAGATGCTGCACCAGCCGTCATGAATTCCCTGCTCAAATGCCCTGATTAGCATGATTTTATCCATACTCCCGTCAAGTAAGATTGGCATGAGACTTGGTTTAGGGTTCTTTCTACACCTTCATGTGCACAGAACATATAATCGTTAATTGTTCGTGTTAAAAATATCTCCACTGTTCAAAATATATGCTTAACACATTCTAACCCTGGACCAGAATCCCCACAATTCTGAAGCTGCCCTCTGAAGGACTGTATTTCAGTTCTAGAGACAGATCGAGCATGATAGTTCAAAGGTGGTGCCAGAATAGCTTGGCGCCAAGCTATTCTGGCACCACCCTTGAACTATCATGCTCGATCCACATCTTGCCGTGGTGTGTCGGGGCTAAATGAGGTAAGGTTGAGACGGCTGATATTATACCCACTCGTACTATGCGCAGACAAATGTTTGGCGAAGGTCTGACGTGGGCTGGGTGTATGCTTATGACGGTTTTGGGGCAGCAGAGGCGGTTTGAGATTCTGGACTTCAGCTACCATCTGCTGCAGGTCAACAGGGTGGACATGGGCTCGGTCAAGGAGGACATGATCAAGGGATTTGTAAGCAGTTGTCACTTTTTTCTCTTTTTGTATCGCATTGTTTGTTTGTCAAGGGGGAGACCTGGGTCCTGTGAGGCCCAGTGCCTTGTACAGATGTATACCATTTACGCTTGCTTATGTGGTTGCCTCTAATTGATCTTAACCCATTTAAACCCCCATCGCTGCACTTCCTAGATTTTGGAGGTGTCACCTAACGACTATGTACCAGTTGTAGGAAATGATGGACCATGAAAATTCAAGGGTATTTCCAGATTAGCTTGGCACCTTTAAACTATCATGTTTGATCCGTCTCTTGGACTGTAACATGGTATTGAGAGGACAACTTCCAGTTTCAGATAGGGTTCAGTCGGGTTGTCAGTAGCATGTTTGGTTTGAGGTGTTTCCGGCAGGAATCACCTCGACCAAACATGCTACTGACAGCCCATGGGATAACCCCCTCGTGCATGCAACCACTAGTACTGTATACTGTAGTACAAATGGCTGTATACATGTGCAATGCGGTTAACCCATTCAGCCCTGACGCACTGCAGCCGGAGATGGGTCAACCATGATAATTCAAGGGTAGTGCCAGATTAGCTTGGCGCCTGTCGGCGCCAAGCTAATCTGGCACTACCCTTGAATTATCATGGTCGATCCATCTCCTGCAACAGGTGCATAGTCATCAGATGACGCCTCCCAAATTTGGGAAATACGTGCATCGGGCTGAATGAGTTTAAAATGTCAGCCTTGTTTTGTCCTGCAGAGCCTGAAGAAGATCACAGACCGCGTGCGCAAGTTCCAGATCCTCAACACGCAGATCTTCTGTGTTCTCAACAACTACCTGGCCACCGGAGAGGATGAACCACTCGAGCATATCCGCTGTTTTGCGCCACCAGTCCACCCATCAGTTGTTACACCTATCTAGATGGAGATGCCACTCTCAACAGCTGCCTGGCCACGGGAGAGGACAACCCAGGAGGCAGAGGCCTTCAGGCCCACGACAGCCGCAGTGATTTGCTGGGTTTCTTTTCTTGCTCCATCGGTTCTTGCACAGTCAGCCAGAATGCAGCAGACGTAGGAGCTGCACTGGTCCATCCCTCAGAAGGTCACAACTATTCAAATAGACACTCCGCTCCTAACAACTTCCCAAGAGCGAAAATTATTTAAACATATTTGGTACCGGTCTCAGGCCACTTTACAAATTTCAAATACAAGCGATCAAAAATTCTCTGTAACTTCAGTAGCTGACTGCCCCTTCGTTTGTCTTGTACTGTGTTTGTCTTAAATGGCGTAAATCCGTGTCTGTTTCGTGAGTGTGTGTGTTGGGTTTCAGGCGCGGCGCTTTGAGTCGATTTCCCCAAAATTGAGAAAAAGCGCCTATATAATAACGGTATTATTATTATTATTATTATTATATTCACAGCTTCTCTTTATCCATTCGCCCATTCGTTGTTCTGTCTGTCTAACCCATTGACTGTCTATAGTACTTTTTGTTGTGTTGATTCCTAGAGGAGCCATTGCAGCAAAAAGCACTACCTGCAGCCAGAGGGTAGAATCAGTCAAAATCCAGACCACAAAGATGACTGCCAAGCATGGAAAGTGTATGGATATATAAAAATAAAAAATATTTTTAAAAAAAGGAAGAAAAGAAGCCAGCAACAAGCTTTGAAAAAATACGGATGGAAACAGTTGATACAACCAAGAATGAAAGGAATATGCTTTGGGAGAGTAAACTTTGGTTATGCCTCAGACATTTAAGTGTTTGGCTGTTAGTACCAGTTTTGGTGATTCCTGCAGGTTTCGCCTTGACCAAAACCGCTGCTGACAGCCAAAGGGTTAATGGCAGGCAGCTCATGCTACAGAGGACTAGATTCTGTAGCAACGGTTACCGGTTTGAATGCTGGTGGATGCAGATAAATTTTTTCTGTAGTTTGGTGCCTATATTTTTTTTTTTTTTTTTTTTTTGTTTGTTGTTTATGGTTGCAAGGCAAGAGAGGTTTGGTATCTCAAACACTTTTTGACGCATTTCCTCAAATTGCTCACTATTTTCTTCTGATTGTGTGTAATCTCATTTTTTTACTTCTATATAATACATTGTAATAGCTTAAAGCCCATTGTAGTAGGCGATTATGAAATGCGTTAACCCATTCAGCCCTGACGCACTACAGCCGGAGATGGGTCAACCATGATAATTCAAGGGTAGTGCCAGATTAGCTTGGCGCCAACAGGCGCCAAGCTAATCTGGCACTACCCTTGAATTATCATGGTCGACACATCTCCTGCAACAGATGCATCGTTGTTGGATGACGCCTCCCAAATTTGGGAAATACGTGCGCTGGGCTGAATGAGTTAATCGCCTGTTACAGTGTATATTGCGGGCTTTACACTGGACATTTATTTGCTCAGTATGTGTTTAACCCTTTGGCTGCCGATAACATTTCTGGTCCTGGTGATTCCTGCAGGAAACACTTCGGCAGAAAGTGCTCCTGACAGGCAACGGGTTAACAAGTGCAGCACATTCCAGCTTTGAATTATGATTTGCTCATTGCATAAAGTATCTGAGTATTATGGCATGTTAATTGTTATGTGCTGAAAATATTAAATGTATCCATGATCAGTGTGCAGGTCACTAGTTATTACTTTGGAGTGCAGTGTACAACACTTCGAATCACTATGGCATTAACTTGTTTGCGTCTGGAAATGACATTCTTATAACGTTCATATATAAAGGCTATCAGTACTTTTCATGGGAATGCTCCCCTGACGGACACCACGGGCACACTTCAGTATGTTGCAAACACTTTGCATCGTTTGAATAGAGGTGTGTTTGCGGCATAATCCACAAGTGGGTCTGTCAGGGCAGTATTCCTACAAACCGTAGGGGTATGTACAAAAGTACCAGGTGTGTGAGATGGATCAGCCATGATAGTTCAAATGTAGTAATTAGTTACTACCCTTGCGCTGTCTTAGTTGATCCATCTCCCTATTGTGGTATCTTCAGAATGAATATGTAATTGTAAATTTGCAAGCAGTTGTTGGCTATTTACTGTATAATCTGTTGAATTTTCACATAGTAAATACTGAGTGTACAATTGGATGTAGTACCCGATACCTCTTGTAGAAAGTCAGTAGATTTATCACAGGTTACAGGAGATTTATTAACTCATTCAGCCCGATGGCCGTATTTCCCAAATTTTGGAGGCGTCATCTAATGACTATGCACCAGTTGCAGGAGATGGATCGACCATGATAATTCAAGGGCAGTGCCAGGTTAGCACTGCTGACGGGCGCCAAGCTACCCTTGAATTATCATGGTCGACCCATCTCCTGCTTTAGTGCGTCAGGGCTGAATGGGTTAACCCATTTAACCCAACGGCCGCATTTCCAACATTTTGGAGATGTCCTGTGTACTTTGATAATTCAAGGGCTTAGTTTGGTGGTTGTCCTGATGCTGCCTGAATTATCATGGTCGATCCATCTCCTGCTGTATTGTGTCGGGGCTAAATGGATCAACTCTCTTGCGATGTGCCGCAACTGGAGTCGCGGCATAAAGCCGCAAATCCGGATGCGACACATCTGGACAAGTGTTAACCATGACAACTGAATGATGCTGCCCAACTTGCTAAGCTCTGATGGCAGCAAGCTACTTGGATAGTACCCTGGAATTATCAGTCTTTTGCAGATGGTAGGGGGTTAAGGAGCTAAGAATTAACCCCTTTCCTGCCACTGTACGTATGTTTGGTTTCTAAAATTTGTGTACACTTAACGCCACAACTGTCCAAAGAACACGGACACAAAGTGGTCTTAGCAAGCAGCATAGATCCTCATAAGCCCACGCAGTCGCGGGGCCTCATGAGGATCTATGCCTCTTGCAGTTGGATTGTGTTTTCTTGGCAGTGAAGGGGTTAAACTGTACATCTGTTTTGTTTGTTTGTTCACCCTATTGGTCACACATCAGTGTGTGCCGTGCATTGGCAACATACAGTCATTGCCTGTAGTAAGTCATTCCCAGTCCATCTACCTTGTACACATTTGAAGAATGATGGGTGCTGGTACAGCACGAGGAGAAGAAGAAAATCAGGGTGGATAGAAAATGTGCCGCAGACCTGGAGATAGGAAATCCAGATCAAAAAGGTGTCTGGTGAGGCTGTAAAATACAAAGAAAAACCCAACGAGGAAAGGAACATTCTTAGAAAGGACAATAACAATTTATTATATTCACCTCGGAATTTAGGGCTTTTGTCCTTTTTTTAAAATGCACATGTCCAAGTTGAAAAGGGTTAACAATTGTGACACAATTTATAACATGTTTGGGTAAAAGAGGAGAATGTTATAAATTGTGTTGCAGTTATCCCCTCAAAGAATATTTTTTATCTTTCTCGGGATTGTCTGGAGATGTCTCTTGCTTTTTAGTCCATAGCACATTTTCTATATCCACCTTGATTTTTTCCTCTGCCTTGTAAATTATTGTTGGTCAAAGTGCCTTCAGATCTAATGTTTTGCCCTCATTGACTTATTGCTTATGGCAACTGAATTGTGATTGTTTGTGTTTTGAGATAACTGCCTTGTGCATGCAGCCACCAAAACTGTTCCCAGGTTTGTGGCTGTGTGCTACAAGGGGGTTCACTGGAGATACCTGAGATATATGTGTTTTTGGTAAGTTTTTTCATCCAGTTTTTCTTGCATTAGCGGCATTTTGTTGGTGCTTTGTTCAGAATGGATTCTTAACAGTTGCAGCTTTCAGCCTTTTTGTTTTTTAATCAAAGTTTTTAGAAATAGACTGTATTTGGTTTTTACTTTAGCACGATCATTGAGTCAGACATGATTACATGTATAATTCTTCTATGTTTCAGCATTCATTACTCTTTTACGGCGCACATATTTCTCAAATTTTGGAGGCATCGTCTAACGACTATGCACTTGTTGCAGGAGATGGATCGACCATGATAATTCAAGGGCAATGCTAAATTAGCTTGACACCGACAGGCGCCAAGCTAATCTGGCAGTGCCCTTGAATTATCATGGTCGACCCATCTCCTGCAGTGGTGTGTCAGGGCTGAATGGGTTAATCTTTTGTTGCCTTTTAAAAAAAATGTCACTGCATGCTTCTTCTCTTCTATTTTCTTTTTTATTGATGTCTGGCACTCAGTTTCCTTTTTAGATGTTTGCACATGTATATCAAAATAAGTGAGATGAACACATGTAATTGTATTGCCCACAACAGTTAGTATTATCCCTTTGAACCTTTGGCTGTAGGTAACGCATTGTTAACTCATAAAATAACGTCAGGGTTACTTTTGTTAGAGTATTTGTATTACTGCCTAGATACAGTTGTGTTAACTCATTACATCCGGAGGAAGAAATTATCATTTTGTTTTCTCAAAACACATTACCGATGGTATTACACTTAGGAAATGGCTCTTAGCTGGCCTAATTTTAGCCAAATTTTGGTTGTGTCCGTATAAGGGGGTGTTGGCAGGAGTGGGGCGCCATAGACCATGCCAAACCCGAATAGCCTCCCCTTACTCACATCCGGTACAAGATTACCCAGCATACCCCAGTTTTAGTTCTTAGCTGGCAGAAGTAGGTTGTGTCTGTTCGAGCTCCGCTTTGGTTCTTGGCCGGTCGTTTCGACCTTGACTGTTCGTTCGTTGGGACTTGAACTGTGGAGTGGTGGCGTGACTGGGAGTAGTAGTGCTCACGCTGTGCCGCCTCGTCGACCTGTGTGTTCTACGGGCCTACGGCTTGTACCATGGAGACTGTGACTGGCGGCTTCTGGACGCTGCTTCGGCCTGCGCTCCGAACCGGTCGGGCTGTGGGGCGTGCTGTTACGATATGGTGATACGTGGGTTTGCTCCTTTTTTCCGCCATGGCCAGGTAATATCTCGGTGAATGCCCTCGACCGGCGCCCTTGGGTGGGAAGGAGCGCCGAGCGTCGGCACGCGCTGTACACTCGTTTGATTCGACTTCATATTCAATTATGTCCGATTCGCCAGCGCGCGCGCGTTGTTATTGCGTGACCTTAGAGGCCACGCTCGCTCTTTCATCTTGTACCCTCTTGTTGCAGTAACTAGGTTCGGATCTGCACGATGTGTGGCGACTTTCAGGGCCCCTCGGACGAGCATGCGGAGGGCCTTCCCTGAGCAGGAGGCGAGTCGACCCGCACTGGTGAGGTGTCCGCCTCATGACTGGAAGAGAGATGGTTAACGCTGGGGGGCTTACCTCCGTTGCGTCCTACTCTATCAGAGGTCGGCCGACAGTGATGTCCAAGCTAACAAGGAGGGACCCACGTCAGGAACAGGGACTTCGTTGTCCCGCACAGAGATAGGGACTTCGTTGTCCCGCAGAGAACGTTCGACGTCTCAAGTCAGAAACAGGGACTTCGTTGTCCCGCACAGAGATAGGGACTTCGTTGTCCCGCAGAGAACGTACGACGCCTCAAGTCAGAAACAGGGACTTCGTTGACCCGCACAGAGATAGGGACTTCGTTGTCCCGCAGAGAGCGTACGACGCCTCAAGGCAGGAACAGGGACTTCGTGGTCACGCACAGAGATAGGGGCTTCGTTGTCCCGCAAAGAGCGTACGACGCCTCAGGTCAGGAACAGGGGCTTCGTTGTCCCGCACAGAGATAGGGACTTCGTTGTCCCGCAGAGAGCGTACGACGCCTATCCGAGATCGCCGGGCATTGATGTCCGAGTTTACAAGGTGCGACCCAAGTCAGCAGCAGGGACTTCGTTGTCCCGCAGAGAGCGTACGACGCCTATCAGAGACCGCCGGGCATTGATGTCCGAGATGAACAAGGTGGGTCCCAAGTCAGAGGCAGGGACTTCGTTGTCCCGCAGAGAGCGTACGTTGCCTATCAGAGATCGCCGGACACTGATATCAGAGTGTAACAAGGCGAAACCCAAGTCCGAAGCAGGGACTTCGTGGTCCCACAGAGAGCGTACCACGCCTATCAGATCGCCGGGCAGTGACACCTGGCAGGGACAAGCTGGGACCCAAGTCAGAGCAGTGGCTTTGTTTCCCCACAGAGAGCGTACCACGCCTATCAGATACCGGGCGGAGACGCCTGACAGCCACAAGGTCGGACCCAGGGCACAAGCAGTGGCCTTGCTGTCCCACAGAGGGCGTGCGACGCCTATCGGAGATCGTGGCCACGGAAGCAGTGGCTTGGTTGCCACTTCCCTCATACGAAAGTAATAAGTCGTGGCGGATTCTCTGTTTGTCTATTGACAAGGGGTATTTACCTAAATATTACTAAATTGCGTTGCTACCTTAGTGGCTTGGTTGCCCAGACCTGTTTACCATACACATTCGGCGTATTGTAGTACACTATTTTGCTTGGGGTACACATACATGTGCACGTTATACACAAATACACATCTTGGAGAAACTGACAACTCACTGGCTTGTGAATAATACACATGTGAGTCCAAAGTACACTTTTAGTCAGTTGAAAGTACACTGACTGCACCCAGGGGGTAACCAGGTCGGCAAGTTGTCACTCAGAGAGCGGTCGGCGTCTTTCAGAGCTCGCCTGTCAGAGACGCCCAAGAGTAACAAAGGGGACCCCAATCAGAAGCAGTGCCTTGCTGTCCCACAGAGAGAGTATGTCGTCTGTCAGAGATCGCCGGACAGAGACGCCCAAGTGTTTTAAGGTGGGACCCAAGGTGGTCCCGGACCTGTAAAGCACAAAATACCTTGTTCTGGGCTCTGGGCAGCAGGAGAGGTAGCTGACAACCTCTACTTGCATGGCTAAACCAATGATTCTTCCACCGGCCCGGGACCCGGCCTCAAGGGTGACCCGCTCCACTGTCCTTCCGCAGGCCAGAGTGGACAAACAGCAGGTGGACAGAGCATCAAGGTGGGGCCCATGTCAACGGCAGTGACCTAGGCGCCCCGGCCCAGTAAGCTTGTAGTCACTGACTGCGGAGGGCTGGCGTCGGCTACCGTACCTACGATGCTTCCAGTCCTGGGCCAGACGACAAGTCATAAACGGACATGCAGAAGCGACTGCTCGGCTTCTCAGGCGCTGGACAGTGTCTAGTGTCTGTGAGGGCATGTGGGCGCGGTAGCAAACACTTATGAGTATGTACGTTTATCGTGGTGCGCGACACAGGGGTTAAAAGGTTGCTTTCCCAGCGGCTCAGCGGTTCGCCAGGCCGCTGGGGTGCGACACCTCTTATCCTTCCAAGGTTAGGTTCCTGGAACCTCTAATCCGATTTCTTGCTTTGGGCAATAGAGATGAGAAAACAGAGGGGTATTCTGTCTCCCATATTTTAATCTAATTCAATAACTTGATTATCCCTTAAGGGCTATTACAATCGAAGTGTGCTCATGCATTAAGCATTGATTAATTTAATTTTTCTTATTATTCGGTTGGGCGCCCTCGCCCGGGCTGCTCACCAGTTTTTTATGGCTTGTGGCGACCGCAAGGGCTACAGGACCACTGCACTTCGCTCTGCAGGATCCCGGCTCGGTGATGTTGGGCCACGCCTCGCGCCGACCATGCAGACGAGAGCCGCTCTAGATGCAGTGCAGAAGAGACGACCTCACGATGGGATCCGGGTTCCGGCGTTCGCTCATGATCTTCAGTTCCCCTTCGGAAGCAGGGACTCGCCTCACAGAAGCCAGGGGTACGAGAGGAACAGGAGACGCCGTCCCAGTTCCATGGCTCGCTACGCAAGGGAAAGACGGGCTCTCCGAGTTTTCGCCACCGTTCGGGGGAGCGGCCCCCTGAGACTACGTTGTTCCTTCCAAGTGCGGGGTCCGCCTTCGTTGGATCGCCGCCGGCCGGAGTTCCCCGGACTTCGGAGGGGTTGGACATCCCTTCGCCGGCGGGCGGAACATACGGTTCCCGCTGGACGCCAGAGGACGTCATTCGCCGTGGCTGGACGAGGTTAGCTTCTCTACGTCGCTACGCTCGCAGTTCCGAGAGGTCTTGCGTTCGCCGTCTACTGCGAAGATTTACAGGAGAGTCTACTCGGGCCGGGGACTACGCAGGTCCCCTCATCGCGTCCAAGCATTTAAGTCCCTGCCCCTTCTGGTCGGCTTCGGTCTCCGCTTCAGGGCGCCGGGGGAGGCGCTGGTGGCTTCAGCTGGATCCTACTTCTTCCGCTGCCAACGGTTGCTGCGTCCGTCCTGGTCGATTACGCGCGGCTGAGTGGAGAGTCGGCCACGCAGGGCACCGCGCAGTGGAGAACTTCTTGGCCCCCTGGGCAGACCGACAAGGAGGCTTTCAAGGCCTGTCACTCAGCTGATTCACGCTGCGGGCGCCGCCGGATGTAGCAGCCTTCTTAAAACACTGTGGACCGTCAGACAGGATTGGCAGGGACCACTCTTCCGCGGAGGCGCGGTTCGTCCGATGCACCGGATTGGGCGACTTACATCCGAGAGACGGAGGCGGCGACGGGACGCCAACGGCACACTCCTGTGAACGTCAGGGACAGCATACTCCAGGCGCGCGAGGGATAGAGGTCAGCGCGGGTGGAGGACTGGTCCGACAGACTTCACTGCGGACGCCGTCTTCATCGGGGGTATGCACACAGTTCAGATTAGCTCCGCCTGAGATGACTGGCGGCTAGTCGCTTCATTTCCCCGACGGGGTGCTACTCTTCGCTTGGGCCTGGCCGTAGTCAGCGGTGACCAGGCACGCTTGTCGCCTCCTTAGACGACAGCTTCGGGACCTAGCGGAAGCGTTCGCTTCCCTGGGTGGCGGCGACTTGGAGTTCCGGCAGGCTGCAGCGCCGGACCGGAGCGGATGGACTTACCCTCGGTAGTGCCTTCAGGAAGTTACCCATTCGGCGCTGTGGATCCTGCGGCCGGGGGCGCAAGTACAGGGAGTTAGACGGGACAACTTGGCAGGAATTAGTTCCTGAGAGGTCGTTGCGCTCGGGCCTGTGGCAGTAGGGTCGACGCAGCTCTTACACTAGACGGTAGATTGGAGCACGATCTTCGTCCTTCGACTCGACACAAGTGCCTCGTCATCTCGGCAGATACCAGACAAAGACCTGAGAGCAGCGGTGCGTCTCCAGGACCTGGGACAACTCGAGTTTCGAAGTCGTAACCAGTTGGCAAGCCGGGCGGTAGGCTGGGATCATGCCCACTTCGCCGTCGACTAGAGGGCCGACGCTACGGGACAGGTACTACGTGTTTCTTCGCCGGGATTCCGTCGAGGATGGAGTGCGTGGTCGTCCTGTTCGAGTGGGACTCCCAGTAGACGGGAGCAGGGCAGTGTAGGAGGGACTCTCAGTCCCTTCTTCAGCTCTCTTAGGACGGATGACTTACTAGGGGATCACTGTTCAACCTGACACCTCCTCTGCTTGGAGAAGGAGGGCGTAATTGGGAGAGGCTAGTGCGCTGGAGGCCTGCCGCGCGGGGAGGCGTCGCTGTGGCCAGATCTTCCAGCTCCACTGCTCGCCATCGAGATTGAATGCCGAATTATACGCTTGGTTGTCCGCCATTCCTTGTGTTGCAGGTTGGGGGATGTAGGTGCGCACCCGGAGATTGGGCGGCAAGCCCTCTTCCACAGAGGCTTCCTACGGCGGCCATGGGTGCTACCGAGACAACCCGCAGACCCTCAACCAGTCGAGTTGCGAGGGTAGATGACGAGCGCTGTGTGACGGGAATGACAACCTTCTTCCTTCCGAACTGGACGAAGCCCCAGCTGGCAGGGTGCTTCCTCGGGGTTTTTCATCTCCTAAGGACGGCCCCCTTTCACCGTTCAGGACTATCTCACCATGATCGCCGACTCCTACAGGCGATTTCGCTCATCCGACCCGGGTAGCTGCAAAACCTCACTTTCAGAGGCTCCCTTCGCTTGGAATGCCCCGCTGTGCTGCGCAGGGACCAAGTTCTACCTTGGGGGCTTACGGGATCTCAACCTCGTCTGTTGGAACCCGGCACATGACGCGCCTGACGGATGTTTCAAGGAGGAGAGCTTCAGGGCAGTCCTTGACTCAACCTCCAGGCTCAGTACTATGCACGCTGTCCACGCACCCGGGTGGCTGGCAGTGCCAGTCGACCGGTTCATGCTACAGCTACCTGACACATCTGCCTGGACGAGACGCGGCCTACATGACGGCGACAGTTGTTTCGCCCGGCGCGTGTTGGGTGCCACCCGGGAGAACAGACTTCAAAACCCGGTGACAGCCTTACCTCTTCCAGGGTCAGTATCCGTACGCGCTGTCGTCACACACACACACAGATGGCTGGCTGTTACGGACGGAAGGCGCCGTGCAACTACTACGGTACCAGCCTTCAGGGTCAAGTCGTGGTCGCCTTGGCTGCCCTACAGTCTATGTCTGTCTGCCCGTACGAGTGTCAGATTCCACTCAGTAGCCCAGACAATAGGAACCGGTGAGAGTCTTCCGTGTGTACCTGCGCCGGACCAAGCTGGCGCAGGGGGACGCACACACCTGTTTTCTCCCTCTGTCCACAGGTAGACGTGGTATCTCAGCCCAGACCTGCTCCTCCTGGTTCCGGGGAGTTATCCGCCCGGCCTTCCAGGACGTTGACCTGTTGATGCCACATGTTGCACATCGCGGCGCACGTGGTCAGAGCCATGGCCGCAAGTTCCGCTGCGACAGCACCGGTGCAGTCAAAGTCTTGTGGCGGCTATGAGATGGCGAGCGGAGTCCACTTTCGCCCGCTGCTACCTGAGGGACCTCTCCTCCCAGCGACAGATCCTCTCGCTGGTGGGAGACACCGCAGCAGCGCAACACTCCCTCCCGGCGCCCTAGGCGCCGCAGGTATCTTAGCTAAAATTATCGGGAGTGTGCTGCAGGAGGGCGAGTTTGTGGGCAATGTGGTTGGCAGTAGGGGCGCTATAGCGGCACCCACCTCCTCTTTGTGATTCTTCCTAAGTGTAATACCATCGGTAATGTGTTTTGAGAAAACAAATGAATTTTTCAATTAAAATGCATTTTTTTGAAAAATACTTACCGATGGTATTACTCGAAGGTCCCTCCCTCCGGCCCCGCTTGCCGCAGTTCGCTAAGAACTAAACTGGGGTATGCTGGGTAATCTTGTACCGGATGTGAGTAAGGGGAGGCTATTCGGGTTTGGCATGGTCTATGGCGCCCCACTCCTGCCAACACCCCCTTATACGGACACAACCAAAATTTGGCTAAAATTAGGCCAGCTAAGAGCCATTTCCTAAGTGTAATACCATCGGTAAGTATTTTTCAAAAAAATGCATTTTAATTGAAAAATTCATTTTTCAAGATTTCCTTAGAGACATCACAGTTCCAGGTCAACCATTATAGTTCAAGGGTGGTGTCAGAATATCTTGGCGCCTATAGGCACCAAGCTACTTTGACACCACCCTTGAACTACCATGGTCGATCCACATTCTGTCATAGCATGTCATGGCTTTATTTACCCTGTGTTTTTAACCCATTCACACCAAATAATGACTACACCAGCTGTGGTTGGCAGCTATATAGACCTTGTCACAGCTGTGGGGAGATGGATGGATGGATCACCAGTGATAGTTTAGCGGTAGTGCCAAATTAGTGTGGTGCTCAGGCTCCAATCTGATCTGGAACTACCTTTTGAACTATTGTCAGTCTTTCTTCCTCTGTGCTGCCTCGACGGTGAATGTGTTCCAGTCAGATTGTGTCAGGGTTACGTCTTTTAAAAAAAGAAGTATTCATTTTACTGCATGGATACAATATTATTGCAGCAGAATCTGTTATAGGGGCCCACCCTTATGAGAGATCACCTGTCATTAAAGACCATTTAGGTGCATCTAAATGATAGTCTTTAACCCTTATCATTTGGAATACACAGGTGTGTGAAATAAGTTTGACTAAAATAGTTCAAGGGTAGTGCCAGAATAGCTTGGCGCCTTTAGACGCCAAGCTATTCTGGCACTACCCTTGAACTAACGCCATTGGTCTATATCCTTATCTGTAAGTACTATAATGTAGCTTGTGTATGGCAGTGTACAAATTTGAAGCTTTTAGCCTCAGTATGATATGGGCTAATGACAGGATTTCTCGTCGGTGACCAACTGTCTTTTACGACTGCTTTTTTTCTTGCAAAATAAGGTGGTTACTCAAAACAGGTGTCACTGTACTCCTACCTTGTACATTGTACTTCTACCTTATGTTTTGACATGATTTTTTTTTTAAATGAGCAAAAAACAAACATACATACATTGTGTCCGTGCATAAGAGAGGCATCTGGTGCTTTGCAGTTGTTTGATGATGTGTAGTTTCTGTCCCTGGAGAATGAGGGTAGCTTGTTAGACTTTTCCCCTTTCTGCATACATCCGCTGGTACTGTGAGCTGTTTACGGTACCAGTGGCCCCATGCCCAATGGGGTTAACTCAATCGCGGCCAGCCGCATCCATCCGGATGCGGCTGGCAGCGAATGAGCTAACCCTCTGGCTGTTGATAGTGTGTTTGTCAGGGTGATTTCTGTAGGAATCACCTAGACATAACACCCTACCGACAGTGAAAGGGTTAATGTGATATATCAGAAAGGGTGATAGTACCTTTGTTTTTTTTTTTTTTAATAGTATACCTGTGATACTGGTTAATGGCTGCATTTGTTTAATTGCTGTATGTTTGTATACGCATACAGCAAAACATTTGTTTAATTACTGTATGTTTGTATACGCATACAGCAAAACATTTGTTTAATTACTGTATGTTTGTATACGCATACAGCAAAACATTTGTTTAATTACTGTATGTTTGTATACGCATACAGCAAACTGTTTAACCCTTTGTGTGTCAGTAGCGGTTTTAGTAGCGATGATTCCTGTACTGACATGCAAGGGATTAAAAGAAATGCTGACTAAATGAAGTTGAATTAAAAATACCTTCAGTGCATCAGTTTGCATACAAAATTAAATATATTGAACAAAATTATTTTTAAAAAGTAGTTTTTTTACACAGTTCAAGAGTACAAAGTTTTAAATTGTATGATTATTTTTTTATGATAATAATGGCTCTTATCTGCAAACACTTTTTTATATGATCTTTTGCATTTTTTTAGTTGCTGAGTATTTTCAAAATATTGTGTGTTCTGGTTTGCATTATTTACTTTTCACACTGCTGTAGAATTATTTTATGATGTGAAACATTTTTTTAAGACATTTTCATTGAGTACTGAAATAGAAACATTCCAGACTGTTATTGGATTCTTTTCCTTTTAGTTTTCAGATAACTTTTCTAACAATCAACTAGATCTAGATGTTGCTCCATTCCTTATGCCATACCTTCATTTACACCTTACTTCCACATTCATATCATATCACTAATTAATTGTTCTTAACATTTTACAAGTTATGTTTTATACAGAGGTGCTATATGATACAAGTACCATTTTCATTATTCCCTGGAGCATCTTATTCGCTGACCCATTTGTAATGAATACATAATATATACAAAGCACTAGCATATTTGTGTAATGTTTCAGTAAAATTCAGTCACAGTTTCTTCAGGTCTTTTTCTTGACATGTGTGTGTTTGTGCCAGTCAGCATGTATGTCAGTCAGTGGCATAGAAAGCAGGGGGGGGGGGGGGGGTGATCCCCTGCCCCCCTACCTCCCCTGCCCCCCTCCCCTCCCCCTCCCCCCCAATATTTTCGGAGAAAACAAATGGACAAAAGAATTTTGGGAGAAAAAAATGTCATCAGATTTATATTTTTATTATTATTTAACTTGAGGAAAGATATCTTCATATGCTACTGGCCACTGAGCGTGTGTGTGTACATGTGTGAACTTGATCTGAGTACATCTACTTTAAACTAGCCGATCAGAAATACATGTTCATCCTTGCCGTCAGCACCTGTGCATCATTTCATCATGTAAAACTACGTATTCTTCAGCAGAAGGTGGGAAATGAGTGGCACAGGAATAATGTACAAATTAAAGCATTAAAGAGCAACAGCTCCAACCTTCTGTGGTTTGCAAAATAAAATAAGATTGCCTCGTTCTGCCTTTATGATCTGGCACTGCTGATGACCACTATTTTAACCCTTGTCATTCGGAATACACCAGTGTGTTAAATAAGTTTGACTAAAATAGTTCAAGAGTAGTGCCACCCTTGAACTAAAGCCATTGGTTTATATCCTTATCTGTAATTACTATAATGTAGTTTGCATATGGCAGCATACAAATTTGAAGCTTTTAGCCTCAGTATGATACGGGTTAAATGGAAGTTATTTCACTGATAATAATCTTCAGTCAAATGGAACACAGCCGTTGTGGTTGGTGCCATGATCAGAATTTCTATATATGGGTGTAAATCTGCAGCCAGCTCCAACGCCCCATGAAACACCATCCCTGATAACATAGTTTTAACCCTTTACATCCTGATAACGCTCTCACAAAATACATCTGACCATAATAGTTTAAGGGTGGTGCCAGAACAGCTTGGCACCCAGGGGTGCCAAGCTGTTCTGGCACTACCCTTGAACTGTCATGGTCAGTCTATCGCCAGAACTAAAATATAGCTTTCATAGGACAACTCACTAATCTCAACCTCTGGATGTGATGGGTTAATCTTTTAACCTGGCCGTGCTACAATCATCGTGCCGTGATATCATGGATGCAGAGTTACACGTTCCAACAGGAGCCCAACTCTACAGTGGGAGAAAAAGAAAAAGCATTCACAGTTACTGTATTCTGTATTTGTCATTTTATTTAAATGGTTTTGAAAATATAAGTATACTCCATGTCAACTGTTTGTTTTTGCAAACTAAGTGACTGATCAGTCTGATTTTAAATGAGGGACATTGTCATTCTATCATCATTCTAAACTGTTCCATCGCCTGTGGCACTATTAAAGATTAAAATATATATAAAATATATATATTAATGTAAGAGTGCGCACCAGCAAAAAGCAGACTACTGTAATAAGTTAATACACATGTATACCACTGAGCAGTCGAGGGTACTTGCATCAGGTCAAATGATCGGCAGACACACAAACTCTCTCCCTCTCTCTCTCTCTTTTTGTCAGTCTGTCTCTCTCTCTCTCAAACACACATACACACACTGCCTGTCAAGTCTTGGTCTGTCTCTCTGTAACACACACACACACTGACTACAAACAATGCATACACACTCTGAACGTGCACACAAATGGAGGTATACGCACGCACACAAACACAAAACGCACACACATACCAGGCCAGCCCACCCCCCCCCCCACCCCCCCACCCCCCTCCCTACCGGCAGACTGCACACCAGAAACGCACACACGACATGACATCATTTATCATTTTTGGGGTAGCATTTACGTATCATTTGGGTAATAAGACAGACCGATGGTCAAGAGACGAAGCCTTTTTCGTGACAGTTTGAATAATAATCTTTAAGGTATGAATGTACAGTTGAGAGAGAGGCCACAGAAAACTTTGCTTGTCTTTGAAAGTATGTACGCGAGGTCAGAAAGTTATGCATACTCATGTGAGGTTAGGTAAGTGGCACGAGAGCAGTTTGCTGAGGGTGGTTTTGGGCACAGGTTGAGACGTCATGCATGACAAACAAATATATACTAAGTCACACTTAGTCGCCCACCCTGACCTCATTTCTAGGCCTAATATTTACACTGATGTCACAGTTTAGGCTATGGTAATGCCTGCTTCCTGGGGTTCTCCGTACATCATAGAAAAACTGCAAAACGTCCAGAATGCTGATGCTCGTCTTCTACCCATAGCCCGTAAGACAGACCGAGTATCGCCCATCTTCACTAACACCATTGGTTGCCTGTCCATGCTAGCTAAAATCATCTCACTAATAATTGACATTCACTGCTTTTTGTATACTGTGGACCTG
>BTPG01000004.1:30334139-30479830 GCA_036245525.1 Semisulcospira habei
GCATTCATGACACACTGCACTCGCACGAATAGTGAATTCGTGGGTCAACAGCATAAATGATAATAAAATGGCTGGTGCTGTCTTCTTGGATCTAAGAAAAGCGTTTGATCTTATCGATCATACCATCTTATTGAAAAAGCTTGCCACCTACTTAAACAAAAAGACCCCCCACCCGGGTCTGCCCTGGGGGACTTGGGTGGGGTTTGGTACTTTTTAGTTCCCAGGGTCACCCTGGTCAGCCCCACAGGGTGGGTTTTTCTCTCTATTCTGGGGCATGTGTTTCTGTCTACCCTTTGTCCATTCACCTGTATTTGCCTTTTTAACACTCTCCCTACTGTCTGCACTGCCTGTAGCTCTTGATATTGGATGTGTGTTGCTAAATGGTCTTAGCTTTATTTAGGCCCCATGTGTTAGGTTTATTTAATGTATTTGACCGGCTGGCGACATACATTCAATGTTCTGTTTAGTTTTTTTTTCACAAGCAGTGCAGGCACGTCCTGAGAAAGCCTTGTTGCTGTCGGGACGTTAAGCAATGTACAATCAATTAAACAAAAAGAGCCCCTCAGCTGTTTCGTTTCTGAACTCCTATCTTTCAAAAAGAACACAAACAGTCTACGTCAATGGAAAATGTTCTTCTGAACAATTTGTGGAGTATGGAGTGCCCCAGGGGTCTATTTTAGGCCCACTACTGTTTTGTATTTTTGTTAACGATCTACCGTTTCATGTAATGTGTACTGAGGCTGAGTGTGACATGTTTGCCGACGACTCAACATTACATTCCGCTGGTAAAACTGTGCCTGAAATTGCAAAAAATCTTCAAGAGAGTCTTCATGAAGTCTCTCGGTGGTGTAATGAAAATCGCATGCTGGTAAATCCCACAAAAACAAAAAGCATGCTTATCACAACCCGCCAGAAACATCAGCTCAAACCTCCATCACTCAACCTTTCTTTGGACTCCATCCCAGTTTAGCAGGTCAGTCAACACCGCCTGCTTGGAGTAATAATAGATGATGATCTAAGCTGGCATAACCACCTATATTATATAAGAAAACATTTGTTTAAAAAGTTGTTTCTTATTTCCAAACTTAAACCGATCATTGACCTTAAGACGCGCAAACTATTGTTTAATGCCTACCTTAAACCACACATTGATTATGCCTCAACAATATGGGATGGCTGCAGCGAAAATCACTTCAAGAAAATAAACTCATTATACAAGCGCGCTGCTAAGCTTATCCTCCCTGATCTGTCTTTATCCACTGATGCCAAGCTGCAGGCTATCGGACTTCTCCCCCTGGTTAAGCACCTCGCACTAAACAAATGAGTACTGATGCACAAAATTCTTAACGGGAAAGCTCCACCTTACTTATCTAGGCTTTTTTCGCCAACTGAAAAAAAATACAGCACCTCCAGGAACAGTCTCTCTATAAAAAGGCCCCCATATAGACCTTTTGAAATCTAGCCTGTCTTATTCAGGTGCTCTTTTATGGAATTCCCTTTCTCCCACTATTCAACAAACAACGTCCCTCTCGCTGTTTAAAAGTAAAGTACATGATTACCTTGCTAAGACAACGTTATGCTGATCCTTTCTTCTTCTTTGTTTCTCGACATAATACGCTTCCTGTTTTTAAATTTTTGCTATTTTTTTTCCCCATCTAGCCTCCAAATTGCTTGTTCTGTTTTCTAACTTGTTTTTAATAGTACACAAAATATCATACCTACTTATGTGTTAGATAATTATGTGTGCACGTACGTGTGTATGTGCATTTACAAAAGTGCGCATGTGCACGAGTACATGTATATGCGTGTCTGTGTGCTTGTGTGTATGCGTGTGTGTGACGTTTATTATTAGTTATTTTTTTGGTTTGGTTGGTGTTCCTTTTTTTTTTTTTTTTAAGTAGCTTAGCAAGGACAGATTGTAAGAAAGGCCTGCGCGCCTAATATCTCAATCCTTGGAAAATAAAGTTTCGTTCGTACGTTCATTCGTTCGTTTTCTCTCTCTCTCTCTCTCTCTCTCTCTCTCTCTCTCTCTCTCTCTCTCTCTCTCTCTCTCTCTCTCTCCCACACACACACACTCTCTATAGACAGCCAGCCAGTTAGACTGTCATCAATCCATCCATCCATCCATCCGACCGTCCGTCCGTCCATGCATCCATTTACATGCATTCTCTCTCTCTCTCCAGCCAGCCAGCTAGTTAGACTGTCATCCATCCATCCATCTACAAGCACTCTCTCTCTCTATCCAGCCTATCATCCATCCATCTATCAATTTACATGCATTCTCTCTCTCTCTCTCTAGTTTGTAGCAAGGACAAGAATGAAAAAAGGTTTGCACCCCTTTTATCCTTTATTTTTTATCCTTGGAAAATAAAGTTTCATTTCATTTCATTTCATTGCTCTCTCACTGTCACTCACTTTCCCTGTCTGTGCATCCATCATTGTCCCTCCATCCATCTATCCGTCAGCCCCACCCTACTTTGTCTTTGTTCCTGAACTTCACTGACACACATCATCACAATTCACATGCACGCACGTATGTACACATACACATAGCCCAGTCATAGGAGAGAACTATTTCTTACATCATTTGCCAGATGATGTCGTAAATAATGCAAAATCAAGTTCAGAACTCTGCTAACGTTATGGCTTCCAGAGAGGGATCAAATGTTGCTCATTATATTATCTCTATTTTTGTTGGAAAAGTTGCTTTCATGCAAAACCTCAAGTTCCACGCAGAACATCAAGGGTGGGCAAGTTGGCATTGTTTAGATAGATGGGTGCGATGAACTTTGTAAATTCTGCTTTTTTTGGTTCTCATTGACTCTGTCTGAAGGTGACTTTGGACGCTTCCTTTTTGTTTTCTGTTGTGTATAGTGTGCCTACTGTTGGTGTGGTGATGGTAAACGTAGGGTCGAAGCGTCAAACAGAAGCGCATTGCAAAGAAGAGTGGTGAAATACTGTACTTGCATGTAGATCAGTGGTCTTGTGTATGCGTTACCGTTTGTGGCAACACTTCAGTGATTCTATGATTAATTTGCAATGTGATTTGTCAAATGAGGATAGTTTTACTCGATTTTTGCTACACGGTTAAACATGGCCGAGGAGGAAAATGACCGGAAAAGGGAAAATGAGAGAGACAGGCAGACTTTTAGACAATAAAATAAAAGTAAGCATGAAAAGCTAAGAAATGAAATTAGGTTTTTATGTTAAACCCGGGGGTATAATACATATGCGTTTTTAAAGTCGTTTCTCTTGTTTGTGACAGACGTCACTTGTGGGCAAGTGCAGTCTATGATGGCTACATTTCATGCAGTCCAAGAATACACAGGTGAGTGGAGGCTAGGCTTGTTTCTGTAAAGACTGGCATAGTTGTGTCTTGAAACATTAATAATGTTCACACTCTGAAAAGGAAGAAGCTCCAGCATTACAACAGAAATGTGTCTCTGTCTCTGTCTGTCTGTCTGTCTGTCTGTCTGTCTGTCTGTCTCTCTCTCTCTCTCTCTCTCTCTCTCTCTCTCTCTCTCTCTCTGTATCGTCGTTCAATTAAGTTAATTATTCCTAACCCTACTTCCACGGACGAGAAAATAAAATCCCTTGGCCTGCTTACACTGAAGGAACAACTCAAATTTAACAAATGCGTCCTCATGCACAAAATATTTCATTATCAAGCCCCGGAATATCTGCGCATGATATTTAACTTCAGCCCTCGGCATCAACTACATACGAGGAATGACTTGCTTCACTTACCCCGCCCACGGATAGATCTCTACAAGTCAAGCCTTCTATTTTCTGGTAGCTCTGTCTGGAACTCATTACCATTAAACATTAAATCATTTTCTGATAAAACCCATTTTAAACGCGCATTGCACACTCACTTCCAATCAGCGTGACTTCACAGTTTGCCATATAAGAATAATACTGCTGATAACACGTAAACGTCAAATATTTTTCTCTTTCTCCTTAAATTTGCTACCTGCTCATCTATTGTCTTGTCGGTGTCTCTATAAGCTACTGATGCTGCTGATTCTATGTCACTGTCTTAGATGAGTATAATATTAATGCTGTGCACGCGTTTCGTTCTCTTGCTTTTTGCATCGGAGGCAGTTACAAATTCTCCATTGTCATTTTTTTCCTCCTTTCGATGATTCCCCTATTGTGTTTCCCCCCCCCCCCCCCCCTAGTTTTGCTTCCTCATCTTATTATTATTATTATTATTATTATTTGCATGCTATGTTTCTTTTCCTGTTGTGTTCTCTTTTGTTTACAGGACAGCTTGTAAGACAGGCATTGAGTTGCCTAATGGCTTTATCCTGAATAAAAAAGGATTCATCATCTCTCTCTCACTGTCATATTGAGAAACGTTTAACAGACTTATTGCAAAATGATCTTTTGTAAAGAAGTGCATATCTTGTTTTATTCAGGTTTTTATGTGTGGAATTTAACTTCCGCTTGATCTCAGAGCACGATTATGTTTTCACCAATGTTGTTGATGGAGAAAGACAAATTTTAAAATATAAATAGTTTATCAGAAATAACTTCGGTTGTAACAAATACAAAGAACAAACATTTTCTTATTGTTGTGTCTAACGCTTTTGTCGGTGAAATAACACATATTGCAATAGTGTAGTTGGGACCTCCAAAAAGTGTCCTTACATCTGACTTTTGTTCAACCTGACCATGTTATACGCAAAGTTGCTGTACACATGGTATTGTATTTTTTTCAGGTGCTAATGCTTTCACTACTGATGCCAAGTGAATACAAGACACTGCAGATCGTAACATCTAACTGCACCAGGATAGAGACACACCAGTTCTGCCTACAACATGACGTCTATGTGTTTCACCATGTGTTTCATCCACTTTCGACGTTTACATTTGTACTAACTGATACAGTGCAACCCATTCCTGATTGCTGTTTTACCATTTGGTGAATCCCTCATGAGGGGAAATGAAACTGTGCCACACCAAGGACATATGAACAGCTCTTCTTCTATTCAAAGATAGAATCTATGAAGTCAGATTTTATAAAAAGGTTCTGCAACAATAACAAATGCCCGGACCCACCTGTCTCTGGCTTGGTCCCCCTCATTCAAATGTGCTGCTTTACTGTTCTACACCACAAGATCCCAAAATGGATCATCTTTAATAAGTTGGCTATAAAATACCTTACAGAATTTTAATTTCTTCACCATAATGGTTGAAACTGTAAACTGAAGCTGTCTTGTTGCATTCTTGTACTTTTTCAAAAGTTAATCGTATGGTGCAGGAACATTAAAGCAGCACGTTCCAAACAATTCACAGCAGTACATTTTACTGAACTACTGACTAAAACTGAGGTCAGAGCCAAAGCTATGCGGGTCTAAGCTTCTTTTTTTACTTTTTGAATTTTTTTTTTAGAACCATGATAACTCAGTGAGTGTGAAAGACATGAAGAAAAAAAGAATATATATATTTACTGTTATAAATGATCAAGAATAATTAAACACAATTGGTCATGTTAACAAAGAAGTACCCAACGAGAAGAACACGTTAGAAAACGTACAACAATTTATATATTCGGGTAATACCTTGTCAAATAGACAACAAACAGACATTAGCGCTACTTATCTCGATGCAGAGGATGTGGCAACTGAAGTGAGTAAAAAGAAAAGAAAAGAAGGAAGGAGAACAAAAGTAAAATGACGTCAAGAAAAAATGTAGAGAAGACTCCGAGAGAGACTAAACACGAGAGACAAGAGTGTGTGTTAACAGTTAACAGTTTTATATTTGGTTTGTTTGCATTTGTTACATTTTTCTTCAGATTGTTCTTTTCATGACAGTATCTGTCAAGCTTTTGATAGACTAAGTAGACATTTTGTCCAAGGAGTCATTTGTAATGCATTGTACAGTGTGCCTCTTTGTAGAAGAATGCCTAATGTTTGACTCGGGCTTGACTCTTGTAATAATTTGTATGCATGCAAATATTGTTTGAGGAACAACGAAGGGTGGGAAAAGGGTGGGGTCACAATGAAGCCCAAATGCGACCATCCAGCGACGGTCCCCGTGAGCCCTTACCGCGACTCTCCGGTGACCGTCACAAATAAGCCCTAAACGCGACCATACTGCGCCCATCCCAAATGAAACCTAAATGTGACCATGATGCCACCATTGCATCTCCGCATTCTTTTTGGTCGCTGGAAGGGCTCCTGTGACCCAAAAATCATAGTCGCCGGACCGTCCTGTGCTGGTGCAAAGAAGAGAATATGCAACCAAAACATGAGTCCGAAATGCGTCCTAACAGTTTTGCTTCATGCTACTAGGGAGTCTATTGCAAATTTTAGCTGGCTTCAAACTCAGTGGCTTGGCTACAACTCTCGAGAGATACTGGAGATGACCTACTTAAAAGTTGAAATATATCTTGTTCAGGCCTCAGTGACTGCTGATCAACACTGCTGCTGAAAATATGGCAAGCTATATGCATGAGTCGGATGCCTTACAAGACCAAGCTTTTGAACATTCAACATGGAGAGAGCTTGACGTTTACAGTAATAATTATGTTTCTGCATGGGACTTGATCAGGGTGTATTTTAGCAGGTTTAACCCATTCAACCCCAAAGCCATACAGCAGGAGATGGGTCGACCATGATAATTCAAGGGTAGTGCCAGATTACCTTGACGCCTGTCGGCGTCAAGCTTATCTGGCACTGCCCTTGAATTATCATGGTCGATCCATCTCCTACAACTGGTGCATAGTCATTAGATGATGCCTCCAAAATTTGGGAAATACGGCCGTCGGGCTGAATGAGTTAAGTACATGGATGTCATTTTCCATTGTTGTCAGGATGACTGGAAATTTAAAATAAGATAGATCAGAGGTTGGTGATCATGTTTTCCTTTGAGTTTCCTTGTAATCGCCTGCATTCAAAAGCTATTTGCTAGTAAGCAAGGGGCAATCTTTGCACAAAACGGACTATGCAGGTCTATAAAATTGTGTGGGTCTGCAATTTTGGAGCTTACAGCTATTGAGCTGCAAGGTCCAAAAACCGCAGACCAGCACACAGAGAAGACTAATGTCATGATTTAACCTATTTAACCCCGAGTCCCTACAGCTGGAGATGATTGACCATGATAATTCAAGGAGTGCCAGATTAGCTTGGCGCCTTCTGGCGCCAAGCTAATCTGGCACTACCCTTGAATTGTCATGGTCAATCCACCTCCTGCAACTGGTACATAGTCGTTCAGTAACACTTTCAAGCTTTGGGAAAAGCACCCGTGGGGGCTAAAAGGGTTAACTCAGCATGGGTTGCAGTCTGAAAATCAATTGATACCCGGAGAGACTGACTGGACTTTCTGCTTTAGGGGCTTAATTCTCTCCTCCTAATCAGATAACTCATTCGGTGGCAGCAGCGCTGTACGACTTGAATGAATTGACGGCACAACGTCCGACAGTTGACTGTCGTATAAGACGCAGCCTGCTGGCAGCGCTATGCATACACCAACTGCTGTTGCCAATTGCTGTGCATTTGTGCTCTTGCTGCAGGTTAAGTATTCTCCATCTGTCCATTAATTTAAAAAAAATGTTGCTAGGCAAGTTGTCCTGACTTGCAGACGTGTGCACAGCTATCTCAACTCATTATATCCTGAGGTCGATTTTTGTAAAATGTGCTTATTGTCCTATATCACAGATTATGAGAGAGATCAACCGTTTTAATTCAAGGGTGGTGTCAGAATAGCTTGGTGCCACAGGCACCACACTTGAACTATCATAGTCAACTTTATGTCAAGCATTTTTTAAATCAGGATGTGATGATACGGTCTTTTGGTCACTGTGTTTGTTTGTTTATTATTCTTCTTCTTCTTCTTCTTCTTCTTCTTGCATGCCAAACAAAAAGTCCACCGGGATCGATGGTATCGACAACGAAATTCTAAAAATTTCACTACCATATACGGTAGAGGCACTCACTTATATCTTTAACCTCTTATGAAACACAGCACGTTTCCAACAATGTTCAAAGAGGCTAAGGTAATTCCAATCCCTAAATCAAAAGATCTTGAAGATGTCAATAACAACCGTCCTATCTCACTTTTGTCGGCCCTGTCAAAGTGTCTGAAAAACACATACAAAAACACCACGATTTTCTAGAAAAGGGCAATTTAATTAATATTTATCAGTCTGGCTTTAGACCGAAACACTCATGTCATTCAGCACTGACACACATTGTAGACAGCTGGCTGGAATCAATAAATAAAAACCTGATTTCTGGAGCTGTTTTTTTAGACCTAAAAAAGCATTTGATCTTGTCGACCATGACATTCTCTTAATAAAGCTACCAGCATACCATATAAGCGAAACCACCATAGCATTCTTTAGATCATGCCTAAAAGACAGAAAACAAAAGGAATATACCCATAGAAAATATTAAAAACAAGGACAAGTTAACTACGGTGTCCCTCAGGGGTCGATCTTGGGACCTCTTCTAGAATTGACCTCTTTAAAACTACACAACAAACCAAGGGGAATCACTCAGCGCTGGACAGACGAACAGTTAGATCCCCTGCCCCCGCCTATCAGGCACCCATTCGCCAGCCCACAGAGAAATACGCAGGTATAGAACAAGACGATCATCTACATCCCTGAAAGGATGCATCAGGTCTCTTATATAACCCATGTCTTTCTCCGGAACTTAGGAAGTAGGCAGGAGAAACATACATACACAAACACGAAGGTGCATTACTATATGTGGTTGGGTAAATACCCTGAATGCCCACAGTAGATGCACAGAACATTACACAACAATGTAACGATACAAATTTGCCTCAAGTTATACTGAGATACTCACAAACCAGATAGGTGAGGCTAGCGCTGGCAGAATTGTACAACAAACCAAGGGGAATCACTCAGCGCTGGACAGATGAACAGTTAGATCCCCTGCCCCCGCCTATCAGGCACCCATTCGCCAGCCCACAGAGAAATACGCAGGTATAGAACAAGACAATCATCTACATCCCTGAAAGGATGCATCAGGTCTCTTATATAACCCATGTCTTTCTCCGGAACTTAGGAAGTAGGCAGGAGAAACATACATACACAAACACGAAGGTGCATTACTATATGTGGTCGGGTAAATACCCTGAATGCCCACAGTAGATGCACAGAACATTACACAACAATGTAACGATACAAATTTGCCTCGAGTTATACTGAGATACTCACAAACCAGATAGGTGAGGCTAGCGCTGGCAGAATTGTACAACAAACCAAGGGGAATCACTCAGCGCTGGACGCTAGCCTCACCTATCTGGTTTGTGAGTATCTCAGTATAACTCGAGGCAAATTTGTATCGTTACATTGTTGTGTAATGTTCTGTGCATCTACTGTGGGCATTCAGGGTATTTACCCGACCACATATAGTAATGCACCTTCGTGTTTGTGTATGTATGTTTCTCCTGCCTACTTCCTATGTTCCGGAGAAAGACATGGGTTATATAAGAGACCTGATGCATCCTTTCAGGGATGTAGATGATTGTCTTGTTCTATACCTGCGTATTTCTCTGTGGGCTGGCGAATGGGTGCCTGATAGGCGGGGGCAGGGGATCTAAGTCTAACTGTTCGTCTGTCCAGCGCTGAGTGATTCCCCTTGGTTTGTTGTACAATTCTGCCAGCGCTAGCCTCACCTATCTGGTTTGTGAGTATCTCAGTATAACTTGAGGCAAATTTGTATCGTTACATTGTTGTGTAATGTTCTGTGCATCTACTGTGGGCATTCAGGGTATTTACCCGACCACATATAGTAATGCACCTTCGTGTTTGTGTATGTATGTTTCTCCTGCCTACTTCCTAAGTTCCGGAGAAAGACATGGGTTATATAAGAGACCTGATGCATCCTTTCAGGGATGTAGATGATCGTCTTGTTCTATACCTGCTTATTTCTCTGTGGGCTGGCGAATGGGTGCCTGATAGGCGGGGGCAGGGGATCTAACTGTTCGTCTGTCCAGCGCTGAGTGATTCCCCTTGGTTTGTTGTACAATTCTGCCAGCGCTAGCCTCACCTATCTGGTTTGTGAGTATCTCAGTATAACTCGAGGCAAATTTGTATCGTTACATTGTTGTGTAATGTTCTGTGCATCTACTGTGGGCATTCAGGGTATTTACCCGACCACATATAGTAATGCACCTTCGTGTTTGTGTATGTATGTTTCTCCTGCCTACTTCCTAAGTTCCGGAGAAAGACATGGGTTATATAAGAGACCTGATGCATCCTTTCAGGGATGTAGATGATCGTCTTGTTCTATACCTGCGTATTTCTCTGTGGGCTGGCGAATGGGTGCCTGATAGGCGGGGGCAGGGGATCTAACTGTTCGTCTGTCCAGCGCTGAGTGATTCCCCTTGGTTTGTTGTACAATTCTGCCAGCGCTAGCCTCACCTATCTGGTTTGTGAGTATCTTTAAAACTAGTTTATCATTTTCTGGACCATTTGTATGGAACACTATTCCTGCACATTTGAAGACTATAGCCTTGCTTGGAATCTTTAAAATCAAACTTTTCGATCATTTGATGAGCCAAACATAACATCATTGGGCATTTATTTAAACAAACCCTGATGGTTATTACTTTCATGTACCACATGCATTTATGTATAGTGTGTGTGTAGTATAAGATGAATGTTGAGTGTTAATATTATTCTGTGTATATAATTTTTTTTAAAATTATTATTTTCTTTCTATTTTCTTTTAACTTGTTGTTGCCTGAAATAATGTGTGTAAATATAGCATCTTTATTATTATTATTATTTTATTATTTTTAACATACTTTATGTTGTAGATGTTAGCTACAGCAAGTTTGTAAAATGGATGATTTGTTTCTGTCAAAACTTTTTACCGTTGATAAATAATGATTCATCATCTTCTTCAGCGTTCCCCAGTTTCTGCCTCAGATGTCAAGATTAATATCCATCTGAGGCATAATCCATGAGGGTTGTGTGTGAGCTCTTTTCCCTGATGGGTTTCCACGCTATACCAGATGGCATAGTCAGCGACACTCTGACTTCGTTGGTCATTGTTTTCCCATGGTTGGTTTTCTATCAGGGTTTGCTCCCCTAGCCATTGCCTCTCCCGAGACACCCACAAGGCAGTGGGGCTATTTACCCATAGTTGGGAGTTGTGGGCAACTCCTATAAAAATCTTCGTTCGCGAAGTCAAGCCAAGACAAGACAAGGGAGTCTGGTTCACAGGCAACAGGGCATATCCACACACCGGTGGGCCTGCATGCCGCGTGTCTAGGGGCCAGACCTCCTCCGAGTCCCCTGTAGTTCAGCCTGAGTCCATAAGGTGCTCAGTTACCGGGTGTTTCCGCGAGGAGGCACTACATGAGGCTTGTTGTTGGAGAGGCTATGTACTGGTAGAGAGAGACTGACGCATTTTGACCTCCTTTTCGCAATACTGCTAGCCAGCGGTGGAAGCTGAGAGCAAGAAGTGATAAGCGCTACCACTGCGCTCCCACATTAGACACATCACAACAACCATTTTTGTTTTTTTTTATTCATGTATCATTTACTCATTTACTCTTTTTTTTTTTTTTTTTTTTTTTTTTTTTTTGCGTTTTATAAGCATTCATTGTATGTGTGCACTAGTCTTTACTGTCTAAGGGAAACAACTCTTGCAATTACTGCTAGACTATTTCCCCTTCTGGTAACTAGCTTAAGGGTCAGCAGGGGGCACTGCTTATATAATTAGTCAACAATCTAATTAATTAATGAGCAATGTTAATTTTGAACCTTCCTTTTGAGCAAGCCATTTTGTTTGGGTTAAATGAGAGAGACTGCAGTACTGTTACTGTACTAAAGACTTTGGGACTGATTGCTTTGTCTCTACGCCGCTTTTAAGTGGAATAAAGGAAACAAATGCCCCCGCAACTATCGGTTACACTCCTCCATTACAAGCTTCCGAGGCCTGTCTACTTGTCTGTGTACGTACCATTACAAGCTTCCGAGGCCTGTCTACTTATCTTTGTACGTACCATTACAAGCTTCCGAGGCCTGTCTACTTGTCTGTGTACGTACCATTACAGCTTCCGAGGCCTGTCTACTTGTCTGTGTACGTACCATTACAAGCTTCCGAGGCCTGTCTACTTGTCTGTGTACGTACCATTACAAGCTTCCGAGGCCTGTCTACTTGTCTGTGTACGTACCATTACAAGCTTCCGAGGCCTGTCTACTTGTCTGTGTACGTACCATTACAGCTTCCGAGGCCTGTCTACTTGTCTGTGTACGTACCATTACAGCTTCCGAGGCCTGTCTACTTGTCTGTGTACGTACCATTACAAGCTTCCGAGGCCTGTCTACTTGTCTGTGTACGTACCATTACAAGCTTCCGAGGCCTGTCTACTTGTCTGTGTACATACCATTACAAGCTTCCGAGGCCTGTCTACTTGTCTGTGTACATACCATTACAAGCTTCCGAGGCCTGTCTACTTGTCTGTGTACGTACCATTACAAGCTTCCGAGGCCTGTCTACTTGTTGTGTACGTACCATTACAAGCTTCCGAGGCCTGTCTACTTGTCTGTGTACGTACCATTACAAGCTTCCGAGGCCTGTCTACTTGTCTGTGTACGTACCATTACAAGCTTCCGAGGCCTGTCTCCTTGTCTGTGTACGTACCATTACAAGCTTCCGAGGCCTGTCTGCTTGTCTGTGTACGTACCATTACAAGCTTCCGAGGCCTGTCTGCTTGTCTGTGTACGTACCATTACAAGCTTCCGAGGCCTGTCTACTTGTCTGTGTACGTACCATTACAAGCTTCCGAGGCCTGTCTACTTGTCTGTGTACGTACCATTACAAGCTTCCGAGGCCTGTCTACTTGTCTGTGTACGTACCATTACAAGCTTCCGAGGCCTGTCTACTTGTCTGTGTACGTACCATTACAAGCTTCCGAGGCCTGTCTACTTGTCTGTGTACGTACCATTACAAGCTTCCGAGGCCTGTCTACTTGTCTGTGTACGTACCATTACAAGCTTCCGAGGCCTGTCTACTTGTCTGTGTACGTACCATTACAAGCTTCCGAGGCCTGTCTACTTGTCTGTGTACGTACCATTACAAGCTTCCGAGGCCTGTCTACTTGTCTGTGTACGTACCATTACAAGCTTCCGAGGCCTGTCTACTTGTCTGTGTACGTACCATTACAAGCTTCCGAGGCCTGTCTACTTGTCTGTGTACGTACCATTACAAGCTTCCGAGGCCTGTCTACTTGTCTGTGTACGTACCATTACAAGCTTCCGAGGCCTGTCTACTTGTCTGTGTACGTACCATTACAAGCTTCCGAGGCCTGTCTACTTGTCTGTGTACGTACCATTACAAGCTTCCGAGGCCTGTCTACTTGTCTGTGTACGTACCATTACAAGCTTCCGAGGCCTGTCTACTTGTCTGTGTACGTACCATTACAAGCTTCCGAGGCCTGTCTACTTGTCTGTGTACGTACCATTACAAGCTTCCGAGGCCTGTCTACTTGTCTGTGTACGTACCATTACAAGCTTCCGAGGCCTGTCTACTTGTCTGTGTACGTACCATTACAAGCTTCCGAGGCCTGTCTACTTGTCTGTGTACGTACCATTACAAGCTTCCGAGGCCTGTCTACTTGTCTGTGTACGTACCATTACAAGCTTCCGAGGCCTGTCTACTTGTCTGTGTACGTACCATTACAAGCTTCCGAGGCCTGTCTACTTGTCTGTGTACGTACCATTACAAGCTTCCGAGGCCTGTCTACTTGTCTGTGTACGTACCATTACAAGCTTCCGAGGCCTGTCTACTTGTCTGTGTACGTACCATTACAAGCTTCCGAGGCCTGTCTACTTGTCTGTGTACGTACCATTACAAGCTTCCGAGGCCTGTCTACTTGTCTGTGTACGTACCATTACAAGCTTCCGAGGCCTGTCTACTTGTCTGTGTACGTACCATTACAAGCTTCCGAGGCCTGTCTACTTGTCTGTGTACGTACCATTACAAGCTTCCGAGGCCTGTCTACTTGTCTGTGTACGTACCATTACAAGCTTCCGAGGTCTGTCTACTTGTCTGTGTACGTACCATTACAGCTTCCGAGGCCTGTCTACTTGTCTGTGTACGTATCATTACAGCTTCCGAGGCCTGTCTACTTGTCTGTGTACGTACCATTACAGCTTCCGAGGCCTGTCTACTTGTCTGTGTGCGTACCATTACAGCTTCCGAGGCCTGTCTACTTGTCTGTGTACGTACCATTACAAGGTGAAAGGGTTAAACATGCTGTGCTGATGTATTCTTTTGAGAGTTTGATGATACTAGATCAGTTGATTACAGTTTGATTGTTCTATGACTTGTCCAGGTTTAGAGTTTGATGATACTAGATCAGTTGATTACAGTTTGATTGTTCTATGACTTGTCCAGGTTTAGACCCCATGGGTTTATTTTGGAGCCTACATTCAAGCCCTGGCGGTCCACAAAATACTCGCCTGGTGGTGAAAAACGTAGAAGAACCATTGCTTTACAACCTCTCTGTATACAAGGGACACCTCACGCTAAGCGATCTTCACACTGGTGGAGTGAGACATCAACCACTTTCAACCACAACTGTCACACGGATGGTAAAGATGGCTGATGTAAGGAAATTGCCTGTCCGGGAGGGAAATATCCGAGGAATGTTGTTTTTGCCTCCAGGTAAAACATTTGTTGTAATATCATTATAGTTTGCATGTTGTCTTAATTCAGTCCTTTAGACTGATTCAGCTTTTTCAAACTCCTGGAAAGCTTAATTTCAGCCGTTTGATTCAGATAGAACACAATCCTTTAGCCAGCTTGTTCCATCTGCAAGAGGCATAGATTCTCATGCGTCCCTTCATTCGTAAGGGCTCATGAGAATTTATGTCTCTTGCTGGCATGGATCAGCAAACATTATACATGCAGACTAGAGTTAGATACTCATCAATCCATAAGTAGTCGATGAACTGTTTTCAGTTAATTCAATTTTTCAGACTGCCACCCATGAGTTTGTAAGCGAAATCTACTGTATTATTCCATTGGTATGCAAAACGTCAGCTGCAGTTGGCCGATGTAGGCCAGATACCCATTTGCTTACTGGGAAAGGGATATCTGATTTAAAATGTTTTGTGAGGATTCAGCGCAGTATAATAACATAAGTCGTATTATAAGTTAGGCTTTGCTAGTCCTTGTCAGCTCGCGGGTCTGATCAGGGAGTTTTTTTGTGTTTTTTTTTTTAAGTCGAAGGCCTTAACCTGAGACTTTTATCTTCAAAATAAACATCATGATTGAACCCGAGAGGTGACAAGAACCACTGTCAAAGCTTAACTCTTAATATGACTAAATGCACATAGGGGCCCCTTGAAAAAAAAACTGCTAAGTACTTTTAGTACTCAGGGGGCACAACACTCAATGTAACTGATCTGTTTTACTGTCTTAACTTGGCTGTTCTAGTTGGAATTTGGGTCGAAGGTATTGTCTGACTTTCTTACCAAATACAAGTTATTTTTTCTTATGAAATATGAACCCTAAGTAGCACACAATGTGCACAAATAGCCTTTTGCCTCAAATATTATTTATCTGGCTTTTTGTTTTTGTGCCGTTTCAATTATGGTCAGTACACACAGTGTAGAGCCTTCGCTTGGAATTTTCTGTCAATTATATAATCTAACATATCCAATTTTTTAGTTATTTTTCGATGAAATTGGTACGGATGGTATCATATAAGACCTACATACACTTCTGTTTGTTTCTTTTTGTTTCATTAACCTGCTAAATTGTTAATTCATCAGCATGCTTAGTGGTTTGACTGAATGAAGATTAGGGTATGTTTGTATCGAGAAATGTGATTGGCCAAAGACTTTTTTGGGGGAAAACGTTTTGCTCAGTGAGTATGTCATCATAACATGATAAGTTGAGTCTACTTATCGCATGTTACCTGTGGCAACATTCAAGACGACTTTATTGTTGCTATATAGCAAAATTTGTCTTGCCACCTCAGGTGTTGCTCACATTCACTCACTCGCTCATTTGACAAATTACATTAACAGAGCTACAATATGGACACTGACTCAGGATGGGTGAAGCCCGTCGCCAAGGCATCTAATGGCCGGGGCCAGTGGCCTCATCCCGACCCGAACCTCCCTGACATAAACAGAATGCAAAGACAGCCCTATGTCTCCTGAACACACTATTATATGTTCTTTGGTTAAGTGCCTATTTGACTAAAGCTAGTACATGAAAATACAAGTTAACAACAGAAACAAAATGAATTTGTTTCCTCAAAATCCATTACCGATGGCATTACTGTATGGAATATACCCCTTTACTTACCCGATTTCAGCCTAAGCACCCTTGTGTATACCTACCCAACAAGGGGCATAAGAAGAGAGAGAGAGAGTGTAACCAAGTGACTGGGTAGTCTCCCCTCCTTCTATTCGGTCATGCGCCGTAGCTTACCCCCAGTCATACCCTTTGCTCCGTGCAGGACGGTCATCGGTTTCAGCTCTCTCTCGTTTGGATTGTTTTCTCTTCTGTACTTCACCTTAGGGGCTTATAAGGATGACGAGGTAAGGCCTCGGGTTATGCCTACGAGTAAACGGGCCGTTTACTTCTCGTCGGTACCTCCCTTGGAATTTTTCGTTCTTTGGGCTTAGCCCTCGACCGGTCGTGAGTACTGTTCACGAGCCTCTCGTTACGGCCCTCGTGTTGTTCTAATGGCGTCTGCTTTATGTTGCAGTGTTCAACTTCGCACCTGCAAACGCTGTAAAGGTTTTCAATGGCCCACGGACGACCACAAGTTGTGTCTGCCGTGTTCTGGCTGCTCCTCCATTCGTTCCTGCGCGGTTTGTGTGTCTTGGAAGGAACGCAAGTGGTCACAGATGTGGGAGTTTTACCAGCGTCGCCGTTCGCTCTACGCCGATGGAGGACAGGTCAGTGCGTAGCATTGTTATTCCTGTAGCCTCCGTAAATCTCCGCGTCGGTGGGCGACTTCGGAGATAGTGGGGCCCTCCTCTCGGCGCTTGTTAGACTCGGTGCCAGTTGGCACTTCGCAAGGGGTGGCCGAGAGACGTATGCCAGTCTCGCATGGTCCTCCGCAAGGGGTGGCCGAGAGACGTATGCCAGTCTCGCATGGTCCTCTGCAAGGGGTGGCCGAGAGACAGGGCATGCAGGATTCCCTTCCGCCTTCGTTAGCTTCCCGGCGACACCGCCCGTCGGCCTCTGCTCGCCCTTGCAGGGGGCCGACTTCGGACTGGTGTTCCTCTTCGCGCCACCTCGATAGGAGCCCGTCTCCGCGACGTCGGTCTCCTTCCTCCAGTGCTGTCAGGGCTCCCAGCCATAGCCGGTCCCCTCGCGCCTCTCGGTCTTGTTTTCATCCTAGCCGTTCGCGCAGCCCTAGGGACAGGCCTGCTGCGCGTCAGTCGGATGTGTCCCCTCGGGCCTTTTCTACGGAGCTTCCTCCTGTCTACGTCGGCCGTGCAGGTTCCCCGGTTAGCGCTATGGTAGTGCCCGGTTCTCGACAGCGCGGGCGTTTGGCTAGCCTTTCGCCTTCCTTTAGCTCGCCGCGCCAATGTTCGGAGGTTGATTCTCCATGTCGGGACAGAGTGGCTGCCTCTCCTGTGTTTGCGGATGATGACGTTCTTAGCTTGTTTCCGGAGGACTCTGCTTCCGCCATTTTATCCCGGTCCTCGGGACGCTTCGGACTTGGATGCCCCCGGGTCTTCTGATGCTTCGCATGCACTAGACGAGGCTGCGCGTTTTATTGCTAAGATTCTTCCCTTGGAGAACTGCTCTCCGTCACCACCTTTCAAGAGGAAAGCCGCTGCTTCAGTTGATGTTCCTCTTCAAGTGAAACATTTCAAGTCCTTGCCTCAGCCTCCGGGAATTAAAGATCTGATGGACGCCTTTAACGAGCACCTCACCCTAGGCAAGCTCTGGGATTGTGGTTTCTTCACGGACACTCGATGGCCCTCCGGCGTCGACATCAAGTTTTGGCAGGCTTGGTACGCGGGACATTCTCAGGCTTTTGCCTGTCCCCTCCCACCTGTGGATCCGGATGCTCAGTTGTAGGCCGGCGGCAAGGTTTCGGCCCGTCGGTTTCTTCCTCCCGGTCTGGAGCACACTGCTACCCTCGCTCGTAATTCCTTGGCGTGTGCGGGGTTTTTGGACTTGGCTACTCAGGCGGTGGTTAGAAGCATAGAGGAATTTTGGGAGCGGCCTGATGAGTCTCGTCTTTGTGACATTCACTCCTTAGCCATCACAGCGAATCGCGCGGCTCACCACGTTGCGACGAATTCCTTGGCAGCCACGGCGAATTGCGACCTTATCAGACGGGATGCTGTGCTGAAGGGCTGTCCGGGCATTCCTGCCACCACCGTGGCTCAGCTGCGTCGTGCCCCCCTTGGGGGATCCCTCCTCTTTGGCCCTACTTGGCAGCAGGTTCAGGAGTCAACTAAGGACCTTTGGCCCAGCGCTTCTAGGTCAGACACCTTGCGGCCCCCAGCGAACCAGCGCAGAGACAGGGAGCCCCTTGCGGGATTTCAGACCTTCTTCCTGTCTTCCGGTCAGGTTTCCTTCCCGTTCCAGTCCACGGACTTCCGCCGGTAGAGCTCGTCCATCCCAGGCAGCGGTCCCCGTCTGGCCCTGGGCCTCCCGGAGGCCCGGGCGTGAGAGGGCCCAGTGACTTCTCCTCGACTCCGCCTCCGCTGACCCCTTCAGGGCCTCCAGTCGGCGGGAGGCTTTCATTGCATGGCGACGCATGGCGTTCGCTGTTGCCGGAAGACCCTTGGATTCTTGCCACGGTCTCGGAGGGGCTTCAGATCTCGTTTGTGAGTCCCCCTCCATTATGACGTTCGCCTCTGTGGACAGACGTCCCTTCCGATCGAGACAAGGCAGACGCGCTTCAGGACGAGATCGCAACTCTTCTTCAGAAGACGGCCACGGAAGTGGTGGTTCGCCACGACTCTCCAGCCTTCTACAGCCGTCTTTTCGTTGTCCCGAAGCCCAGCGGCAAGTGGCGCCCGATCATAGACCTCTCTGCTCTGAACAAATTCATTATTGCGCCCTCCTTCCGGATGGAAACTGCAAGGGCCCTGCGGGCGTCAGTCCAGCCTTTGGATTTTGCGGTCAGTCTCAACCTCTCCGACGCTTACTTTCATGTTCCCATTCATCCCGCTTCTTGTCGTTACCTTCGCTTGCCTTTGCCGGTGTCGTCTATCAGTTTCGGGCTCTCCCCTTCGGTCTCAACCTCAGCCCTTAGGTTTTTACCCGGATTATGGATGCGGTAGTTGCAAAGGCCAGGCGGGAGTCCTCCAGCCCGACGTCCAACTACCTTGACGATCTGCTTCTCAAGAACCAGGATTCGGTCGCGCTGGCAAAGGACAGAGACGCGCTTCTAGCTCTGCTGCGTCATCTCGGTTTCCTCCTTAACGATGGCAAATTGGACCTGGTCCCTCGCGTCACTTCACCCACTTGGGGATGGAGTTCTTAACCGACCTCAACAGAGTGCGTCTGCCAGAACCTCGCATCTCGAAACTGTCGGCCATGGCGCTACAAGTTTACTTCGCAGAGACGCTTCCGGCCCGAACTTGGCTCCAGTTCCTAGGCCTCGTCAGCACAGTGGCGGACTTGCTACCGCTAGGCAGGCTTTATGCTCGACCGCTACAGCTTCATCTCCTGCTCCACTGGCGGCCTTCTTCAGGGGACCTCACAGCCCCGGTTCCGGTCTTGTTACTGATCCGACCTCACCTTCTCCGCTGGACGGACCGTTCCTGGTTGGCGACGGGAATCTCTCTCTCTTCCCCTCCCCCGACGTTCTCCATTTACTCGGATGCAAGTCGCCAAGGTTGGGGGGCCCATCTGATGCCGGAATTCAGCTCCGTATCAGGCCTGTGGACGACGGACCTTCGGGACTGTCATATCAACTGGTTGGAGTTGAAAGCAGTGTGGTTGGCTCTCATCCATTGGGAAGCACGGCTTCGGGAACAGGAGGTCCTGATCTTGTCCGACAACGCGATGGTCGTGGCCTACATCCAGAAGCAAGGGGGCACTCGATCGCCGACTCTCTGCATGCCGCTGTACCAGATCTTGCTCTGGTGCAGAGATCGCGGCATATCACTCCGAGCACGTCACATCCCGGGACACCTGAACGTTCTCGCGGACTCCCTCTCCAGACGCGGACAACTTCTCCACGCCAAGTGGTCTCTGCAGCCGGCCATTTTCCGCATGATCTGCACTCATTGGGAGACCCCCATGATCGACTTATTCACGACCAGATGGAACAAGCAGCTTCCGCTATTTGTCTGCCCCATTCCGGACCCTCTTGCCTGGGCGGTGGATGCCCTATTGATTTGCTGGGAGGGTCTCGTAGCCTACGCGTACCCTCCCTCGGTTCTTGTACCCAATATTCTACTCAAGCTTCGGGGTTGCAACACGGTCCTCCTGCTCGTCGCTTCGTTCAGTTGGAACAGGACGTGGATGACGGACCTTCTGAGTCTCGCCACAGATCCGCCTCTTCGGCTTCCCACGCCTCGGACGATGCTGAAGAAGCCTCGACAGAACCTCTTTCACCCCTGTCCGGAGAAACTGCTGCTTCACGCCTGGCGGTTGTCAGGCAGGCCCTCGCATCCCGAGGTTTCTCGGATGCTGCAGTGGAGGCGATCGCTTCAGCCCGCAGAGATTCCACCCTCCGCGTGTACGAGGGGAAATGGAGCGTCCTTCGTACCTGGTGCGAGACCAGACACTTGGACCCCTCGGCACTGACTACTCCGCAGTTAGCCGAGTTCTTCTTGTGGCTGTTTCATGAACAGAACTTGGCGCCGATTACCATTCGCGGTTATCTCGCCATGGTGGCGGACACCTATCGTCACTTAGGCCACCCGGACCCTGGAGCATGCAAAGATCTTTCTGACTTGATGTTCCATTTCGACCTCCAACAGCCAGTCACTCGTTCCCTCGTTCCGCGCTGGGATCTCCCTTGGGTCCTGACATGGTTGAACTCCAGTCGCTTTGAGCCTCTGCGTCGTGCCAGCCTTGCGGACGTGACTAGAAAGACCTGCTTCCTTCTGGCCCTCGCCACAGCTGCCAGAGTCAGCGAACTGCATGCCCTGTCTGTCGACCCGGCCTGCTTGCAGTTTAGGACGGACGGTTCGGTTCAGCTTCTGACCAACCCCTCTTTCTTGGCCAAGAACAGACTCCCCTCGGCCGCGCCCCAAGCTTGGAGCCTGCGGCCTCTTACAAGATTTGACCAGTCCCAGACATCACGGCTGCAGGACCCGGTCCGCGTGCTAAAGGTATATCTGCGCAGGGTGAAGCCCTGGAGAAGAGGTCGCTCCCGCCTCTTCCTGCCCTTGGCCCCTGGCCGGGCTGATATTTCCGCCCAGACAATATCGTCTTGGTTGCGTTGCATTATTCGTTCCGCTTACTCTGATCTGTCCCCTCAGGTGGACAAGACCATGCGGATACGGGCTCACGAAGTTCGGGCGGTTGCTGCCAGCGTCGCGTTCCACCGCAACTGCGCAGTCAGGGACATTGCCGTGGCGGTCGGTTGGAGATCAGAGTCCACTTTCGCCCGCTTTTATCTCCGGGATCTCTCCGGACAACAGGACAACCTGGCCCTCGTTGGAGATCTCTCGGCTACGCAACACTCCCTCCGTGCGCTGCTGGCGCCTTAAGGTAACCCTTCGCTGAAATCGTCGGGAGGTTGCCCCTCGATGCTCAGCTTACAGCCATGCCGGGTTGGGGGCGGCACCCTCCTCCTTCTCACCATTCATTCCATACAGTAATGCCATCGGAAATGGATTTTGAGGAAACAAATGTATTTTTCTTTAAAATAAATTTTTTCGAAAAATACTTACCGATGGCATTACTCGGAGGTCCCTCCCACCTGCCCCGCTTGCCACCCCTTCGCAAAGTGTACGACTTGGGGTAAGCTACGGCGCATGACCGGATAGAAGGAGGGGAGACTACCCGGTCACTTGGTTACACTCTCTCTCTCTTCTTACGCCCCTTGTTGGGTAGGTATACACAAGGGTGCTTAGGCTGAAATCGGGTAAGTAAAGGGGTGTATTCCATACAGTAATGCCATTGGTAAGTATTTTTCGAAAAAAATTATTTTAAAGAAAAATACATTTTTCTCTAAAATGTATTTTTTCGAAAAATACTTACCGATGACATTACTGTTAGGAATAGTGTCTTAGCTAGACTAATTTCAGCCAAAAAATTTCAGCCACATCAGTCCACCCTGGCTATTACCAGTTCCTGACATCTTGCTGGACTTGACCGCCCACAAGAAGGACTCTACCCCACCAGCCATATACCAACAGAGCCTCAATGAACTCCTTTCAAGTTTTCCTGGCTATTGCCGTATCTATACGGATGGGTCAAAGTCTGAGGATGGGAGAGTTGCTGTGGCTGCAGTGTCCTCTCGCCATCCTAGATGCCCATTTAAGCACCGCCTCCCAGACCATTTATCTGTATTTAGTGCAGAACTGCATGCGGTTCTGCTGGCACTCCGGCATGCTTATCGGTCTAGGGAAAGGAACTTCCTGATTCTGTCTGACTCTCTTTCTGCCCTGCAGGCCCTGAAGGGCACAGGAACAGACCATCCACTGCTGGTGCAGATTAGAGAGCTCTACCCAGACTTGATGAAGGAATATTATGACATCATTTTTATTTGGGTCCCAGGGCATGTGGGCATCGAAGGCAACAGGATCGCAGATTCTGCTGCCAACGATGCCCGCAATGACCCTGTCCCTGACGCACAGACTGTTTACAGTGATTTTAAACCTGTGATTAGTGCGTACATAGCCCATGAGTGGCAGTCCGAGTGGGACAAAGAGGAAGCTAACAAGCTGCATGAAACTCTTCCTAAGGTGTCCGACACTCTACCTTACCCCTGCGGCAGCCGCCTTGAGGAGACTGTCCTTGCTCAGCTCCACATCAGGCACACATATGTTATGCACTCTTATTTACTGAAACAGGAGGAGCGTCCATGGTGTTATGCCTGCGATGAGCAGTATTCAGTTAAACACATTTTGCTATCTTGTGCCGATTTAATTGACACAAGATATAAACACTTCACAGGAGTTTCCTTGAAGGTTTTGTTCCGGGATGTACCTCCGGACAAAATCTTCAGTTTTCTCAGAGAGTGCAATATTTTTAATAAGCTTTGAGTATTCATAGACTATGACAGTTCCATTATTTTGACCTTTTTGTGAGTCTGTAGACGTTTTCTTTCAAGACCTGTTCGACATTTTAGCATGAAATATTTTTAAGATATATTTACATCTTGTCTTAAGAGCTTTCTTTTAGTCTGGCTGGCCAGATTTTTACCCATCCCGCCATGAGATGGCCTTAGTTGCCTGCTCGGCGTTAAACCCAAATAACAAATAACTAACCGGGCGGTAGATGGGGCGTGTCATCTCGTCGCGAGCCCATCTCGTCCCTTTTACTTCTATCCGATGAGCGGGCGTGCATCAGTCCAGCAGACTTGCCCGGTTGTGGTCCCCTGTCACTGACCTTGGAGCGGGCGCCGAACATCTGCACTGGACTCATGTCGAGGTATAGGAGGGTCGTACTCCTGAAGCCGCCGCTGGGCTCCTAACCGGGGTGCGGGTCGTGCATGCACGTTGCGGGCCAGACTCATACTGGATCCTCTCAGTACTTGATGAGTGGGCGCACAAAACGGCCGTAGCTCTAGGGTCGGTAGAGACTGGTCTATCCCTTGCCGTCTGAGGCTCAACAACCGGGGAAACACATCTTGGCCCGTCTGTGGAAGCTGCCGGGGCGGGTGCTTGCTCTCGGGCTGGTGTCGGCCGTTCACGGCAGTAGAAACCCCACAGCTGGGACTCTCTTCTCTTCCAGCCAGGGGGCGCATATCAGACACGGATGAGTGGAAGCACAGCCGGAGCAGGGTAGGCATACAGCATGCTCATCACTAGGCCACTGAAAGTCCCCACATCGCGTGCACATGCGGATCTGAAGGCTGCAACACATAGCCAACAATGAAAGGCGAGCGAGCGTGGCCCCCGCGGGCCCGCAAACAAGCATCCATGCGCGAAGACGAGTACGAAACGAAGCCAAGTGCACGGCATATGCCGACGCTTGGCGCTCCTTCCCCTTCCCTCGAGCGCTGGTCGTGGGCAATAACCTGAGGTTTTACCTTGCCATAACAGAGAAGTCAGCGAACCAATGAAGTTCGAAGAGACCAACCAAGTCACAGCGGCAACGCCCAGCACCAAACAGCCGGTCGAGGCCCCACCAAGTCCGCCGCAGGCTCACCCTAGTCCAGTGCACACCACACGAACTCCAGGCCGGTAATCCACAGGTAAGCTCCATGTCTAGCACAGGCCGTAGCTAGCACCGGGGAACAAGACAGAGGTTCACCAAGTCCACCGCTGTCTCGCCCAAGTCTAGAGTCACACCACACGAAACACCCACAGGGTAATCCCACAGGTAAGGTGTCGAACCGTAGCACAGAGCACAACGTAGCTAGTCACAGAGAAAGTGAAGAGAGTCCAAGTCACACGAGGACCGGTCACACCATACACAGCCGAAGAGAGACGTAAGGTACACAACCATCCACAATCTAGCTAAGAAACAGACTGGCGTGAATCCGGTGGGTGCGTGACCAGATGGGGATGGAAGGGAGGCTACTCGGGTTACCGGCTAGGTTATAGCACCCCTTGTTAACTCCCCTACCATGTAGGTACACAACAATTTTGGCTGAAACTAGTCTAGCTAAGACACTATTCCTAACAGTAATGTCATCGGTAATGAGTTTTGAGGAAACAAAAAAAAAAACATGTGATAAGTAGACTTCTGTTGCCTTGAACGACCAACCAGGAAAAAAGCGAATAGGGCTAGGCCGATGAGAAAAGGTGTAAAACGTCTGAAAGAAGACAATAATAATTTATTATTATTTTCACAATAATAATAATAATAATTATTATTATTATCAATTTCTGAACATGTATTATCATTATTGTTATAGCAATAAATGTTACATGTGTCTGTTGGTCTTTTTCAGGAGATGGTACTCACCCAGGTGTTATTGACATGTTTGGGTCCTCTGGAGGTATCATTGAAACCCGTGCAGCTTTGCTGGCCTCTCATGGTTTTGCCACTCTGTCTCTGCCATATTTTCGTTATGATGATCGGCCCACAAAACTTGAAGACATTGATTTTCATTACTTTGAGGTATGACCAAAGTCTTTCAGTTGCTTTATACTTAGTGCGCACACACCCGTGAAGTCACATGTATTCCTTTCTATAGAATTGTCTCTTATTCCTTTCAACTTGGGCGTGTATCACTATGGATTCATACTTTTCTTAAGATACATGTAGTTGGTCGAAGACCATGCTCTAGACATGTAACTGCAGGTATGTTTTTATTAATTCAATTTTGTTGTTGTTGTTGTTAAGGAAGCAGCTCAGTGGATGAATTCATACAAGTCGGTGAAAAAAGGAGGCATTGGCGTGGTTGGCGTGTCTAAAGGGGCTGAGTTCGCCATCATGATGGGATGGAAATGCCCGGAGGTACTGCAGTCAACTTATTATCACATTTATTAACAAAAAGAAAGGGGGCGCTACATTTGTTCCCATTGCATGAAAGGCTATCTAGCTGATGTCGGCCACAGTTGGCTCGCACACAGCTGTGCTTGGGCCAACTGTGGCTGACATCGGCCTGATGGTCTTGCTTATTGGGTTTGTTGTTTTATCTGAGGTTTGTAATAAGCAAAAAAAATTACATTGAGAAAAGTGTTGTTAGAACCTCTGAACAAGTGTCGTTATGTATCCCTTGATCCCTTTGCACAATTCCTATTGGAATCCTGCATGGTTCATGTGTTTGTCTGCCTTTGGTCCATTCACCTGGTTTTTTTCCCCCGTTTCCTCCCTTTTAAAATTATCTCAACTGTCCGGGCTGCCTGTAGTCCTTGAGAAACAGTCTGCTGTGTGTAGGAGATGATAAGTTATGTGTTTGTGGTTAAATGCATTTTGTATATATCATTTCTCTGTAAATGTACATATTTATGAATTGTAATGATGTTCTACTCGTTTGTAAACTAGGATACAATAAATTAACATGAAGGCGCAGCATCCCTATGTAAACATGTTAGGTTTATTTTTAGCATTTTAGATCTATCTATATCCCGTAGTCTTGCCGACCGTTGGGACACCACTGATGACTTGGCAACCAGCTCCCTCCAGTCCTCTCTGTTCTCTGCTGTTCTTAGCGTATCACCCAGCTTCAGTCCTGTCCACTCTGAGATATTGTCCTCCCATCTTTTCCTCTGTCTTCCTCTCCTTCGTCCTCCTTGCACAGTGCCTTGCAGGATTGTTTTGGCAAGCCCTGCTGAACGCGTGACCTGCCTATACCACTTCAGTTTGCGTTTTTTTCACAATGGCTAATAGGTCTTCATAGGGCCTGATGGCTTGCCTGATTCTGCTTCCCACTTCCTCGTTCGTGATATGATCTCTGTATAAAATGCCAAGCAGCATTCGAAAACATCGCATTTCAGTGGCTTGTATCCTCCTTTCAAGGTCTGCTGTGAGGGTCCATGACCCGCAGGCATACAAGAACACTGAGATGACTAAGGAGCGCATCAGTCTGATCTTGGAGCAGAGTGTGATGTTTCTGTCCTTCCATATGGTCTTCAATCTTGTCAGTGCTGTTGTTGTCTGCGCAATCCTGGGCAGTATTTCTGGTTTTGATCCCTCATCATTCACAATGGCTCCTAAGTATTTGAATTTATTAACCGTTTCCAGTTTTTGGCTTCCAATCATGATGTCAGTGCCAATGACTCGGGTGTTATTGGTCATCAGTTTGGTCTTCTCTGCACTGATTTCCATCCTTTATGCAATGGCTGTATTGTCCAGCTTTTCCACCAGCTGAGCTAGCTCCTTTTTTGTTCCTGCAAGGCCATCAATGTCGTCTGCAAAGTGTAAGTTCTGCCTTCAATACTGACAGTTCCTTCATGATCTTTCAGAGCGTCTGTCATGATTCTTTCCAGGAAGATGTTGAAAGGAGTAGGTGAGAGCAAGCAGTCTTGTCTGACTCTGACTGTAGTCCTAAACCAGTTTCCTATTTTGCCGTTGAAGCAGACTGTGCTAGTGGCCTTGTTGTAAAGGTTTGCTATGACTGATCAGGTTGGCATTGATGTTGTATAACTTCATGGTGGACCAAAGGGCTGCATGCCACACCCTGTCAAACGCTTTCTTAAAATCCACAAAGACATGATAGAGGTCTTGCTGGTGCTAGAGATGTACCTCTCACATAGAACTCTCAGGTTGAAGATCTGCTCAGTTGTGCTGCGCCCTGGTCTGAAGCCTTTTTAGATTGGCTGGTGACAATTTCAGTATTCTGTTTTGCTTTTTTCATTACATGCAGCACAGGCGTGTCCTGAGAAAGTCTTGTTGTTGGGACGTTAAGCAGTGTACAACTAACCAACCTGGTTGTTGTTACTGAAGGATAGGACAGTCTTGCAGTACCATTTGTAAGGATACTTCCCACTCAGGGAGAACACTACAAGCACATTGTTTTCTTTTCAGAATTCTTAGATGTTAAAAAACCTTTTCCATTCCTGAAACATTCTGTTTTCAGGAAACTGTAACTTTTTTCACTAGCAGATCATCCTTAAATTTTTTAGATGATGAATGTCCTTCTTCAGGTGGTTGCTGTTGTGCAGATAAATGGACCCCCGTTCTGTAGTGCACATAACTTGATGAGGGCTGGAAAACCATTCTTACGAGGAGTGCCGTAAGTTTATCATTTCCTTGTTGTGTGTGGGTTTGTGGTGTGCACTGTGTTTGCATAGCTTGTTTGTACATGTAGTTTTCTGCAACAAATTTGATTGACTAAACAATACTTTCCATGATTTGTACTGTATGATGCAGTATTTAACTCACAAAGCTCAGACAAGATATGTGGATCAACCATGATAGTTCAAGGGTGATGTCAGAATAGCTTGGCACTTGAAGGCACCAAACTATTCCAACACCACGCTTGAACAATCTATCGCAGGAAATGTGACGTAGAGCTCAGAGGATCAAAATGTAATAATTTCAGGGCTGAATGAGTTACCTTCCTTGTTCATGCAACCATCTGTACAGTTTACTTAGGGCTTCAACACATTTGTTTTCTCAAAACAACATTACCGATGACATTACTGTTAGGAATACTGATCTAGCTAGCATAATTTTAGCCAAAATTGTTGCGTGCCTACATGGCAGGGGAGGTAACAAGGGGCGCTGTAAGCTAGGCAGTCCCCTGGGTGGCCTCCCTTCCATCCTCATCCGGTCATACAGCTACCGGAATTGCCATTCTGTTCTTCGCTGAGCCGTAGGAAGGTTGCGTGCCTACTCTCTGCATCTGGACTTGCATAGTGTGACCGGTTGGGACTGGCGACTTGTGGCTTGAGCTCTGCTTCGGGCAGGGGCTCACTAGCGACGGAGTTCTGAGTTCACTGGACCTTGTACTGTGCCAGGGACTTACCGACGAGTGACCAGTCAATTTGGGCGGCTCTACTCGTTGGTCCCTGCAGCGCTGCCTCGCCGCATCTCTGGCTTGACTAAGTATAACCTCGGTTAGTGCCCATGACCGGCGCTCAGGGGGGATGGATAGCGCCGGGCGTCGGCACTGGTCGTGTTGCGGATTCGTTTTTTAAAAATAAAAAACTCGTACACGCGTTAGCATTGGTGCGTGACTTCGGGAGCCACGCTCGTTCACTGGTCTCTGTGTATGTTTTGCAGTGGTCAAGTTCACACCGGCACGAGATGTAGGGACTATCAGTGGCTGTGTGACGGCGCCTACCCGGCACCGGCCTCCACGTGGTGTGGGTGGGTAGTCCCATCAGTCCCTGACTGAGTGGGCTAGCAGACGGGTGCCATCTTTGTCCAGGATTAGGACTTGATGTCAGCAGATATGTTGTTCAGTCTTTTTCACTGGTCCAGTTTTTAAGGAGCTGTGCTAACCCAGGTCTTACCATGTTGGATTGGTCCTTAAAAATACTCATGAGCTTTTGGTCCTTTGGATCCCAAGTGTTTGCCGTGCTTGGAGACCCGTGTCGGGGGAGAAGAGGATCCTGGTGGCTGAAACACTCCACTTTGGCCTTGACTTCTGCCTAAACGGGAGGCTAGTCATACCGGCCTAGTCAATCGGCTTTTGTCACGTCGAGCCCTATCCCCCTGTTGACATGCGGGTTGTTATACGGAGCACCATGCTATAGCCTCTGATGCTGATTAGGTGCTTTACGCCAGTATTCCCCTGCATTCAACAGTGTGATAGAAGGCGGTGGCTCAAACGGTTCAATTGGGCTTACCCCCTTGAGTATATCTTTCGGGCAGTCTCCATTGTGCGTCAGCTGGAGACCTGCCGACAATTGCACTTTCCCTTGTTGGGCTCGGTGGCGGGCGGGGACCCCCGGGGGATGAATATCTATCATACTATAATATGGAAAATATCAAAAAACTAAAACTGGCACCAAAGCGGCACATAGCCACTGACATTGACCTTGAAAATGATAGCGACTCCGATTGTGGGGAAGCGACGCCTCAGGTTTCGGCCGTCTGGCCTCGCTTTCTCATTATCCACAGCAAAGTTAAAGAGAAGCCTGTTTCCAAGCTGCACCCTTTCCTGGTAGGGGAGACCCTCAGGAGCCGTGTTGGCAGGCCTGAGGCCCAGCGCCTCAGGTCTGGTGACTTGTTGGTAGAGTGCCGTACTCGGGCACACTCCAATGGGCTACTGAGGCTCTCATCCATCGGAGACACTCCAGTGGAGGTCACTCCCCACAAAACAATGAATTCCTCTAGAGGAGTGATTAAAGATCAAGCATTGGCTGAAGATGAACTTGTACGGAACCTTAAGTCACAGGGGGTGACCTACGTCAGGCGCTTCATTTCCAAACGAGGTGGTAGGGAGATCCGTCTCCCTACCATCATCCTGACGTTTGGCACCCCCCACAGCTCCTACTACCATCTGGGGAGGTTACTACTCCCTAAAAGTGAAAAAGTGCGTCCCTCTCCCCCTCCGGTGCTTTAAGTGCCAAAAGTATGGCCATGGGCAGAAGACATGCCGCCAGGCAGAGGCTCTATGCGCCCGTTGCACTAAGCCCGGACACTCTGCGGAGCCCTGCACAGCCATCCCCCTGTGTGTGAATTGCCAGGGGGCGCATATGGCTTTGGACAAGAAGTGCCCTCGTTGGATCTCCGAGTGCAGGATTCAGCAGGTGCGTGTGGAGAAGGGGATGTCCTTTGCGGACGCAAAAAAACTGGTTGATGGTCCTGGTCAGCTGAGGCTGCGCCAAACTCAAATAACAACTTGTGTATACTTTCAGTGCTGCGGTGGTAGGCAAGCGCCCCACCAAAGACTTCTCTTGTCAAACCCCAACTTCTTGGTTGGGGGCGGAGCCTCGGATCCTCTCGCCCCTGGAGAGTAACCCTCCTCCGGTGGTGACGAGGAGCCAGGGAACGCAGAGGGCGGACGCTACCGGTCCGGTGGCACCGCCTTCTGCTGCCCCTAAGCCTCAGCCCCCACCCAAACCTGCTAGTTTGTCAACGCCAAAGGTTTCTGGCTCTGGTCAGCCTTCTAAGGCCGCTAACTCTAGCGGCAGGACCGCTGCCCAGGACCAGAAGTCTAAGAAATCTATGGGACCGCCGTGCGCACGGGCCCAGAAGGGGAACACTGATGTCCCCCTTCAAAACAAATATGCTGCATTGGAGGAGCAGATGGAGGGAGTGGAAGTTGCCGATGCTGCGGCAGCTCCACCCCCTTCATCTCCTAAGTACCAGAGGAGGCCCGGGAGCCGGCCCCCCTCTGTTTCTCCGACTCCTTCCAAGGCAAAGGAAAAAGGGGGGAAAAACTCCGCACCCCCAGATAAGACATAATCATGGACTCTCTGCTTCAGTGGAAATGTCGTGGTTTTCAAGCTAACTTTGAGGAATTACGTCTTTTAGTCAAGTGCTATAACCCCTCAGTAATATCTCTTCAGGAGACTTACCTGAAGACTTCTGACCCTGTGTCCTTTAATGGTTTTAACGTTGTACATAAAGGCTCTGATTCGGAGAGGCGCTCGGGTGGAGTGGCTCTTCTCATTAGTAGCCAAATTTTATGTAGCCCCGTTAGCATCGACACCTGTCTTCAGGCTGTCGCAGCTCGGGTTACCTTGAAGAAGACCATAACCATATGCAGTATTTACCTGCCACCATCCCTGCGGGTCTGTAGTAATGATTTTTTTTAATTTAGTTGATCAACTGCCCCCTCCCTTTATTCTCATGGGGGATTTTAACGGTCACGCTCACCTTTGGGGTAGTGACCACTATGATGGCAGAGGTCAGATGTTAGAAGATGTTTTTTCTCAACTTAACCTGTGTGTCTTTAACGATGGTTCACCTACATACTCTAACCCAGGTTCAGGATCTAGTTCTGTTCTAGACCTCACTGTGTGTGATCCTTCTCTCATGCTGGACTTTGACTGGAAGGTTCACGCTGACCTGTGTGGTAGTGACCACTTCCCAGTAGTCCTGTCATCGGTCAGCTGTGGGGAGGATCCGCCGGTGGGGCGCTGGAATCTTAAGAAAGCTAACTGGCCTCTGTTCGCCTCCCTCTGTCAGTCTCGTATTACAGAGGAGGTGGTCATGTCATCTGAAGAACCTATTTCTTCTTTTACTACTATTTTGTTGGACGTAGCGGGTGAAACCATCCCTAAAACTTCCGCATCAGTCCCTCGAAAGCCGAGGAGAGTACCATAGTTCAACAAAGAGTGCCGCAAGGCCCAAATAGCGCGCAAATCTGCTCAGCGATGTGCTTTCCGTAATCCGTCGCAAGTGAATATTTTAACCTTTAAAAGACAGAGGGCGAAAGCCCGTTACATTTTTAAACGTGAACGCCGTGCTTCCTGGAGACACTTCGTCTCATCTTTAACTTCTCGGACTCCGTCCCAGAAAGTATGGAAGGCTGTTCGGAGAATTAGGGGCAGGGGTGGCTCGGCTTCTGTTGGCCATCTTAGAGATGGTGCCAGCTTGGTTACAGATAAAAAAGCTGTGGCCAATTTGCTTGCCTCCACCATTGCCCATAATTCTTCAACGGAGCATTATTCACCTTTCTTCCAGAGAGAGAAGGAGAAGCGAGAGTCTCGTATTTGTGATTTTAAGTCCGATAACTCAGAAGACTATAATGTCCCATTTACATTATCAGAATTGCAGCAAGCTTTGCAGAAATGTAATGACTCTGCTGCTGGCCTAGATACCGTCCACTATCTATTCCTAACGCATCTGCCTGAGAGGTCACTCCTTGTACTTCTCAAGGCCTTTAACCATATCTGGAGAACTGGTCATTTTCCGCCGTCTTGGCGCCAGGCTGTGGTTGTACTGATCCCCAAGCCGGGTAAGGATCCTTCCGACCCGGGCAACTACCGGCCTATTGCTTTGACATCATGTTTATGTAAAACTATGGAGTGCCTGGTCAACGCCCGCCTGGTGTGGCATCTTGAGTCACAGGGTCTCTTCACAGACCTCCAGTGCGGTTTCCGGCGCTTCCGTAGCACAACTGACCATTTAGTCCGCTTTGAATCATTTATTCGAGATTCTTTTGTCAACAAGCAGCATGTCTGCAGTTTTCATCGATCTTGAGAAGGCGTATGACACTACCTGGAAGTATGGCATAATGTCTGACTTGTTGGACATGGGTTTTAAAGGGCACCTGCCCGTTTTTATTCACAGTTTTTTGACTAACCGGTCGTTCCATGTCTGTGTGGGCTCCACCCTCTCCGACTCCTTTGAACAGGAGATGGGTGTCCCACAGGGCAGCATTCTATCTCCTGTTTTATTTAGTATTAAAATTAATAACATTGTAAAGGCCATCAAGGATGATTCTGAATGCTCTTTGTTTGTTGACGACTTTGCTTTGTGCGCACGTGGTCGAGGACTTGCGTCCCTTGAGAGGCGCTTGCAGCTGTGCGTTGATCGCATCCAGCGGTGGGTGTCTCTCAATGGATTCAAGTTCTCGCCCTCCAAGACTGTTTGTGTGCATTTTACTAACCAGACGAAATTTTTTCCAGAACCTAGCCTGAGCATTGCTGGAGTGCCAATTAAGGTGGCCGAGGAGGCAAAGTTTCTGGGAGTCATTTTTGACAAAAGACTTACCTTCCGCAACCATATTAATTACCTTAGAACCTCTTGTCAGAAGGCTCTCGACATTCTTCGTGTCGTCGGTCGTACTGACTGGGGTGCGGACCGTACTGTCTTACTTCGTCCGTACCGGGCCCTTGTTCGGTCCAAACTGGATTACGGCTCTGTGGTGTATGGCTCAGCTTCCAAGTCTGTGCTACAGCGTCTGAACACAATTCACCATCAGGGTCTGCGGATATGTCTTGGGGCCTTCAGGACGTCTCCAGTTCCTAGTCTGTATGCCGAGGCAGGGGAGCCTTCTCTCAAGCTCCGCCGCATCCGCCTCATGCTCAGCTACGTTCTGAAACTGAAGGCCCATCCAGACAATCCTGCCTATGATTGTGTTTTTAAACCATCGTTTGCAGAGATTTACGATACCCATCCGGGAGCTGTCCGTCCACTTTCTTTCCGTGTCCGACCTCATCTGCAGGTGGCCGGATTGGACCTGGACAGAGTTTCGGAATCCCTGCAACACATCACTCCACCTTGGCTCTTACATCCTGACATCTTGCTGGACCTGACTGCCCACAAGAAAGACTCTACTCCACCAGCCATATACCAACAGAGCCTCAATGAACTCCTTTCAATTTTTCCTGGCTATTGTCGCATCTATACCGATGGGTCAAAGTCTGAGGATGGGAGAGTGGCTGCGGCCGCAGTGTCCTCTCGCCATCCTAGACGCCCATTTAAGCACCGCCTCCCAGACCACTCTTCTGTATTTAGTGCGGAACTGCAGGCGGTTCTGCTGGCACTCAGGCATGCTTATCGATCTAGAGAAAGGAACTTCCTGATCCTGTCTGACTCTCTTTCTGCCCTGCAGGCCCTTCAGGGCACAGGAAATGACCACCCGCTGCTGGTGCAGATCAGAGAGCTCCACGCGGACTTGATGAAGGAATATTATGATATCATTTTTATTTGGGTGCCAGGGCATGTGGGCATCGAAGGCAACAGGATCGCAGATTCTGCTGCCAACGATGCCCGCAATGACCCTGTCCCTGACACACAGACTGTTTATAGTGATTTTAGACATGTGGCTAGTGTGTACATAGCCCGTGAGTGGCAGTCCGAGTGGGACAAAGAGGAAGCTAACAAGCTGCATGAAGCCCTTCCTAAGTTGTCCGACGGTCTACCTTATCGCTGTGGCATCCGCCGTGAGGAGACTGTCCTGGCTCGGCTCCACATCGGCCACACGTATGTTACGCACTCTTATTTACTTAAACAGGAGGAGCGTCCATGGTGTTATGCCTGCGACGAGCAGTACTCTGTTCAACACTGTTTGTTGTCTTGTGCTGATCTAATCAACACAAGGTATAAACATTTCACGGCAGACTCCTTGAAGGTTTTGTTCCGGGATGTGCCCCCGGACAAGATCTTCAGTTTTCTGAGAGAGTGCCATATTTTTTAATAAGATTTGAGCGTTTATAGATTATGATGTTTCTATTATTTTGACCTTTTTGAGAGTCTTCCGACGTTTTCTTTAAAGACCTGTGCGACATTTTAGCCTGACATATTTTTAAGGTATATTTACATCATGTCTTAAGACCTTTCTTTTAGTCTGGCTGACCAGATTTTTACCCTTCCCGCCGTGAGATGGCCTTAGTTGCCTGCTCGACGTTAAACCCAAATAACTAACTAACTGTGTGACGGCTCACAGGATGGCTGCTTACCATGCTGGGCCTGCGCCTCCACTCTACTGTGCGGCGACTGCAACCCCGGTGGGAGGAGCAGTGGTCACAGCTTGGCATTATGTCACGGGAACGACCGACCCCAGCCTGGGAGCGGACGCCTACTGCTGCCTTGACCCCTTCAGTGGAGGTGACGATTCGGACACTCACGACTCGGGACGCATGCGCGGATCCGGAGCCTAGGGCTACAGTCGGAGGGTTCGTCAGCTCGCTGCAGTTGAGACACCGAGCCTGGCCAACATGCTACTCCGACTACAGTGTTCGTCAGCTCGCTGGTAAAACAGTACCCCGAGCTTGGCCAGCACTGGACGGCTACAGGGTTCGTCAGCTCGCTGGATTTCACCGAGCTGGCCAACTACGTCCGATGGACCGCCACGCGTCTACGCCCGTGAACCAGTCAAAGCAAGCGCAAACCTTCTGATACGGAGGTCAGTAATTATTTCTTACTAGGCTTATAACTGCCCCCTCGGCACAGGTGCTTAGTGACGAGTCAAGAAAAAGACGAGTCAAGCTTGCAATATCGCACGAACAAAGCTCTTGTTCAGCTAGTTTTTGGCGATTAGGTACCTGACGGCATTCCTAACGTACGTAAGTTAGAGGAGGACGAGCGTCCTCGTTCACTTTTTTTCGACAGGTCTCCACCAAGTATAGCTTAATGCCTCATAGCACAGTCGGTTAGACTCCCGGTCAAAGACATGTCACGTAGTAGGCGAGCAGTGTTAGGCTCGCATTGCGTAACGACATTGGCACACACACATTAGTACACATGTGGGCAGACATGCATGCACGCTCACAACGCGCCGGTTACTTGACGGGACTCGTTTGCGACGCTTCCTCCATCTCTCCAGGACTGTGGGAACTACCAGCCGCGGAGGGAGGAGATATGGCCGAAGCCCGCCACTGTACAAGAGAGACTGTACGGGCCTGTGGAGGCACTACAGAAGACCACATTTCTTTGAGAGCCAAGCTCCAAGTGTGACGGCGTTTGAGAAGAAGAAGCTTCCTCCATCTTAGTACTCCGACGGCAGACTTCGTCGGCTGACTGGTACAGCTGCACGCCAAGCTGGACCAGCACCAGACGTCTACAGGATTCATCAACTCGCTGATTACACTCCTGGTCTGGTTTCAACGTCCTTGGACCACCACGCGTCTACGCCCTTGAGCCCTTCCCAGCTAAGTGCAAGCCGTTTTTACGGACGTCAGTAACGTGACCGTGCAGTGGCAGTTCCACCGCGCACCCGTCAGAGTGGCGCAGGTAGTTGCTCCCAGCCGGACCCGGAGGGCTCTAGTATGGTGTTGCTTCGTGACGACATCTCCGAAGCGGCCAGGCACGGGACCAGCTCCCCGTTCCCTCCGCGGCAGGGAGTCCTGGACAGATACCAGCAGGATAGCTACGAGGGATCTCGCAGGTGGATACTCCCATGGTTGCAGTTGTTGGCGGTGCAGCAGACGCGCATCATCGCCAAGACAGTTACTGTGCCCGGCGGCCTTCCTACTACGCTACGCGCGTGAGGCTACTCTGATGATCGGCCAGTTCTCCTCTTTTGGCACGGAAGCGTCTTCCCCTTCGCCGCTGGGTTCGACCTCAAGCCTCGACCGGGGATGGGCTTCGTCGAGGAACGGACCCCTTGAAGTGGTGCGACAACATAGACAACATCCTTGCTTGGCCCTGGTTGCCCTGTTCAGCCAACTCAACGGCCATACCACGTTAAATACACCGGTTCTCGTCTGATCACCCAAGTTCAGCAACGTCGGGCTCGGTTAGTACTTGGATGGGTGACCGCCTGGGAACACAAAGTGCTGTTGGCGTCATCATTTAAGACTGAAAGTAGCCTTCGGCGGCAGGTTTTCCTTGGTGGGATAACCGCCTGGGAACGACAGTTGGTGGAAGTCTTCTTAACTCATGTCCGGTCCTCCAGACGCTGATTTACGTTTGAATAAGAATAGTTCTAGGGTAGCGCCGGAGTGGCTTGGCGCCACTAGGCTTCACGCTATTCTGGCTAGCCGCCCTTAAGACCTTGGGCGGTGTTCTTTCTTCTAGCGTAACCTGTACTTGCAGGGCTCTTGGTAGCGGTTTGCCTCAGGTGGTTGTGAGTTAGGATGCGGCAGAGCGCTCCCCCCCTCACGACGGGTACCTCGTCCCTGCCTCAGCTCCGCAGCCTAGACGATCGCAACCCTGGCAGCTCTTGGTTCAGTCACAGAGAGGCTCGCACCACGCGCTGGGAGATGGACAGTTGTCACTCGCACCTAGAGGCTTCTCGGCGACGACAGTGGTTACTGCAGCGACTTAGGAGGTGCTGGCGTTACGGCTACGGGAAGGAGTGGTGAGTGCTACAGGCCTGTTGTGTACGCAAGCATCGTCACCCTGCTTCGCATGAAGACTACCCGAGCTCCTCAGGCCCTGTGCAGCCTTGGATTCGCTGTCAGCTTGGCCTGTCCGATGCTTCCCTCCACGTCTCCATGTACCCTCCTCTGGACGTTACCTGCGCTTCGCCTGTCGTGGACTGGTCTACCAGATCGCGCTTCTACCCGTCGGCCGTGACCTCAGCCCTGGGCTTCACCCGCTTCTGCCCGCCGTCTTCGCCAGGGCCGGACGGATGCCCGCGAGCCCTACGTCGGACTCCCTGGACCAGGTCTTCGCTCGCAGAACCAGGCGGAGGCCAGATGGACAGTGGTCCGAGATGTGCTACTAGCTTGGGTGCCAGACTCTGCTCGACGTGGGTACACCCGACCTTGTGCTGCCCCGCCTCTTCGTTCTGGAGGTGCCTTGCACCAAGCTCAACAAGGTGAAGTTCACATTACCAAGCGTCCGGGTTGGCGAACCTGCCCTCGGACGGTGACCTTTCCTCCAGGGAGTGGCCGCAGCCTCTGGACCTGATGTTGTGAAGCGGACTTCTCCCCTTGGCCGTCTCTACTTCCGCCCGCTTCAGTTGCACCGTCTCCTACTATGGCCACCAGTGACGGGCGACCTCGTGGCTCCTGCGCCGGGCTTCCGATGCTACTTCGTTGGGCGGGGCGGGGCAGGGCTGGCGCGTCGGGAGTTCCCCTCTACTCGCCTCCTCCCCGGCTGTCCCGGGGTGTCGACCAAGCCCTCACGGTTAGGGCGCTCACCTTCTTCGGATGTTTGTCGCGGCCTCCGGCTCCTGACCCCTGGACCTCACGGTCCAGCACTCCTACTGGTTAGAACGGAAGGCTGTCTGGCAAGCACTCAACGCGGGGGACGTCTACGTCATCTAAAGCTGTTCGTCCTTCGGACAACCCCACCTACTTCCAGCAGCGAGGCGGGACGCTCCCCGCCCCTCGCTGCTTCTACCAGTGGTTCCGGTCGTGTGATTTTCCCGACTTCTCTCGGAGCCAGGCATCCCGGGTCATCCCTATGTCCTAACCGTTTCCTCACGCGACACGGGCAGCTTCTACAATCCATGTGGATCCTCTGGCCGGACATCTTCAACGGGTCGACACCCATGGGGAGCACCCCAGGATCGACCTCTTCTCGACGAGGTGGATTCTCCAACTTCCTCCCTCTTCGTCTCCCCCATGCCAGATCCACTAGCCTGGGCAGTCGACACTCCTTCCTTCCTGGGACGGACTCGTCGCGTACGCCTACCCGCCGATGGTTCTAGTCCCCAAGGGCGTGCTCAAGCGCACAGATTGCAACATAGTCATGGTACTGGTGGCTTCCTTCACCTGGACCAGGTCTTGGACCACCGACCTCCTGAACCTTGCCACAGCCCCGCGGCGGCTTCCCGCCTCGCGCACGATGCTCAAGCTACTCGGCGGGCTCTGCCCTACTCGTGCCCCGAGCAACTTCACCTCCACTACTGGAGTGGTGCGACAAGCCCTCACCACTAGACCCTTCTCGCTTCAGCGGATGAAGCTACTGCTACAGCCCGTGGACCCTCTACTGGGGGAGTTTGGATGAAGTGGCGAGTCCTGTGTGACGAGGTGTGTCTCCCTCCCACGGAGCGGATGGTTCCGGCTGGCCGAGTGCTTCGTTCTTCACTGCCCAGCTTCAGACACCTATCACCTTTGTACCTACCTAGCGATGTTTGATGAGACGTACCGGCATGTGGGACAGCCCGACCTTGACAGCTGCAAGGACCTGGATGACCTTAGGGCGCGCTTTGATCGAGGGTGTCCGCCCCTCCACTCACTCGTACCGCTATGGGACCTGCCCGGGACGCGAACGTGGACCAACCCTACCCGCTTCAAACCATTTCGGTTGGCGCGGGTATTGGAGATAACGCGGAGAACAGGCTTCCTACTGGCTCTCGCCGCGCGGCCAGGGTCAGCAGGATACAAGCATTTCCACACGCCCACCATGCCTACAGTTCCGTACGGAAGACGCTGGCAACTGCTGTCCGACCCGGCTTCCTAGCCATGACCCTTCTCCTTGGCTGCCCCGCAGGTGGTCACCTTCCAGCCCTGGAGGGGTCCGGGCTCTACCCGAGAATCCAGATGACAGGACCAGGTGAGAGCCTTACACGCGTCCCTGCGGCGGACCAAGCCGCCACGCAGGGGACGCACCCGCATTTCCCTCTCTCTGTCCCCAGGTAGACATCACGGCTCGGCCTAGACAATATCCTACTGGCTATGTTGAGTGATTCACTCCGCCTACCAAGATCTCGCCCCTGCTGCAGCCAAACGATTGAACACCAGGGCGCCCGAGATCAGAACCATGACCGCTAGCCTAGCGCTCGCCACATCGACGCGGTCACAGATATCATGACGGCCGGGGGAATGGTGAGCACAGTCGACCTCTGGGCTCCATAGCTGATACGCCCCACCGACCAGGACCTCAGCCCTGGTTCAACCAGATGCATGAACGTCAGGGCACTTGAGGTCAGGAGCCTTGGCCACAAGCTCGCATTCGATCGCAACTGCACAGTCAAGACTTGTGCCGGCGGTGGGCTGGCGATCAGAGGCGACCTTCGCCCAATCTACCTGAGGGATGTTGCACTATGAACACGTAAAACAACTGAAGTCCAGTGATGGTTTTCTCTCGTGTTTATTTCAGTCTAAAGAGCATTGTCTGGGGTTGGGCAAGACCAACCACAGACTACAATTCGGTCGTTCTCTCACTATTTGCTCTCTCTTCTACTTTCGTCCATCTCTCTCACTCTCCTCTCACTCTCCTCTCGTTGTGTTCCCTCTCTCGTGTGTCTAGTTCTGTCGCTCGCTGTGTGTCCCTCTCTCGTGTGTCTTGTGTTGTGTTCCCCGTTGTCTGTCCCCCAGTATGTATATACCCTTGCCCTTATCAATCATCTTCCCACTTGTGACCCGCCCCTCGTTTAGGGCCGGTCCCATTACGTGATTATGGCGTCCCCGCGTGCGGACGGTCCCGTTAATTAGATGCCATCCATTTCCCATATAGTAACAGTTTCCGGAGGGCCGGTCCGTTATCTTGATTAGGGCGGCCCGGCATGTCCGGTAGTTACATACAGACGCTGACCATATGGTACCTGACCGGAAACTACATCCGGATGCCGGATGTGGAGGCACGCGTCGGTAGTGCAACATTCCTCCCTAACCCAAGAAAAATACATCCCATTCAGGATTATTTTTCTTTCTTGCTCAGGGGGTTTACACTTCCGGACATAATAACAATATAATTACACATCATTACACAATCAAAATACATTTCAAATCGGTGCATGATATCTTATCCAATTATAACAACTATTCCATCCAAATACATATAACATAAAATAAAAGAGAAAAAGTTCATTGTCAACACTGAAATTGTTCGTCTCTCATGGGCACCGTTGCTCACAGTCCCAACATAATTCATCCACCTCATAGGTCACCTCATTTCAAGGCCAGGTAGAATTTCACGACTGGCGATGTCGTCTTCAGTTCCACCCTGTCTTCCATCATCAGTGCGGAGGCACTTGCTCCGTAGATGTCATTGTCATCCGCCACAGTTGTAGCCACCGATCCCGGGTCCAGTGTGGGTCGAGTGACCCCCACTATGTCCTCGCCCAAGTCTCGATAAAGGGCCAGCTTTTAACATTCAAAATATCGGGCTACTCCCACTATTTCGCCTACAATTGACATGATTACTGCCATTACTAATAAATTATAACCGCTATCTGCTAAACCCAATATCCTGAGACAGAGGACGAACCTCATCTTGCACGTCTGCAAAATGTAATTTACACCCGTAGTCGTATATTCATACACCCAAAACTGCATTGCTTGTGCAATCTCCTGATTGATCCTCTCTCAATACCACTTGAGAGTTGCATTTTAAATGAAGCCTAAAGTAGATCTCCTATAGCCTTTAATAACCGCCTCACCCCTTTACTCCTAGACTTAGGCAGGATTGCGTCCACATGCTTTATCCTATCATCATCAGAGTTATCTGATGTGCCTTCGCCCGAGCTAACATCAGCCGAATCTGCTTCGACTGTTTGTCTCCTGTTCTGGCGTCTAACCCTTTTTGCTAACTCCATTAGAGGTATGTCTTCTTCTGAAGACGAGTTCTCCCGTTCTCTACGCTGTCTTTTGATCCATTTTTCTCTTGAAGGTAAGTCGCCTACATCTTCGCTGTCACTGGAAGAGCTGTCTTCCGGTGCGATCGCATAATTAGTCTTCCTGAGGGGCCTAATTGTTTCCGCTGAGGGTTTAGGCCACTCATCTGATTTAGCGAGTCTTATGTGCTCTGCATGCACTTTAACTACTTCACCAGTCAATTGGTTCCTGATCCTGTACGTTACTGGGGTTGTTTGCTCGACCACTCTATAGTAAGGTTTCCATTTGCTGTCTAGCTTGTTTTTCCTTTGATTATTTTTATAGTACACTGGGTCCCCGACTTTGATTTCGTCACTTTTGACCTGTCTGTTTGCATATTTTGCCCCCCGCTTCTGTGATTTCTTTATCCTTTGGTGCACCTGGGTGAACAATTTGTGCTGTTGTTCTAAGGCTACCTTATGAAGGTCCTCTTCGACATATTTCCGTCTAGGCCTCAGTATGTTATCTAATGGTAACACTGGATCTGTGTTATACAGTAGAAAGAATGGAGAGCACTGAGTCGTTTCTGAAACGCTAACCCTGTATGCCGACAACGCATGATTGATGTGCAAATCCCACGTTTGGATATCTTCCTGTATTTTCTTCGACATGATATCATTCATGGTACGATGAAATCTTTCTACCTTAGCGTTAGACTGTGGATGATAATAGCTTGTCAAGACGTGATCTATGTTTAGTTCACTGAGAACCTCCCTCATGATCCGATTGACGTTTTCTGTGCCATTATCGGTAACCACCTGCAAAGGACAGCCGTGTCGAGGAATTATCTCATCCATCAAGATTTAAGCAACAGTTTCTGCCGACTTATCTGGTGCTGGAAAGCACTCTGGATATCCACTGTAATTCTGGATATCCACTGTAATGGCAAACAAACCCTAAAATGTACTTGTTCCCAGACAGACTAGTAGGGAATGGACCCTGTATGTCTACACTAACCTTTGCAAACGGATATGGAGGAACGTCCATTTCCTGCACTGGGACTTTCTGTTTCTGCAAAACCCTTTGCTGACAGGTAATGCAACCGCCTATGTACTCGTTCAACCCCCTGTACATGTTTGGCCAAAAATACTTCTGTTTGATGGTGTCGTAAGTCTTATCAAGGCCCATGTGCCCATTTCCGTCATGATACTGGTTTACGACATGCTCCACCAAATGGGATGGCACCACTAATCTGGTTACTGGATCGTCGTCAATATTCGACAAGAAATACAAGACATCTTCTATGAACAAATACCTCCTTTTTACACTGGCCGGTGCTTCCTCGTTCAGTAGCTGATCTTTCAACTTAACAATGTCTGGATCCTTGTCTTGCTCCGTGATCATATCGAACCCTGTCACCTCTACCTTTTCTAAAGTTTCTCTCAGATCATCCGTCTGACAACTTGCAAACTGCTTTGGTTTAAACTGACTAGAATTAATCACCCCTATCTGGAACGCATTGTCGCTCACTTCTGTAACTATTTCTTCCGTCACTTCTGATACTAACTCCTTTCCGTCTGCTTGCGGCACTCTAGACAACAAATCAGCCAACACATTCTGTAGCCCTGGAATGTACTCTATAGTGCAGTTGTACCCTGCGATCCCTAGCGCCCACATCTGAATCTTCTTATTCTGCATAGGTGACTCTAAGAGATACTTTAACGGTTTGTGATCTGTGCGAACAACGAATTGCGCATTGTGCAAATAGTGGTCTAACTTCTGTAATGCATAATGGATTGCAAATGCTTCCTTTTCTATGGTAGACCACTTCTTCTGGCTCTGGCTCAACCTATGGGACAGAAAGTAAATAGGCTTTTCTGTCTTGAGTCCGGTGCTGTCCTCACTTTCTTGCGTCAGACACGCCCCGATACATGCGTCACTAGCATCCGTGTACAATACATATGGACGTCTCGTGTCCGGATATACCAACAAAGGAACTACTGACAAACTTTGTTTGAGAAAATCAAACGCCTGTTGACACTGATCAGACCATTTGAATCTGGCAAATTTCTTTGTCAAATTGATGATGGGTTCGGCTATCTCAGAAAAGTTGGGTATGAACCTGCGATAGTATGACATCATTCCAATGACACTGCGACACTCCCTTATACATGTTGGATTCGGCAATGTCCGAATGCTGACACCTTTTCTGGGTCTGGTTTGACTCCTTCCTTCCCTATCAAAAACCCTAAGTATTGTGTTTCCTCGGCGAAGAACTGACATTTCTTCAGTTTCAACTTGAGTTTATGTTGTCTGAGTCTACCGAACACATCCTTGATATGCTGATAATGCTGTTCCTTTGTTTCGGAAAAAATGAGAATATCATCCCTATATGCTGAACAAAATGTCTCTAACCCCCTCAACACTGTGTTCATCAACAGCGTGAACACACTAGGTCCCTGGCAAAGTCCAAACGGCATGACTGCGAACTCAAAAGTCCCTTGTGACAAGCGAAAGCCGTTTTCTCACTACTCTCTTGATCCGCCATCTCTACCTGCCAGTATCCCGATTTCATATCTAACCTTGTGAAATATTTTGCCTTCCCCAGCAAGGACAAAATATCGTCTATGAGCGGTAGTGGATACGACGACTTCTTAGTAATCTCGTTTAGCTTTCGAAAGTCAAAGCACAACCTCTTTGAACCGTCTTTTTTGGTTACTACTACTAAGCTGAAAGACCATGGCGACATTGATCTTCTGATGATCCCTGCCTCTAACATCTCATCTACTGCTTTGTCTACTATCTCTCTATCCTGCAAAGGAACGCGGTAAGGCTTTATTGGAGCGTGGTCTCCAGTGTCTATGCTCATTTTGACAGTGTTGGTGCGCCCTAAGTCCAGATCGCTACTCGCGAACAAATCGGAATGCTCCGATACCAGTTTAGTGACTGTGGACCTGATTGCGTCAGGCGCATCGATTTCTGTCAGATCAATAGAAGCGACTTCTCGTTCTTCCGTTCTGTTAGACACTGACTCTACCTGACTTACGCTGTTTGCCCTGCCTACCACACATCCCCTTTTTAGCCTGAACGTTTTGTTGGTGTGATTCACAACTAACAAAGGAAATATCCTACCTTTGTTTCTCACTACCCCGCTCATCACAGATAGTCCTGGCTCTTCTGGAACAAACCCCCTATCTGTCGCAGAGACTTCTAAACATCCTTCTTTACTGAAGTACTGTGTACTCTTTATTCTGACCTGACAAATCTCCGCTGTATGTGGTTTCAATACTTTTGTCTTGTGTACTCTGACTAACGAGGATATGTGCATGTCTTGTTCGTAAGGTACATACGCATTCCCGATCCTAACCTTTCTCAAATCAAAATAAATGCGTGCTCCGTTCTTATCGAGCCAATCGTTTCCCAAAATGAAATTTCTATTCATCTCTTTCACTACATAAAAACGATGTTTGAACGACTGCTTTTCAATTTTGAAGTCCAGTTCTATACTGCCCACAACTCCTAGCGCTTCCCCACTGACTGACTGTAGCGATACACTTCTTTTCTCTAGCCTTGGCTTGTTCTGCAATTTGTTTCTTCAAAAACATTACCGATGACATGACTACATGGGAATGTCTACTTCTAGGCTCAATTTTAGCCTACTTGCCCGTTGTGTGCCCACACAACCCGAGAGGCACTCGGGGAAACCCCCCCCCCCCCCAGAGGGGCCGAGAGTTATCTCCCCATACCTGCCTTACCAGATCCGGTCACGAGACCATTCAGTCTTGCTACTTCGCTCGTGATGAGAAGACGTGGCTGGCCTGCGCTCTCGCTGCCTCGACCGGTCTTCTGCCTACCGACGCCCGTTGCCGACTTCGTGTGCTCTGCGCCCTCTTCTACCCTGCCGTCTACCCTGCCTTCTCTTCCTGCTTCGTTGAGGCTGCTTGCGGGGATTCTTCTGCTGTCGGTGGACGGCGGTTTGCCTACCCTTCCCCCTTCCCTTCGTTGCAGAGGTAAGGTAGCGGTAGTTCCCTTGGCCGGCCCTCAGGCTGAGAGCCGGCTGACTGTTGGGTGCTTCCCTGCTTTCTTTCTTAGTGGTCTTTCTTTCAGTGCGTAGTGCCTGATTAGCTCACGGTCGGTTTTTACCGTTTCACGCCCGTTTAGCACGTGGGCCCTTTAGCCCTCCGAGAGTTCCCCATTACGCTTCACCGGGAGCCCGCTTGCGCTTAGCCATTATACTTTGTGCTCCCGGTGCGGTGACTTTAACAGACCTGTTTACCATTCACATTTGGCGTATTAAAGTACACAATTTTGCTTTGGGGTACACATACAAAATACACATTTTGGAGAAACTGACAACTCCCTTGCTTGTGAATAAATACACACAATTAGGCAGTTGAAAGTACACTGACTGCACCCAGGGGGTAAACAGGTCTGCTTTAAGTGGCCGACGGACACCCACTCGGTCTGCCTACCATGTTCGGGTTGTTCCTCGGGCCGCAGGTGTAAGGTTTGTGCGGCCTGGCCTGAGGTTCTGTGGGCGGACCTTTGGTCCTTCTACCGCCGAGAGCGTTCCCGCCCGGCTAACGAGCGTCCGGCGCCCGTTGAGACGTTGGCCGCCCTTGCTGTTTCCTCTTACCTCTCCCGCACGGAACGGTCCTCTCATCGGGGTTCGCGTTCTTTGTCTGACCACGGGACCGTCACTGCTGCCACGCCCGCTGACCCTTCCGGAGGGTCTGTTTGCCGGCTTAGCGCCCGTCCCACCGAGAGTGGCCAGCAGCAGTCGGCCTTGAGCCATCCTTCGTTGACGAGCCGTCCTCACCACTCTCCCCGCTACAGGCCCGCTGATCCTTTCGGAGGATCGCCTTGCCGGCATAGTGGCCTACTTCCGGAGTATGGCCCGGAGAGACGTCAGCACCGTCCTTCACGACGCAGCCGCGACCCTGATCCTCACCGTTCCTCCTCTCGACGCCCACCCTCTCGCTCGCCTTGCGAGCGCCGTCATCAGCGGGATCCTCGCAGCCCTGCTCCCCTCGGGCACCTTCGCGCTCTGCGCCGCGCCGGGCGTCGCCTTCGTTGCGTCTCCGCCCTCGTCGACCCTCCTCGCGTCGTCGGGACTCCTCACCGCGTGCTCGCCGGGCGCCTTCTCGTCCTCGGTCCCGCTCCTGGTCGCCTCCTCGCTTACCGCCGCGCTCCCCGCTGCCCTCGCGTCCCCTGTCTTCGCCGGAGGTTCAGCGCTCTCCTTGGACCTCGCTGCGGTTGGTGGTGGTTCCGGTGCCTTCTCGACGCCCCCTAGAGGACGACACGCTCAGCCTGCTGCCCGAAGACTCCGTCTCGGCTCTATTGGACGAGGAGGGTCGCTCGACCTCGCCCGTGGCCCTCGAGGTTGCTTCCCCCTCGGCGCTCCCCTCTTCTTCCCGGTCAGAGATGCCTTTAGCCCTGGATGAAGCCGCCAGGTTCGTGGCCGCGACGCTGCCGGCGGACGCCTGCCCAGCTTCCCCGCCTCTGAAGAGGAAGGTCGCCGCCTTCGTTGACGCGGAGAGGCAGGTCAAGAAGTTTGAGTCGCTTCCCCAAACGCCCGGCTTTAAGGACCTTCGAGACGTCCTTTCGTCGCACCTGCAGCTGGCCACGTCCCAGGAGCCGGTCTTCTTTTCCGACCGTCGCTGGCCTGCGGATTTAGACAGGTCGTTTCGGCGGGACTGGTATGCTGGCCATTCCCAGGCCTTCTCCATCCCTATGCCTACGCTGGACCCTTTGGCCGTGTCGCTAGCCAGCGACCCGATTCTGCGGTGGCGGTCCCTGCCGCGGGGCCTGGACAAGACAGCGACCTTGGTCCGGAACTCCTTAGCCTGCTCTGGTGTCTTGGAGCTCCTCACTCAAGCCTTGGTCCGTCGGGTGGAGGAATCCTGGCATCCTTCCATCTCTCCCTCCTAGGCGACCTGCTGGTCCTCCGGAGACTGCCAACCGTGCCGCCTACCACTCGTCGGTCAACGCGATGGCTGCGTCAGCCAACTGCGACCTCATGCGTCGAGATGCCCTGCTCCTCGCCTGCAGTACGTTGCCGCCGGACCTGTGAGCGCAACTTCGCCGTGCCCCCTTGGGTGGGCCTTGCTGTTTGGCGACACCTGGTCCGCTGTGAGAGCCTCGGGGTCTCTGGTCGGCGGGCGGCTAGCTGATTTCCGCGGAAATTGGCTCACGCTCTTTGGCAACGACCCCTGGATTTGTGACACCGTCTCTACGGCTCTGCGGATCGTCTTCCGAAGCCTGCCGCCCTTATGTCGTGCCCCTCTCTGGACCGAGATCCCCAGCGACCCGCTGAGGGCCGCCGCCTTGAGGGAAGAGGTAGCCTCCTGGCTGAGGAAAGCCGCCACAGTGGTTGTCTGAGCCCCCGACTCTCCGGCCTTCTACAGCCGCCTTTTCGTCGTGCCGAAGCCTGGAGGGAGATGGCGTCGGTCATCGATCTTTCGGCGCTGAACAAGTTCATTTCGGCCCCCTCCTTCCGGATGGAGACTGCCAGAGCCCTGAAAGCCGCGGCCCAGCCTCTCAACTTCGCAGTCAGTCTGGACCTCTCCGATGCGTACCTGCATGTCCCGATGCACCAGGCCTCCAGGAAGTTGCTCAGGTTTGCGATCGACGGCGTCGTTTCCAGTTCCGGGCGCTGCCTTTCGGACTCTACCTCAGCCCCTGGGTCTTTACTCGGATGATAGACGCCGTAGTCGCCTTAGCCCGACAGTCCTCCTCCAGTCCGACGTCGAACTACCTGGACGACCTCCTTTTGCGCAACCAATCGGAGACCACGCTAGCCACGGACAGAGATGCTCTCCTGCACCTCCTGGCACACCTGGGCTTCCTAGTAAACGACGGCAAGTCGGATCTCTCTCCCTCCCGCCGGTCTGTGCACCTGGGTATGGAATTTGCTACCGATCTCAACTCGGTTCGCCTTCCGGCGCCCCGGATCAAGAAGATTGCGGATCTAGCCAACCAGTTAGCTCGGGAGGATGCAGCCCCCGCCAGAGTCTGGCTTCAGTTGCTGGGTTTGATGAACGCCGCAGCGGATCTTATCCCACTAGGGCGCCCGTCTTCCGGAGACTTGACGACCGCGGTCCCAGTGTCCCAGATGCTCCGTCCGCACCTTCATCGGTGGACCGACCCTACGTGGCTAGCGTCGGGAGTTCCCCTGGCCTCTCCCCCTCCACAGATCTCTCCTTGTGTCGATGCCAGCCTTTCGGGGTGGGGGGCCCATCTCCTACCGCGGTTCCTCGCGACCTCGGGCCCCTGGCCCTCGGACTTGGCGCACACCCACATCAACTGGCTGGAGATGCAGGCCGTCTGGCAAGCCCTTCAGGTCTGGGAGGACCTCCTCCGACACCAGGAACTTCTCGTGCTTCGGACAACACGACGGTGGTCGTTTACATCCAGAAGCAAGGGGGCACACACTCCCCCGACCTGTGTATGCGCCTCTACATGATGATGCGTTGGTGCGAGGACCGTGGCATTATCCTTCGAGCCCGGCACATTCCCGGACACCTGAACCTCTGGGCCGACTTTCTGTCTCGCCGCGGCCAGCTTCTACACACGGAATGGACCCTGCAACAGGACATCTTTCGGATGATCTGCGCCCGCTGGGAGACTCCCCAGGTCGACTTGTTCGCCACGAGGTGGAACCACCAGCTTCCCCTCTTTGTCTCCCCGATTCCCGACCCCCTTGCCTGGGCTGTCGATGCGCTCTCCATTCCCTGGGACGGCCTTGTGGCCTATGCCTCCTCGTTCCCAAAGTCCTCCTCAAACTGCGGGGCTGTTCGGCGATCCTCCTGTTGGTCGCGCCGTTCGCCTGGAACCGCTCCTGGACCACCGTCCTGCTCAGCCTCGCCACGGACCCGCCCCTGCTGCTGCCCACCCCGCGGACCATACTCAAGCAACCGTGCCAGCCGCTGTTCCACCCCTGCCCGGAGCGACTCCTCCTTCACGCCTGGAGGTTGTGTGGCAAGCCCTCGGAGCTAGAGGCTACTCGGGTGCAGCAATGGAGGCAATCGCTGCGGCCCGTAGACCATCGACCCTTCGAGTCTACAAGGGAAAGTGGCGAGTCCTCTGTTCCTGGTGCACCGATCACGGCCTTACGCCCACGGATCTGACTCATCCTCAGCTGGCGGACTTCTTTCTCTGGCTTCCGAGACCAAGGCCTAGCCACCATCATGGGACGCGGTTACCTGTCCATGATTGCGGACACCTATCGTCACCTGGGACGACCCGTTTCGGGCGCCTGCAAGGACCTAGCCGACCTTATGGGACACTTCGGCATACAGCGCCTGACACTCCGCTCGCTCATTCCTCGCTGGGACCTACCCTGGGTGCTCACGTGGTTGAACTCCGCCCTCTTCGAACCTTTACCTTTGGCCCAGTTCGCGGACTTGACATGCAAGACTTGTTTCCTGTGGGCTCTTGCTACCGCTTCGCGTGCGAGCGAGCTACATGCGCTTCGGCACGCCCTTCCTGTCTGCAGTTCCGAACAGACGGCTCCGTCCAGCTTCTCACGGACCCGGCCTTTCTGGCGAAGAACAGGTCTCCTTAACTGCGCCTCAGGTGATCACCATTAGGTCGCTGAGAGACCGACCCCGGTCCCAGGAGACCAGGCTACAGGATCCCGTGCGCGCCCTTAAATCTATCTGCGGCGATCTAGGCCCGTCCGCAGGGGACGGTCGCGCCTCTTCCTACCTCTAAGACCCAACCGGCGGGACATTACAGCCCGGACGATCTCTTCCTGGCTCCGCTGGGTCATACGCTCCGCTTATCAGGAGATCTCCCCTCAGGGAGCGAAGAGGCTGCACATTCACGCACACAAGGTACGAGCTATGGCCACGAGCGTCGCGTTTGATCGAAACTGCGCGGTTAAGGACATCGTGGCGGCCGTGGGCTGGAAAACCGAGTCGGTCTTTGCCCGTTTCTACCTCCGGGACCTGGCCAGCCAGCGAGAGAATCTCGCACTGGTGGGGGACATCGCCGCGGCGCAACACTCCCTCCCGGCGCCACCGGCACCGTGGTATGCACTTCGCTAAAATTGTCGGGAGTGTGCGATGGGGAGAACGGCGCTGTTCTGTTGGGGAGTTTTGGGCGGCACCCTCCTCCTCATCGCAATTCTCCCATGTAGTCATGTCATCGGTAATGTTTTTGAAGAAACAAATTCATTTTTCTCTAAAAGGTATTTTTTCGAAAAATACTTACCGATGACATGACTCGGATGACCCTCCCTCCTGCCCCGCTTGCCGCTTTCGAGCGAAGTATCAGACTGAATGGTCTCGTGACCGGATGTGGTAAGGCAGGTATGGGGAGATAACTCTCGGCCCCTCGGGGGGGGGGGGGGGGGGGGGTTCTCCGAGTGCCTCTCGGGTTGTGTGGGCACACAACGGGCAAGTAGGCTAAAATTGAGCCTAGAAGTAGACATTCCCATGTAGTCATGTCATCGGTAAGTATTTTTCGAAAAAATACCTTTTAGAGAAAAATGAATTTTTCATATGACTTCTTGCTAATCAACGATACTTCCGCCCCCGTATCTATGAGACTTCTAAACTTTTGACTTCCTACCTTAAAGACTATGCATTTTGCACTCCCCGCTAAGTTGATGCTAAAAGATCTACTGTTTCCCCAGTTCTGCTCACCGGCTTCTCGTGGTGCAGAACGTTCTAGTTTCCCTGTCGCTCCTGTCCTATCCTAGCCCCACATTCTCATTGTCGGTGGCCGTAACCCCCGCATCGCCAACACCACGCGTGTTGATACCTTTGCTGTGACAAAGACGACTTTTGCTGACCGACTGCGTTGATCCGCCTAGCCTTGCAATCGCGTGCCTTGTAGCGTGGTGAACTGCATCGAAAACACGCCCTATCTCTAGAGTGATCCACTTCTTTTGCAGACTGTTGCTGATCTCCATTGAAGGTGGGGATCAGCTGTGAAATGAGTTGCACATTAACTAAGGATGACAACCTCTCTATCTGACTACCTAATGCGGCCAACACCAGGTTCAGTTGGTGTGGTCCTCCTACATCTTCTTCTGCCATTGTCACTACAAATACAAAATATTGCTGGCCCTTACTCGAAACTGTAGCGATGACACAAAAAGGTCACTCACCTGTTTGTCCAGCGTTGATGATGGTAGTTGTGGCCCGAGGTCGTTTCGTCTGTGGCCGGCTCCTTCTCAGTCTCGTTTCACGATCTTCTGTCTGCCTCTCGTTCGGCGTCTTCAGTTCTCGGCGTTGTCGTACTTTTGACGTAGCGTCGTTCTGCCATCCTCTGCGATAGTTCCGTCTTCCATCTCGTTCTGGAATCTGCGATTGTTCCATCTTCAATCTCGGTCTGACATCCTGCGATGGTTCTGCTAAACCCGTTCTGACATCCTGGTTTATCTCGGCACCAAAATTGGTTGTTACGTGTTGCACTATGAACACGTAAAACAACTGAAGTCCAGTGATGGTTTTCTCTCGTGTTTATTTCAGTCTAAAGAGCATTGTCTGGGGTTGGGCAAGACCAACCACAGACTACAATTCGGTCGTTCTCTCACTATTTGCTCTCTTCTACTTTCGTCCATCTCTCTCACTCTCCTCTCGTTGTGTTCCCTCTCTCGTTGTGTGTCTAGTTCTGTCGCTCGTTGTGTGTCCCTCTCTCGTTGTGTGTCTTGTGTTGTGTTCCCCGTTGTCTGTCCCCCAGTATGTATATACCCTTGCCCTTATCAATCATCTTCCCACTTGTGACCCGCCCCTCGTTTAGGGCCGGTCCCGTTACGTGATTATGGCGTCCCCGCGTGCGGACGGTCCCGTTAATTAGATGCCATCCATTTCCCATATAGTAACAGTTTTCGGAGGGCCGGTTCGTTATCTTGATTAGGGCGGCCCGGCATGTCCGGTAGTTACATACAGATGCTGACCATATGGTACGTGACCGGAAACTACATCCGGATGCCGGATGTGGAGGCACGCGTCGGTAGTGCAACAGGGAGACAGTACGGCGGCACAACACTCCCTCCCGGCACCTCAGGTGCCGCAGGTATCTTCGCTAAAATTATCGGGAGGTTGTACCAGGGAGGGCGGGTCTCCATATTACCCAGGGGTTAGGGGCGTTCTAAGCGGCACCCGCCTCCTCTTCGATATTCTTCCTAACAGTAATGTCATCGGTAATGTTGTTTTGAGAAAACAAATGTATTTTTCTTTAAAATATATTTTTTGGAAAAATACTTACCGATGACATTACTCGGAGGACCCTCCTGCCTGCCCCGCTGCCGCTGGCTCGCTATGAAACAATGGCGATTCCGGTAGCTGTATGACCAGATGAGGATGGAAGGGAGGCCACCCAGGGGACTGCCTAGCTTACAGTGCCCCTTGTTACCTCCTCTGCCATGTACCCACGCAACAATTTTGGCTAAAATTAGGCTAGCTAGATCAGTATTCCTAACAGTAATGTCATCGGTAAGTATTTTTCCCAAAAAATATATTTTAAAGAAAAATACATTTTTCAATTCTTTGTCATTGCAGAGTTGACCTTGGCCGGGCAAACCCAACAGAAGATGGCCTTAACATCAGCAAGTGTTTTCCTCACAAACCAGATGACATTATTCCTGTAAGTGCTCACCCAGTGCTTATGTTGTCATTTGGCTGACCAGTCGCAGTAGGTCAGTATGAAGTCAAGTACTGGCTGGCTGTGGCTAATGTCTATGCAATGGTCTGTTATACTGTCACTCCAGCACCTTTTCCTCACCCTATCCCCAATCCTCTCGCCAGCGTGGGACTGCAGGAAAAGGGGTCATGGATGGAGAGTATATGTAGGTGTTTGCACGCAACCTCGTTACTATAACAATTTTGTGTTTTCAAGAAAATGAAAGGAAGGAGCTTATATTTTGTTCAGGATAATTTGTGATCTGAGGCTTTCTTCACAAGGACGTTATGAGCATTTCCTGTTGAACTACAGGTTTGAGATTTTAAAAGAAAATGGAGGCATTTGCATCGAAACATGATTTTGCACTAAAATGCCATTGATGAGATTGCATGTGAACACCACCGATGTGGAGCATATAGTTTTACCATGGTCCTGGAGTGAATGATTCGAATATTGTCCTCTAAAAGTTTATTTGGTGTTAAAATGGTTAGCTTTGGAAAGCTAACTAGGGCGACCGGACCTGGGTGCCAACAGGGACTTCGCAGACCTTATGGCCCACTTTGATCTTCAGCGACCGGTTTCCCGCTCGCTCATTCCCCGCTGGGACTTGTCTTGGGTATTAACATGGCTCAACTCGGACTGCTTTGAGCCCCTGCCCCTGGCACGGCTCGGAGACCTGTCCAGGAAGACTTGCTTCCATCTCGCCCTCGTCACAGCGTCCAGGGTCAGTGAGATCCACGCCCTCTCAGTACAACCGTCTTGTCTCCAGTTCAGGACCGACGGTTCAGTACAGCTCCTAACCGACCCCTCGTTCCTGGCCGAAAATCGGCTCCCCACTTCTGCACCCCAGGTGCTGACCGTACGCTCGCTTAAAGGAGTAGACCAGTCCAGGGAGTCCTGACAACAGGACCCCGTTCGGGCACTAAAAAATCTACCTGCGCAGAACTAAGCCACTCAGACAAGGGCGATCATGCCTATTCCTGCCTTTGGCTTTGGGCAGACGTGATATCTCGGCGCAAATGATCTCATCCTGGCTCCGATGGGTCATCCGATCGGCGTACAAAGATCTCTGCCCAGAGGGTGCAAAAAAGATGCGAATTCGGGCACACGAGGCCCGAGCAGTGGCAGCAAGCATCGCCTTTGACCACAACTGCGCCGTCAAGGACATTGTGGAGGCTGTGGGCTGGCGGGCTGAGTCTACCTTCGCCCATTTCTACCTACAGGACATGGCAGGCCAGCGAAATAACTTGGCCCTGGTCGGGGATATCTCGGCAGCACAACACTCTCTCCCAGCGCCTCAGGAGCGTTAGGTAACACTTAGCTGAAATTGTCGGGAGTGGGCGCTTGGGGGGACCTCGATAGCATAACGCATGGGGGGGCGGTATTCCTGTTGATTAACACTTGCAGCAGAATTAGGGGGCGGCACCCTCATCCTATTCGCTATTTTTTTTTTATCAGTAATGCGATCGGTAAGAGTTTTCAGTAAACAAATGTATTTTTTCTCTAAAATGTATTTTTTCGAAAAATACTTACCTCCCTCCTGCCCCACTTGCCGCCAGTGAGCTAAGATAAAGACTGGCGGGAAAGCTATGTGCATGACCGGATGAGGAGACAGGGGAGACCACTTGGGGGTCCTTGGTAACGACTCTATAGTGGCCTTCCGGTTTGCGTAGCATACACAACGGAAGCTTAGGCTGAAATTGATAAGCTACGTATACCTTCCTATTAGTAATGCCATCTGTAAGTATTTTTTGAAAAAATACATTTTAGAGAAAAATACATTTTTGTGTCGCAATGATTCCTGCAGGAGTCTTCGTGACAAAATTCATTTTTCTCTAAAAGGTATTTTTTCGAAAAATACTTACCGATGACATGACTACATGGGGAATATCTACTTCTAGGCTCAATTTTAGCCTACTTGCCCGTTGTGTGCCCACACAACCCGAGAGGCACTCGGGGAACCCCCCCGAGGGGCCGAGAGTTATCTCCCCATACCTGCCTTACCAGATCCAGTCACGAGACCATTCAGTCTGATACTTCGCTCGAAAGCGGCAAGCGGGGCAGGAGGGAGGGACATCCGAGTCATGTCATCGGTAAGTATTTTTCGAAAAAATACCTTTTAGAGAAAAATGAATTTATTTCCTCAAAAACATTACCGATGACATGACTACATGGGAGAATTGCGATGAGGCGGGTGCCGCCCAAAACTCCCCCAGCAGAACAGCGCCGTTCTCCCCGTCGCACACTCCCGACAATTTTAGCGAAGTGCATCTACGGTGCCAGTGGCACCGGGAGGGAGTGTTGCGCGGCGGCGATGTCCCCCCACCAGTGCGAGATTCTCTCGCTGGCTAGCCAGGTCCCGGAGGTAGAAAGGGGCAAAGACCGATTCGGTTTTCTAGCCCACGGCTGCCACGATGTCCTTGACAGCGCGGTTTCGATCAAACGCGATGTTCGTGGCCATAGCTCGTACCTCGTGTGCGTGAATGTGCAGCCTCTTCGCTCCCTCAAGGGAGATCTCCTGATAAGCGGAGCGTATGACCCAGCGGAGCCAGGAAGAGATCGTCTGGGCTATAATGTCACGCCGGTTGGGTCTTAGGGGTAGGAAGAGGCGCGACCGTCCCCTGCGGACGGGCTTAGATCGCCGCAGATAGATTTTTTTAGGGCGCGCACGGGATCCTGTAGCCTGGTCTCCTGGGACCGGGGTCGGTCTCTCAGCGGCCTAATGGTGATCACCTAAGGCGGAGTTAAAGGAGACCTGTTATTTGCCAGAAAGGCCGGGTCCGTGCGCAGCTGGACGGAGCCATCTGTTCGGAACTGCAGATCGGCAGGGCGTGCTGAAGGCGCATGTAGCTCGCTCCCGCGCGAAGCGGTAGACAGTGCCAGCAGGAAACAAGTCTCGCGTGCCAAGTCCGCGAGCTGGGCCAAAGGTAATGGTACGAAGCGGGCGGAGTTCAACCACGTGAGCACCCAGGGTAGGTCCCAGCGAGGAAGGAGCGAGCGGAGTGTAAGGCGCTGGGTGCCGAAGTGTCCCATAAGGTCGGCTAGGTCCTTGCCGGCGCCCGGATCGGGTCGTCCCAGGTGACGATAGGTGTCCGCCATCATGGACAGGTAACCGCGTACCGTGATGAGGGTTAGGCTTTGGTCTCGAAGAGCCAGAGAGAGAAGTCCGCCAGCGGAGGATGAGTCAGATCCGTGGGCGTAAGGCCAAGATCGGTACACCAGGAACAGAGGACTCGCCAGTTCCCTCGTAGGCTCGAAGGGTCGACAGTCTCCGGGGCGCAGCGATCGCCTCCATAGCTGCATCTGAGTATACTCTAGCTCCGGGGGTTTGCCGCCCAACCTCCAGGCGTAAAGGAGGAGCCACTCCAGGCAGGGGTGGAACAGCGGCTGGCGCGGTTGCTTGAGCATGGTCCGCGGGGTGGGCAGCAGCAGGGGCGGGTCTGTGGCGAGGCTGAGCAGGTCGGTGGTCCAGGAGCGGTTCCAGACGAGCGGTGCGACCGACAGGAGGAACGCCGAAGAGCCCCGCAGTTAGAGGAGGACTTAGGGCACGAGGACGGTAGGGGGACCGGTATAGGCCACAAGTCCGTCCCAGGGAAAGGAGAGCGCATTGACAGCCCAGGCAAGGTGGTCGGGAATCGGGGAGACGAAGAGGGGAAGCTGGTGGTTCCACCTCGGGGCGAACGACTCGGCCTGGGGAGTCTCCCAGCGGGCGCAGATCATCTGAAGATGTCCTGTCGCAGGGTCCATTCCGTGTGTAGGAGTTGGTCGCGGCGAGACCGAGAGTCGGCCAAGACATTTAGGCATCCGGGAACGTGCGGGGCTTGAAGGATAATGCTCCGGTCCTCGCACCAACGCATCTTCCTGTAGAGGAGCATACACAGGTCAGGGGAGCGTGTGCCACCTAGCTTCTGGATGTAAGCGACCACGATCGTGTCGTCCGAAAGCACGAGAAGCTCCTGGTGTCGGAGGAGGTACTCCCCGGCGTGAAGGGCTCGCCATACGGCCTGCATCTCCAGACAGTGGGTGTGGGTGTGCGCCCAGTGGGAGGGCCAGGGGCCCGCCTGGAGGGGGAGAGGCTAAGGGAACTCCCGACGCTAGCCACGTAGGGCCGGTCCACTGACGAAGGTGCGGACGAAGCATCTGGGGCACTGGGACCGCGGCCGTCAAGTCTCTGGAAGACGTGAGCCAAAGGAGAAGATGCAGTTGAATTGGCCGGGAGTAGAGACGCCCTAGTGGGATAAGATCCGCTGCGGCGTTCATCAAACCCAGCAACTGAAGCCAGACTGGCGGGGCCTGCATCCTCCCGAGCTAACTGGTCGGCTAGATCAGCAATCCTCTTGATCCGGGGCACCGGAAGGCGTACCGTGTTGAGGTTGGTAGGGAGTTCCATACCCAGATGCACAACCCGGCGGGAGGGAGAGATCCGACGCCGTCGTCTACTAGGAAGCCCAGGTGTGCCAGGAGGTGCAAGAGAGCATCTCTGTCCGTGGCTAGCGCGGTCTCCGATTGGTTGCACAACGGAGGCCGTCCAGGTAGTTCGACGTGGACTGGAGGAGGACTGTCGGGCTAAGGCGACGAAGGCGTCCATCCGCCAAGTGAAGACCCAGGGGCGGAGGTTGAGTCCGAACGGCAATCCTACCGAAGGCGCTCGAGCGGTGCGCACTAGTGTCCTGAACAGAAAGTGGAACGGAAGGAGTCGGGGGCGCGACCGAGTCGCGCAAGCTAGGGCTGACGTCTCTCCTGGCCAGACTCAGTGAGTAGGGCGCTACGCCGGCGTACAGATCCTCCGGAAGGATCAGCGGGCTTAACGGGGAGAGACGGGAGAGGAAGGCCAGTCACGTGGGACGGCACATGGCGGACTGCTGCAGGCCGGGCTCAGTGAGGCGGGCGCTGTGCCGGCAAACAGACCCTCCGGAAGGGTCAGCGGGCGTGGCAGCAGTGGCAGTCCTCTGATCAGCCATCAAGTGACCTGAAAGTGGAACGGAGGGAGTCGGGGCGCGACCGTGTCGCGCAAGCTAAGGCTGAAGCCTCTCTTGGCCAGACTCCGAGAGCAGGGCGCTATGCCGGCGTTCAGATCCTCCGGGGGGAGCGGCGACGATCCCGGCGAGGCGAATGATCCCTCCAGCGGCGCTCGAGGGGCGAGCGTGAGTGTCTAGAACTGACGGTGGAACGGGATGAGTCGGGGGCGCGACCGTGTCGCGCAGGTTGAGGCTGACGTCTCTCCTGGCCGGACTCAGTGAGAAGGGCTCTATGCCGGCGTTTAGATCCTCCAGAAGGATCAGCGGGCTTCTCGGGGAGAGAGAGAGGATGAAGGCCAGTCAACGTGGGACGGCTCGTGGCGGACTGCTGCAGGCCGGGCTCAGTGAGGCGGGCGCTGTGCCGGCAAACAGACCCTCCGGAAGGGTCAGCGGGCGTGGCAGCAGTGGCGATCCTCTGGTCAGCGCACAACGCCGGGTCCCGACGAGCAGACCGTTCCGAGGGGCCGATGCGAGGAAGGGCGGTCGTTACCGAAGGGGCGGCGGAAGTGTCCACAGGAGCCGGACGAGAGATAGTAGACGGAGGTCGCTCTCGCCGATAAAACTCCAGAGGTCCGACCAAACGTCTCCGGCCAAGTCGCACAGACATCACGAGGAACGAACCGCCGACCCGTAGAGACTGAGTCGCCGAACAGCAAGGGTCCACCCAATGGGGCACGGTGAAGTTGCGCTCGCAGGTCCGGCGGCAACGTACTGCAGGGGCGGAGCAGGGCATCTCGACGCATGAGGTCGCAGTTGGCCGAAGCCACCATCGCGTTGACCGAGGAATGGTAGGCGGCGCAATTGGCGGTCTCCGCGAGGACCAGCAGGTCTCCTAGGAGGGGAGAGATGGAAGGATGCCAGGATACCTCCACCCGACGAACCAAGGCTTGAGTGAGGAGCTCCATAACACCCGAGCAGGCTAAGGTGTTACGGACCAAGGTCGCTGTCTTGTCCAGGCCCCGCAGCGGGGACCGCCGCCGCAGAGTCAGACCGCCGGCTAGGGACACCGCCGAAGGGTCCAGCGTAGGCAGAGGGATGGAGAAGGCCTGGGAGAGTCCAGCATACCAGTCCCGCCGAAACAAGATGTCTAAATCCGCGGGCCAGCGACGGTCGGAGAAGAAGACCGGCTCCTGGGACGTGGCCAGCTGTAGGTGCGACGAAAAGACGTCTCGAAGACCCTTAAAGCTGGGCGGTTGGGGAAGCGACCTAAACTTCTTGACCTGCCTCTCCGCGTCAACGAAGGCGGCGACCGTCCTCTTCAGCTCCGGGGAAGCTGCCGCGTGCGAGGTCGAGCGAACCTCGTCCAACAGAGCCGAGACCGAGACTTCGGGTAGCAGGCTGAGCGCATCGTCCTGCAGGGGGCATCGAGAATCCCGCTGACGGTGCTCGCGAGGCGAGCGAGAGCGCGGGCGTCTGGAGGAGGGACGGTGAGGATCAGGGTCGCGGCTGCGTCGCGACGGACGGTGCTGACGTCTCTCCGGGCCCTACTCCGGAAGTAGGCCACTATGCCGGCAAGGCGATCCTCCAGAAGGATCAGCGGGCTTGGTGCGGGGAGAGTGGTGAGGACGGCTCGTCAACGACGGACGGCTCAAGGCCGACTGCTGCTGGTCACTCTCAGTGAGACGTGCGCTAAGCCGGCAAACAGACCCTCCGGAAGGGTCAGCGGGCGTGGCAGCAGTGGCGGTCCTGTGGTCAGAACAAACCGCGAACCCCGAAGCGGGGACCGTTCCGTGCGGGAGTGGCCGAGGAAACAGCCAGGGCGGCCAACGTGTCAAAGGGCGCTGAACGCTCGTAAGCCGGGCGGGCACGCTCTCGGCGGTAAAGGACCAAGGTCCGCCCACATAACCTCAGGCCCGGCCGCACACCGCTTACACTCTGGTATCAGATTCAGTCCACCCAACCAATTTCAAATACAAACGATTTTGAACTTCCAAAACTACAGCAGCTCGCTTGAGCTTGCCCTTAGCACCACGTGAAAGTTCTGTGTTTACGTTCCGTGCGTGAGTGAATGCGCGTAACTCACGTGAGCGCGCTTGTTGGGCCCAGTTCGGGGCGGCGCTTTGAGCCGATTTTCCCTTGGGATAAAGCGCCTATTTAATGTGCTTATTATTATTATTATTATTATTATTACACCTGTGGTCCGAGGAACCACCGAACGCGGTAGGGAGACCGAGTGAGTGTCCGTCGGCCACCTAAAGTCATCGCACCGGGAGCACAACGACATTATCGAAGCGTAGGCGGGCTCCCGGTGAAAGCGTAATGGGGCACTCTCGGAGGGCTAACGGGGCTTCAAACGGGCTAACACACACGGAGCCCAAGGCCCACGTGCAAAACGGGCGCGACACGGCAACAGCCGACCGTGAGCTAATCAGGCACTACGCACTGAAACCAAACCACCAGCAAAGCAGGGAAACACCCATAGACAGCCGGCCCTCAGCCCGAGGGACGGCCGAGGGAACTACCGCTACCTTACCTCTGCAACGAAGGGAAGGGGGGGAAAGGGCAGTCAAACCGCCGTCCACAGACGCAGAAGAATCCCCGCAAGCAACCCAACGAAGCAGGAAGAGAAGGCCAGGTAGAAGGCAGGGTAGAAGCGGGCGCAGAGCACACAGAGTCGGCAACAAGCGTCGGTAGGCAGAAGACCGGTCGAGGCAGCGAGAGCGCGGGCCAGACACGTCTTCTCTCCACGAGCGAAGTAGAAAGACTGGATGGTCTCGTGACCGGATCTGGTAAGGCAGGTATGGGGAGATAACTCTCGGCCCCTCGGGGGGGTTCCCCGAGTGCCTCTCGGGTTGTGTGGGCACACAACGGGCAAGTAGGCTAAAATTGAGCCTAGAAGTAGATATTCCCCATGTAGTCATGTCATCGGTAATGTTTTTGAGGAAATAAACACACTACTTGACAGCCGAAAAGGACAGGCTTCAGCTCTCACCAAGTAAATGTTTCTGGATAATTTTCCTGTAAGTTATGGGTGAGCCAGGATGTCTGAAATAAAGTTGTTGTGCATGATGGGGGAACTTCAAGCTTTGTGGTGATAAGTATATTGCAATTGTTTCGCCATGAACGAAAACATGCTACAAGTGGTATAAAATGGTAAGCATATCATGTGTATATTGTGTCTGCATATTCCACTTTCAAGTGTATGGGACAATCTTGTCTTCGATAAATATTTGTTTAGTATTATGTGTTTGCCTCATAAGAAAGTTAATTCTGAAACTATTGTCAAAGTGAAGTTCACAGGAGACTTAACTCTTAAACTCCCAGAACTAAATGACTTCCATATGGAAGTTATTTAGTTCTGGGAGTTAAAGAGATAACTCATTCAAGACGAACAACATTCAGATATGCGGCTTAAGCCGCATATCTGGGAGCCGTTTGTCTTGAATGAGTTAACCTTTTGACGACGGAACACACATATGTGCTCGCTAAGCAAAGCTCCGTTGCCGACGGGACGCACACATATGTGCGCTGGCCTTGTTTCCCACTGCCGACGAGGCGCACACATCTGCGCGCTGGATACCAGTTTAACAGGCAATACCGGCAGCATGGTCTAAGGGAAGCAACCTACTATAATATGTCACGCACTCATTTCTGTACTTGTAGAGTGACTTTTCTTGTTTGTATGTGCTGAAACCAACGAATCAGAAGCTCTAATACAAAACGTCCCCACATGCGAAATAAATGGCGGATTTTGGTGTAAAAACTTTTATGTGTGAAGAAACTTTTCTGTTGTGACTTTTTTTCTGGATTATTTACTGGTGACACACTAGAATATGTCTCTGGAATGCTAGGTGAGTTGTAATTTTCACACTCTGGCTAACTAATACACTAACGGCATGTTTTCAGAACCCAGTGCAACTAGCAACATCACTGTTTGTGTATGATTTTTGGTGGCTTCTCTGAACCCCCATGCAGCTTCTTGCGTATACACACGCGCGGTGTAAAATGAATGCTTAACATTACAAAATATTTTCTTCAGCATAGTGTCTACGAGTTCACCTTGAATTGCTTTTTCCACTGATACCAAATATGTTGGGGGTATGATAAGATTTTTACAACAGACAAGGCCAATGAAATGTGTCAAAATTACTACGGTAGCAGGGAAGTGAGCCAAAATAAGGCATATGCTCAGGGGGAAAAATCGAGCTGGCAGACTACGGTGGCAAAAGGTTAAAGAGAAGGGCAATAGCTAGACATTTGGAAATCAGAAGTAGGTCAACATTTTATGCATTTCCATGCTAACAGTGGATCAAAAGCCCACGATAAACATACTGTATCGCATGTTGCGCTTTTAGTCCACTGTTTTTGTTGAAACACATGCAATTTTGACCTATTTCTGATTTCATGAATCATCTACATGTATTTAAATCTGGCAAATTCTCTTCATTTACATTTTGGTGTATTAGCCCCCTGGTGCATGCGTTCATCAGTAAACAGTACTGCTGGCTGCATATGTACAAATAGGATTTACATTTGAGCAAGTGTAGCAGAGCGTGATAAGCCTCTGTCCCCATGTAGTTATTTTTAGTCCGCGTCTGAGGTTCCCCTTAACAGACACTAGCCGTGATGTCACCACTTGCGTGATGCGGCGAGTCGTCTGTTTTAGTTATGGGTTTTCGTAACTTGTGTTTTCTATTTATTTTTGAAGCTTCATAGCTTCCGTTCTATTGAACATAGAAAGCTGTTTCAATAGTCATTATATTCAGCACAGTTTCTGCTTTAGAATATTTATTTGGTTTTGTACGATCGGTAATCAGTACTAGTTAGATTTACGTTTTTCATGCTGTTTCACTTTTCACTTTCCTTTTGTGGCAGTCATTTTACAATTATAATAAATTCAGCTTAGTGGTACTCTTTTCCTAATTTAGTTCATCGGAAAGCCCTGTAACTTCCCTTTTGGAAATGCTAAGATTTATTAATATTGGATGTATTGTTCGCTAGTTATTTAAGTTTATTCAGCTACCAACTAACACCGTTTTCGCTAGTTTCATTGTCCAGCCTAGCTGTTTCGCCTGCTCTCGGGCATTGGGGCTATGCCTATTTAAGGGCATGTATCCCTGCGGCGCACTTAGCGACTGACCATTGTGTATCACTATCAGTGCGCGTGCTTCACGTCAAGTTATTCCTTCCTTGTTTCGGAAATTGGACTGCGGGTCGAGTGCCCTCAATAAAAGAATCAGAACCATGAACAAGAGTTAGCTCCCTTTGTCAAAAACAACACCAACCACCTGCGCATCCATCACCTCTCCTCGGCTCCGTCACACAAGTCTTACGTATCCATATTTTATGGTTTGCAGATATGGGAAGGGTCAGCACACGTTCTTACACTTATTTCAGACGATGATGGACAGCTAGAAACTGGTCTGGGGGAGGAGTTGCTGAGCCAGTGCCCTGCGAGTAAGCGACACCTGCTTGAAGTGGTCCACTACCCTGGGGCAGGACACCTGTTGGAGCCCCCATACACACCTTTCTGTCGAGCCTGCATCAACCCTACATTCAGTAAAAATATCTTTTGAAATAAAATTAAAGTAAAATATCATAGCGCTTTTTGTTGAGGTGTTTCCTGCAGGAATCACCTTGACAAAAAGTGCTACATCCAGCTTTTGGCTTAAATTAACAAATCGTATGGGATTGAGAATGCTTGAGTGAAAATAGATTTAACCTTGTCGTGGGTGCAGCCACTGGCACTGTTTACAGTACTGATGTCTGCACCCACAAGAGGGTTAACTCTGGGCGTCGGTACCTGTTTTAGTCAAAATGATTCTGTCAGGAATCATCGCGACTAAAACTGCTACTGACACCCAAAGGTTAGCAGTTTCCCGTTCACTCACACAGGCACACCACGGCAGCAACTTGGTGTAAAAAATGGCATCTTGTCTATCATCTATGAATCTAAAAAATTGTGAAGATGTCTGGTAAATCACATGTTGCTGTGAAGATGGGTGGTAAATTACATGTTGCTGTCTGAACAATGTGAATTTAATTAAATTAATTCATGCCTGGGAAATAAACATGGTCTGTGCACAAAAGGAGAGGGAGTTGAGGGAGGTTTTGTCAGTTCCATAATATATGCTTGCGCATTTTCCATGTTGCTGTCTCTGTGTGCACATGCATCATGGGTGGCGATTATTGCATATTTTTTATGTAAATCGTGCATTTGGGTGGGGAGGCCTTATGCATTTTTGTGAGGTGTCTGCATACATGTATGCATCATTCAGACAACCCCCTATTTGGATCTGGGGCCAGTGATATGTCAACTACACACCGCTCATTCACTGTTTTCACTCGGTTTGGGTGGTGTACAGGTCTGCAGAGGGAACATTTGTTTCCTCAAAACACATTACCGATGACATGACTGTCAGGAAATAGTCTACTTGCTTACTAATTTTAGCCTAAGACCCAAAGGGTCCCCCGAGGAGGCTCTCGGGGATCCCTAACAGGGACGAGAGTAGCCTCCCCTGCCCATCCGGTCACGTGCCGGGTGGTGTCTCCTTTAGCCAGTTGTCTACTTCGCTGTTAGCGTACGCACGCGTTTTCTAGAGCCTACGGACCCGACCTTCACGGAGACTGTGTACGGTGCGACCGTTCCTCACCGGCTTGCCTTCTCCTTGCCTTTCGTCTTCCGCTTCCTTGTGTGGCCTCCTTCTTCTCTGCCTGGCCGCTTCTGTCCCTCGTGCAGTTTGCTGGCCCGGGAACCTTCTAGGCTTTCGTCATGCGGTGGTTTGTGCTTCGTCACCCTGCCATTCCGCCATGGACAGGTAATGTCTCGGCCGCTTCCTACGTCTCGCCCGGCTGGGCCGGACGTCGGGCTTCGCTCGAGCTACTGTTGGTTTCTCTCCGCATTTCACTGTGAGTTTCGCGTGTTTCTTAAATTTCGAAGCTTTAAATGGCGGGGTTTGTTACCCGCCGCCGGTCGCCTTTCATGTGTTGCAGTTACCAAGTGCGCCTCTCCCCATTACGGCGACTTCCAGTGACCTAGTGTCCGGTGCTTTGTGCTTCGTCACTCTGCCGTTCCGCCATGGACAGGTAAAGTCTCGGCCGCTTCCTACGTCTCGCCCTGCTGGGTCGGACGTCGTGCTTGGCTCGGACTTCTGTTTGTTTTCTCTCTGCATTTCACGGTGAGTTTCGCTTGTTACTTACTTCGGAGCTTTAACTGGCGGGGTTAGTTACCCGCCGCCCGTCGCCTTTCATGTATGGGTATGTGTTGCAGTTACCAAGTGCGCCCCTGCCCAGGACGGCGACTTCCCGTGACCTGGTATCCGCCATACAGTGTGTCGACCGGGTGCCGCCTGCTCCTCTGTCATCGGCTGCGCTGGCTACGCCTCTTGACCGGAGGTTCTTGGTCTCTACTCTGGTGTTTCCACCGGCGAGCGACCCGCGACTGTCCGCCTTCCTTGGGACCTCCCGCGGCACGGTGGGATTGTTCAAGCTCGCCTCGGACTTGGAATAGCCCACACCTCGCATCCCTGGTAAGTTTGTAGGCTATTCATAGACGCGTTAAGCCCGCTGACTCCTCCGGCGAGTCGCCAAGCCGGCTACGTGCCCCCCTCCTTTGAGCCCCGGGCACCGCGACCTTGTCGCCATTAGTTCACGCGTCGGCCTTCGGCCCAACTTCTAGCCCGCTGACTCCTCCGGCGAGTCGCCTAGCTGGCTTCGTGCCCCCCTCCTTGAGCCCCGGGCACCGTGACCTTGTCGCCTGTTACATACAACAAAAAAAAAAAAAAGTTGACGCCTTGGCCTCACGGCCCCTCCTAAGCCCGCTGACTCCTCCGGCGAGTCGCCAAGCCGGCTATGTGCCCCCCTCCTTGAGCCCCGGGCACCGCGACCTTGTCGCTAATTAGTTTACACGTCGGCCTTCGGCCCTACTTCTAAGCCCGCTGACTCCTCCGGCGAGTCACCAAGCCGGCTTCGTGCCCTCCTCCTTGAGCCCCAGGCACCGCGACCTTGTCGCTAATTAGTTTACGCGTCGGCCTTTGGCCCTACTTCTAAGCCCACTGACTCCTCCGGCGAGTCGCCAAGCCGGCTACGTGCTCCCCTCCTTGAGCCTCAGGCACCGCGACTTTGTCGCTAATTAGTTTACGCATCGGCCTTCGGACCTTCTAAGCCACTGACTCCTCCGGCGAGTCGCCAAGCCGGCTCCGTGCCCCCCTCCTTGAGCCCCGGGCACTGCGACCTTGTCGCCTTTTTGTAGACGCGTTGGCCTCGCGGCCCCTCCTAAGCCTGCTGACTCCTCCGGCGAGTCGCCGAGCCGCTACATGCCTCCGCCTTGTGCCCTGGGCACCGCGACCCCTGTCGCCAATTAGTCCACGCGTCGGCCTTTCGGCCCCAACTGTTAAATCCGCTGACTCCTACGGCGAATCGTCAAGCTGACTATGTGCCCCCCTCCTTGAGCCGGGCACCGCGACCTTGTCGCCTTTCGTTCTCACTTCGGCGCTTCAGCCTCAGTCTCTGGGCCCGCTGACTCCGACGGCGAGTCGCCAAGCCGCTTTGTGCCCCCCCCTCCTTGAGCCCCGGGCACCGCGACCCTTATCGCCTGTCAGTACCCTAGTCGGCCTTATGGCCCTCCTTCCAACTCGCTGACTCCTTCGTCGACCAGCTACGTGCCCCCTCCTTGAGCCTCGGGCACTGCGTCTGGATTGTCTTTCATATGCCTCGGGACTTCGAGCCGTTTTCCCTGGCGCCTGTGCTGTGGCCCATCTGCTTCCCTACGGCCTTTCCACGTTGTTTTCACCAGTTCTCGTCTGTTCACCGAAGTTAAGCAATGTCGCGCTCGGTTAGCACTTGGATGGGTGCCCTTTTGGGTACACCCAGTGCAAGAGGGGATCGACGTCTTAGCCCTCGTCGCCTGGATAGTTGCGGTGCCCGGCATTCGTCGCCCGCCCGCTCGACTCCCTCCTGTGTCCCGGTCGACCTTCGCCTTGTGCTCGGCGCTGTCGTTCTCCTCGGGACATCCGTCTTCCCCGCTCTCAGCACCCTTCGCCTCCAGCGTCTCCCCGACCCTCTCCGGTGGATGACTCGGCGTCCTGCTGCCTTGTCCCTCCTCGTGGTGGGCTCTATGCGCCTTGGAGCGACGAGGCCCGTCTCTTCGCGCTTTGCCACCGCTCAGAGGATGCTGCTGCCTTGTAGACGCTCTTCTGCCCCTCCAACGAGTTCCGCCGCTGACACGGTCCTCCCGTTCGCCGCTGGCCTGCTGGTGTCTTCGCCTTCGGCTCCCTGGTTCGCCGGCCACTCGCTCCCCTTTGTGCCCACTGCCTCCGGTAGTTCCGCCGGCGCTCGTGCTTGCGGCAACTCTTCCCAGCTCAAGCGGATCTTCCGCGTGGCTTCGGACCCTACGCCCCCTCGCCTTCCTTCGTTCGTGGCGGACTGGCTCCCTTCCCTGGCCTTCCCCCCCCCCACCCGATGCGACGTCGCAGCTCTACCGTGCTCCTGTGGGTACCCGCGCCCTTCGGCCCTGCCTGGCAGTCTCTGAAGGAACCCTTCTAGGCCCGTGAGCCCAGCGCCACCCTTGTGGACTGAGTTCCCGCCCGTTCGGACCAAGGCCCTCACCCTTCGCGTGCAGGTCTCCGCTCTTCTTAGGGAAGTTGTGATGGTGCTCGTCGCTCGGCACGACTCCCCCCGCCTCGGACCCTTCGCGTCGCCTTCAGCCCATGGTCGTCACCGCCAGCCTGGATCTGCCCGATGCTTCTACGCGTCCCCATGCCTCCCGCCCCTGCCGTTGCCTTTGCTTGCTGTCGACGGGACCATTTCCAGTTCGGCCTCTCCTGTGTGGTCTCTCCCTCAGCCCTGGGTCCTTCCGCGGATCGTGGTTGCCCGAGCCCTTCGGTCTTCCTCCAGCCGATCTCCTCCTTAGACGACCTGCTTCTGCGGAATCAGTCGGTGGTCTCTCTTCGTAGGGCAGGGATGCGCTGCTCCTCCTGTTTATCGCCTGGTCGCCCTGGTCAACGCCATCAGTCCGACCTCTCGCCACTTGTTCTCCTGGGGATGGAGTTTGTGACCGACCACAACTTGTTGCGTCTTCCCGAGCCTCGGATCCAGAACTTGCCGATCTAGCCCGTGGGCAGCTGAGGACGCGGCGGTCCCCGCCTGTCTGTGGCTCCAGCTCCTCGTCCTGATGAGTGCGGCGGCTGATCTCCTTCCCCTCGGTCTTCTGTACTCCCGTTCTCTCCAACTGCATCTTCTCCTCCACTGGAGACCGTCCTCCGGCGATCTCTCTACCCTGTGCCGATCTCTCCTGTGCTGCGGCCCATCTGCTTCGCTGGACGGACATTCTTGGCTCAGCTCCGGGATCCCCCTGACCTCGCCACTGCCTGTCTCTCTCTCTCTCTGAGTCGATGCCAGTCTCGACGGTTGGGGCGCTCACCTTCTTCCGAGTTTCGCTCGACGGCCGGCCGCTGGCCGCTAACCTGACTTCGCGGCACGTCAACCCGCTGGGACTGTATGCAGTTTGGCAGGCCTTCTGCACGTGGGAATCTGATCTTCGGGCACTGGACCCCCTCGTCCTCTCCGACAACTCCACAGTCGTGGCTTGCCTACAGAAGCAGGGAGGAACCCGCTCTCCCGACCTCTGCATCCTCCTCTATCGACTCCTTTGCTGGTGCGAGGACCACGACATCTCCCTCCGGGCCCGTCACAGTCCAGGTCACCTGAACGTCCTGGCGGACTACCGCTCGCGACGGGGTCAGCTTCTTCACACGGATTGGACCCTACGCCGGGACATCCTTCGCCGGATCTGCGCTCGTTGGGAGACTCCCCTTATAGATCTCTTCGCCACGAGGTGGAACCTACTGCTTCCCCTCTTTGTCTCCCCGATTCCCGACCCTCTGGCCTGGGCAGTCGATGCGCCTCGATCCCTTGGGACGGACTGGTCGCTTACACCTATCCTCCAACGGTCCTGGTCCCCAAGTCCTGCTCCAGCTCCGGGAATGCAATGCAGTCCTTCTCCTGGGGGCCCGTTCTCCTGGACCAGATCGTGGACTACCGACCTTCTCAGTCTCGCCACGGACTCGCCCTCCTTCTTCCCACCCCGCGCACGATGCTCAAGCAGCACCGCCAGCCGCTCTTCCACCCCTGCCCCGAGCGACTGCTCCTACACGCCTGGCGATTGTGCGGCAAGCCCTCTCTGCTGGAGGCTTCTCGAGTGCGGCAGCGGACGCTATCCCTTCAGCCCGCAGACCTTCTACCAGACGTGTCTACGAGGGAAAGTGGCGGGTGCTTCGTGCCTGGTGCTCTAACCGTCGCCTCTCCTCCATCGGCCCGACGACTCCTCAGCTCGCGGACTTCTTCTCGGGCTCGTCCAAGACCAAGGTTTGGCTCCCCTCTGGTTCCGCAGCTACCCCTCTTGATTGCCGACGCCTACCGTCACCTCGGCCGTCCCGACCCAGTGCTTGCAAGGACCTGCCCGACCTTATGGCGCGTTCGGCGTGCAGCGTCCGCTCGCTTGTTCCGCGCTGGGACCTCCCTGGGTCCTCTCCTGGCTGACTTCGGACCGTTGTACCGCTCCATCTGGCCCGCTTCACGGACGTGACTCGGAGACCTGCTTCCTGATGGCCCTCGCCACGGCGCCCCGCGTTAGCGAGCTCCACGCGCTCGTCTCGCCCTTCCTGCCTGCAGTTCCGAGTGGATGGCTCCGTTCGGCTACTCCCGGTTCCTTCTTGCTCAGACTAGGTCTCCCTTGACGGCGCCTCAGGTCATCGCTATTCGGCCGCTTCAGGGCCCGACTTCCTCGGGAGACCCCGCAGCAAGTTCCGGTGCGTGCACTTCGTATCTACCTGCGTCGCCCCAAGTCCGTGCGGAGGGGACGGACTCGTCTCTTTTTGCCGCTGACCGCCGGCACAACCGACACCTCAGCCCAAACGTTCTCCTCCTCGCTCCGCTGGGTATTACGGTCCGCCTATCGCGACCTCTTCCCACAGGGAGCCGAGGCACTGAGGATCCGCGCCCATGAAGTGCGCGCTAGGGCCGCACGTCTCGCCTTCGCCCGCGCCTGTGCGGCTATGGACATTGTGGCTGCAGTGGGGTGGCGGGACGAATCTACCCTCGCCCGCTTCTACTTCCGCGCCCTACAGTCCAGCGCGACAACCTTATGCTGGTGGGCGACTTTTCTGCGGCGCAACACTCCCTCCAGGCGCCCTCGGCGCCTTAGGTTGCACTTCGCTAAAATTGTCGGGAGTGTGCGATTAGGAGTGACGGGCCGGTTTGTCCCGAACGAGGTTTCTGAAGGGATTGTGCGGCACCCTCCTCCTTTTTGTCATTCTTCCTGACAGTCATGTCATCGGTAATGTGTTTTGAGGAAACAAATTAATTTTTCTCTAAAATGTATTTTTTCGAAAAATACTTACCGATGACATGACTCGAGGTCCCTCCCTCCTCCCCGCTTGCCGCTGGTAACTCCGTAGACAACTGGCTAAAGGAGACACCACCCGGCACGTGACCGGATGGGCAGGGGAGGCTACTCTCGTCCCTGTTAGGGATCCCCGAGAGCCTCCTGGGGGGACCCTTTGGGTCTTAGGCAAAAATTGGTAAGCAAGTAGACTATTTCCTGACAGTCATGTCATCGGTAAGTATTTTTCGAAAAAATACATTTTAGAGAAAAATTAATTTTACAGCCAAAATTGACAGGGACTGCCTATCTTTTGTTAACAAGTGTGTTTTCACCCTAGAAATCCTATGTTATGGTGTGTTCACATGACCATTTGTTGGAGTATTTGTCACACATCTTTTTTCATGTCATACATATTTTTAAAGACCCTGTGCCTATGTGCATGCAAAACTGAAAACGCCAGTGCGACCCCTGATGCACGAATGACATGTTAGCTTTGGAAAGGCATACTGACAATGCAAAATGTCAGGTGCGCTGGTTGTCTCCCTCCATTTGCTACAGCGAATTGAGGGAGACAACCGGTGTGACTGGCTGGAGGTAGGGAGATCCGGTCAGGCCTACTTTTATCTCATAAGTCTCATATGTAATGTACTATATCAGCGTTGCTGTGCTTGTATGGAACATGCGCTAATTCACTGCATGTCTTTTGTTGCAGACATCAACATGCTGTGGGGAGGCAACACTGTGGCGCATGCCAAAGCCCAGGTCGACTCCTGGCAGCGAATTCTCACCTTCCTCTCCACACACCTTTCTTAGTACAGTTGTTAAACTTTGGATACATGTATAACGAACACCAGGAAACCCAAAATTGTTTTTATATCCAAAGCTTGTTATAAAAAATAAAATGTAGAACGAGTGTAGTCAGAACTTCAGGAAAAGTGTTGTTCATTGTGGATTTTGCTATGGCTGCCGAGAAAAGTCAACACGATCCATCTGCACGGGACATAGATCATCATGAGCTCCGGCAGTTATATGCATCTTGCTGACATCACTGTGTAGCCAAATTCCTTTGGCGGCTAGGATTCTGGCCTTAACCCTTATCATTCGGAATACACCAGTGTGTGAAATAAGTTTGGCTAAAATAGTTTAAGGGTAGTGCCACCCTTGAACTAAAGCCATAGGTCTATATCCTTATCTGGAAGTACTATAATGTAGCTTGCATATGGCAGTGTACAAATTTGAAGCTTTTAGCCTCAGTATGATGTGGGTTGAAGAGACAAAGGTACTCGTGAGCCCCAACAGGGGGCTCATGAGGATCTATGCTTCCTGCTGACATCACTGTGTATCCAGGTTCCTTTTGTGGCCAGGACTCTGGCGTTGAAGTCATACAGAATCTAGAAACACAATTTGCTACCACCGGCAGTGAAGAAGTTTACTGTTCATCGGTCGTGGCCTAAAACCTACACACATGCAGAGGATGTGCCAGTGGGAAGATCTCTGGCGACAGAAGGCATAGATAAGAGTTATTTCTAAATCAGAATAACGCTAAGTGAAGTGTGTAGTGCTCCTTGGAAGTGAGAGCAGTGCACACGGTAGACGGGGATCGTCTGCGGTCTCGCTTGATTGACGGGATCATTGCAGTACGTATTCTCCGTCCTCACAACAGTCATACAGCAGAATAAGTAGCTTATATTAGAGATGTAAATGTGGACGGCAAGTGGCATAAATTCTCATCAGCCCCTGCAGCTGGAACAGGCTGGCTGAACATGCGAACTTGACGTATTTTCTGACCTGATGATTTGGGAATCACTTCTGTTCTCAGGACCCACGATAGAAAAAGGTATATCAGATAGTATGCTCTTACAGGGACTTGGGCAAGCTCAGTGGCCAAGCACATCATACTCAGGGTTGATAAACTGGGCTCAGGACTGTGATAGCTGAGGCGTTTAACCCATTTAGCCCCAGACGCACTACAGCAAGAGATGAATCGACCATAATTCAAGTTAGTACCAGATTAGATTGGCACCCGATGGCACCAAGCTAATCTGGCACTACCCTTGAATTATCAAGGTCAGTCCATCTCCATGCAGCTGGCACACAGTGATTAGGTGACGCCTGGAAAATTGGGTTAAAATGCATGCGAAAAAAAATCCCCAGTGGATGGTAAACTTTTGTGCTGACATTTTGTCACCATCCTGTCTTTTAGTTCACTGTGCTGTTGAAACCGAACAGAGGTATTGCTGACATGTCTTGGAGCGATATTTCTCAGGACAAGGGTTTGTAGCTCACGATATCTCTGTCATAATTGATCTTGGAATATATGGGCAAAAGGAGCGATATTTCTCTGGACAAGAAAGCGTTTGTAGCTCACGATATCTCTGTCATAATTGATCTTGGAATATATGGGCAAAAGGAGCGATATTTCTCTGGACAAGAAAGCGTTTGTAGCTCACAATATCTCTGTCATAATTGATCTTGGAATATATGGGCAAAAGGAGCGATATTTCTCTGGACAAGAAAGGGTTTGTAGCTCACAATATCTCTGGGTACTTATATATATTTTATCTTTTGCTGTATCGTCTGATGTATTTTTATATGTGTAGAGTAGCAGGACAGTTTGGAAGATAGGCATTGCTATGCCTAAAACTTTTTATCCTGAATGAAAACGTTTCATCATCATCATCTGTCATAATTGATCTTGGATTATATGGGAAAAAGGAGCGATATTTCTCAGGACAAGAAAGGGTTTGTAGCTTACAATATCTCTGTCATAATTGATCTTGGAATATATGGGCAAAAGGGCTGACTTAACTCATTCAGCCCGACGCATGTATTTCACAAATTTTGGAGGCGTCATCCAACGACTATGCACCAGTTGCAGGAGATGGATCGACCATGATAATTCAAGGGCAGTGCCAGATTAGCTTGGCGCCGACAGTCGCCAAGCTCTGGCACTACCCTTGAATAATCATGGTCGACCCATCTCCTGCTGTAGTGGGTCAGGGCTGAATGAGTTGAAGCGATCTGCTCCATCATGGCTGCATGGCTTTGATTCCTAGAATTCGTCTATATTACTGGTTATCATTGTTGTCTTGCCTGAGTTAAGACTTTTCTATCCCTCTTTTCACACACACACTTTATATGAGCAGGCACAAGTACCAGAGAATTTCCACTGCCTTTAAGCGTAATGGAAGGAACTCTCCTGCATACAGAAGGAGAAGAAAAGCAGAAAATTTTACCACATTCAAACTTCATAGTTTAAGTTTGACCTTTTGTCCTAAATTTTGAAAACATTTATGAAGGAGATCTTGTGTGTGTGTATATATATATATATATATATATATATATATATATATATATATATATATATATATATATATATATATATATATATATATATATATATATATATATTCCTTTTACTGCCTGGAGTAGGTTATGAAGTTTGAATGTTGTAAAATTAAAGACATTTTCATTCTTCTACTTTGCAACGCAGGAGAGTAACCCACTGCGTGCAAGAGAAAGTAGAAATCTGTTACATTTGCCTTAAAATTCTCTCATGGATTGTGAAAAGAAGGGTTGAAAGTCTTGTTTGAAAAGTCTTAGTCGTAGACAACATTGAGAACCCATTCTATTGGTAAATTTTAGCAAGTAAGGCCCACTTTGAAAATGACCATTTTAAATTGACTTCATGAACCCAATGCGCAAAAGGCCATTGGGCCGACGTGAGGCCGATGGCCTTTTGCGCATTGAAAAAGCACCTGTCCCATCCGTGCCTTGTTATATACTGACGAGCAAAAAAGGGTTATTGATGATTCCAGTGGCGTCGCAATTCTTTAGCTCATCAATATATATATATATATATATATATTACTTACTTACGCCTGTCACCCCTACCCGGGTATAGGCCGTCGACGAGAGACCTCCAGCGACTCCTGTCCTGTGCTTCTCCTTCTATTTTACTCCAGGTGGTTCCCAGTCTCTTGATGTCTGCTTGGAGGTCTCGACGCCAGGAGTTTCTCGGCCTACCTCTTTTCCTCTTTCCCTGGGGGTTCCATGACGATGCCTGCCTAGTGATACTGGAAGCTGACTTTCTCAGACTGTGACCAATCCATCCCCATCTTTTTCGCCCAATTTCATTCTCTGCTGTTATCAGCATATATATATATATATATATATATATATATATATATATATATATATATATATATATATATATATATATATATATATATATATATATATATATATATATATATATATATGGAGTTCTTTTTAAACACAAATATCGAACTACAGTTATGCGTATCGAAGAAATCTGTGTGTACTCTGACTGTCGTAATCGCATGAGTGAAATCGACTGGAATGTGGTGGTGTTTTTTTTTTTTTAATATATATTTTTTAATTCCATGCGTATCTTAACTGTCATGTTTGCATTGCAAACCTTTCAGTGTTTTTTTCTCAGCATGTATGTAAGAAGTAATTGCATGCTGGTCTGTAATTTTAAACCTTTCAGCCTAGGTTCTCCAGTCCCAAAACACAAACCGACGCACACTCAGATATTGGTCCATGTAGGATTGCGGTCCTCGTTTGGAGCACTGGCTCGAACGTCTTGTCATTGAATGGAGAAAATAATGATGCGTTAACCAGATAAGCAACCGGCGCACACTCAGATATTGGTCCATGTAGGATTGCGGTCCTCGTTTGGAGCACTGGCTCGAACGTCTTGTCATTGAATGGAGAAAATAATGATGCGTTAACCAGATAAGCAACAGATCCTCAGGCCTTAGTTGGCCTCACTGTGCGGTGGCCAACCGATGACGATGTCGGCCCAAGAATGTTTGCTCACAGACATTGTTCTTTCATGTAATGATGATTGATTATTTGTCTTAGTGATTGATCATGATCAGTTGTTTGAGTGATTGTAACAGTCGATTGACTGATTCATTGATCTACTGACTGTCTCCATTTTTTGAAGTTGCCCTCTGAAGGACTGTATTACAGTTCTAGAGACAGATCGAGCAGGATAGTTCAAGGGTGGTGCCAGAATAGCTTGGCGCCTATGGGCGCCAAGCTATTCTGGCACCACCCTTGAACTATCCTGCGCGATCCACATGTGAAACCCCTTCACTGCTGAGAAAATGTGAACACGATCAAACTGCAAGAGATATAAATCCTCATGAGCCCCCGCGACTGCGGAGGCTTATGAGGATCTATGCCTCTTGATGAGACCAATTTGTATTCACGTTTCTTGAACGGTTTTGGCTTTTGGTCGTACCTACAGTGGCAGGGAGAGGGTCAACCCATTTAGCGCAATGGCCACATTTCCCAGATTTAGGAGGCGTCACCTGACGATTATGTATTAGTTGCAGGAGATGGATCGACCATGATAATTCAAGGGTAGTGCCATATTAGCTTTTTGCCAGCAGGCGCAAAGCTAATCGGGCACTTCCCTTGAGCAAATAGTTAACCCAGACAGCTCTGACGCACTACAGCAGGAGATGGGTCGACCATGATAATTCAAGGGTAGTGCCAGATTAGCTTGGCGCCTGTCGGCGCCAAGCTAATCAGGCACTGCCCTTGAATTATCATGGTCGATCCATCTCCTGCAACTGGTGCATAGTCGTTAGATGACGCCTCCAAAATTTGGGAAACACGGCTGTCGGGCTGAATGAGTTAATCTGGCACTTCCTCCTGCTGTAGTCGGGTCTAAGATTTAACAATGAAAATCTTGCTTTTCACAATAAAATAGACTTGTATTCTTTGCCTTCACGGGACAGACTCGCTCTATTGGCTGCTTGTTTGTTTTTTGACTTATTGAATGTGTGGAATATGTGTGGAAGCGCACATACAAGAGGAATGGCAATTTGTACATGATAAATAGTTAACCCATTGAGCCTTAGGGACAACAATTTCAAAGTTTGCAGATATCCTCAGAGGTCTATGTCACAGTTAATCTTATGGAGACAGATTGACAACGATAGTTCAAGGGTGGTGTCGGAATTGTGTCAAAAGTATCAAGATTCAAAATAGGTTTCAAGATACACACTCGCACACACACCAACACATACACACACCCAATCGCAATACGACCACCTGTCTCATCGATGCACACGTCCACTCGGAAGACTAGACATAGATCGACAAATCAGACAATCTTATTACTACTTACGAAGACCATTTGTCGAGGCTATGTGTATGTATGTGTGTGTGAAAATGATGATGTTGGCGGGGGCGGGAGGGCGGCTGCCGGGGGCCCGAGGCACATGCGAGCCTAGCTAGATCAGTGGGAGAGTTGGAATAATAATAATTACGGTATTTATAATGCACTTATCTTATAATAATTATAACTCTAAGCGCGCACTCAACAACTCTCGCACGCATGTGCACGCTTAAGACAACGACTCACGAACCACAAATAGTGAAATACATTACGACAGTCTGCTTAGGGTGGGGAGTGTGGTGGTATAGTGCTAGAACCTGTTGAAAGGGGTAAGTTTTGAGGGCATACTGGAAGGAGGAGAGAGAGTGTTTCTGACGGAGGAAGAGTGTTCCAGATGGATGGACCGTATACTGAGAAGGAGCGGGGGCCGAAACTGCTGAGTTTGGTGCGGGGGATGTGGAGGCGGAGCGGGGAGGAGTGTATGGGTGAAGTAAGTTTGAGAGATAGGCGGGAGCGCAGTTGTTCAGGGATTTGTAGCAGAGAGACAGAATCTTGTATTGGATGCGTTGGGGGATGGGAAGCCAGTGAAGGAGTTTGAGCAGGGGAGTGATGTGGTCGGATTTTTTCTTTCTGAGGACGAGGCGGGCAGCATTGTTCTGGACGCGCTGGAGTGAAAGTGGTGAAGTGAGGGAGGCCGGAAAGGAGAGAGTTGCAGTAGTCGATGCGAGATAGGATGAGAGAGACAGCAAGTTTGGTGGCAGCTTTGGTAGTGAGGTATTTTCTGATCTGACCGATGCGGCGGAGGTGGAAGTAGCATGCCTGGGCCGTGGCGGAAACAAAGCTGGTCATGGAAAGAGAGGAATCGAGGATAACGCCGAGGTTTTTGGCCGAGTCCGGAGAGGGAGATGGGGGTGCTGTCGAGTTGAAGGTGGAGGGAGGGAGGGAGCTGTGAAAGTTTCTGGCGAGTGCCTACCAGCATGGCTTCCGTTTTGTCGTCATTCAATTTAAGCTTGTTTGCTGTCATCCAATTTTTCACGTCTTCGTAGCAGTCAGCCGTGCGAGTCAGTAGTGACTGAGTGTTGTCGAGTTTGTCTTTGTCTAGTAGTTGTGAGTTGTCAGCGTAGAGGTGGTGGTGTATGTGGTGAGACTGGATGATGTTGGACAGGGGAGACGTGTAGAGTGTGAAAAGAACCGGGCCCAGGACGGACCCCTGTGGAACTCCGCAGGAGAGCGTGACTGGGTTGGAGGCCGAGACGCCGTCGATGGTGACGGACTGCTGTCTGTCGGAGAGGTAGGAGAGAAACCAGGAGTGAGCAGAGTCAGTGATGCCAAAGGAATGGTGAAGGCGGTGGAGGAGGATAGAGTGGTCTATAGTGTCGAACGGGCGGCAGAGAGGTCGAGTAGCGTAAGAAGGGAGATGTTGCCCGAGTCGGTGGAGAGAAGCAGGTCGTTTAAGATATCAAGTGTAGAAGGGCTGTTTCAGTGCTGTGATGTTTGCGATAGGCTGAAATGAAGGGACTGAGGAGGTTGTTGTCGGCGAGGTGGAGGTTGAACTGGTTGAGAACGACCTTCTCAAGAAGCTTGGACAGGAAAGATAAATGGGAGACTGAGCGATAGTTTTTGAGTTCGTTTGGGTCGAGGTCATGTGTTTTTTTAGGAGAGGACGGACGATGGCGGACTTGAAGCTATCGGGAACGGAGCCGTTCTCTAGAGATGTGTTGATGATGTCGGTAATGAATGGCAGAAGTTTTGGAAGGCCGTCCCGGTAGAGAGAAGCTGGGAGAGGGTCTAGTTCGCAGGTTTTGAGAGGCATGGACTTTATGGTCTTGAAGACTTCATCCTGAGAGACGGGCTGGAAGGACGAGAAGGGGGTGCCGGAAAAGGGGGTGTCGGGAGGGCAAGGCGGAGAATTGATTGATTGATTGTACATTGCTTAACGTCCCGACAGCAACAAGGCTTTCTCAGGACGTGCCTGCACTGCTTGTGAAAAAAAAAAAATAAACAGAACATTGAATGTATGTTGCCAGCCGGTCAAATACATTAAATAAACCGAACACATGGGGCCTAAATAAAGCTAAGACCATTTAGCAACACACATCCAATATCAAGAGCTACAGGCAGTGCAGACAGTAGGGAGAGTTTAAAAAAGGCAAATACAGGTGAATGGACAAAGGGTAGACAGAAATACATGCCCCAGAATAGAGAGAAAAACCCACCCTGTGGGGCTGACCAGGGTGACCCTGGGAACTAAAAAATACCTAACCCCACCCAAGTCCCCCAGGGCAGACCCAGGTGGGGGGGCAAGGCGGAGAAGGCAGAGTGTCGAGTGTGTTGCGCAGAGTTTGGATTTTGTCGGAAAAATAGGTGGAAAAAGCGGACGGGAGTTCTTCTTTGCGGCTGTGTGTGTTGGGGAGAGGAGAGTCTTTAGAAATGCCTAGGAGTGAGTTCATGGTAGCGTAGAGGGTTTTGGAAGAAGTGGATTCCAGGATTTTGTTTTGAAGGTGTTCATGGAAATCATACTAGCTCAATTAATGCCCTCTACCCAACCTACCTCCTCCCCAGACACACACGCCCACCCACCCACCCACCCCACCCTCTCTCTCTCTCTCTCTGTAAAATAAAGATTCATTGATTCACACACACACACACACACACACACACACACACACACACACACACACACACACACACACACACACACACATTTATATCATATATTGCCGAGTGTGATATTATGGGAGGTAACGTGCCCTCCATTGGATCCACCACTGTACACATACACGTCATAGGTTTCCCGAAATCTCGATCTGCTGGGTGTTCATTGAGTGACGTAAATAATCGATTACGTCAAAATAAACAAGAAAGAACAGAAACGTCACAAGAAAAAATAAACATGGTCATTAGCAATGCGGAAAAGTAGACAACTGACAATAATCCACTGACGAGCAGACGACGGTACACTGCTATCACTGACAAAAGGTATGATATTTTCTTTTTAACTACCTGCATGTAGGTATAATACAGTGTAGCCCGTAATGATTCAGTGTTAATAATGGGTAGATGAATGTAACTACTCGAATCCCTTTCGCACTCAACCACAATGGCATAAAACAAATTAACTTGTCACTTTGACTACAGACCTAAGGTCTGTAGTGGCAACAATTTACATAATAATTTTGATTTTATTTTAGTCAGTGGGACAACAAAAGTAGCAAATTAAAAGCAGACAGATACAGCCCATTGCACACTTAATCGGTCAGTCTGAGACATTTGGTCCATATAGGTCGCGTTTGCACTGATGCAGATACAGTAAAAGGCCTAAATAACCAAGGCAAACAAAGTAAGCTACGTTTCGGGCCGGCAAAGATACGCACTACAGAAATTGCATCTGTATTATTCATTTCTATCGTTCTTCCGTTGTTATTTGTGTCCCTTTTCTTCCAGACCAATTATTAGCAGTAGTATTGAAGTCTGCCGTCGTTCAAAGCCAGCACAGCTGACTAAACAGACAATTTCCCCCACACTATGATACGTGTGGCGGCCTCGAGGCTACCTGTGCGACTCATTCTGGAGGTGTCGGCCAATCCACAGTTGTTAACATGTTTCGCCATCTCTACCAAGTCCGCACAGACACATAATACCCCTACTGTTGAAACCATCCAGGTCACCCCCAAGGTCACTCTCTTTGACGACAATGTTCACATCAGGGTCACAGGTGCGTCCTTCCTGTTGGCGTCGTCTATGTGTCCGTTTTCCAATACAATGTTCACTTCGGATACACCTCAATGCGCAAAATGCCATCGGGCCGACGTCGGCCGCGGTTGGCCCGTGTGCTGGCCAACGGCGGATGACGAGGGCCCGATGGCCTTTGCGCACTGGGACAGCTGTGATTTCTTTGTTGTTCTTGTTGCTGTCGACTAAAATACACAGTTGCGTTTCAGTTTTTCTCTCACCCCCCCCCCCCCCCACCCCACCCCGTCTTTACAGGTGCATTTTTTTTTCTTCCTGTTTTTTTTTTTTTTTTTTTTTTTTTTTTTTTCATTCTTCTTGTAGTTGCTGTAGTCTTAAACATGAAGTTTAACTCCGGCTTTGGCTGTCGGTAGTGTCAGCTGTCGATGACGCCTCCAAAATTTGGGAAATACGTGCGTCGGGCTGAATGAATTAAGAACATTGTTACATTCAAGGGTCGTCTAAAGCTTTACATTTTAACCTTTCATCCAAGACACATACGATCTGGAACCACTGAACATGAAAGTTCGAGGTCTGGCACTCTACGATGATAGTTCAATGGTGGTCCTAGGATAGCTTCATTGATTGACTGACTGATCAGTCGGTCGGTCGATCGATCGATCGATTCGACTGATTGATTGATTGATTGTCAAGGTCTTCGCAGCAATTCCAAGGTGACACTTCGCCTGTCAACGGACCAGGAATGGCGGCAACAGACGGCTCAGTTTGTCTCCTACAGTCATCATGTGAGCAGTTCGGCAGGAGACGTGGATTTAAAACATAACCCCTCAGTAGGGGGCACTTATACAGGTCAGGGTCACCATTTCTGTTGACCAGCCACCACACAACATGCATGAATGAATGAATGAATGAACAGACGGACGGATGGATGGATGGGTGGATCAGTGGACGATAAATTATACGTTAGGACGATCTACGCGCGCGAACGAATGAGTTGATTGCTTAACTCTTTCGAGATCTGTCGCATCCGGATTCGCGGTCTAAGGCCGCGAATCCGGATGCGGCACGTCTCGAAAGAGTTAACGCCCCGACAGCAACAAGACTTTCTCAGGGCGTACCTGCACTGCTTGTGGAGAAAAAAAAAACACCCAACTAAACAGAATATTGAATGTATGTCGCCAGCCGGTCTAATACGCTAAATAAAGCTAAGACCATTTAGCAACACACATCCAATATCAAGAGCTACAGGAAGCGCAGACAGTAGGGAGAGTTTAAAAAAGGAAAATACAGGTGAATGGACCAAGAGTAGACAGAAACACGTGCCCCAGAATAGAGGAGAAAACCCACCATGTGGGGCTGACCAGGGTGACCCTGGGAACTAAAAAGTAGTTAACCCCACCCAAGTCACCCAGTGCAGACCCGGGGGGGGGGGGGGGGGGGGGACGAATGAGTGAACGAGCAACACAGAAAAGAGAACCACAAGGAAGTGAAGTTCGATGGAGGTACCGGAATAGCTTGGCGCCAAGCTAATCAGTTCGTAGTCGTTTCAGGACACATCCCAAATGAAGAAAGTCAGCTGCCCTTTAGTATCAAAGAAGTAACTCGTTCACAGCCAATACCCCGGCGATGCGGCGCGCTGACAAGGTATGGGGCCGACGTCGGCCGCCGTTGGCCCGCGCACATCCGTGCGCAGGCCAACGGCGACCGACGTCGGCCTATGACCTGTGCGCATTAGGTAATGAATGACCTGATCAACTTTTGCAACGCGTTTGTCAAAGACTGTGTACTAGCCGTGGTGATAGATGGGTCGGTCACGGTAGCCGTAGTTCAAGGGTAGGCCAGATTGGTTTCTAATTTGACACTATCCTTGAACTATCATGGCTGATCTTTTTGATTGACTGTCAGTCTGTTGAATGGATGGATAGATGATGGATGGACAGACGGACGGATTTATGAATTAATCGCTTAATTAGTGAGTATGTGTCAAAGCTTTTAATATTACAGTCATCATCATCATCATCATCAGTCCCTTGCCCGAACTGGGCGTTGGGGGGACTGAAAGGCAGCAGAAACAGACAGTGCTCTCCACTGAGTTCTATTTTGGGCGGTGGCAAGCAAGTCTGGCATCTCGAGTTCGGTCCATTCTTTTATGTTTGCGACCCAACTCTTTCTCTGACGACCTCGCCGACGACTTCCTTCGAGAGTGCCTTGGAGGATAGTCTTGGACAAGGTGTTGTGTCGGGTCACGTGGCCAAACCAAGCAAGCTTGCGCCGTTTCACGGTTGCCAGAAGGGGTTCATGTGGGCCCACCAGGGAAGTGACGATGCTCCGTACATATTCGTTGGTCTTGTGCTCGCGGTACGAGATGCGGAGCAACTTCCTCAGGCACTTGTTCTCAAAGGCCTGGATTTTCTTTTCTGAGTCTGCAAGCAGTGTCCAAGTCTCACAGCCGTAGAGTAGAATAGACACTACGAGGGACTTGTAAAGCCTGTACTTGATGGTGAAGCTGATGGAGTTACTTCGCCATATCCTGTCCAGCCTGGCCATTGCGGATGTTGCTGTACCTATCCTGATACGGATCTCTGCTATGCAACTACCGTCTTTGGACAGGGTGGCTCCCAAGTACTTGAAGCTATTGACCTCTTCTAGCTTCTGGCCGTTCATGTGAATGTTGCTGCTGCTGTCGCTTGTGGTGTTGATCATCACTTTGCTTTTATCCGTACTGATCTCCATGCCATAAGACCCTGCGCTACTTGAAAGTTTGTCTGTCAGGTTTTGGAGCTCACTATTGCTGCCTGCCATGAGGTCAATGTCGTCTGCGAATCGAAGATTGCACAGGGATCTGCCATCAATAGAGATTGAAGTATGGTGGTCGTGGAGGGTTTCCTGCATGATCTTCTCCAGGAATATGTTGAAAAGGACAGGAGAGAGCAGGCATCCTTGACGGACACCGATCGTCGTCCTGAAGAACTCGCCTGACTGATTGTTAAGTAGAACCGCGCTGCAGGCGTTTTTGTAAAGCGCTTCTATCATTTGGATCAGTCCCTCCTCTATGTTGAACGATCTCATGACTTGCCAGAGTCCGTCGTGCCAGACGCGATCAAATGCTTTCCTGAAATCAATGAAGTTGTGGTAGAGTTCGCGCTGATGCTGCAGATGTTTCTCGCACAGGACGCGGCAGTTGAAAATCTGCTCTACAGTGCTTCTTCCAACTCTGAAGCCAGCCTGTTCTTCTGCCAGCAGTTCCTCGGCGAAAGTTTTGAGGCGGTTGAGAATGATTCTAAGCATTACTTTGCTAGGGTGACTTATCAGACTGATAGTTCTGTAGTTCTGGCACTGTTTCAGGTTTCCTTTCTTGGGGAGCGGGATCACTAGAGACTGTGTCCATTCTACTGGCCATTTCTTTTGCTCCCAGATCTTTTGACAGAGTGTAGTGAGGACCTTCGTTGTTACTTCTCCTCCATGTTTCAACAGTTCAGCAGGTACGTTGTCTACACCTGGAGACTTTCCTCCCTTCAGGCCGCGTACGGCTGCTTCCACCTCTTCAGCTAACACTGGCAGGTCTTCAGCCTTCCTGGCCCCAGCCTGGTTGTTTTGGAGGATGCTGGTGTCTGGCTCAGCCTTGTAGTTATACAAGTCTCGGCAGTACTCAGTCCATCTGTTTAGTACAGCAGTGTTTTCCGTAAGGAGTTGGCCGCTGCTGTCTTCGATGACTGTAGCTGTTCGCTGTTGAGTCTTGGTGAGGGTCCTTAGCGTTTCATACGCCTTCTTGCTGTTGCCGTTTGCCATGCCCTCTTCCACGCTACAACACTGGTCTTCAATCCAATCTTCTTTGGCTTCTTTCATCCTCTTCCTGATCTTCTTGTTGACAAGTCTGTACTTGTTTGCTGATGTGAGGTCTTGGCCTCTCTTTTTCTTCCAGGCTCTCCTCTCATCACAGAGATCGAGGATGTCATCGGTGACCCAGGGCTGTTTGCGCTTCCTCTGCTTCCCCAGCACTTCTTCTGCTGTAGAAAGTAACACCTCTTTTATATTTCCAGCAAGGGTGTCTACGTCGCAGTCCAAAGTAGCCAAGGCTGCAAATCTGCCTCCCACCTGGGCTTGGAAGAGCTCTTCTACTTCCGGGTCTTTTAGCTTCTGGAGGTCGAATCTGATGCGAGGGCTCTTGCTATCTCGTTTCAATGCCAGCTTCAACTTGAGGCTAGTAAGGACGAGGTTGTGGTCGCTGCCAATATCAGCGCCAGGAAAGGACCTCGTTTGTGCTTTGTTAACGCTGGATTTGAATCGTCGAGGCAGCAAGATGAAGTCAATCAGGTTATGGACCAGGCCTCCTGGCGATTGCCATGTCACTGTTCTTGACTTCTTGTGTGGATGGAGGGTATTAGCAACGGTGAGACGGTGACTCTGTGCGAACTCTAAAAGTCGCAGGCCTCTGTCGTTTGTTTCTCCAAGGCCAAACTTGCCAGCTGTTCCTGCCCATTGTTGGTAGGCGTCAGGGCCGATCTTTGCATTCCAGTCACCGAGGACAGTCAGAATGTCTTTCTTAGGTGTTTTCTTGATGATGTTGTCCAGTTGTTCGTAAAATTCTTCTAATTCTTCATCATCATGATCTGCTGTTGGAGCGTATACTTGTATGATAGTGATGTTGTGCGGTCGGGCGGAGATGCGGATGGAGATTAGTCTGCTTGACACGGGGGTGCAGCTGATGACAGTTCCAGCCACCTCTTTCCTTACGATAAAAGCTACGCCATGTTCGTGCTTGGTTTCTTTTCCGCTGAACCAGATTTTATGGCCTTCATCTGTTGTTGTTTCTCCGAAGCCTGTCCATCGAACTTCTGCAAGTCCTACAATGTCCCAGCGATAGCGCTTCAACTCGTGGGTGAGTTCCTTCACTTTGCCGCACTGGTAGAGTGTGCGAACGTTCCAAGTTCCGATAGTTATTCCTTGCGTGGGCAGCTTGATGGTGGGTTTGGTTCCAGTAACACACTTGTCGCCCCCACCCTGGAGACCTCCAATGGGGTGCGCGGTCGTTGGTGATCCGGGCCCCGACCGATCCGGCATGTTATTCTTATTCTGTTGCTTGTCCATCAGTCCTTTCAATGGGCTTAGGCGAACTTGGCGGCGCCCGTCTCCTCTCCAAGTATTTCAACTGACTGAGAGACGCGTCAGCCCCTCACAACGTTTCGCCCGCCAGCAGAAGCGGTTACCGGGGTGTGGCTAGGTAAAGGACCTGGAGCCAGTACTAAATTACAGTACTAAATTTATATTACAGTTTTTAGAATGTCTTAATATATATATTAGTTAAGTCTGTTTGATCTTTATGGAGTTTAGAATGTTTTTGTATTGAATAATATTTATTAATGTTTTTGTGCTAAGAGTTTTAATATGTCTTAATCTTAGTATTAGAAATCCTACATATTAGTATGCTAATATCATGCACATTGTATATTAGAATGTCTTAGTATTATTAATCTTTACTGAATTATTTGTATTTTCACTGTAGTCCCCCGTCCACAAATTGAAATTGCCAAGGGATAAAAAAGAATGTTTTTGGATTTGAATTGAATTTAATTGATCGATCGATCCACCTACCTACCCCTACCCCCCCCCCCCCGAACCCCCCTCCCCGACTCATAACACACACTCACGCTCACTCATTCATCAATCGATCGGTCGATTAATTCGTTGATCGACCGTTCAGGCTTGGACTCCATGGGGTTGTTCTGGAGCATGATTGCCAATCCTGACTGCGCTCCACAACCTCGCTTGGTGGTGAAGAACATTGACGACCCCATCTACTACCACCTCTCTGTCTACGACGGGCACTTCTCGCTGAAAGATTTCCGCGCCAAGGGAGCAACGCTACAGCCAGTGTCCACCGCCGTCATCACCCGCTTGAAGAAGAAGGGGACGGTGAAGCGAGTGATTGTCCGAGACGGGAACCTCAGGGGAGTGCTCTTCTTGCCGGAATGGGGTAATATCTAGGCGTAGGCCATGTAACCAATGCTACATAAACTACTCAAGTTAACCCATTTAGCCCCGACGCCCTGCATCAGGAGATGGATTGACCATGATATCAAGGGTCGTGCCAGATTAGCTTGGCGCCTGTGGGCGCCAAGCTACTGAATCTGGCACTGCCCTTGAATTTCAAGTATGATAGCCAGTCCATCTCCTGCAACTGGTACATAGTCGTTAGGTAATACTTCTAAAATCTGGAAAATTCGGCCGTGGGGTTAAAATGGGTTAATGACCACTCTGAAAAATGGCCAGGATTTCTAAATAACATGCACAGCTCTGTCTAATTTTAAAATTGTGTCCGGGAACTTTTGGACTAAAACTGAGTCTGTAGACTAAGATAAACTCTTAAAATTGGACAGAGATGTGCTTATTTGATATCATTTCCTGTTGTACACGGGGTGTAACTTGAATATATGGAATTGGAAGCGTTATTAACTCATTCAAGGCGCCTCGCATCAATATCTGCGAAAGTGCCGTCCTTTCCGACCTCCCTCACTCCACCACTTTCACTCTCCAGCACGTCCAGAACAATACTGCCCGCCTCGTCATCAAAAAAGAAAAAATCTGACCACATCACTCCCTTGCTCAAACTCCTTCACTAGCTCCCCATCCCCCTACGCATCCAATACAAGATTCTGTCTCTCTGCTACAACTGAATCCCTGAACAACTACGCTCCTGCCTATCTCTCCAACTTACTTCACCCTTACACTCCTTCCCGCTCCCTCCGCTCCGCCTCCGACCCTCTCCGCCTCCACATCCCCCGCACCAAACTCCGCACTTTCGGCCCCCGCTCCTTCTCCGTCTACGGCCCATCCACCTGGAACACTCTCCCACTCTCTCTCTCCGTCAGAAACACTCTCTCTCCTCCTTCCAGTCCGCCCTCAAAGCTCACCTCTTTTAAGTTTTAGCACTATACCACCACACTCCCTCAAACTCACCTCTTTCAACAGTTCTAGCACTATATCACCACACTCCCCACCCCAAGCTGACTGTCGTAATGTATTTCACTATTTGTGGTACGTGAGTCATTGTCTAAAGCGTGCGCATGCGTGCGCGAGTTGTGAGTGCGCACTTAGAGTTATAATTATGATAAGATAAGCGCATCATAAATACCGTAATTATTATTATTATTATTATTATTATTATTATTATTATTACAGCGTTGCCGGCGGCAACGCTATACGGCACTTCCGCGGCTATTGATGCAGGGCACTGCCGATCTTGAGTGAGTTAAACTGAACCCCGTGTACAGGTCCTCGGGCCCACGACGGCCGCAGTGGGCCCGCGCACGGCTGTCGCGGGCCCACTGCGGCCGTCGTGGGCTAGTGAAGACGTTTTGCTACTGGGGTCGCCCTCACTTCCAGACCGAAGGTGGAAATTCTGAAATTGTCGGAGTTGGCCTCTGTGGAAAACTACGTAATTTCAGGAGAGACAGACCGACCATGACAATTCAGAGGTGGTGCTAAAATAGCTCACAAGTTTCACGTGCCTCGGCTTTTTGCACATCTGACTACGATTTGTTTTCTGTTTCACGCACGTGTGCGTATGCCTATACAATTAGCTCAGTCAGTCACACCCTATGTGGCTCTTGGCACATTTGGCATCTTTACGGAGTTTGTATCACTGTGGGTGATAAATGGGCCGTGACAGCCCTTAAGGGTCACGCTAGACATGATTAGCTTGGAGCCTTCCCTGGCACTACCATCGAGCTATCACAGCCCGTCTCCCGCTGTGTAGTTGTACTAAAAGGAAAATGTGTTTATTAAAAAGGCAAGCTTTTTTCCCACTCAGCAACGATTGATTGATTGGTCGATGGATGGATGGATGGTATTTGGTATCAATTTCAGCCGACATAATCAAATTTCAAATATAAACGATTTCAATTTCCAAAACTTCAGTAGCTCGCTCGAGCTTGCCCTTAGCACCACGTGAATGTTCTGTGTTTATCGGTGTGCGAGTGAATGCGCGTGATTCACGTGAGCGTGCTTGTTGGGTTCAGTTCGCGGCGGCGCTTTGAGCCGATTTTCAATTGGGATAAAGCGCCTATTTAATGCGCTGATTTATTTAATTTATTTATTTGATGGATGATTGATTGATTGATTGATTATATTGATTGATCAACTGTCAGACAGACTGACAAACTGATTGATTGATTGATTGAATGTTCGATCTGACTGGTTGATTGGTTATTGGTTGATTAACTGCATTGCAGGTGCTGGCCCTCACCCTGGTGTGATCGACTTACAGGGGTCAGTGGGGGGAATCATGGAGGTTCGTGCCGCTTTGCTGGCATCTCATGGGTTCACTGCATTTTGTCTACCGTATTACCTATACGAGGACCTGCCAGCAAAAATCGAACACGTGGACTTTAAATATTTTCAGGTATATATGCTGACGAGCAAAAGAAATGCGACATTAATTTGGAATCATCGGAAACACTGTGGTGTTTCCGATGATTCCCAAAATGTCGCATTTCTTTTGCTCGTCAGTATATGTATGCTGTGCCTGTTTCGGTGTGATTCACTTTGTGTTCTAGATATTTTCAGGCATATTATGCTATTTCGGCGTGTGCGTTTTAAATATTTTCAAGCATTTTGTGCTTGAGTCTGTGTTAGTGAATTTGTGCTTAAATATTTTCAAGTATATTATGCTTGTTTCGGCGCGTTCTGCAACGTGTTTTAAATGTTTTCGAGAAAATCATACGTACTGAGGTGTGCGTTACTTTGTGTTTTAAACATTTTCGAACAATGTGTGCTTGCTTCGGTGTGTTTTACGTTGTCTTCAAGTTTTAAATGCTTTCAAGTAATTTGCGCTTTCGGCAGGGTGTTACTTCGTGTTCTAAATATGTTCAAGTAATGTGTGTTTGCTGGTGTTTAGTTAACACAGAGGTTATATGATTTGGTGTTTGTGTTGTTTTTTTAAATTTCAAGTAATTTGTGCTAGCTGCGGCGTGTGTTACTTTGTGTTTTAAATCACCATTTCAAGTAATTTGTGCTTGCTGCAGTGTGTATTTTTGGCTCACGTGCGAAGCAAAAATGAGTCTATGTTCTGGGCCAGTGGTCGTCCGTCCGTCGTCCGACCCACGTGGTAAACTTTAACGTTGGCATTTTCTTTGAGACTATTCAAGCCACAGTCTTCAAACTTGTCCCAAGGATAATTTGTGGCAAGACCTTTCTAAACATACCAATTTAAGTGACCTCCCTTAAAGGTCAAGGTTACAGGGGATCAGGAAATAGGTAAAAAAAAAAAAAGGCCATATTTTGACAAAATATGTATTTTCTTAAATACTTTTTACAAGTTCAATCCCAAAATTAGTACGGAGATATCTGATAGTAAGACCTTTCTATGCATACTAATTTGGATGCCCCTCGGAAAGGTCAAGGGTCACAAAAAATCAGGAAATAGGTCACAAATAGCCCTTTCCTGACAAAAATGTTTTTTTTCTCAAATACTATTTACAACTTCCATCCCAAACCTGGTATAGAGATAGCTGATGATAAGACCTTCCTATGCATGCTAACTTGAATGACGTCTTGAAAAGGTCATAGGTCAGAAGAGATCAGAAAATGATGTGAAACATGTCTATTTGTTGTAGAATCTTTGTTTTTATCAGGATTTTTGCAAAAAACTTTTAAACCAAATCTGGCAGAAAGGTAGCTGTTACGATTGTGGTTGTGTTATCCTGTGAGAGCGTGCGTGTGTTATTCCTAGGTAACGATCTGATGTTTATTTGAGCTTTCACGGTTACGTTTCACGTTTTTTTTTAGTAAGATTTTCTTTTGTTCGTGAGTAGAGCCGATTTCGTTTTGTTGTGTTTAGTCCGGTGCGTTCTAGAAGGGTCGCACTGTCTAGTGGCCTCGTAAGTGTCACGTCGGTTAGTTGACATCGCAACATTTTCGCTACTTTTTGTTTTCCTGTGCGTGTGTATTGAGCAGCCTTTATTTTGTTTTGGGAATGTTCTCGTACTTTATAGAGCTACCAGGTGATAGGGATACCATATTTTTTATATGACTTAAATATATGCTAGAATTTAGAGCTGAAGTAAGCAGCCGTGTTTTTGTAGCCTGTTATAGTTTTTTTCTGGAAAGTTCATGTTAATGAGTTTCGGCTGCGTGTTTCGTTCTGATTGGTTGAGTTGTATGATTTCCATAGAAGATTCTAGATTTTCGTAGTATTTATAAGGAGGGCGCTGGGAAAGCCCGTGAGTACATTGTCTTGCTTTGTCAGTGTAGAGACACGTAGTTTATTGAGAGAGACACTGTGTATGAGAAACTTTGTGTCGTAGTGTGGACATCGCAGAAGAGACTTTGTATCAGTAGTTTGTGCATTTGAAAGTGCATTACTGTGTGGATATCGCATCGCTGAATTAAATATTGTTGGAACTGTTACTCCAGTATTGTCTACATCCTTAAGCCACGTGTGACGGATTGCAGCTGAACGAGGTTTACTTTAAAGAACTCTACGTGCGTGTGTGTCTGGTGTGTTTATCATACTTCGATTACAACTCCACCACGTAACAGTAGCTGATGATAAGATCTTTCTATTCATACTAGTTTGGTTCACGAACCGGTACTCAGAAAGGTCAAGGGTCATGGGAGGTTGACAAAAGTGGAAAATACGTAAATTTTGAGAAAACATGGATTTTGCGGGTACAAATGCCAACTCTTTCCTTATGTTATGTTAGAACACTTGAACACATGCTTATTCAGTGACCTGTTCGAAGGTCAAGGTCACAAATGTAATTAATTGTTTGGATAGGCCATGCACGTGAGCTTTGAAGGCTTTGCCATTCTAGTTTAAATAGAATAATTTTACTATGTATTTTGTGTTTGCCGCGGTGTGACGTGATAAAATTGGTGTTAATCTGCGTTTTAAATATTTTCAAGGAATTTGTGCTTGCTGTGTGGGAATCCATACAGGCTTTATTTTTAAATTGCGCATATATGTGCTGGCGTGTGATATTGGACATTACGGCTGAAAGCTGTAAGTCCAAAATCACAGACCAGCACACACAATTATAGTGCCTGTATGTGTGCGTGCGTGTGTGTGTGCGTTTGTGACAGGAAGCAGCGAAATGGATGAATAACCACAAGCTGGTCAAGAAAGGAGGGATAGGAGTGGTCGGCATATCAAAAGGGGCTGAATACGCCATCATCATGGGATGGAAGTGCCCGGAGGTACTGTGCACGCTATTACTAATGTATACTAGTTTCCGTTTTCGTCGTCGTGAATAGTCAATTCAGTTCAATTCAATAAAATGTATTTATCATTTGAAGGCCCCAAGTTACCGCCCTAACTGTTCAAAGACACACTTCTGTAACCGTGAGATGCCGTGGTTACGAAACGCTACAAAACAGGTCTAGCTATGGTTCATTTAGTCACAGGAAAATCCAGGTCAGCTTACGTCGTCTTTATATCAAGAAACCTGACAATGACTCCACTCCGTTCTAAAAATACAACGCTATCAGTGCGCGAAACAGCGGCTAAAAATAGACTGACACGCTAACGGCAGAGCATAATAAAGGTGCGATTAAGCGTGTGCTTTTGCTGCGGGTCCAAACTGCGTGTCCATAGTTCATTAGGTGTGTCGACAAGGCAAAACAAACACAATTGGTGCTGAAATGTGTTTCAACAGATTTATGCGTGATGGTACTTAAGGGGCAGTTGTAATTTTGTGGACGAAGGAACAGTAAGAACAAAGTCATTCAGTAAACATAATAATAATGATAATAATAATAATTGTCATACTAATACCGGTCATTATCTAGGCCGCGCTTTACCCAATTCTGCTAAGCAGCTCAAAGCGCCGCGAACTAAACCCAACACGCACGCTCACGTGAAACACACACATTCACTCTGAAGACAAACACAGCACAAGACAATCGCAGGACATTTACGTGGTGCGAAGGTTCAGCTCAGCTATTGAGGTTTCGGAAATGTTATTCGCTTCATAAAAAACAATAATTTATCAATACTGAGACAGTCTAATTCCCAAATCTGTAAATATCTCCTGTTTATCCATTTTTAATATTTAACTTTTCCCACAGGTGGCTGCAGTAGTGCAAATAAATGGCCCTCCGTTCTACACCACGTATGACCTCAAAATGCACGGACAAACAATGCTGAAAGGGGTTCCGTGAGTACAAACAGGGTCCTTGTGTGTGCGCAGACACCGCAACTGTAAACAGCAACTAAAAAGTACCAGATGATGCATGCCCTTTAATCCCAGAGTTTGGAGGAGGTGTCACATAATGACTATGTACCAGCTGCAGAAAATGAATCCACCACGCTAATTCAAGGGTAGTGCCAGATTAGCTTGGCGCCTGATGGCACCAAGCTAATCTGGCACTACCCTTGAATTAGCAGGGTCGACCCATTTCCTGCTGTCTCCCTTGGCTTGACTTCGCGAACGAAGATTTTATAGGAGTTGCCCACGACGTCTGCAGGCTTGTTCGTGGCCGCGGAGGCCAATCCGGGACAGGCAGGTTCGACCGCAGTGGCTGCAGGGGGAGGTATGGCCAGGGTTCCGAGTTGCGGCATCTCTGTTTTTTCTCCTGAGCCGCTTGTCCTTAAGGCTAGCTCTGCGAGAGTCCTCAAAGGAGACAGCTGCCTTGTAAATGGTGGAGCGCCAGGTGTCACGGTCCACAGCAAGCGAAGACCATTGGTGGTGGTCGATTTGGTAGGCACTAAGTGACTTCTTGAGACAGTCTTTGTATCTCTTCTTTGGTGCCCCTCTGTCACGGTGTCCAGTAGCAAGCTCGCCGAACAGGGTGATCTTTGGTAGGCGATGATCCTCCATCCTGGAGACATGCCCCGCCCAGCGGAGCTGTGTCCGCAGCAGCAAAGCCTCGATACTCACAGTTTCTGCCTGTTCAAGGACCTCGACGTTGGTGACATAGTCACTCCAGTGAATGCCCAGGATGGTGCGCAGGCAGCGCTGGTGGAAGCGTTCGAGGAGTCGTAGTTGGCTGCGGTAGAGGGCCCAGGACTCGGAACCATACAGCAGGGTGGTGAGGACCACAGCTCTGTACACGCTGATCTTGGTGCCTGTTTTCAGCTGTTGATTGTGCCACACCCGCTTGAAAAGTCGCCCGAAAGCGCTGTTCGCTTTTGCCAGCCTGCTGTCAAGCTCCTTGTCCAGCTTGGCGTCCGACGTGATAATGCAGCCAAGGTAAGTAAACTGGTGCACTGACTTTAGTTCAGACTCGCCAATGGTGATGTGAGGAGGGCGATACACTGTCTTGGGTGCCGGCTGATGGAGGACCTCTGTCTTTTTCAGACTGACCTCGAGTCCAAAGAGCTGGGCAGCATCTGCGAAGCAGGACGTGATGCGCTGCAGGGCTCTCTCTCTGTGTGCAACGAGGGCAGCGTCATCAGCAAAAAGCAGCTCACGAATCAGTTGGTCTAGGGTTTTTGTGTGGGCCTGCAGTCGTCTGAGGTTGAACAGGCTGCCATCGAGACGATACCTGATGTACACTGCATCGTCATCATCGAGGTCCACTGTGGCCTGCTTCAACATCATGCTAAAACAGATGGTGAAGAGGGTCGGTGCCAGCACGCAGCCCTGCTTTACGCCGTTGAGAATAGGGAATGGTTCTGAGAGGTCATTGTTGAGTCTGACCTGGCCTTGCTGGTCCTCGTGTAGCTGGACAATCATGCTGAGGAACTTTGGGGGACAGCCAAGTCGCTCCAGGATCTGCCACATGCCTTGGCTGCTCACAGCGTCGAACGCTTTTGTTAGGTCGACAAACGTTACGTACAGCCCTTTGTTCTGCTCGCGGCACTTCTCCTGAAGCTGTCTAAGCACAAAGACCATATCGGTGGTGCTCCTGTTTGCTCTGAAGCCACACTGGCCCTCTGGGAGGTGGTCTTCAGCGATGGCAGGTACCAGCCGATTCAGGAGCAGCCTTGCAAGAATTTTCCCAGCAATGGACAGCAGGGTAATTCCCCGATAGTTGGAACAGTCAGACTTCTCGCCTTTGTTCTTGTACAGGGTGATAACGACAGCGTCACGGAGATCCTTTGGTAGTGTTCCTTCCTCCCAGCAGCAGAGAAAGAGGTCATGGAGCTTGTTGTGCATGCTGTGCCTCCATGTTTCCAGATGTCTGGCGGTATTCCATCAATGCCTGCTGCTTTGCCACTCTTGAGCTGGTGGATGGCTGCGAGGGTCTCTTCAGCGGTGGGCGGTTCGTCCAATTCAACCTTTACTGGGAGTTGTGGGATTTGTAGGACGACTGCTTCTTGAACAGTGCGCTCAGCGCTGAAGAGGCTCTGAAAGTATTCCGACCAGCGGTTCAAGATGGAGGTATTATCTGTGAGGAGTGCCTGGCCATTCGCGCTTCGCAGGGGACTTTGTACCAGGTGCCTGGGGCCATACACTGCTTTCAGTGCTTCGTAGAAGCCCCTGTAGTCACCATTGTCAGCGCAAAGCTGGGTCCTCTGTGCAAGTGTGGTCCACCACTCATTCTGGAGATATCTGAGCTTGCGCTGGAGACTGCTGCAGACGAGGCGGAAGGCAGACTTCTTCACAGGGCAGGAAGGCTGGGCTAGGTGGGCCTGATGGGCGGCTCTTTTTTTTTTGCTAGGTGTTCCTGGATCTCAACATCGTTTTCGTCAAACCAGTCTTTGTTCTTCTTTCTAGCGAAACCCAAGACTTCTGCAGAGGATTTTGCAATAGCAGTTTTCAGTTGTTCCCAAAGTGTTTCAGGGGAGGAGTCTGCTGGGTCCGCTGTGTCTTTGAGCCTGCGCTGTAAATCTGTCTGAAAGGCAGCTTTCACGTCGTCACGCTGAAGGCTGGCAACATCAAGCTTTTTCTTGGGGGGCTCCCATTTCTTGGGTTTTGGCTTGACGTGGAGCCTGAGTTTGCAGCGGACAAGGCGGTGGTCAGTGTGGCACTCTGCGCTGGGCATCACTCTGGTGAGGAGGACATCACTGCGGTCCCTCTGACGCACTAGGACATAGTCGATAAGGTGCCAGTGTTTGGAGCGAGGATGCATCCAGGTGGTCTTTCGACTGTCCTTTTGCTGAAAAGTAGTGTTGGTGATGACTAGTTGCTGCTCTGCACAGAACTCCAACAGTAGGCGGCCATTGTCATTGCAGTTCCCCACGCCATGCTTGCCGAGGACTCCTTTCCAGGCTTCAGAGTCCTGGCCCACTCTGGCGTTGAAGTCGCCAAGGATGATGACTTTGTCGTCTGCAGGGGTGCTCTGTATGAGGCTGCGCAGGTCAGTGTAAAACTTGTCCTTTTCAGCAGGCTCTGCCAGGAGGGTTGGGGAGTACACGCTGAGAAGGGTGACGTGTTGCTGGTGTCTCAGTGGGAGGCGGTCTGAGTGACCCGTTGGTAGGTTTTCCAGCTTAGTCGCAATGGAGGTCTTGACCATGAAACCCACGCCTGAAAGCCGTCTTTCTGATTCAGGCCTGCCTGACCAGTAGAGGGTGTACCCAGCGCCAAGTTCTTGGAGGCTGCCTTCGTCCGGAAGGCGTACTTCACTGAGCGCGGCGATGTCGATGTTTAACCTCCGCAATTCATGGGCAATGAGGGCGGAGCGACGCTCAGGGCGTCCGCTGTCTGCTTTGTCGAGCATGGTTCGGATGTTCCAGCATGCTACGTTGAGTCCGGTCGTGGTCGTCATGAGAGTGGATCCGTTGAGTCCGGTCGTGGTCGTCATGAGAGTGGATCCGTTGAGTCCGGTCGTGGTCGTCATGAGAGTGGATCCTGCTGTAGTGCGTCGGGGATAAAAGGGTTAAAGACGTTTCTGTTTACTTCTTCATTTTTGTGAAGTACGGGCCAAACTCAGACTGATCAGGCATCTGTCAAAGAGGTGGTGTGGGGTGTGAGGGGGGGGGGAGGGGGAGGGTACGGGGGAGGGGGGTCAAACATTTTGTTTTGTTGGGGACATTTTCCCGAGACATATGGAGCACCCAAAGAAAAGTGCCTCGCGCTGGGACCATACGGCGTTGAGGCGCGTCCCCTGGGTGGTGGATAAGGGGTCCCTCGTGAGAGGGGTGCATCGAATGAAATAAGGTGCCGTGAACCAACATGGTCTGAGGGAAGGAGACCCCGACAGATAACCCCTGGTCCTCCTAATAAGGGGGTTGGGCGTGGGGGTAGCTTCCCCACCCTGCAAATAAGGAAATAGCAACAGAAACGCCGAAGAATAGACCAACAGCAACTCCTTTCCTGGAGGAGGAAGGTTCTTCTACCCGAAGAATTATGACGTCGTATGGTGAAAGCCGGAAGTCTTTGGAAGCCACAAGACCGAGCCGCCTCTCTCTATCCAGGGACACAATCGTGGGCACATGGAATTTCAAGACCATGTACCAGAGTGTCAAGGCCGCCCATATAGCAGCAGAAATGCAAAAGTACAACCTTCCCCTGCTAGGTATTAGTGAAGCCAGATGGACGCAGTCTGGTCAGAAAAGGCTGACAAGTGGGGAGATGATCCTGTATTCCGGACATGAAGAGGAGAATGCCCCCCATACAGAAAGTGTAGCATGCATGCTGTCACCACTGGCACAGAGAGCGCTGATGGGCTGGGAACCTCTTGGGCCAAGAATTATCACAGCAGCCTTTAGAACCAGGAAAAAGATCAAGCTCAACGTCATCCAGTGTTATGCGCCCACTAATGACAGTGATGAGGAAGAGAAACAAGAGTTCTACGGCCGACTCCAGAGTGCTGTGGACAAATGTGCGGCACGAGACATCACCATCGTCATGGGCGATTTTAATGCCAAAATAGGGGAAGACAACACCGGATACGAAGAGGTGATGGGGAGACATGGACTAGGGGAGTTGAGTGAGAACGGAGAGAGGTTCGTAGACTTCTGTGCTATAAACAGACTTCAGGAGGCAGCATCTTCCCTAATAGAAGAATACACAAAGCAACTTGGGTCTCACCCGACCATACTACACAGAACCAAATAGACCACATCTGCATTAGCAAGAAATTTAGAAGATCCCTTCAAGAAGTTCGAGTGAGGAGGGGAGCAGATGTCGCCCCAGACCACCATCTGCTTACCTTAAGAATAAAGCTCAAGTTAAAGAAAAGCCGCACAGAGACAACAAGAAGACAGCGCTATAATGTAGGCCTCCTGAGAGAGACTGGAGTGAGAGAAGAGTTCAAACTGGTGCTGTCCAACAGGTTTTAAGCGCTACAGGAGCTAGTAAATGAAGAGGAGGCAGCCACCACAGAGCAACAGTGGAAGGCAGTTAGAGAGGCGCTGAACTCAACCTGCAAAGACACTGTAGGTTTCAGGAAACGCCATCACAAGGAATGTCTGTCAGCACATTGAAGAAGATAGAAGTGAGGAAGCAGAAGAAAGTAGTTGTCAACAACAGTCGCACGAGAGCAGCCAAAGCAAGGACAGGAGGAATACTCGGAAGCCAACCGCGAGGTGAAGAGGAGTATCAGGGCAGACAAGAGGGCCTACATAAACAGCCTGGCAGCAGAAGCACAAAAGGCAGCAGGCAGCGGCAACATGACACAGCTCTACGACATTAACAGAAGATTGTCAGGCAAGTATGGCCGTACAAAAAGACCAGTAAAAGACAAAGAAGGCAAGCCTATTGCGGACAGAGCAGACCAACTCGACAGATGGGCCGAGTATTTTGAAGAGTTACTGAACAGACCCACCCCACCCGACCCCCCAGACATCCAGCCAGCAGAGAGTGACCTACCCATCAGCTGTGACAAACCCAGCCGGGAAGACATGAGAAGGGCAGTGGCATTTTTTTAAGAACGGCAAAGCAGCAGGAAACGCAGACAATGAGGCTGAACGCAACCAGGGAAGAACCAGTCTTGCTTGTTGGCATCCCGTTGGAGGAGGTGGAGTCCATCAGCTATCTCAGGAGCATCATCGACAAAAAGGGCGGCACTGATGCAGATGTCAGTGCGCGAATCGGTAAAGCAAGAGCAGCCTTTCTCCAGTTGAAAAAAGTGTGGAGTTCCAGAGAGCTGTCACAACACACCAAAGTCCGGATTTTCAACTCAAAAGTAAAAGCGGTTCTCCTATATAGAGCAGACTTGGAGGTTGACAAAAACCACAGTCAACAGAGTGGAGACCTTCATAAACAGTTGTCTTAAAAGAATCTTTAAAATCCACTGGCCAAAGAAGATCAGCAACATCAGACTCTGAGAGAGAACACAGCAGATAACAGCAGAGAATGAAATTGGGCGAAGAAGATGAGGATGGATTGGTCACAGTCTGAGAAAGCCAGTTTCCAGTATCACTAGGCAGGCATTGTCATGGAACCCCCAGGGAAAGAGGAAAAGAGGCAGGCCGAGAAACACCTGGCGTCGAGACCTCCAAGCAGACATCAAGAGACTGGGAACCACCTGGAGTAAAATCGAAGAAGAAGCACAGGACAGGAGTCGCTGGAGGTCTCTCGTCGACGGCCTATACCCTGGGAGGGGTGATAGGCGTAAGTAAGTAAAGAAAATTGGAAAGAGGAGGGCATGCTGAATAAAAATTCCGGTGCACACTTAGCACTTTCGACTTTTTCTTTATTTCCATTTCTGCAATGCTTTCTCTCCTTGTATATTTTACTTTCTAATCGCTTCTATTTTCGTGTTTTTTTTTTTTTTTTTTTTTTTTTTTGTGGGGGTGGGGGTGGGGGGGGGGAGGTGGGGGATGGAGGGGTGTGTGGATGAAGAGGGTTTATATATTTAGGGATTGCGAACGCTGGGGACAGGACTGCCCCAATTACAATGAACATTTCGCTTTTCACGAAATAAACTTGCTGTCTTTTGCGAAATTAGGGCATAAATCCCAAACGTAGAAACTTCGATCTCATGGCTGAGTGAGTTATGGCGAGTTGTTTGATGTACAAGTATCACGAGGTACAAAACTTGCTTTTAAAAAAAAACTGTGCGTCTTTTGGATGCAAACAGTGGATAAAAAGCACGGACAAACATGCGATATCGCATGTCTTTCTGGGCTTTTAATCCACTGTTTGCGTCAAAAGACGCGCAGGTTTTGACCTAATTCTGATTTCCGGAAATCGCCTATTGTGCTTTGATATTTCTATTTCAGTCAGTCGTGCTTCTTGCATTGCAGGTTTCAGCTAGAACGCGCCCATATCACAGAAGATGGTATGAACATCAGACACTGTTTTCCTCACTCGCAAGACTCTCTCATTCCTGTAAGATTTGCATACTATACACGCACGCACATATGCACGCACGCAGGCGCGCGCGCACACACACACAGACTTGGCTTATAAACATTTGTATTAATACTAACATACTGTCATATAATACATTTCAGTAGTTGTGTGTTTCCGCTTGTTAATTACATTTGATATAGTTCAGTGCATAGAAAATCTCGATTTGTAAAGATCTGTGTGGACAGGGCAGACATGTAATAATTACGTACTGTGAACTTCGGATATTCAGATTCACGGACACAGAGAACTGGTGGTCGTGCCTGCTCCCATCTTGGCCCAGCCACTTGGAACAGCCTCCCCGCCCCTGTCCGTAACTAGTGTCAAACGCCGCTCTCCTCATTCAAATCACTTCTCAAAACCCACCTCTACAACGCTGCCTTTTACTAGTTCATTTCCCCCGCAGTCATGCACAATTCATCACCACTGTCACGTATGTGTGTGTGTGTGTATTGTGTGTGTGTGTGTGTGTGTGTGTGTGTGTGTGTGTGTGTGTGTGTGTGTGTGATTGTGTGTGTGTGTGCGTATGTTGTGTGTGTGTGTGTGTGTGTGTGTGTGTGTGTGTGTGTGTGTGTGTGTGTGTGTGTCTGCGTGTTAGCTGTTAGCCTTTTCATTGTATCAGCGCTTAGAGCTACTTTTAGAATAAGCGCTTAACAAATCTTCTTTATTATTATTATTAACTGTATTGTCCCACGCCAAGACAAGAGAAGCCTCGCGCTGGGACCATATGGCGTTGAGGCGCGTCCCCTGGGTGGTGGATAGGGGGTCCCTCGTGAGAGGGGTGCACCGAATGAAATAAGGTGCCGTGAACCAACATGGTCTAAGGGAAGGTGACCCCGACAGAAAACCCCTGGTCCTCCTAGTAAGGGGGTTGGGCGTGGGGGTAGCTTCCCCACCCTGCAAAAAAGGAAATAGCTACAAAAACGCCGACGAAAAGACTAACAGTAATTCCTTTCCTGGAGGAGGAAGGTTCTTCTACCAGAAGACTTAAACTCCTGGCGTCGAGACCTCCAAGCAAACATTAAGAGACTGGGAACCACCTGGAGTAGAATCGAAGGAGAAGCACAGGACAGGAGTTGCTGGAGGTCTCTCGTCGACGGCCTATACCCGGGTAGGGGTGACAGGCGTAAGTAAGTAAGACAAGAGAAGACAGCAGCAGCAGCAGCAACAACAACAACAACAACAACAACAACAACAACAACAACAACAACAACAACAACAACAACAACAGGACACGGGAACATTTTTACAAGAGGAAACAAGGGAAATTTTCGTTTTGAGCCATGATCCATAAAACATGTCTCCCAGTCGCTTGACCGGCTTTCATACGCAGTTGCGCCCTTCCCCACTCACTCTCACAGTCCCCAACCTGACGCAGATTCAACTTTTGTTAACTCATTCAAGACGTGCCGCCTCCGGATACGCGGCATAAGCCGCGTATCCGGAGGCGGCACGTCTCGAATGAGTTAACACAGGCCAGCCTCAGTATATCGCGGGATACAGGGGAGCCCATAAAGTCAGACCACGTTATTCGCGATCGCGTTCTTGTATTGCTGAATTGACTTGTGTAGAGAAAAAAAAACCCAAAAAAAAAACAAAAAACAACTACACACACTTGGCAAGCAAAAGGTCCTAAGGTCGGCGTCAACATCAGCTGGGATGGAGGGGCGACAAACAGTGACAGTCCAGCCCCTTTAAAATCAAAATCTTGATATATTTTGCTCCAGAAACCTTTTTTTTTTTTGTTGGTACAAACAAGTGAATACAATATAAATCTCTCTCCCCCCCCCCCCCCACCCACCCACCCACGTCCCGCCCGTTCCTAAGCCACAGCGTGAATTAGAGCTGGCATGTGGGGTCATATGGTAAATAAATCACAGTCCAGCCAACGTGTACGTGCATTTTATGTACCATACTGCACCGCACCTCAAAGCCGTAAGGTCTAAAATCACAGGACTAGCACACCTGCATGTGTATAACTGATACACCTTTGCCCCACATGCTCGTTGCGAAATCGACCCTTGTGTAAACAGCACATTGTCTTACCCTTGTTTTAGAAGTGGCAGATTTAACCCGTTCAGTGCCAACTGACGCAGACTGTGTTTCTGCAATCTTCGTTAACTCATTCGCGGCCAGACGCATCCGGATGCGCGGCTCATGCCGCGCATCCGGATGCGGCTGGCCGCGAATGAGTTAATTCAAAAGCAAAAAAAAAAAAAAAAAAAAAAAAACAAAAACCCAAACAAATCCCAGATGTCCCGGGAGACGTGGATTCAAAGAGGTGTCAGCAAGAGGCATAGATCCTCATCAGCCCCTGCAATTTGCAGGGGCTCATTAGGATCTATATCTCTTGCAGTAGGGTGGCGTCCAAATTTGTCTCGGCCCCTGAACCGGTCAACCCACGCCTGTGCTTTTGTGTCCCACTCAGGTTTGGGAAGGGTGTGCCCACCTGCTGACCATCGTGGCGGACGACGATGAACAGAACGAGCCGTGCTATGAGCGGGAACTGTACAACCGCTACCCGGACTGCAGGCGACACCTGATGGAGGTGGTCCACTACCCGGGGGCAGGGCACCTGTTGGAGCCTCCCTACACACCCTTCTGCCGATGCTGCTACAACCCGGCTCTTAGTAAGTAGCTCGTTTCAACCTGGGTATGTCGCGGTGTGCCGGTCAGCCATAAGGTCAGACAGCGTTATTCGCGCCGATCGCCTTATTGTAGTGCTGAATTTAGGAAGAAAAACATTTCTGTAAGCATAAGATACTCGGGCCGACGTCGGCCCGAGGACCATATGCTCGCCGTACATCCTTGTGCGAGCTAATCTGGAAACCTGTGTACGTATATCAGATACCGTAGAATACAGATGACTGAGGCGGCTGACCTGTAGCTCGTTATAACTGTGCCCATGGCATGAGGAAGATTTTAGTATGGGAGGCAGGCCTGTATGTTGTAACAAGCTTTGTGACACTCAATTGTTACGAAATCACACAACCAGTGTAGATTCCACAAACTTTGTAACAAGTTATTGTACTGATAAAGCTCGCAAAGATTTTTTTCCCTGGAGTCTCCACGTGCTTTGTAACGGTATAGCGAGAAGCATAGGACCTCGTTAGGCTTCGCGGCCGCGTGGGCTCAGAGTCATGAGGTTCTTTGCCTCTTGCGATTGGATGACGGGTGTTCATATCAAGTATCCCGACAGTGTTAAGGTTAACGTCACCCAGCTTTCATTCGTAATCTCTGTAATGCCGTTACACAGGTTGTAACTGCGAGTTCTGTAATGCCGTTACACAGGTTGTAACTGCGAGTTCTGTAATGCCGTTACACAGGTTGTAACTGCGAGTTCTGTAATGCCGTTACACAGGTTGTAACTGCGAGTTCTGTAATGCCGTTACACAGGTTGTAACTGCGAGTTCTGTATTGCCGTTACACAGGTTGTAACTGCGAGATTTCAACCGCAGACTGTAGATATTTCATAATAATATTACATGTAATATTACCACTCCATACAATTTCCCCTTCTTTATTACATGTAATATTACCACTCCATACAATTTCCCCTTCTTTGACACATGTACTGATATATTGTATAACTAGCAAATTAATATTCATGAACTTGCTTGATATACTTTCCTTCCCATAATCCCTTGCAGACCAGAAAGACTCAATCTTGATGCTTGCTTCTGTCCGCAATGCAAAAACAATAAATATGCGCATGCTGTCACATTAGCAAGCTCCTTATGCTCACTACTAATGAAATACTTCTTAGTATGTACGCACGCTCTAAATTTCTTTCCCATCCATACACACACATGTCGGAGAATAGACAGCAGCGAACACACGAATCGAATCGCCATACTATTGAGACTGACGACACTGATGTCCGCTAGTGATAGTGACAACCTTAGAAAAGGACTAAATAAACAAACCTGCTGGCATTTTCTGTCATTATCCGTGTTCTAATTACAAGTAGACTTTACTCAACAACTGTACACAGTCAAACGAAATCTCTGCGCTGAGTCAGTCGATAGTCACACAACACACAACAGGTCACCATTTGGACAGAGACAAACACACATCGGAAGTATCACACCCAGGTTCATAAATAGGCATAGTTATTAATGTCTGTTGTCACACCTATCCGCCTGTTTTCTCCAACATCGGAGGCGTGCGAGAGGGAAATTGCGCGATGAAACATGTTCAGCAGTGTCAGATTTACTGGTTTCTGTATGTTTGAAGCATACATTTGGTGTTGGACAGTAAAGTTCCCGTCAGCCTATGTGCACGTAAACATTACGTCATGTCACCTCCTTTGCAACATTTCAGAAAAGTCTGACGTAAACTCCAGACTATGCGGGCCCTAGATTGTGACGTTAAAGTTTAGTGGTGACGTGATTTTTCTAGTACGTGTAGTACACACTGTGCCACTATCAGTGGCGCTGAAGGGGGGTAAAATTCGCTTTGTTTTAGCGCAAATCTAAAAAAACGTGAAAAAAAAAATTCCAAGAAAAGTCTATACAGCCTGAATGAACCTGGGCGTAAATCTACCTAGTGTAAATGTGTGCTGTCGCTATTCCACTGAGATATTTTTTATTTGAGTAAATTCAAGCTTCTGTCGATTTATGCTGTGTGAAATCATGCTGTGAAGATTTTCCCCGAGTTATTTAGTTCTTAAAATAAATGGAAAATCAGAGGAACACATTTGCACTGGGTAGATGTACACCTGGGTGGATTTGTGCTGAGTACATTTCGGTTACTTTGTCAAGCTGGGAAGTTGTATGCCCAAATATAGCGAAATTGACCACTAAAGCACCAATGGCGGTAATCGGAAGGACTCTGGTAAAGTTTTGTTTTGTGCCTGGGTACATACATAATGTTGAATAACATTTTGCTTGTTACGTGCCGATTAAACAGACAGATGTGATTACTTGACCCAATCAACTTGTCCTCGTCTTACGACTCGGACATTTTTGAGATTCGGTTCTCGTAATCACATCTGCCTGTTATCGGCACTATAGTCAAGCACAATGTTGCTCAACATAATTTAATATTTATATTAATTCAATGTTTGTTGCAGACATCAACATGATCTGGGGAGGGCGCCTCAAGGACCACGCCAAGGCACAGATGGAAGCGTGGCAGCGTACTCTCGCATTCCTAAAAAAACACCTTGTGTACAACACAGTTTAACGATATCAGTTCTGTATGAAGGCGATTGTAAAGTCAAGATTGCGACAGATACTTTGAAAAATGTAAATTAAAAAGGCATGATCTGTGGAGCTGTATCAGTATAGCTATTGTTTTTTGACATCTATATCACCATGTGAATCCGGTAACACACAGCCACCGGCATCGTGGCCTGTGTAAAGAATCCTATGGCATGTTGATTCAACAATTATCATGTCGGTAGGAAGAACACACCATGGCATCCTGTCACACTCGACTGCGGCACTTTTGTGTTTACATTCAGTTGATAAAATAACATCCAGGGCCACAACACGTCTAAGCGTTTATTGCAGATTTGCAATACCGTGCTTCACTTGATCTGTACCTGCACATTAATTTTTTTATGTACATGTACAAAAAAAGGTTTACAAATAAAACCCGAGGTGTGGTGCAGTTTCGCTCAAACCTTAACTCATTCGAGAGGAACAGCATCCGGATACGCGGCTTAAGCCGCGTATCCGGATGCTGTTCGTCTCGCATGCGTTAAAATGTGAAACAGATTTAGGATCTGCTCCAAGGCCGGACTATCAATCAGTTTTCAAGGGGGTGGGGGGTGCTCAACTTTTACGACAATGTAAAAATTGTACACTGTTGTAATTGTGACGGTACAGTGGAAAGAGGGGGGGGGGAGGAGGGGGGTGCTGCAATAACATTAAAACACCCCCTCCTTCTCGGACCATGTTGTGGACTGGCAGTGAATGATTTTTCTTTTTAAGCCGAGGGGGGAGGAGGGGGGGTGCTGTAGTACCAAAGCACACCCCCTCCCCCTGGATCCGGCCCTGTACTCCATGCCGTTTTCAACGCCACAATAGATGTGGTATATGCAATAAAGAGTCTCTACTCCACGGTTAGGATAAGCAAAAAGACTTAAAGTGGAAGACTAAAGTGGAAGACGGACTTTTCAGATCTTTTCTACCAAGGTGCGAATGGGCAGGAACAACACATCTGGTACGTGTGCCTACTACTCACATGCCTTGCCTTCCCACTAAGTGCGAATGGGCAGGAACAACACATCTGGTACGTGTGCCTACTACTCACATGCCTTGCCTTCCCACTAAGTGCGAATGGGCAGGAACAACACATCTGGTATGTGTGCCTACTACTCACATGCCTTGCCTTCCCACTAAGTGCGAATGGGCAGGAACAACACATCTGTTACGTGTGCCTACTACTCACATGCCTTGCCTTCACACTAAGTGCGAATGGGCAGGAACAACACATCTGTTACGTGTGCCTACTACTCACATGCCTTGCCTTCGCACTAAGTGCGAATGGGCAGGAACAACACATCTGGTACGTGTGCCTACTCACATGCCTTGCCTTCCCACTAAGTGCGAATGGGCAGGAACAACACATCTGGTACGTGTGCCTACTACTCACATGCCTTGCCTTCCCACTAAGTGCGAATGGGCAGGAAAAACACATCTGTTACGTGTGCCTACTACTCACATGCCTTGCCTTCCCACTAAGTGCGAATGGGCAGGAACAACACATCTGGTACGTGTGCCTACTACTCACATGCCTTGCCTTCCCACTAAGTGCGAATGGGCAGGAACAACACATCTGGTACGTGTGCCTACTACTCACATGCCTTGCCTTCCCACTAAGTGCGAATGGGCAGGAACAACACATCTGGTACGTGTGTCTACTCACATGCCTTGCCTTCCCACTAAGTGTGAATGGGCAGGAACAACACATCTGGTACGTGTGCCTACTACTCACATGCCTTGCCTTCCCACTAAGTGCGAATGGGCAGGAACAACACATCTGGTACGTGTGTCTACTCACATGCCTTGCCTTCCCACTAAGTGCGAATGGGCAGGAACAACACATCTGTTACGTGTGCCTACTGCTCACATGCCTTGCCTTCCCACTAAGTGCGAATGGGCAGGAACAACACATCTGGTACGTGTGCCTACTCACATGCCTTGCCTTCCCACTAAGTGCGAATGGGCAGGAACAACACATCTCTTACGTGTGCCTACTACTCACATGCCTTGCCTTCCCACTAAGTGCGAATGGGCAGGAACAACACATCTCTTACGTGTGCCTACTCACATGCCTTGCCTTCCCACTAAGTGCGAATGGGCAGGAACAACACATCTCTTACGTGTGCCTACTCACATGCCTTGCAAAAAGATGATACTAAGAAGGTCTTTGCCTAAGGCAGAAGAAACATTGAGAACACGTTTCATTTTTGGCGAATTTTGAGCCCTCAAACCCCGCCTGTCACGTGGAAGGCGGTGTTAACGCCATTGTGTATAATGATGCAGACAGCGGTATTGTTCACACTTTACAGTACTGGTGATTGCACTGATATACAAAGGGGTTAATATCAAACGTTGACCTTGACCTCAGAAGATACTACCCCTTCTGACGCTGACCATGGTTTCACCCGGTGCAGGCGAGTCGCAGGAAAGGTCAAGGGCGTGCATGGGTTGTCCCCATGTGACGTGGTTGTCTCCCGCGTAAAACTTGACCTGAATCGACGTGCTCAGCACTTGGCCGTGTTCCAGCTGTGATCACACACACGCACACCCACCCATACACAATTTTTAACCCTTTGGTTGTCGGTATCGCTTTTTGTCGCGATGATTCCTGCAGGAATCAGTATAGCCCTGTGGGGGGGGGGGGGGGCGGGGGGCGGAGGGGAGGGGGGGGGGTGTAGACCTTGCTGCCAGTGGCCGAAAAAAATCAAAACAACGGCCAAAATATCAAAGGAAGATGCAGTGGGGGGGGGGGGCAGGGGGGTTTCCAAACTCCCGAAACAGGGACTCTGTTATAGCATTTTAAAGAATCCCCGATCCGCCCCTAGGTGTCCACGACCTTGGTGAAAATTTGTACATTCAAGTGTCACCAAGTTCGTTACAACAAAACCAACCTCAAACTGTAGGACGATCACCTGGCGCTGCCCTTTCCTGCTGACCGCATAGTGCTCCGTGCTCCAGTCTGCCGAAAACACCGACGCGTCCTCCTTCAGCCACTTCCGCGGCAGCTGCACGCACTGAAGGTCACGGGAGTGTCCTCAATCAGCCATTTCCTGAGCACAGAAGACAGAAAGATGGATGCGTAGCTGTAGTCAGGGCGGAGATCGGTGACTACTGTTATGATCTCACGCCGGTTGTCTCTCTCGATTCGCTGCCGCTGGTCAGCGGCCGGCAGCGAATCAAGTGACAACCGCCGTGTGTTACGGCGGTCTAGGGCTGAAAGGTCCAAAACAGACCGAACAGCACGCACAAAAAAGGGTGATAGGTGCTGCCCCATAAAGAAATGTTAATTACAGGGAAAAGAAACGTACATTGCATCTTATCGACGCGCCCCCCCCCCCCCCCCCCCCCCCCTCACCCCTGACTCTTGAACGTATCTTTCTCTTTGAACAGCCCTTCAAAGGACAATGACCTTGACCTCCAAAAACTATCGCAATAAGGATACCCCACTCTTGACAGAGGCTCGGATGCAGCAGAAAGTTGATCGCTTAGATGAACTACTCAAAACATTTAGCATTACTTGGTCTCAAACGACCGTGTCAACTGATGTCATCATTGAAGACGATACTTGCTTGTTCTGTAACGGCATACCCAACAAACAGTCCAGTCAGGAGTGGTTGGCCTTTGATGAGAAGAGACTATGAGCATTTTTGTCAGATTTCCAAAATTGACATTAACATTTTCTCCTTTTTATTTAAATTTAGAGATCCACGTTCATATTTTACCAGTGGAACGCACAGTCAGTGAGAAGTATCATGTAAGAAATTCTTTTTTCAAACGTTTTAAAGTCTGTTTTTGAGTATCGGCCAACTCTCAGCTCAGTGGCCAGAACATCTTGTTTTTTTTTTGGGTTTTTTTTTCTTTCTGAAATGCCAGTGACCACAAAGTTAACCCATTCAGCCCTGACGCACTACATCAGGAAATGGGTCGACCATAATAATTCAAGGCCGGGGCAGTGCCAGATTAGCCAAGCTAATCCGGCTGGCACTGCCCTTGAATTATCATGGTCGATCCATCTCTGCAACTGGTGCATAGTCATTAGATGACGCCTCCAAAATTTGGGAAATATGGCCGTCGGGCTGAATGAGTTCAAGTCTGTTTTTGAGCATCGGCCAACTCTCAGTGGCCAGAACATCTTGTTCAAGTTTTTTTCTCTTTTGAAAATGCCAGTGACCACAAAGCTAAGGCCGTTGTGTCCTACACAGAGGAGCAGAACATTCGTTTTCATACAGTCCCTTGCCTCGCATAATTCGACTTTCCCAAACTGAAAAAAAGTGGCCGACAGGACAGTGGCTGACACGCATTCAAGCCCCATCACCAGCCCGACAAGTCCGACCCTGACCTTTATCAGAATACCACACCACCTTTGAATCTTGCCTGAAGTAGCTGAAATTTGGCATAAACAGTGGAGGAAAGTGCTATTAAAAATTTGAAAATATCAAGTTAATTGGGCCAACGGCTTCGGTTTTACGACACAAATAGCATTACTAGGCGCGAATCAGTTACCTCGAGGGGGGCGGGGACGGGGGGGGGGGGGGGGGGCGTCCAACGTTTTGGTTTGGGACATTCAACCTAACACAAAAGGCCTCCCCGACTCTAGACCATCTTCCACTGGCCGAAAGGGGGTGGGGATGGTGGGGTGGGGATGGGGGGGAGGGGGGTAGCGTGTGTGTCTGTGTATGTGTGTGAAAACTCGCCAAAACTATCAAACAGGAAGGAAGGGGGAGAGGGGGATTTCCTAACACCCAAAAAGTGAATTTGTTATAACATTTCTTTACAAATTGGGTCGGGAGGGGGGGGACCCCTGGAACCCCCCTCCCCCCTCCCAGATCCGCTCCTGCTTTCTGATCATACCTCGTAACCAGGACAATCACATCGTTTTCTTTTGGACAAACAACCTCAAAATAACACAGGACATAGAAAAGAATGTCGGTAAGACACTGCTCAGAAAAACGAAGCCCGAACACTAAGTTCCGTAACATAATAAAACAGCTGTTTCAGTCACCTGAAGACAAACATTTAACGTTTGTGTTCATGTGCGGACTGAAACAGCTGTTCTATCTACGACCCCTGTCTCGGAACATCAGTGAGGACGGGTGTACGACCCGGATTGTAGTGTTCTTTGTGTTTTCTGCAAAACTGTGTCCTACTCCGTTGAACCTTTTTCTCTTTTCTGATTCATCTCTAGCAGTATTTGCTTTTACTTTTTAAATATATATATATATATATATATATATATATATATATATATATATATATATATATATATATATATATATATATATATATATATATATATATATATATATATATATATATTTTAATAATAGCACAGGACACGTTGATCGATGTATGTACACAAGTCCAGAGTCATACACAAAAAAGTTTATGAGATTATGATTATGAGATATTGTCAAGAGAAGGCTTCAAAATGTTAACCCATATCATACTGAAGTTAAAAGCTTCAAATGTGTACACTGCCATAATTATGCAATCTACATTATAGTACTTACAGATAAGGATATAGACCAATGACTTTAGTTCAAGGGTGGTGCCAGAATAGCTTGGCGCCTAGAGGCGCCAAGCTATTTTGGCACCACCCTTGAACTATTTTAGTCACATTTATTTCACACACTGGTGTATTCCGAATGATAAGGGTTAATTATGCACGTACTTACGCGAGTGTGATGGACGGTCTGAAGTAGACATACATGGAGTATGTCTGTCTCACGCTCAGCTTTATGGTCACGCTGTTGGAAAACCGAGCCCCGTCATGTTTGTAGAAAACGGATCTTTCGCCCACTTTTGTCCTCATCTCCAGTGACGTATCGAAATGAGCACATGCCGTCATTGTTTGGGCGGCTTCTGTTTCAGTCATTGTTGATGAAAGTTTTCTAACGAATCGTGTGACAAATACATTAATTAGACTCCCACACATCAATAAGGCCTGCGCGTATTGACTTTTATGTCTTCCGTCAACCTATTGTACGTTTCGTAAGACAGTTTACTGCATCGTTTTGGGTAAAACAAAAAATGATTGATCTTTTTATTTGCAACGGATTTATCCCTCTTTTACTAGATGTAGAAAGTCCTACTGAAATGGCGCAGTATTCACCCAGTGGATCCGAGGCCGGTTTTACCTCGGATCCACTGGGTGGAAACCGCGTCATATATAAACTAGAAACCAAGAACACTAGTAGGCCTACTGAACTGAATTGGTCGACATCAATGTCTGCTGATTAAGGTACCGCTTCACGTCAAAGTTTGACTAAAGAAAATCTCAGCAAAGAAAGAAACGCGCAAGAAACAAAAACAAAAACACACACAATAAGGACAGTTACAACACAATTTATTAAACTGAATTTATTGTTCAAAATGGACATACGGACAAAAATTTCATGCAGTAGTACACACTGAATTCTTGTCTGCATGGCCATTTTGATAAAAAACAAAACAGCTTTCGGCCGAAAATTGCATAATTTGTGTTGTAATTGTCTTTTCTAAGTGTGTTTCTTTTTGCTGGGATTTTCTGACCATTTTACACTGGCAATCACCTGTTTTGTCCGGACATCAAAGTTTGCTCCAAGATATCACACAGTTTTCGGAATCTTTCGGAATATGGCATTATAGTTTNGAAGGCACAGTCTTGGCATGGTTTAGTTCATACCTGACTGAACGATCCCAGATTGTTTCTGTCGACGGCTGTCGTTCTGAGCCATCACCTCTTCGGTTTGGTGTACCCCAGGGCTCGGTCCTAGGACCTGTATTGTTCTTACTGTATGTTCAGCCCTCGCGCTGGGACCATATGGCGTTGAGGCGCGTCCCCTGGGTGGTGGATAGGGGGTCCCTCGTGAGAGGGGTGCCGCACCGAATGAAATAAGGTGCCGTGAACCAACATGGTCTAAGGGAAGGTGACCCCGACAGAAAACCCCTGGTTCTCCTAGTAAGGGGGTTGGGCGTGGGGGTAGCTTCCCCACCCTGCAAAAAAGGAAATAGCTACAAAAACGCCGACGAAAAGACTAACAGTAATTCCTTTCCTGGAGGAGGAAGGTTCTTCTACCAGAAGACTTATGACGTCCTGTGGTGAAAGCCGGAAGTCTTCGGAAGCCACAGGACCGAGCCGCCTCTCTCTATCCAGGGATACAACCATGGGCACATGGAACGTCAAGACCATGTACCAGAGCGGCAAGGCCGCCCAGATAGCAGCGGAAATGCAAAAGTACAACCTTTCCCTGCTAGGTATCAGTGAAGCCAGATGGACGCAGTCTGGCCAGAAAAGGCTGTTAAGTGGGGCATCTCCCCACTTTGTATTCAGGTCATGAAGAGGAGAATGCCCCCCATACAGAAGGTGTAGCATTCATGCTGTCACCAGTGGCACAGAGAGCGCTGATGGGCTGGGAACCTCTTGGGTCAAGAATTATCACAGCAGCCTTTAGAACCAAGAAAAAGCTCAAACTGAACGTCATCCAGTGTTATGCGCCCACTGACGAGGAAGAGAAACAAGAGTTCTACGACCGACTCCAGAGTGCCTTGGACAAATGTGCGGAGCGAGACATCACCATCGTCATGGGCGATTTTAATGCCAAAATAGGGGAGGACAACACCGGATACGAAGAGGTGATGGGGAGACAGGGACTAGGCTCGGAGATGAGTTAGAACGGGGAGAGGTTTGTAGACTTTTGTGCTCTAAACCGACTTGTCATTGGAGGCAGCATCTTCCCACACAGAAGAATACACAAAGCAACTTGGGTCTCACCTGACCATACAACAGAGAACCAAATAGACCATATCTGCATTAGCAAGAAATTTAGAAGATCCCTTCAAGATGTTCGAGTGAGGAGGGGAGCAGATGTCGCCTCCGACCACTATCTGCTTACCTTAAGAATGAAGCTCAAGCTAACGAAAAGCCGCACAGAGACAACAAGAAGACAGCGCTATAATGTAGGCCTCCTGAGAGAAACTGGAGTTAGAGAAGAGTTCAAACTGGTGCTGTCCAACCGGTTTCAAGCGCTACAGGAGCTAGTAAATGAAGAGGAGGCGGTCACCACAGAGCAGCAGTGGAAGGCAGTTAGAGAGGCGCCGAACTCAACCTGCAAAGACACTGTAGGGTTCAGGAAACACCATCACAAGGACTGGCTGTCGGCACAGACCTTGAAGAAGATAGAAGTGAGGAAGCAGAAGAAAGCAGTTGTCAACAACAGTCGCACGAGAGCAGCCAAAGTAAGGGCACAGGGGGAATACTCGGAAGCCAACCGCGAGGTGAAGAGGAGTATCAGGGCAGACAAGAGGGCCTACACAGACAGCCTAGCAGCAGAGGCAGAAAAGGCAGCAGGCAGCGGCAACATGAAACAGCTCTACGACATTACCAGAAGATTGTCGGGCAAGTATGGCCATACAGAAAGACCAGTAAAAGACAAAGAAGGCAAGCCTATTGCAGACAGAGCAGACCAACTCGACAGATGGGCCGAGTATTTTGAAGAGTTACTGAACAGACCTAGCCCACCCGACCCCCCAGACATCCAGCCGGCAGAGACCGACCTACCCATCAGCTGTGACAGACCCAGCCGGGAAGAGATCAGAAGAGCAGTGGCATTTTTGAAGAACGGCAAAGCAGTAGGGCCAGATGGCATCCCAGCGGAGTCTCTGAAAGCAGACCTAGAGACAACAGTGGAGATGCTGTACCCACTGTTTGGAAAGATCTGGGAAGAGGAGGTGATGCCGGCTGACTGGAAGGAGGGGTACCTAATCAAGCTTCCCAAGAAAGGCGACCTCAGCAAGTGTTCCAACTACAGAGGAATCACCTTGCTGTCAGTACCAGGAAAGGTCTTCAACAGGATCATCCTGGAGAGAATGAAGAGCTCCGTTGACCCCCAGCTGAGAGACCAGCAAGCAGGATTCAGGAAGAACCGATCATGTACAGACCAGATTGCCACTCTCCGCATCATCGTGGAACAGTCTCTGGAGTGGAGCTCCCCGCTGTACGTCAACTTTGTGGATTATGAGAAAGCATTTGACAGTGTGGACCGAGAGACTCTGTGGAAACTCCTACGACACTACGGTGTACCCACAAAGCTCGTCCGCCTGATCAAGAGCAGCTACGATGGCATGACATGCCGCGTGATCCATGAAGGGCAGTTCACCAGGGAGCTCCAGGTCAGAACTGGTGTCAGGCAGGGGTGTCTGCTGTCTCCGTTCCTCTTCCTACTGGCCATAGACTGGGTCATGAAGATGACCACAGAGCACAGACGAAGTGGAATACAGTGGACACTGTGGACACAGCTTGACGACCTCGATTTTGCAGACGACTTGGCATTACTGTCCCACACTCATCAACAAATGCAGGACAAGACCACAAGGCTTGCTGACATCTCGTCGCAAGTGGGCCTCACCATTCACAAACAGAAAACAAAGACAATGAGGCTGAACGCAACCAGAACCAGTCTTGCTTGCTGGCACCCAGTTGGAGGAGGTGGAGTCCTTCACCTATCTCGGGAGCATCATAGACAAAAAAGGCGGCACTGATGCAGATGTCAGAGCACGAATCGGTAAAGCCAGAGCAGCCTTTCTCCAGTTGAAAAAAGTGTGGAGTTCCAGAGAGCTGTCACAACACACCAAAGTCCGGATTTTCAACTCCAATGTAAAAGCAGTTCTCCTATATGGAGCAGAGACTTGGAGATTGACAAAAACCACAGTCAACAGAGTACAGACCTTCATGAACAGTTGCCTTAGAAGAATTTTGAAAATCCACTGGCCAGAGAAGATCAGCACCGTCAGACTCTGGGAGAGAACAGAGCAGATAACAGCAGAGAATGAAATTGGGCGAAGAAGATGGGGATGGATCGGTCACAGTCTGAGAAAGCCAGCTTCCAGTATCACTAGGCAGGCATTGTCATGGAACCCCCAGGGAAAGAGGAAAAGAGGTAGGCCGAGAAACTCCTGGCGTCGAGACCTCCAAGCAGACACCAAGAGACTGGGAACCACCTGGAGTAGAATCGAAGGAGAAGCACAGGACAGGAGTTGCTGGAGGTCTCTCGTCGACGGCCTATACCCGGTTAGGGGTGACAGGCGTAAGTAAGTAAGTAAGTAAGTATGTTCAGCCCCTGTCCGACCTGATTTGTAGTCGCTCCATTTCCCATCATGCATTTGCAGATGATACGCACTGATGTACAAAAGTGATACTGTCGAGCGAGCTGTGAATGCCGTCCAAAGTATAAGCCAGTGCATTGACCATGTCAAATCATGGATGACCACCAACAAACTGATGTTAAATGATGGCAAAACTGAAGCAATGTTGGTAGCTAATCCAAGATTATCTTCGTCCCTGTCTTTACCGTCATCAGTGTCTGTGGATGGAACACTCATTGGTTTCTCTGCGAGTGTGAGAAACCTGGGTGTTACACTTGACAGCGAGTTATCTATGTCACAGCATGTCAGTGCAGTGTGTAGATCCGCTTATCTGGAACTTCGTCGTATTAGTTCAGTTCGTCACCTGCTGACCGTGGAAGCCACGAAAACACTAGTTTGTGCATTTGTGCTGTCCAAGCTAGATTATTGTAACTCTTTGCTTTGTGGCTGCCCTCAGTATCTCATTGATCGCCTCCAAAAAATTCAGAACAATGCAGCCCGGCTTGTTGTGAGAGTCCGTAAGACTGAGCATGTCACACCCATCTTGAAGTCCCTTCACTGGCTACCTGTGTCCTCACGTATTCAATACAAAGTTATGTCAATCTGTTTTAACTGTCTTTCAGGCACCAGCCCAGAATACTTGTCCTCTTTGCTGCACGTGTATACACCCTCTCGTGAGCTCCGCTCCTCTTCTGATAAACGGAAGTTGTGTGTACCTTCTGTCCAAACTAAAACATTTGGTCAGCGCACTTTTGTTTATCAAGCCCCAGTGTTATGGAATACACTTCCTCTTGAGGTCAGAAACAGTGAGTCTGTCTCTGACTTCAAGAGGTCGTTGAAAACTCACCTCTTCAAGCTTTACTTTGAATAACTGCCAGTGTTTGATGCCTTAGTTGTAGTTCTGCAATCCTCCTTGTTTAGACTGAATGTTAATTAGAATATAAATTATTATGTATGTATTGTTGTTTAGTTTATTGTAAAAGTGGTGTGTTCGGGCATTGTGCTTTGTTTGTTATGTGCATATGTCATTGTATTTTTATTTTTGTGTACAGATTGTAAAGCGCTTAGAGCTTTTGAGTAAGATTAAGCGCTATATAAATACTCATTATGATTATTATTATTATAGTTTCTGCATCCAAGTCTTTGCTACTATTTGACGACTGCGTGCACGTTAAGAGGCTTTTTTTTTTCTTTCTCTTTACAATTTTGTATTATCCACCACACGAGCCAATAGAAGGCGTCCCGAGAAGGCCACCTGCGGTCACAGATGGGAACAAAAGGTGCTGTGTCATGGCCCGTGTTATCGATATTCCGTTCATGTGAAAGTTGATCCGCTGTGCTTTTGTGCCGCCAGTACAGTTCTAAGCCTCGCGATTCCAAATCAGAGCCCAGGGTTCAGTTGCATGAGCGAGGCTTAAATCTTACACACGCAACTACTGAAGCAAGGTGCTCTTCAAAAGCGGAGCACCTAGCCGGCTTAGTGGCTTGGCGCAGCCGGGATTTGCCTTGTGAGCCTGTGGGGCCAGTTACTAAGTCCTGCGCCAGCCACTAAGCAAGGTGCTCCGCTATAGCGGAGCACCTTGCTTAGTGGCTGGCGCTGGACTAAGCTCACTCATGCAACTGACCCCTGCACCATATGCATCTCCCGATTCCCTCGCCCAACGCCTTCCATCTAGAAGAGGCACAGATCACCGTGTGCCTTTGCACCCGCAAAGTCTCACGACAATCTATGCCTCTTGCCCCGATCGGGCATGTTCTATTTAAATCCCTTCTCCTTACTTTGAGGAAATTTATATTAACTTATGCTTGCGGTTGTTTTAAAAAAAATTAACCGCAAATGTTACACTATAAGTGTATACGACCAATATCACGGTCGGGTAATTTTATAATTTCCCTTGATATGAAAATAACGAGGGGATACTTAGTACCACGGGCTCACGTGGAGTTGACAAGTGGCCGGCCCTACTAAGCTGGGACTAATGAATGATAATTGCGAGTGGAAATACATCAATCTCACTTTAGCGGTCCCAATGCGGGCAGTAGCGAACTGGGAGCTAGGACTAATGAATAAATAATGGGTTACTGGTCAGCGAGGATCAGAGGACGCCGACCACCATAATAGATGTGGACTAATTAGGAGAGACAGTAATGAGTTCCTTTGATAGCTAGGATCAGAGGACGCTGACCAGCATAATAGATGTGGAATAATTAGGAGAGACAGTAATGAGTTCCTGGTCAGCTAAGATCAGAGGACGCTGACCACCATAATAGATGTGGAATAATTATGAGAAACAGTAATGGGTTCCTTTGATAGCTAGGATCAGAGGACGCTGACCAGCATAATAGATGTGGAATAATTATGAGAGACAGTAATGGGTCCCTGGTCAGCTAGGATCAGAGGGCGCTATCCACCAGAGCAGATGGGGGATAGATTATGGGCGACAGTAATAGCTCCTTTGACAGATAGGGTCAGGGGACGCTGGCCACCATGATAGATGTGGAATAATATGGGTGACAGTAATAGCCCCTTTGACTGGTTGAGACAAAGGGGCGATGCCCTCGGCCAGAACGGGTATATATAGTGGGGGCAAACACCAGAACGGGATAGAGACAGAGCTCACAACGAAGGGAACGAGATAGAGAGAGAGCTCACAACGAAGGGAACGAGATAGAGAGGGAGCTCGCACAATGAAGAGATAGATAGAGAGTACACAACGAAGAGAGAGAGAGAGAGATAGATAGAGGGAGCTGAGAAGCGAGAGACCGAGCTCCGGTATTTTCGCCATTTTAGTATGCCATGCTAGTAGGTTGGTTGTGCCCAACCTATTAGACCCACGATGACCAAGAAATAAAAGACTCTTCTGGAAACACTCTTGTCTGGCTACGTCTTCCATCTACAACACCTTGCGTGTGGCTGCGGTAGTGTAACACTACCTTATCTTCTTATTTGGTGCCGTGGACCAGGATCTCGGAACGGGAAGAAACAGAGGAACGAAGAAACAGAAAAACTAGACTATCAGCACCAAATCGACAGCCAACGACGCAAGGGTGGAAGAGCAGACCAGAAAGAGAAGAGAAGAGTGCAAGCCAACAACCCGAAGAGAAGAGTTCGAGCCCACTTCAAGAAAAGCAGAGTTCGAGCCCACGTCAAGGAAAAGCAGAGTACGAGCCCACGTCAAGGAAAAGCAGAGTTCGAGCCCACGTCAAGGAAAAGCAGAGTTCGAGCCCACGTCAAGGAAAAGCAGAGTTCGAGCCCACTTCAAGAAAAGCAGAGTTCGAGCCCACTTCAAGGAAAGCAGAGTTCGAGCCCACGTCAAGGAAAAAACAGAGTTCGAGCCCACGGGACGTCTGCGACTCATTCAAGACCAACAGCCGAAAGGATCACGGGGTAAGTGACTTTTTTCGTTTAACCCTTGTTGAGTCTTATCAGTAGAGGAGCCAGACCAGTTAGCTAGAGTTGTGTTGTTGTTACATTTAAAAAGAAACAAAAATGGCAGAGGAAGTGTTTAGGATTTTAGGCGAAAAAGTAGAGGAAATGAGTCAGGCGATTAACGCCCAGAGTATAGGGCAGATGGTAGGAACGTTTGACGGAAAGCCTACCAAATTTAGGGAGTGGATAAAAGAAATTGACAAATATGCAGTGCTAAATAAAGCCCTCAACAGGCGCCCCGTCATTGCTTATCAAGCAAGCTCGGGGGTGGTGAGTGATTTTATCCATCGATTCTTATAAACGGAAGCGGCAGGGGATTGGGATGAACTGAAAAGGCAGCTAACCGTAAGGTTCGGCGAAATCGCCGATGAAAATCATGCTTTTGCGTTGCTACAGCGGGTGAAACAAAACCCGAGGGAAAGTGTGCCTCTGTACGCAGAGCGACTAATGATTCTGGCCGGCGAAGCCTTCCCGAGTCAGATGGGCGCTGCTGTGGTACAACGGCAACTAATAAATTTCTTTGTTGACGGATTGGCGCACGACTTTCTTAAGATGAAAGTCCTGAGGGACAACTCAAATACGTTAGATAGGGCCGTGCAGGTGGTCATGCAGGAGGAAAACCTTCGCCATAGGTTTGAGCTACGCATGATAAACAATCGGCCATTTAGTCAGCCGAGAGCGACAGCTAGGGGTGGAGAAGAGACTATTGAAGTAGACCATGCTCGTCACCGTAATTGTTTTAAATGCGGGAGAGTAGGGCACCAGGCAAGAAATTGCCGAGTGATAGTAGGGGCGGTTGGTCAGCAAACAATGCGTCCCCCGATTCAATGCTGGAAGTGTGGGGAACGAGGTCACATTCAGCGGGAATGTAGAAAGGCCGGAAACAGACGGCCACAAGGTCAAAGAAGGTTTCCGCCGAGGCAGGAAAACTAGCAGGTTCTGCGGCACACGAAGCCGTTACGCAGGACCGGAAAAGTAGAAAGAGTCAGTTGTTTAGCATTAATGTAGCGGGTAGCCCTAAGTGCATAGTGTTCAAAATTGGGAAGCAACGATTTCGTAGCTTGATCGATACGGGAGCAGAGGTGTCTTTGATTAGCAAGGGGGCTTACGATAAACTCAGTCATAAGCCAAAGTTAGGAAAGGGAGATGTGTCGTTACAGTCAGTTAGTGGAGAAGCTTTACCAGTATTGGGGAGTTCAGAATTAGAATTTACGGTAGCGGGGCAAAAGTTTAAACATAAGTTCTACGTGGTATCAGGGCTCAACAGGAACTTTATTTTGGGAAATGACTGGTTAGACAAAAACGGGGTGAGGATTTATTTTGACTTGAAGAAACTCAGAGTCGGAAGTGTTTATGTGCCCTATGAACAGGACATCCACATTTCGTCTTTGGTCAGAGTGACTAAGACGAAAGTGATAAAACCTCAGACGGCAGAAGTACTCCAGGTACGGATGAAGAATGCTCCGTATTTTGCAAGAGAGACACTCTTAGAGATTTCGGAAACAGACAAGGGATTTATAGCACAAGAACCGGGACTGTTAGTGACAAGCACGGTAGTCAGGCAAAATAAGCACCAGACGTACCCCATACTGATAGTAAACAACACAAACAAGACGTATAGAGTTAGAAGGGGTTGTGTTGTAGGGAAGGTAACAGCAGTTCAGGAAGTACATGAAGTACAGATAGGGTCGGGTGATCGGCAGGTATCGGCAGTCGACTTGACGGAAGTCACTGCGCCGGAGAAGATGAAAGGTGTAGTGTCAGAGCTCATTACGAACAATCAAGACTTGTTCGCGAATAGCGACCTTGATTTAGGGGCTACTGACACTGTCACGATGAAACTAGATACCGGCGATCATCCTCCCATTAGGATAAAACCGTATAGAATCCCGCTTCAAGATAGAGAGATTGTTGACAAGGCTCTAGAAGAGATGTTACAGGCAGGTGTGATAAGACGTTCTCAGTCCCCATGGTCTTTTAGTTTAGTGATTGTATCCAAGAAGGATGGGTCGAAACGTTTATGTGTTGACTTTAGAAAACTGAATGAGGTTACAAAGAAAACATCGTACCCACTACCGCTGATAGATGACATTTTGTCACTGCTGGGAAAGGCCAAGTATTTTACCAGTCTGGACCTTAAGTCGGGATACTGGCAGGTCAAGATGGCGGATCAGGAGAGTAGGGATAGAGTAGCATTTGCATGCCACAAGGGATTATTCGAATTCACGAAAATGCCTTTTGGTTTGGTGGGGGCACCGGGATTGTTCATGATGCTTATGAATATCGTGCTAGCCGGTTTAGAAGGTTTTGCCTGTGCCTATCTCGATGACATTTTGATCTTCTCAGAAACAATAGAAGACCATCTGTGTCACCTTTAGACAGTCTTTGATCGATTGAGACAGCATGACCTGAAGCTGAAACTCAAGAAGTGTCAGTTCTTTGAGGAAGAAACCAAATACTTAGGGTTTGTCATTAGTAACCAGGGGATAAAACCGGATGAGGAAAAGGTAAAAGTCATTAGGGCTATGGCGGCTCCGACCTGTGTCAGAGAGTGCCGTTCGTTCATTGGTATGATTGGGTTTTACAGGAAAATGATTCCTAATTTCTCCCAGATGGCTGAACCAATCATAGCACTGACACGAAAGTATGCGAGATTCAGTTGGACAGAGGAATGCCAGAAAGCGTTTGATTTGATGAAGGAAACGTTAGCTGTAGCACCAGTGTTAGCCTATCCAGATACACGGCGTCCGTACATCCTTTACACGGATGCCAGCGACACATGCGTGGGGGCATGTCTCGCGCAAAAATGCGATGAGGATTCAGACATTTCCCCAGGCTCGAAGGTAGAAAGACCTATTTACTTTCTATCCCATAAACTTAGTACCAGTCAGAGGAAATGGTCGACAATAGAGAAAGAGGCTTTTGCGATCCATTATGCGCTTCAAAAGCTAAATCACTACTTGCATAATGCGGAGTTTGTAATCCGCACGGATCACATGCCTCTTAAGTATTTGCTTAATTCACCAATGCAAAATAAGAAGGTGCAGATGTGGGCCCTTGGCATTTCAGGATATAACTGTACGATTGAATATATCCCAGGTCCTCAAAATGTTTTGGCAGACTTACTATCCAGAATGCCGAGTGGTACTCACATGCCAGAGCATGAGGAAGAAGTAGAGGTAACCAGAGAGGTCAATGACAATGCTTTTGTCATTGGAGTCATAAACTCCAACCAATTCACACCCAAGCAGTTTGCTAGTTGTACAGTAAGGGCAGGGTGTGACGAGAAGCTGGAAAAAGTTGATCTTCCAGGGTTTGATATTATTGAGGAGCAGGAGAAGGATTCTGAAATAGTGCGCTTAAAGGACTTATTGATTAGTGGACAAGGAACCATGACAGTCAATAGGAGATACATGCTGATAGAGGATGTTCTATATTTCTTGTCTCATCCTGATGATGAACCAGTAGCCAGATTGTATGTTCCGTCTCACTTGGTAGAGTACGTAGTCAGACAGTACCATGACGAAAATGGTCACTTAGGAATAGACAAGACTCATGACACAGTCAGTAGAAAGTATTACTGGCCTAACATGTACAAACAACTGTATGAATATGTTAGTGGGTGTGTCATCTGTCAGTCTAGAGTGTTACAAAAGAAAAGGGCCCCCGTACAGGAAATGGACATTCCTCCATACCCATTCGCTAAGTTGTCATTGGACTTGGCAGGTCCGTTTGACCGCTCCCTTAGCGGGAATCGCTATGTCATAGCATTCATCTGTCATCTGACAGGTTGGGTAGAGGCGTTCCCTGTACCAGATAAAACGCCGCAGTCAGTGGTACAGCTGCTCGTAGAAGAAATTCTACCCAGACATGGCTGTCCATTGCAGATAGTATCAGACAATGGATCTGAGAATGTGAATAGGGTTATGGCAGAAACGCTGGCAGAACTGAACATAGATCATGTCACGACCAGTCTTTATCATCCACAGTCCAATGCTAAGGTCGAACGTTTTCACAGAACTTTTAACGACATTCTGTCCAAAAAGATACAAGAAGATTTTTCGACATGGGACGTGCATATTAACCAGGTACTAGCAGCTTATAGGGTTTGTGTTTCGGAAACTACGCAGGAATCTCCTTTCTTTTTACTGTACGGTCGCGATCCAGTACTACCGTTAGATAACATCCTTAGACCCCGAAGAAAATACGCTGGTGAAGATTTTCACAAGATAGCGCTTGAGCAGCAACACAAGGCCTTCACCCAGGTGTATCGGCGAATTAAGAAAGCACAGAAGAAGGGGCTAAGTATGCTAATAGAGGTGTACAGCCTGTCGAAATTAAGGTCGGTGACCCAGTGTACCTTCGTAATCACCGTAGACACAATAAGTTAGACAGTAAGTGGAGGTCGCACTATAGAGTGGTGGAACAATTGTCGCCTGTCACATTCAGGGTACGACATCAACTAGATGGCACTGAGGTCAGTTCACATGCTGAACACTTGCGGATAGCCAAAATTAGCGAGTGGCCTATTCCAAAAGCCAGGGGGAGAACATTACGTAAAGCCACACAGGTTGTAGCTCCAGAATCATCTGATAGCGACAGTGACGATGCAGTAGGGCAAGAGAACGCACGAGACAGACTGACTAGGGGGGTGCGAAAAGAGCGTGAGAATTCTTCATCCGAGGAGGACGTTCCGTTAATGGAGTTAAGAAAGCGCCTAAAGACAAGAGAGAAAAGATCTCTCTCAGCAGTAAACGTTAGTGGTAACAAGGGCACATCAGACAGTTCTGATGATGGGGAGATCGACGACAATCGTTCGATTCAGCCTGGTTTACAGACTAATGGGGTTAGGGAAATTCTTGAAGCGATACTGACTCTTCTGCCAAAGAAGGCTTCAAATTAGAAATGCGACTCTCAGACGGTATCTGGGAGAGGACTATTGTAATGTGTAAATCATGAAGCATGATTTGAGTTTTGTCAGAGACAGTGGTGTAAGTCTCTGGTGATATCTCGTACTGCAGACAACAACAAGATGAAGTTTTTCTTGAGTCTGATAGTATTGGGGCTAGCGCAGGGTTTAAATATTAATCACAATGTCGTATTTCAAAAACTTGATGAAGTTACCACTAGTAACTGGAGATTCAGGTCGGCCTGCGCCAGAATCAATGACGGCTCAGTATGACTTAGAATCCACAACAATAGCAGTAGACGCGCAACGTACGCGGTTCGCGCTCCTTACGGAAGCTGAACTTGAAGCTTGTTCCAAACCCTTGATAGGATTCTGTGCGATTCGAAGTGCAATATATCCTATGAACATTAATCAATTTTGTGTTACGGCGCTGTTTTTAAACAATTCAGACGTAATTGCAACACACTGCCAAACAAAGGTCAAGTTGGGTACAGTGTTACCTATGGCACGGTATATAATGGATGGGCTATGGGTCATTAGTAATCATAGTCCACTAAAGATGAGTATTAGTTGTCACGGTAAAGGGGTCACGTACCAACAAATCAACCCACCATTATCGCTAATCCGCCTCAATGAATCATGTACGGCTATTAGTGATAGATTGATGTTAACCCCTTACTACCAACAAGAGAGCCAGTATCAGGTGGAAGACAAATTGATAGGATAGATGGAAAACTATGCCTTTTCCAATATAACGTTATGGAAACCATTTCATAGCGCTTTACCAGACTACGATCCCATCTCTTTGTCCAAAGAGTTAGATGAAATTAAGGAAATGCCAATGGATCATCTAATTGCTCGACTTCAGAGCATGCAATTCGTTAAGCCAAAACAAGAATGGGTGATATGGAAACAGATCATCATTGGTTCTATCGTAGGGACAGATGTAGTGATCATAATTGAGGTAGGGTGTAAACGATATAAAAAGAAAACTAGCGCATGGTTTGGCTCCATGCTATCACGACTCAGGAAGGGTGAACGTGAGGTCACTGTGCCTACGTTGATTTCGGCGGCTGTGCAATCAGCAGACGTGAATGACGTCGCAAGAGCGAAGGACTCTACGCCGATGATGGAGGGAGGAGTGCAGTTACTCCCCGCCTCGAACGTTGTCAAGTTTTACCCGTCGTTGGGGTAACCAAGGATCAACGCTGTTGCGATCCAGGAAGAATCGTGAAGAATAACGAACACATGTGCAAAGACATAACTGAGTCGACGATTTTGATGTGAACATTTATTGGCGTGATTACGCCGGACAATAATAATTTTTAATAAGGAGTGATCGATTTAAATAAGCGGTCATTCCGAAAAATGATGTATTTTGTGGATAACATGTTTAATTGTTTGAAATGATTTTGTGGTCTGAATATTGTGTAATGAAAAAAAAAACGAATTTGTGAATTAAGATTCCTTTTTTTTTCGGGTAGGTTTGGGAGGAGATGTTACACTATAAGTGTATACGACCAATATCACGGTCGGGTAATTTTATAATTTCCCTTGATATGAAAATAACGAGGGGATACTTAGTACCACGGGCTCACGTGGAGTTGACAAGTGGCCGGCCCTACTAAGCTGGGACTAATGAATGATAATTGCGAGTGGAAATACATCAATCTCACTTTAGCGGTCCCAATGCGGGCAGTAGCGAACTGGGAGCTAGGACTAATGAATAAATAATGGGTTACTGGTCAGCGAGGATCAGAGGACGCCGACCACCATAATAGATGTGGACTAATTAGGAGAGACAGTAATGAGTTCCTTTGATAGCTAGGATCAGAGGACGCTGACCAGCATAATAGATGTGGAATAATTAGGAGAGACAGTAATGAGTTCCTGGTCAGCTAAGATCAGAGGACGCTGACCACCATAATAGATGTGGAATAATTATGAGAAACAGTAATGGGTTCCTTTGATAGCTAGGATCAGAGGACGCTGACCAGCATAATAGATGTGGAATAATTATGAGAGACAGTAATGGGTCCCTGGTCAGCTAGGATCAGAGGGCGCTATCCACCAGAGCAGATGGGGGATAGATTATGGGCGACAGTAATAGCTCCTTTGACAGATAGGGTCAGGGGACGCTGGCCACCATGATAGATGTGGAATAATATGGGTGACAGTAATAGCCCCTTTGACTGGTTGAGACAAAGGGGCGATGCCCTCGGCCAGAACGGGTATATATAGTGGGGGCAAACACCAGAACGGAGTGATTGATTGATTGTACATTGCTTAACGTCCCGACAGCAACAAGGCTTTCTCAGGACGTGCCTGCACTGCTTGTGAAAAAAAATAAATAAACAGAACATTGAATGTATGTCGCCAGCCGGTCAAATACATTAAATAAACCTAACACATGGGGCCTAAATAAAGCTAAGACCATTTAGCAACACACATCCAATATCAAGAGCTACAGGCAGTGCAGACAGTAGGGAGAGTTTTAAAAAGGCAAATACAGGTGAATGGACAAAGGGTAGACAGAAACACATGCCCCAGAATAGAGAGAAAAACCCACCCTGTGAGGCTGACCAGGGTGACCCTGGGAACTAAAAAATACCTAACCCCACCCAAGTCCCCCAGGAACGGGATAGAGACAGAGCTCACAACGAAGGGAACGAGATAGAGAGAGAGCTCACAACGAAGGGAACGAGATATATAGAGGGAGCTCGCACAATGAAGAGATAGATAGAGAGTACACAACGAAGAGAGAGAGAGAGAGATAGATAGAGGGAGCTGAGAAGCGAGAGACCGAGCTCCGGTATTTTCGCCATTTTAGTATGCCATGCTAGTAGGTTGGTTGTGCCCAACCTATTAGACCCACGATGACCAAGAAATAAAAGACTCTTCTGGAAACACTCTTGTCTGGCTGCGTCTTCCATCTACAACACCTTGCGTGTGGCTGCGGTAGTGTAACACAAATAATGCGGCCTAAGTATACAAGTCTCCTCACAACGCCACAGCGGGGTAACAGGCCGGCGTGAGCTAGCGGTGTCTGGCGATTATCATTTTACATTGGGGCCTGACGATAGTGCTTCGACTAATGCAAATCCGCTGCGCCATCACCTGCTAAGCTCGTCAGTATTCCGACTTGAGCTATGTACGCGGTGGCCGCGCGCACGCGGTGGGCGCGCGCACGCGATGGCGCAGCGGATTTGCATTACTCGTCAGGCCCCTATGTCATTTTATTGTGTTGTGTGCTACCTATACCCATTAACTCATTCAGCCCTGACTCACTACAGCAGGAGATGGGTCGACCATGATAATTCAAGGGCAGTGCCAGATTAGCTTGGCGCCAATCTGGCACTGCCCTTGAATTATGGTCGAGCCATCTCCTGCAACTGAGGTGCATAGCCGTTAGATGATGCCTCCAAAATTTGAGAAATACGTGCGCCGGGCTGAATGAGTTAATCCGCCCCTTCCCTGCCACTGTACGTAGATTGTTCAGTTTCTGAAATCATTGTTCATCAGTTAAACGACCCAAAAGCCCAAACCGTCCAAGGAACATGGATACAAATTGTTCTCAACAACAGACATAGATCCTCATGAGCCCCCGCAGTTGCGGGGGCTCATGAGGATCTTTGTCTCTTGCATTTGGAGCGTGTTCAATTTTCTCGGATGTCAAGGGGTTAAAGCGACATGCTTCACTCACGCAATGAAGGGTCAATGGTTCGCAATGTCTCCAGTATAAATGTTATTAGCAGTTGTATTACAGTAATGCTGCACAACATTTCAGTTCAGTTTGAAAGGAACATTGTTATCCGCACTCTGAAAGGCCCATGCGCACTCCACCCCACCCATCAGAAGTCTTACCAGAGCTTCTTTCGATACGATACCAATATTGGTCTGGTTTACTATGGATCTCTCATGTCAGTTCCTTCAAGTTTGCTGCCTTAACACATGCCATCCTGAGGCTTATCTTTTAAAAATTGCTGATTGTCCTATGAAGGCTACATTACTGATTAGGAGACAGATCAACCATTTTAGGTCAAGGGTGGTGCCAAAATAGCTTGGCGCCTAAGACGCCAAGCTATTCTGGCACCACCCTTGAACTATCATAGTCAAATTTATTTCAAGCAATGGGTGTATCAGGATGAAAAGGGTAGTAACCCGCTGCTTTTCTCCACAACTCCGTCCCAGCAATAAAAGCCCACCTGGCGCAGTAAACTCACTGAAAAACATGTTAATTTGTTATGACCTGACTGATAGACGAATGGGAATTGCTTCTTTGAGTGACTGATTGGGGCGGTCCGTGGCGCAGTGGTTAAGGCGCCTGCCACCAATGCCAAAGGTGCGAGGGTCGAAAAGGGGTTCCAGCGTCGGACTTTTCTCCTCTGGTGTCACCGTTATTTCGGGCGGACTGTCGGGGGTTCTTTCTCTGGGTACTCCGGTTCTTCCACCCCCACCCCCCCCCCCCACACACACTTTGGTACCGGTTTCAGGCAACTTTACAAATTGCAAATACATGCGATCAAAAATCTCTGTAACTCCAGTAGCTGAACTGGCCCTTCGTCTGTCTTGTACTGTGTTCGTCTTAAATGGCGTAAATCCGTGTCTGTTACGTGAGTGTGCGTGCTGGGTTTCAGTTCGCGGCGCTTTGAGTCGATTCGCCCAAAATTGAGAAAAAGCGCCTATATAATAACGGTATTATTATTATTTACTGATTGCACATTGTTTCGTGAATAGACCATATCAATCATCTTATTTTCAATTCAAGTCAATGCGTCTTTTGACCAAAATGTCTTGGTGGCCGATTAAAAAGTAGACACTGTACGACAGCACAGACTTATAAAAATGTCAAGACTACACAGCGCAGGCCAACTTGACAGTTGCTAGATCAATCTCAATAAGCGAGAATTTTTTTTCAGAAAATGTATGGTGCAGGGGAAATGTGTGTGTGTGTGTGTGTGCTGTAAAGAACTTGGCTGAGGACTTTAATTATCACATTTATTCAGTGCTGAAATAAAACAACTTTCCACACTTTTCTTTTCAGCCATATAATGTCTATAACAAATTTACTTCATATATTGTACTCAGGTCACATTGGAATCTCATCATTTTCCACATGAAATGTATGTATAGCAAAAACAACAACACAACAGTCTCAACCGCCAATAACAGTACACCAGCCAAATTGTTTTTACTTAATAACACAGTCACAATGACAAAGACAGATTAGTCACAAAGGCAGATTAGCCCCTCCACCCCCCCCCCCCCCCCCAAAAAAAAAAAAAAAAAAAATAATAATAATAAAAAAAATAAATATATAAAACAATAAATAAAAAAAAAATAATAATAATAATAATAAAAATACACTGTTTCTGATTTCGCCATGTACCAAATTAAGTTTGGTAGGTCAGCTTTTAAAATTTATTTTTCTGTTAAAAGCAGCACAGATGGCCTGACAGCCATGGGCAAACAATGCTTGACATGGGTGATGTCCCTTGTGGTTTCTTGTAAATGAGTGACGTTTAGGGTTGGCCTGATAAATGAGGGTTGGTGGGGTGGGGCGAAACTGAGTACTTTTCAACCCCTTAGCTTCCAGGGCAAGGCCATCTCCCCCTCCCCCAACCCCTCCCCGCAAGATATAAACCTGCAATCACGGGGGACTTATGAGGCTTTATGTCTCTTGTCACTTCTATGTTTTTTTGTGCCTGTGTTTGGTCACATTTACATCTGTGTTCAGGAGGTCCTCACGCAAATGTCAGTCATTTGCTGTCGTTTCGGATGCAAAATTTGTGATCACAGGCAGCAGATGGGTTAAGTGTCCCTTAACCCATTTAGCCCCAATGAACCTACAGCAGGAGATGGATTATCATGGTCAATCCATCTACTTCAGCTGGAACATAGTCTTTAGGTGACACCTGGGAAAATCTGGAAATGTGCCTGTGGGGTTAAATGGGTTAAGCACTCGACACAAGAATTGCTTATGATGAGGACAATGAGTGTCAATAATTATGTTACACACATATCTCTGTCCAAAATGATGAGGCAAATGGATTGATCACAACACTACATCTGGGGTAAAAACTGACATTAGAAATGCTGAAGTAAATGTCCAGTGTTCACCCTTTGGCTGTCAAAAGTGCTTTTTGTGGAGTTGATTTCGGAATGAATCATGTCTTCAACAAAAACCACTACCAAAAGGCTAAGGGTTAAAATCTGCTCTTCCACACTAATTCAGATTGATTGATTGATTGATTGTACATTGCTTAATGTCCCGACAGCAACAAGGCTTTCTCAGGACGTGCCTGCACTGCTTGTGAAAAAAAACCTAAACAGAATATTGAATGTATGTCGCCTGCCGGTCCAATACGTTAAATAAACCTATGATATGGGGCCTAAATAAAGCTAAGACCATTTAGCAACACACATCCAATATCAAGAGCTACAGGCAGCGCAGACATGCAGTAGGGAGAGTTTAAAATAGGAAAATACAGGTGAATGGACCAAGGGTAGACAGAAACACATGCCCCAGAATAGAGAGGAAAACCCACCCTGTGGATTTGTGTGATGGTCCTTCAGGACCTTACAGACTAGAGGTGTAATAGATAATAGTATATATCAATCAGAAGTAGGTCAAAACTTCTTGTTTTCATCCCTACATCACACGACCAATCCCTTTAGCACAAACTGTACCACATGACCGAGCTACAAAAACCTTGTAGCGACAAATGGGGGACTTCTTGCAGCCCTCTTTGTGACGCGAGTTTGTTCTATAAAAGATCACCAAAACGTTCTAAAGTAAAAAGTTACTTAGTGTTGTTCGAAACAATAACAGGCACATGGACCTCACCGGTGCGCGCATTTTCAGCCAATCAGAAAATAGAAAAAAATTGCTGCAGCGCGGTTCTGTTGCTGGGTGCCACAAGCCTTCCCGTAACTAAGCAAGGAAATAGCGAAGCGCGATACTGTTTGTGCGTATACATTTCACTGAAATGGTCAGGCATTGCCTTTGCGGTACCTGCAATCGGGACGAAACCATCAAAGAAAAGCTTCTGGCTTTTTTCCCCTCCCGAAACCAACGCAATGGGCTGAATAAAACTGAACTAGACCGCACACTGATCATCTCAACATCGGGATACTACCCCCCTAGAGGACAAGAGCAAACGCAGAGCTGTTTGTATGCGGTAAGTGTCATTTTCTAGATTGTTCTGAAAATGGTTACAATTCACTTGGGGAAGTGGTACATAATTCAGCGATCGAGTTATCATGGCCGGAGTGTACTGTGGGCCTACAATAATGTGCAAGCACTCGCTATCAGGCAGTACCGCTACACTGATCTGCACACTCAGTTGGGATGTGTGATTTTAAATATGGAACTAACTCTCCAGAAACACCATAACCAAAGGTGTATGCCCTTACGTTTCTTCAGTTTGCACTCTTTCACTCACTGTAAAAAATCACGACAAGCACAAATCGACACATCACTTCTACAGTAACACATTTAATCAGATCTATTTATGATGAGCATTATATTCATGCAACGTTTTTCTTCTCAGCATTTGTGGGATGGCGAACCCAGTGAGTTGCACCCCTACCCATTCCAGCAGACGAGTCACCTGCCTACAAATCCAGACTGCTCACAAATGTGGGCAGTACAGATTCCGGCTGTAAAATCTTCGCAGGAAGATCAAGTCTTGCAACATACACCTGACACTGTAGCTGGCAAGTGTGGGACAGCGGAACAATGATGCAAGTATATCTTTGTGTATATATGCTGACAATAACAGCAGAGGTGCATACCCAACATTTCGCTTACACTCTCTGATGACATTTCACTTTCCAAGTCAGACTTTCTTTGTTCTTTGTAGACAGCTGACAGTGTGAAACAGTGATGCCATGAATGGAATGTCTGGTGTGATCTGCGATACATTTACATCCCTTTGGGTAAAACCAATAACCTGTGATATTTAGCTGGCCTTGCACCTGCGTGTGGTTGGAATATGACTTCTTTAGTCCCACGCTGGTGTTGTCAGCTAATTTCACACAAAATCCTAGTAACTGACATGCCTCGAGTATGGTGTAATTTCTGGATGCGGGTGGGCATTTGACTTTGATTATGCCTGTCTGGCCACTGTCGCACACTTTGAGTTGCTCCTAGAAATAGAAACTGTGGATTAACCACAATGCTGCACTTGTGCAGGTGTCTGTCAGGAAGTACTAAATATTTACTCTTGGCAGTGTACTCATGTCGTTTACATAAAATGTGGCTGCAGCTGAGAAAATAGTGTGTGAAAAGATTCTGTAAAGACATTTGTCAGAAACGTTTGCTTTTCTATTTAGATCTATGTGGAAGTTTCATGTTGCTAGTTTCTTGGGGGTTTATTGTTTTTTCCCTCTACCCAGTGATTAAAACTGGTCAGTTCTCTGTTCTCTCCTCACGTTTCTCAGGATTTGGACACTAACTGGTCAAGCAAAGGCGATCCAGTTCTTGTAGGAGATCAACTGGGGACCTCGTGACACACGTCAGCGACCCTGTTGATTCCCTGGCTTTGGCTCTCTTTTCAGTCTCCTGGTCTGTGGACAAATATTGAGTGCAGCTTTAGAAATACGTTTGACGTTTTAAGTTAATCATAAACATATACTGTTTATAATTTTTTTTTATTTCTCTTTTAGGGATTTCACCATTAGACTACCTGGCCATCGCTGCAGAGTGCAAATTCTGAAATAGCAAGCTAGAAGACAAAGATAGACCTGCTGGATGAGGAGATCAGATCAAGAATTTGAAAATCTGAATGCATCTCAAGGCTGCAAAGAACAAAAGGTGTGCAGACGCAACCAGCAGAAGAAGAAGTATTTGGAGAGGACTTTGTGAGAAAAAAGGAGAGACAACTAAACAACCTGTTCCAGTTCTACACTGCATTAACATATGTTTGGGTTTTGGCTTTTTTGTCATTTGTGTTGCCAAATGGTCAATCTTTTAAGCACAAGTATAGTGAAAAAGGGCAGACTTTCAGCACCGACACTGTAGGTGCTGAAAGTCTGCCCTTTGTCACTATACTTGTGCTTAAAAGATTGACCATTTGGCAACACAAATGACAAAATAGCCAAAAACCAAACATATGTTAATGCAGCTGTAGTACAGCCACACGATAGACTGTTTCTCATTCTTTGCTGAATGAGAAATTTTGAAGACTTCATAATAAAATGAAAATGAGTTTTGAATCTAGTATTCCTATGCTATCAAATTGTGTCACTGTGAATCAGCCATTTATGACCTGATCCATTATTTCTCTGTGTGTTGTGTTTTGGCATGTGAACCACTCATATTCCAGAATAAAATATAATTTACCAGTTAATAATAGTTTTGATTTTATTTTAGGTAATGCTTACTTCTTGCTTGTGTTGATGTGGCATGTTATGGGCCTTTTCGTCCGCTTCTCCGATGGCCTGGCTAGCACACCATGGTTTTATTATTGGGACAGATGCGATCTTGGTGCCTTTTGATATTGCTGCTCACCAGGCTTGTGGCATGCCCATGCAGCTCAGTCGATTAGCACAAGGGTCAACCAGTTTAGCTGCCTTGATATACTAAAGAGATTTCTGAAGCCCAATGACATGAAAACAGTGACCATTGAACCTGAAATATAAATCATACATGCATGGTTATTTATTAATAATCTCTCTCCTCTCTCTTTCACACACATCGATTCTATTTGTGAGTTAAAGTAAACAGCTCAGCCTGACACTGAACACAGCCAGCAATAGAGAACGCTGAGCAGCACTGCCATCTTGCTACGATGAGTCATGATGGACTAAAATGGCTCAGATAGAGTGTGCTATTTTTTTAAAAAAACCAACACCAATAACAAAAACACCTACCCGGCTCTGCAGGCACTGACAGCTTCTGTGACCTGTGCTCCTGTGCTTGCTGATGCTCATTTTCCACGTACAGTTTGTGTGGATCGGCGCCGCGTTCTTGTAGATCTGCGACCGGTCAACACGGATGCAACTTGAACGGAATCACTGCCAGTTGCCGTGATAAATACGAATAGCATCAATGAAACTTGACGCAAACTTGCTTTGCCTGGATCTAGAGCCGTTTTTGACATATATTTGTGTCCTGGCATAAATGTAGGCTTGTAGAATTTGCAACGCATTCAGTCGAATCACGCGCGATATCGTCAGCCAGAGGCCAAGGGACAGGAATGCTTGTGGCACCCAGCAACAATTGCTAGGGGGCATGGCGTTTGTGGCGCGTGCTCGGTGAGGTCCATTACTGGAGACGGCAATGTCATGAAATATTTTAAATTACATGATTAAGTCTATTGCGTATGTTCTCCTATATGGAGCAGAGACTTGGAGATTGACAAAAACCACAGTCAACAGAGTACAGATCTTCATAAACAGTTGCCTTAGAAGAATTTTGAAAATCCACTGGCCAGAGAAAATCAGCAACGTCAGACTCTGGGAGAGAACAGAGCAGATAACAGCAGAGAATGAAATTGGGCGAAGAAGATGGGGATGAATTGGTCACAGTCTGAGAAAGCCAGTTTCCAGTATCACTAGGCAGGCATTGTCATGGAACCCCCAGGGAAAGAGGAAAAGAGGCAGGCCGAGAAACACCTGGCGTCGAGACCTCCAAGCAGAGATTAAGAGACTGGGAACCACCTGGAGTAAAATCGAAGGAGAAGCACAGGACAGGAGTCGCTGGAGGTCTCTCGTCGACGGCCTATACCCGGGGAGGGGTGACAGGCGTAAGTAAGTAAGTAAGTCTATTGCGTATAAATGTATATTCCTTTGACATCATTCATGTCCGGCGTGATCCAGGTCAGAGGATTTCTTCTTGATTTCTTTTACGAAAACGTTGAAGGAATGAAAACAAATACGTTAATGGTAGCAGGGGCTTGTAGACCTTTGGGAGGTCAAAGGAACCATTGTACCCCTCAGGCCTTCAGGGTACAATGGTTCCTTTGACCTCCCTCAGGCCTACAAGGGTCCTTGTAGTAAACCCCTGCTACCAATAACTTATAATGTCTCTTTGACGCGAACGGGATTAAAAGCCTGGACAAACGTGCGATTTTGCATATTTGTCTGGCCTTTTCATGCACTGTTTCCCTCAAAATACATGCAATTTGAACCTACTGTACTTATGATTTCCCAGAAGTATCTATTAACCCTTTGGTTGTCAGTAGCCCTTTCTGTCCAAGTCATCTTGACAAAAAGTGTTACTGACAGCCAAAGGGTTAGAAGTCTAAATTACTGACACAATGTCACGCAATTCATACACTAACCTGTGACAAAAAAGTTCAGTTATATACATAAAACATTTTGTCACAAGTTTGTGAATTCCAGCCTTTTAAGACCCATAAAACTACGGAAATAGCCAACAGAGAAAGAAACATGCTTTGGAAAATTAACCCATTTAAACCCATGGCTGCATTTCTCAAATTTTGGAAGCTTCACCTAAGGACTATGTACCAGCTGCAGGCGATAGGTTGACCATGATAATTCAAGGGTAGTGCTAGATTAGCTTGGCAATGGCGCCTTCAGGCACCAAACTAATCTGGCACTACCCTTGAATTATCATGGACTACCCATCGCCTGCTGTAGGGCGTCGGGACTAAATGGGTTAAAGAGAAACAGTCACCAAAATTAAAATTTTTTTTTTTTTTAACAATTATGGGACCAAACAGTCCTGAATGTTTTGTCCCTGTTACTCTGAAATGTATTTATTTGTTTTTTGGGTTATTTGTTGCATTTTACACACATGGCAGTCACCCTTTTGGTCTGAATACGTTCAGTCCGTAAAACCATTTCCCTTAATCTAAGAACCCCCAACCCCCCCCCCCCCCCCCAAAAAAAAAAAAGGACAATTACAACACAAATTGTCCTTTCTATGCATGTTTTTAAGTCCCTTCTATTTGTAGAAGGGACTTTTTAGGATGGGTCACGGTGGGGCGAATTTAATAGCATGTCCATGATGTCAAAGGCAGGCAGGCTAAACCTCAAACAATTGAAGTAACCAGATAAAAAATTACATCATGTCTAGTTATGCTAACCTTGCTGCTGAATGTACATTTGGCGCGAAGCGCTGTATGTGCGTATGTATGTGCGCATGTATATATGTGTGTGCGTATGTATGTAAACAAGAGAATCTCCGATATTTCTGTACACACAAGCTTGAAACTTGGTGAAATACTTTCTTAAGTGGGTGGCTAAGAGAGCCTCTGAGCATATTGTATGAATGTCTCATTGAAGACATAAACAACTGTTTATAGGAAGTCAGTTGACCCAGATTAGAGTCCGTAATTTTTGTCATATTTACTTGAACTTTTGCTTTTAGCTAGTTTGGAGAAAGACATTGGATGATTTCGTTAGCCAGCTTTGTATCCTTTAGACTTCCTTAGTAAAAATTAATTCTTTTCAGAAAATAATTAAAACAGTAAAAAAAAACTTGACTTCTAGAGAAAGTCAGACAGTGCTGGTGACATAAAAGAAGCAACTCCATCACCACACAGACATATTATTACGCAATTCTCTCTCTCTCATACATATGCGCACATCTCCAAGAGGCATAGATCCTCATGTGCCCAGAGGGCGCATGAACATCTATGCCTCTTGAGGATGTTTGAAGCGCGCATGCACTCAAGCACACGCATACACATACACCGACACGCTTTCAGAAGAGCATGCAGGTGTACTTAGTATAGCATGTAGCTAGGTAAAGTCAACCTGATTTCACACAAATTATAGCAAGACTGAAATTGTACCGTGAAATTCTAGTTTTGTCACCATTTTCACAAGTCTTAAAGCAAAACTCATATCACATTAAATATAAAATTACGTAAAAACAAACAAATAAGTCATGACAAATGACGTTTGACAAACCAATGACGCGTATGCACTGCACGCGCCCCTTATAGAGTTTACTATGACGCATTGGCACATCTGCAAGATTTTTTCAAAAAGAGATATTTCAATATTAGAATCAAGTCAAAGACAAAAGGTAGACCCTTGACATCGAAGACAGCTCTCATAAAGAAGGGACTTTGTGGGTTATGGTTCATCCCATCTTGTTTCTTTCTTGGCATCTTCCCCACATGACAGTTCCCTTTTTGGTCTGGATTCCATGTTCCTTATCGCTTGCCAAAGATAAGTTTTGACTTCAACACTTTAGGCACAAAGCGGATTGTAAGTGACACTCTTGTACCTCTCTCCATAACGTCCCCTACACTCACCCCTGGATTAAGGTCAAGGTTGGCAACCTTGGGAGTGATAACATCATGCGTGACCTCACGGATACCATGGAGATGAACTTTGTACATATCGTCTTGCACAAGCACCAGACTGCGAGGTTGCAGTAAAAGAGAAAGAAAGTGGCGACTTTCCAAAGGAGATGGTGTGCCAGTGTTTTCGGTAGTTGTCATGCTTGAGCTTGCATTGTCACTGACCTGATCGACACACTTGGTCCGGGAACAGTTACTATCTCCATTTGAATGTATGTCGCAGACACGTCCATGTGCATCGTCTAAATCTCCATCAGAATGTCTGTCACAACCTTCACTGGTGGATCCTCCATGGCTCACCTGACAGTCACCAGAGGTGACATTGTCTACCTTGGCTGTTCCCTGGCCGGATGCGTCTGTGGTTGTGTTCAAGTGAAAATAAAAGTCCAGCAGTGTGTGAGAACCCAGGCTGATTGTAGACACAGTAGGGTAGAAGGCGGGACCATCCTCATGAGGCTGAGGAAAAAACAAAGTGACACATGTAATCGGCAGGCATAAAGGAAAGCTGATGGGGGTACGTGCATGCAGCCACCGGTGCTGTTTACAACACTGGTGACCACATGCACAGGAGGTTAACCCATTTAAACCCAAGGCCGCATTTCCCAAATTTTAGAGGTGTCACCAAACAGCTATGTACCAGTCGCGGGAGATGGACTGACCATCAGGCGCCAAGCTAATCTGGCACTACCTTTGAATTATCATGGTCGATCCATCTCCTGCTGTAGTGTGTCAGGGCTGAAGGGGTTAAAGGGCATACAATGAATGCAAACTTCTTTATTACTCAATTTTTTAAAAGCCATGACATGAATTTCCGAATCCAACTCCCACATACACAACACTAACAAATAAACAATAATGTAACTTACAACAAAAAAGAGAACAGTTAAAAAACTCTAGTCATCCCACTGCGGGCAATTGTATTTGAGACCTGGAAGGTCTCCTGAAAAAATTACCAGAAAGGTGCTTACTCAACAGGCATCATATACTTAACTATGTAATCATGTTACTCTTAACCACAATTGTACCAAGGAGGGAAACTTACTTTTGGTTCGTAACAACTCGGCGAAAACTTAATTACCTGTGAGTATTTATTACTATAGATGATTCCTATATAAAAAAGGTATGTACAGACAGACAGAATACTGCATGAATATGTTACATACCATAATACCCTGTCCAGGTTCATACTCGTTCACCAAGACATGATTTGGGACATTGCCTGAAAAAGCTCCAAGATCGGCAATTTTCTTGGAATATGTTGTCAACCACTGGAAACAAAATGATAAAACGTATACATGCCCTGACACCTATAACCTACAAAGCAAGACTTTGGATGAAGGGGAATTACTCAGCGCTGGCCTGAAAAACAGTTAGATCCCCTGCCCCTTCCAATCAGGCACCCAATCTCTAGCCCACAGAAAAAAAAAATAACAGATAAAGTACAAGACGGTCATGTACATTGCTATAAGGAGTGTATATGATGGTCTTGTACTTTACCTGCATATTTTTATAAAGGATGTATAATGATTGTCTTGTACTTTATCTGTGCATATTTCTGTGGACTGGTTGCCTGCTGGGTAGGAAGGAGCAGGGAATTAATCTGTCCAGCACTTGAGTCTGTACATGCACTGTTTCCACCAGTACTTGCCTCACCTATTTGGTTTGTGGGTACAAATCAGTAGTTTCACCGTACTTTGCACAAATCATGGTTTGACATGACACCTACAACATATTCACCGAGTTCATTCAGTCCTCTCTGCGCCGTCTGGTGCTTGAGGCGACGGCAAGGGAATGCCACTTTTGTCTGTCAGCTGCTATTTTGGGTGCTGTTTGCAGAGTAAGGCCTCTGTTCTTGAGCTCTCGCTCCACGGTTCGGCGCCACGTCTCCTTTGGTCGCCCACGGTAGAGCGTTCGCACATTCCAGCATCCAATTCTGATCCATCGTTTTGGCGTCAGGAGTTCCGCTATCGGGGTGGAGACGTCCTTGCGGCTTTGGTCCCCATCCGTCATAAGTCCAGTTTCCTGGTCTGCTTCGCTCCCAGCGCCGGTTGTCGCTTTTTCCCTTGTTGTCGTTTCCGTAGCAAGTTTCTTTTTACAGGGTGGAGTCGCTAGCCCCACGCCTAACCCTCCTCCTTTATCCTGACTTGGGACAGGCAGTTAAGCCCCCAAAGGGGTCTCCCTGGTGGAGTTTATTCACCGAGTACAGCACTTTAATCCTTATCATTCGAAATACACCAGTGTGTGAAATAAGTGTGACTAAAATAGTTCAAGGGTAGTGCCAGAATAGCTTGGAGCCTAGAGGCGCCAAGCTATTCTGGCTCCACCCTTGAACTATAGCAATTGGTCTACATCCTTATCCGTAAGTACTATAATGTAGCTTGCATATGGCAGTGTACAAATTTGAAGTTTTTAGCCTCAGTATGATATGGGTTAACCCAATTAGCCCCGATGCCCTACAGCAGGAGATGGACTGACCGTGACAATTCAAGGGTAGTGCCAGATGAGCTTGGCACCTAAATGTGCCTAGCTCACCTGGCACTACCCTTGAATTATCAGGGTCAATCAGTCTCCTTCAACTGGCACATAGTTGTTACGTGACACTGCCAAAATTTGGGAAATGCGGCCTTGGGGTTAAATGGTTAAAGCAACATGTGGCAATGTTTAGCCCATTTGAGAGCATGATCCAAGTGCAGAACGCACGGATCCTCATGATCCCCACAATTGTGGGGCCTCATGAGGATCTATACCTCTTGCTGACACCACTTTGTATCTATGTTCCTTGGGTGGCTCAGGTTCTTTGACGTTGAATTAACAAAGATTTCAGAAAAACACATTGTGATTACTGACAAAGAAGGGGTTAAAGGTCTATAAGTTGTTGTTTTTCTCTGTAGTACAGATGTGACAGGTGGATGCAATAAGTTTGTCTGCAAACACATACTTGTGGTTTTAGGATATGTGTACTACACTTACATCAGGCAAATCCTCACCAACCATTCCTTTGGGACCCGGAAGTCCTCCTAAAACAAAAATGCATCAAATGTCAAGTTAACAGAACTTCAATGCAGATATCCACAAACAAGTATCAAAATATAAATATGTCAAAATAGTTTACTACAGTCATCAATGTGGCCTTACCACACAATATTGTTCACCTGCAAATTTGCCAAATTGTAACCTCTTTTCAAAGCGAGAGTTCTAATTTCTTTATTTTGAAGCACTGGATGAACATGCAGAAACATTTAAAAAAAAACAACTTCCTATCCAGTAAACAACAGGTCATCATGCCAATGCTGGTTGTAGCGGACAATATGCTGAAAGACTTTACACAGATGGACAATATGCCGACAGACTTTTTGCCAAAGGGATGTTACGCTGATGGACATTCTGCCCAAAAAGACGATCTGCCGACAGGATAATATGCCAACAGACCTTTTGCCGAACAGATGCTATACTGCCAACAAAGATGATCGGTGTTAAAATTCATTTAAAATTTGTGTACGACATATTCTTGTTTGCTTTATTGAAGCTGCTAATTCATGTTTGGTTATGAAAACCATAAAATAAGATTAAGAAAATGTGGAAATAGGCAAATGCAAGAGGTAGACGATGCTAAATCCAGTTCACGATAAGGAGGATTACACATCTGTTGGTCCACAGATGTTCCTGAAGCCAGGGCTCACAGTTAGGAACAATTGTGCATCAGCAAGTGTGTAGCTAGCCATCCACAAGGTTCTTGAGGTGGTCACTGATGTTGTACTCTTTTTCTGTGTGTGATGATCCCAAGTGTGATGATCCCAATGTCTGTTGCAGGAGAAATAATAGTATAGTGTGGCTAATTGTCCGTTCAACAAATCATCTATTCAGCAATGCTTGGCATATAGGCTGTTGGCATAACGTTCGTTCAGCATATCATCTGGTGACATATTGTCTGTCAGCGTATCATCTGTTGGAATGTCGTCTGCTGGCATACTGAATGCTAGCATATCGTCTGGCCACATCTAGCTGGCCTGTGTACAGTGGTGGCGTGAAATCATCAAACACTTTTCATATCCAGTGAGCAATAGGTCCTCAGGCTGCAGTTGGCCTGTGCTGTACTATATGCAGAGCAACTATGGCTGCAGACACTGGCCTGACAACCTGCAGTTTACTTTGTATTATTCATCATTGTTACGATTGTGGTTGTAGTGTTCTTTGAGAACGGTCATGCATAAATCGTAGGAAACGATCCAATATTTATTTGAGCTATCATGATTACGAATCACGTACTTTTTCAGTGAATTTCACTTTCGTTTATGAATAGTGCGGTGTTGATTATCTGTTGCCGCACGGAGTTGAGTCACGAAGAATCTAGAAGCAACTCGAGTATTCATTTGTTTACTGTGCGCGTGTAGCTTAGCGTTCAGTACTAGTGCACTAATTGCGTGTTTTCCAAATAAAGCGGGCAAGGTCGTGACCTGTCTGGCCTACTTTTGTGTGACGTCATAGCGCGCCGGGATTTTCCGACATGGGGGCTGGAAATAGCAGCCAGAGTTTTTTTAGACCATTCTAGGGTAATGTTATTTAGGAGTTTTAGTTGCGTATTTTGTTCTGATTGGTTGTGTTGTACGAATTTCCTTCAATTTTTCTGGAAAGCATTTCACTATAAAAAGATTGTGCTAGAAAGCGCCGGTCGTACATTGTTCAGTTGTAGAATTGCGATGTAACAGCGTTGGTACATTGTTCAGTTGTATAATTGCAGTGTATCGTAAGCACATTGACTTTGAGCTACGCAAGGTATCGTGCTTCATTGTCAGTGACGGAGTTATGCAGTGTGTGGTGATGTACATTGTATGAGAGGCGCATTGTGTCAAAGTGTGGACATTTTGCAGAGAAGACATTGTTGGTGCATTTGTGAACGTATTTTGTGGAGATCGCATCGCTGCAATAAAATATTGTTGGAACTGTTACTCCAGTATTGTCTACATCCTTAAGCCACGTGTGACGGATTGCAGCTGAATGAACTTTATTTAAAAGAACCTTACGTGCGTGCTGTCTGGTGTGATATCATACTACGACCACGATTCTACCACGTAACATTTTGGCACCTCCGACGGGACTTCTTTCAGTTGGTTCAGTGGAAAGGGTAGCAGGAGAAAACAGCCAGCAGTGAAAAGCAGAGATGGCGACATCGGAGATGGAGACATTCCTGAAAATTGGAAAGGAATGTGGACTCGAAGGAGCTCAACTCCTTGAGTTTGTAAAGGAGAGAGAAAAGGAAAGATTAGAGAGAGAGAATGAGAGACTGGAGAGAGAAGAAAAAAAACGAGAGAGAGAAGAAAAAGAAAGACTGGAGAGAGAAAGAGAAAAGAGACTCGAAGAAGAAAAGAGATTGGAGAGAGAAGAAAGAGCGTGAAATTAGGAAACTCGAAATCCAAGCAGAAGAGGCAGAGAAACAACAAGAAGAGGCGGAGAGGCAGCGACAACACGAAATTCATTTAAAGCAGATGGAGATTGAGGCACAGAGCCAGAGGGTTTCTGAAGCAACAGCATTAGCCAGCAGAGAGCAAACAGCCCGTGTGCCAAAGCTTCCACCTTTTGTTGAAAACTCAGATAAGATGGACGCTTACCTAGAATGATTCGAGCGCTTCGCAAGTAGTAACAATTGGAAAGAAGAGACTTGGGCTATCAAACTGAGTGCACTTCTAACCGGCAAAGCACTTGAATTTTACACCCGTTTGCCAAGAGAAGAAGCCGAAGATTATTCAACGTTGAAAGCCGCCCTGCTGAGACAGTACGACTTCACTGAGGGTTACAGGCGACGATTTCGGAACTGCAAGCCTGAAGAAGGAGAAACACCCAGCCTATTCATTGAGAGAATCAGAAGCTACCTAGAGAAATGGATAGAGCTGGCTGGTTTAAACAGAGAGTACCAGGACCTGTGTGACCTCATCATCAAAGAACAAGTCTTCAACGCATGTTCTAAGGACCTGGCCGCCCACCTCAGAGAGCAAAAAGACCAGTCCCTAAAGGCCCTGGCCGATTTTGCTCAAAGATACCTTGACGCTCACAACATGAAGTTCAGGTCCAGTAAGCCGCAGCGTGAGTCGGCACCAGCAGAAGAAATAGACGATGTCAGCGATACCCCGAAATACAAGCCGGTGGAAAACCTGACATGTTTTATTTCTGGAAAGAAAGGTCACAAAGCGATACGGTGTCCTTCTAAAGATGTTCCTCGAGGCGACAACATCAGAAGATCCAACCAAGATCGCGGGATAGCAGGCAGAAGCAGTACCACATCTCAACACAGAGCCGCCGCTGTATTAGCAAATGATGTGACTTCATCCAGTGACTTTGAGTCTGGAGAAAGGCGAGTGACACCGGAGCTGATTGAATCTTTCAGAAAGAATGGACGCATCCCAGTAGGAGATGCAGCTACATTCTTACCAGTATCAAACATCGCGCTGCCTGAGAACGAAGTGCCGAATATGCCGGTAGTGTCAGGATTCGTCGGCGACACACTAGTGAGAGTGCTGAGAGACACCGGTTGTAACTGTGTCATCGTGAGAGAGGACTTGGTAGCTGAAGGCCAGAAGCTACATGAATGGACCACCCTCATTTTGGCCGACGGTACTGTAAGAATTATTCCTCTTGCCAATGTCAGTGTCGACACTCCGTACCTGAGAGGAGAGGTGAAAGCATTGTGCGTGAAGACACCAGTCTATGACCTCATCATCGGAAATGTTAATAGTGTCAGAAATCCAGACGATCCAAATCCGCAGTGGAAACCTGAAACCTGTGCAGTTACGAGAAGTCAGGAAGAGAAGAGTCACCATACTATTTCTCTAAACGTGACTGACAATACACAAGCAGTAACAATGATTAGAGACATGTTAGAAGAGGAGAAGCGCGAGGCACTGGAGCAACTGCAGAATCAGGTGGAAGCGACCCTGGCGAGTGAGCAAGAGAATCTGGAGGCGGAACAGCGAGCAGCCGCCCACCGTTTGCAGCAAAAACGCACGCAAGAGTTGGACAGTCTGCAGCACGATGCCGAGTGCCATCGCGAAGAACAGATGGGGCCACCAAAAATCCAGAGGAACGATCGACACGAGCGAGACGGAGATCCTTGGAGTCAGGAGATATCAGAGCTGCAGGAGAAGGAGAGGAAGAAACAGAAGCTGAGAGTTCAAGCTACGGAGTTGGAACATCGGTTTATACCTGACCCAGGAACAACAGACACTGTCCAGCACAAGGTCAACTTGACATCAGATGAGCAGGTTCGCGACAAGCAAAGTCGTCTGTTTCGCAACTCGAGTAAAGGACTGAGAGAGAATGTTGGAGAAACGCCAGACCCGGAAGTCGACAGAGATTCCAGATTACCAGTGGTCATCGGGAATAGACCAGAAAGATCTAGTATGATGTGTGGGGACTTTTATACTTTCTGTGGACCGACGGTGTTTGACCCAGGACCGGTGACCCTTGAACTCTGTGAACTGTAACTTGTGATTTGGTGTTGTTCCAGGTGAACTTTGATTTTGATTTTCATTATATCAAGGGTTCGCAGAATTTTGGAGCTGATTACCTGTGCAGAACAGTTTGAATGAAAATTTTGTGTCCAGAACAGTTTAAAAGAAATATTTCATTGTACATGAGAATTTAAAGGGACATGTCTGTGATCGGGACAGTTTAAAGGAGCGTATTTTCATTCGGGACATTTTATAGGAACTGTGAGTTAATTATTTTTGTGTAGTTGATTTGATTTTATTTTCGATGTGAAATTTGTATTATTTACGGTTTTGTGTAGGTTTACACGTATCACTAGGCAGGCATTGTCATGGAACCCCCAGGGAAAGAGGAAAAGAGGTAGGCCGAGAAACTCCTGGCGTCGAGACCTCCAAGCAGACATCAAGAAACTGGGAACCACCTGGAGTAGAATCGAAGGAGAAGCACAGGACAGGAGTTGCTGGAGGTCTCTCGTCGACGGCCTATACCCGGGTAGGGGTGACAGGCGTAAGTAAGTAAGTAGGTTTACACAACCACAACCGTATTTTTGAGGTTTGAGAAGAAATTTTTGTGAAATTTTGTTCTAAAAAAGGGGGGGGGGGGGGGGGGAAATGTTACGATTGTGGTTGTAGTGTTCTTTGAGAACGGTCATGCATAATCGTAGGAAACGATCCGATATTTATTTGAGCTATCATGATTACGAATCACGTACTTTTTCAGTGAATTTCACTTTCGTTTATGAATAGTGCGGTGTTGATTATCTGTTGCCGCACGGAGTTGAGTCACGAAGAATCTAGAAGCAACTCGAGTATTCATTTGTTTACTGTGCGTGTGTAGCCTAGCGTTCAGTACTAGTGCACAAATTGCGCGTTTTCCAAATAAAGCGGGCAAGGTCGTGACCTGTCTGGCCTACTTTTGTGTGATGTCATAGCGCGCCGGGATTTTCCGACATGGGGGCTGGAAATAGCAGCCAGAGTTTTCTAGACCATTCTAGGGTAATGTTATTTAGGAGTTTTAGTTGCGTATTTTGTTCTGATTGGTTGTGTTGTAATGAATTTCCTTCGATTTTTCTGGAAAGCATTTCACTATAAAAGGATTGTGCTAGGAAGCGCCGGTCGTACATTGTTCAGTTGTAGAACTGCGATGTAACAGCGTCGGTACATTGTTCAGTTGTATAATTGCAGTGTATCGTAAGCACATTGACTTTGAGCTACGCAAGGTATCGTGCTTCATTGTCAGTGACGGAGTTATGCAGTGTGTGGTGATGTACATTGTATGAGAGGCGCATTGTGTCAAAGTGTGGACATTTTGCAGAGAAGACATTGTTGGTGCATTTGTGAATGTATTTTGTGGAGATCGCATCGCTGTAATAAAATATTGTTGGAGCTGTTACTCCAGTATTGTCTACATCCTTAAGCCACGTGTGACGGATTGCAGCTGAATGAACTTTATTTAAAAGAACCTTACATGCGTGCTGTCTGGTGTGATATCATACTACGACCACGATTCTACCACGTAACAATCGTATTAATTTTTTTTTCTCTAGGGACTGAAAATTGAGAAGTAATCTACAACAGACTGTATCAACATAAGATCATTACCCCAGTTCTGAAGTCTTCGATGTGACAGCACAGTCCACTTGGTGCGTGGAGCTCTGTACACTTTAGACTTCAGCATCTGCTCTTCTTCCTGGCTGATGAAATCTGGGATGTAGTAGATGGTGCTGGGGGCCTTTATGCAAAACAGCAGAAATTTACGTGACACACCCAGCCAAACCCTTGCACATGGTGAGCAGTACCAGCTGTCAACTAATTAATATTATAAGCACTGCACTCTGCTGACACGATGAATACAAAGCTCATACTTCTCTCTTTTCTCACACACACATAAGGTGACGTGCTGAGAAGCCTTCATGTAATGTCTACAACCTACGGGTGGCATAATTTCTCATTCATTCACGCCTTAATTT
>BTPG01000004.1:30479850-30556926 GCA_036245525.1 Semisulcospira habei
CTACTTTCTGTTTACTTGTTGGCACCCTTCTCTTCTCTTCATGATCCCGATTCTATGATACCAGACACACAAATGGAGGTGGAAGACTCACATTTTTCACTCTGAACTTTTCTAGATCCATTTCGATCATGTATTACACCTGTGAGGATCGCGTCAGCTCCGAAGTGATCAATGTTCTGAGAAATGTGGGTCAATTTTAGGTCAGTGTCGAGGCACATGCTTCCGCTTGCTCTATATAGGTCAAATTGTATACAAAAGCTTTTCTGATTGGTTCTCCCCTAAGAACAACCAATGAAAAGCTAGTTTACTTTCTTTTCCGGTGTTCGCAATTTTGCGCATGTTCCCGGGGACAAACAAGGCTCGGTTGCAAGTGCTTTCTTAACGGAATGATGCACTAGCACCAGTAAGCCTTGTTTCATTACCACTGAACTGAGCCTTTAGCCATCTTTATCTATCATCTAAGTTCAAGGTATGTGCTTTTGTTCTCATTTAGTAACTGAAGCACCATGATCTAGTATTATACGATTTTTTTTTCTTTTCCGGTAGATCTAGCAGTCTACTACAATGCAGTACGCTTTGCAGCAGCGCTGTCGATGTCAATCCATACATCACAGTAACGGTCTATAAATGTCTTGTGACTTATTGACTTGACGCATCACGTCTTTGTTGTGCAGATCCATAATGGAAGAAACTGCACTGCGAAACAAGACGGTCTTTAGAAGGCTTTGTAGTAAAACTGTTGCCGCTAGGGTTTCACGTGAAAGAAAAACAGAAGATAGTGGTAGAAAACCCTTTAAAATAGAAACAAATAACGACGTTTCGGATCAAAGATCCTTCCTCAGGTGACATGGAAACAAACGTAGAACAGAAAAGAACACCAGAAAGAAAAGACGTCATCCTGTATAGAGAGAATTTAGAATGACGTAAAAAAAAAAAAAAAAAAAAAAAAAAAAAAACCCACACACACACACACACATAATGACGCAAATACACATGCACAAAACACGTAGCACAAAACTTACGTCTATATACATACACGTCACTGCATACATTCGCATTCACTCGTGCCTACTGCAGCTCACGCACATGCACACACACACACACACACACACACACACACACACACATGAACACAAAACCCTCAGACTGGGTGACCTACCATTTTATGTGAAAATGGGTTCCCATATTTCTATTTATTCTAGGGCTCTGGAGTTGATGCCAATGTTTAGAACTCACCTTATAACTAAGCTCTACAACTTAAAATAAAATAGACATTTTCTAGAAACAGAGCCACTGGATGGAAAAAAAATGGGTGTTTACCCCAAAAGTGGGTGCCTCTCACACAAAACTGGGATTACAGTGAAAATACCTCACTAAAGATACCTTTGGTTGATTTTACTATTATGATTGTTTGAGTGGGGTTGTAAGGGGGTTGGGGGGGGGGGGAGAAGTGTGTGTGTGTGGGGGGGGCGGGGCGGGGGGGAGGGGAGGGTGGGGGGGGGTGGGGGAGAGGGGGTCATCACTTTTGGTTTATAGAGCTGCTCAATGCACTCTTATGAATGAAAGAGTTTCATTATCAGTGGAATCAGTAGGTCATTTCAGAGGCGCACACTGAGTTGCACGTCAAACCACTCACAAATACTCATTTGGAGTGCACCAGATGGATCCAGTTGGCAAAGTCCCACATTCCACACTATAGGACAGCTAAGACTGAAAAGCAATCGTGGCGTTTATGGCGCGGTACAAGGTTTAAAACTAAGAAAATGTTGTTTTTAGAAGCGTGTCGGGCAAAAGTTTTTATGAAAACTGTTTTAAAACCTCTTTTAACTCAACTTTTCTTAATGTTAAAAGTGTTTTATTGTACATTACTTAACGTCCCGACAGCAACAAGGCTTTCTCAGGACGTGCCTGCACTGCTTGTGAAAAAACAACAACTAAACAGAACATTGAATGTATATCGCCAGCCGGTCAAATACATTAAATAAACCTAACACATGGGGCCTACATAAAGCTAAGACCATTTAGCAACACACATCCAATATCAAGAGCTACAGGCAGTGCAGACAGTAGGGAGAGTTTTAAAAAGTCAAATACAGGTGAATGGACAAAGGGCCGACAGAGACACATGCCCCAGAATAGAGAGAAAAACCCACCCTGTGGGGCTGACCAGGGTGCCCCTGGGAAATAAAAAGTAGTTAACCCCACCCAAGTCCCCCAGGGCAGACCCGGGTGGGGTTAAAAGTGTTTTAATTTACAAGCATGTCGTAACTGATATGCATCTATTCCAACGTATAGTGCTGGATATTTTTCCCATCCTCGCCTTCTCTCGGGCTTCGCTCAACACTCGACTTTCCAGTCCTTTCCTGAAACACCCCCAACCGGTCTGCCCTCAACACTCGACTTTCCAGTCCTTGCCCTGGGGGACTTTTTAGTTCCCAGGGGCACCCTGGTCAGCCCCACAGGGTGGGTTTTTTCTCTATATTCCGGGGGCATGTGTTTCTGTCTACCCTTGGTCCATTCACCTGCATTTTCCTTTTTTAAACTCTCCCTACTGTCTGCGCTGCCTGTGGCTCTTGATATTCGATGTGTGTTGCTAAATGGTCTTAGCTTTATTTAGGCCCCATGTCGTAGGTTTTATTTAACGTATTGGACCGGCTGGCGACATACATTCAATATTCTGTTGAGTTTTTGTCACTAGCAGTGCAGGCACGTCCTGAGAAAGTCTTGTTGCTGTCGGGACGTTAAGCTATGTACAATCAATCAACCTTCCTTCAAACGGACAGCATTCACACAAATAATACTTTACTATTACATCAGAAAATGGCCCATCCAAGCCTGCACTCTTTTAACTGCACTAAACGACTGACTGGTGCAGACGACGCATGAAACGACGCTGACTCTGTGACGTCATTTCCATTCAATCAATTTGTGCATACAATCCAAAAGGAGATGCGGCATTGATAACATCGACAAACCTACAAAATAAAGCAACAGGTTCAACCAAAAGGTCGGGCAGGACAAAAGACAACAGCAGCCTCACCCAAAGTCTAAACGTCCTCTCTTACAATGCGCACTCATACAATCACTTCACTTCTTAGCAACCGGCGCACGAATATAATTATAGGCTAAGTCAAACTAAAACAGAAGATAGTGGCGAAAAACCCTTTAAAATAGAAACAAAGAACGACGTTTCAGATCAAATATTCTTCATCTGACATGGAAACAAACGTAGAAAACGTATAGGCTAAGTCCCTGGTGAACGTATACATGAATCTCAAATCTGCCACTAGACATGACCTTTCTCCACATCACCCCGGAAGTACATTACAACTCAACACTTTTTTTTAACAAAACAACCACACCCTCAAATAACAAACCTAATTCTGTAGAAACATAAACAATTTACTCCCTAAAACAACAAAATATCCCCCCTGACCCATATCAGCTATGAAGTTATTTATAGCTAGCTGAGAAGGGTGATGTAATACATACACGCTCATTTTCAGGGTTCTGTGTCACAACACACACACACACATTGCTGGGAGGGACAAGTTTTCAAACACACACTACCGGCGTGTCTGTTAAACACAAAAGTGCATGTGTTAACGCCAAAATGAGAAAAACGGATTTTTTTTACTTTTTATGAATCTTTACCGCAAGACAATGCAGAAACAACCCTCAGAAAAAATGGGTGTCTGACTTGGAAACCCAGAATTATACACATACCCAGTTTCCATAAGGATGGTAAAGACAGTCACCCGTTTTAGGTCTTTCGTCTACACACACACACACACACACACACACACACACACACACATACACACACACTCAAAGGTAGCATCCAGTATTGAGTGTGTGTGTGTGTGTGTGTGTGTGTGTGTGTGTGTGTATGTGCGTGAGCTGCAGTAGGCACGAGTGAATGCGAATGTATGCAGTGACGTGTATGTATATAGACGTAAGTTTTGTGCTACGTGTTTTGTGCATAGTGTATTTGCGTCATTATGTGTGTGTGTGTGTGTGTGGGTTTTTTTTTTTTTTTTTTTTTTTTTACGTCATTCTAAATTCTCTCTATACAGGATGACGTCTTTTCTTTCTGGTGTTCTTTTCTGTTCTACGTTTGTTTCCATGTCACCTGAGGAAGGATCTTTGATCCGAAACGTGGTTATTTGTTTCTATTTTAAAGGGTTTTCTACCACTATCTTCTGTTTTTCTTTTTAGAAGGCTTTGTCACCAAGCAGTCATGTTTCACACTTTATCATTTATGATGATTTTTTCTCTCTCATGACACTGGGTCAGAATACCACTGAGTCATTAGGTTGTGTATAAACATCAGCTGTAACTGTAGACTTGTGCTTACAGATGGTGAGACTTGGACCTGAACCTCCCAAGAGGATGCCAAGACATGTCCGCTACGATGACATTCCCACTGACACTTTCACGCCACGCACATATCAGGTATAAGAACAAAATATTTTATCAATTTTTGGGGGGCGAAAAGTGACATGCCCACTTCAAATTTGTATGCTGTTTTCTGCCACAAACTAGCACACATTTGTGCATAATTTTTGCCCTGTCAATTCTGTGACCTGGTCGATCAATGCTTGCTGTTCATTTTGACTGCTTGGCATGGAAATTTGATCTTAACCCACTTAGGCCCAACATCTACACTACAGCAGGAGATGCCTCGACCATAATAATTCAATTGTGTCAGATTAGCTTGCATCATCATGTGCCAAGTTAATCTGGCACTACACTTGAATTATCTTGGTTGATCCGTCCCCTGCAACTGGTACATAGTCATTGGGTGACACCCCCAGAATTTGGGCCTTGGGGTTGAATGGGCTAATTATCAGTAAAGATTACAAATAGATAAAAATTAGACAAAACTTGGATGTTAATTGTTAATGTTATCGGTTTTTACACATCTATAACTTTCTTATCAGGTGGAGCTGCTGGAGTCAGCACTGCGCGGAAACACCATCGCGTGTCTTGGCAGTGCGTCAAGCAAAGTGTTTCTGGGACTCATGGTTATCCGTGAGATGTCACACCAGATCAGAACCCCGCTACAGGATGGTGGCAAACGCAGCGTTTACTTGACAAATACAGGTCAGCATGACTTTTGGGACCTTCTTTTGGGCTCACGTGTGAAGCAAAAGTGAGTCTATGTTCTGGGACAGTGGTCGTCCATCTGCCGTCGTCCGTGGTAAAAACTTTAACGTTTGTATTTTCTTGGAGACTATTCAAGCCACAGTCTTCAAACTTGACCCAAGGATACTTTGTGGCAAGACCTTTTTAAACATACCAATTTCAGTGACCTCACAAAGGTCAAGATCACAGGGGATCAGGAAATATAGAAATATATGAAAAAAATATCTATATTATTAATAATAAAAATAATACATGGTATTTATATGGCGCATTTCTCATATTTATTATATAACTCGATGCGCAGGCGAAAATTACACACACGCGCACACACACACAGAGTCTGCAGGGGGGGGGGGGGGGTGGTGTACAGAAAACCGTAGAGATTACACGAAAGTCTGCGATTTTGACATTTATTTTTTCTCAAATACTATTCACAACTTCAAACCCCAACTTGGTGCAAAGATATCTGATATTAAGACCTTTCTATGCATACTAATTTGGTTGATTGCTGGAAAAGGTCAATGGTCACAAGAGCTCAGGAATTAGGTCCAAAATCGCCAAATTTTGACAAGAAATGTTTTTTCTCAATTACTTCTCACAACTTCAAACCCAAACTGCTACAGAGATACCTGATGGTAAGACCTAACTATGCATACTAATTTGGAAGACTCCTCAGAAAAGGCCATGGGTCACAAGAGGTTGACAAATGTGTATAAAATGTCAATTTATAATAATAATAATAATAATACCGTTATTATATAGGCGCTTTTTCTCAATTTTGGGGAAATCGACTCAAAGCGCCGCGCCTGAAACCCAACACACACACTCACGAAACAGACACGGATTTACGCCATTTAAGACAAGCACAGTACAAACACAGTACAAGACAAACGAAGGGCCAGTCAGCTACTGAAGTTACAGAGATTTTTGATCACTTGTATTTGAAATTTGTAAAGTGGCCTGAGACCGGTACCAAAGCGTGGGGGTGGGGGGGGGGGGGGTGGAAGAACCGGAGTACCCGGAGAAAGAACCCCCGACGGTCCGCACTTACCAGAGGAGAAAAGTGATAGAATTGTAGTTGTTATCAACATTTTTGCAAGCTTTTCATTATTTCAATCAAATTTGGCACAAAGGTAGCTGATAAGACCTTCAAAAGTTCCTATGTATACACGGCTGTTTGGCCCAACGCTAGATGTGGCCCTTTAGTTTGTTCCAGGTGAGCCGAGAAATTGGGTCACAAGTGGTGCTCGCGCGGTGAGGCCAGCGAGTCTCTCAGCTGTCAGGCTAGCTGATAAGCGGGCTTCCTGCTAGGCGCATTACAGCAGGGAAAATGACTACCTTTTGTTTTTCATGACTTTCTTATTTACCTTTCAAGTGTGTGATGCAAAACTTTGTTTTTTTAAAAGCGGACATTCTGCCCAACACACTGACACCAAACACACTATAGTTGTGACAAACCAATAGCCTGCAGGATAAGGTGGAAATAAAGAGAAAAAAAAAGATTTCACTGTCTGTGTTGAGTTTTGTCACAAAATAGATGAAGTTCCAACATCAATAACACAAATACGATACAAACTACATCAAAACGCACTTGCATGTGCTAGAAGTAACATGCCTAGAGTAAGTATGACTTACCAGATCAGAGATACCGTGGAAGGGGCCGGAGAGCGGAGGGTGATAATGAGGTCACTGTTAGTGCCAGTACTCTCAGTCACAGACAGGATGGAGCAGTAGCACGGATCAATGTTATCATTTCTTTCATGTACTTCATTAAGTCTTTTTATAATGTTCTTCTATAGCAAAGCATTTAGTCAGACATTACATTTTTTTGTACATAGTTAAGTTAACAAGACTGCAGACATACTGACATTAATTAATGGTCTGGTCTGGTTTGTACGAGCCTGAGAGGCCCATGGGAGCAGAGACGGAATTAATGCGGAGACTGACAGACGATAGCCAGAAGTCAAGTGGTATCCAAGATGCCACATTCCTTGCTATTAGCATTGAGTTTCATCCACAACTAGAGATTCTTGTTGTAAGGTTTTTAGTGGGATAAAAACATTCAGGCAGTCAGTCATGGGAATATGTGTCATACTCTCTTGTGCGTTTTCTGCTTTTGTGACGTCGGAGTGCTTGCTAAATGAACGTGACTTTTTTGTTTAGTCCCTTTCTAGCTATAGGACCTAATATCAGTCGTAACGTATGTTTATGTGAAAGTTTGAAAGTTAAATTGTGTAGATTGTGAAAATGGAGGACACCTCACATACTGTCAGTGTCCATGAATATAGACTCAATTCTCTGCGTCGAATATGTGGAAGGAGGTAAACAAATTGACAAAAAAAAACAGGCCCTATACGTGCAGGCCTATCATGGGCGATCTTTTGTTGGGAACCACTGTCATCATTATCTGAGGCCTGATGTGTACAGTGATATCCAGTGACAGTGTTCTCACCAACACAATAAAAATAACAGATGACCACAACCTACAAGCAAAAGCAGAGGATATATCCTCCAAGTTCAAAACGCTTAATGAACTGTATTCCATAGTTCACAAGAATGTTTCACATAAACTACCAATCATCAGAACAGGTGTTAGCATCCAAGAAATCAAAAACAGCATTGACAACTACATGATCTTCTTTAGAACCAACTTTCCAGCAGTAAAGATAATCCCAAAACAACACGTACTTGAGTGCCACTGTGCAGACTTTATTGCGCAATGTGGCTTTGGACAGGCACTCCATGGTGAGCAGGGAGGCGAAGAGACGCATGCAACAATAAACATTCTAAAGAGCAGGACATACGGCTTGCAAACGGAGGCAGAGAAGCTCAAATTACTCATAACAGAACACAAGGCACTAGTGTCACCTGTGCCGTACTCAGTCATGCCACATGTGAAGAAAAGAAAAGAGTAAATGGAAGCAGGTGATTGTTATGCTGTCGTTACACACACGCGCGGCAGTGTTTTTTTTTGTTGTTTGTTTTATATCACACCATCGAATTTCTACCGACAATTAAGCTAATCTTTATTTCTAAATCACAAAGTTGGTCTAAGTTGCTGTCGGAGGAGGTTTTGGTGTGCCAAACAGACTGATGTGCATAGGTGTATTAAATTTCTTTATTCTGTGGTGGTCCGTTCATGTTCAGTCAAAGCAGACTTTTCCAGATTAAACATTTTTGTCCTGAGAAACTATCCAAGAGTGAGATCATCTTGTTTACCACACAACAGTTTTCATTAACCCGTTTAATACCACGGCTGCATTTCCCAAATTTTGGAGGTGTCATCTACTGAACGACTGAATAACAGTTGTAGTAGATGGATTGACCATGATAATTCAAGGGTAGTGCCAGATTAGCTTTGTGCTTGTCACCAAGCTAATCTGGCCATACCCTTGAAATACCATGGTCGATCCATCTCCTGCTATAGGGTGTTGGAGTAAAACTGAAATAGTGCCAAAGAACTGTGTGTCCAGCGTTGACAGATCCGTGCTACTGCTATGTGCCTGTGAGAGTACTGGCACTAACAGTGACCTCATTATCACCCTCCGCTCTCCGGCCCCTTCCACGGTATCTCTGATCTGGTAAGTCATACTTACTCTAGGTATGTTACTTCTAGCACATGCAAGTCCGTTTTGATGTAGTTTGTATCGTATTTGTGTTATTTATGTTGGAACTTCATCTATTTTGTGACAAAACTCAACACAGACAGTAAAATCTGTTTTTTTCTCTTTATTTCCACCTTATCCTGCTGGCTACTGGTTTGTCACAACTATAGTGTGTTTGGTGTCAGTGTGTTGAGCAGAATGTCCGCTTTTAAACAAACAAAGTTTTGCATCACACACTTGAAAGGTAAATAAGAAAGTCATGAAAAACAAAAGATAGTCATTTTCCGTGCTGTACTGCGCCTAGCAGGAAGCCCACTTATCAGCTAGCCTGACAGCTGAGAGACTGGCTGAGGCAGCGCGCGAGCGCGACTTGTGACCCAGTTTCTCGGCTCGCCTGGAACAAACTAAGTGGCCAAACTGAAACAGCCGTGTATACTAATTTAGTTGGCTCATTGCAAAAGTCAAGGGTCGGGAGGTTTCACAGATGTTTGAAACTGATTAAATTTTGAGAAAACATGGATTTTTTGGGTGCAGAAGCCATCCTTTTACTTATTGTCACACGTGTGTAAATGGGTCATACACGTGAGCCAAAAGGGCTTTGCCTTTCTTGTTTAATCCTATGACTGTCAGCAGCACTTTTTGTCAAGGTGATTCCTGCAGGAATTACCTTGACAAAAGCACTACTGATGGACAGAACTGATCATTTGTGAGATGTCATATTAGATCACCAGTGCAGGAATGGTTTTTAAATTCATTCACACGAAAATGACTTTCTCAACTAAGAGCATCATTAGCAGACTGTGTGGGTCTGTTACTGGCTGTGGGGGAGCAATTGTCCATGATACTTAGTACAAAGGTTGTGCCTGGTTAGTTTGGAGTCTTCCCAGGCCCAGATTAATCTGCAGGAGATGAATCATCCATGATTGTTCAAGGGTTGTGCCAGGTTAAGCTGTTATCTTTCTAGGCACAGGCAAGTCTAGCACAGCCATTGTGTTAGTGTGTACTGGCTATGGGAGATGGATCAGCCATGATAGTTTAAGGGAAGAGCCAGGTTAGCTTGGTGTCTTCCCAGGCCCATGTAGGCTAATCTGGCACAGCCTCTGAACAATCATGGCAAAGCTTCAGGCCCCCACATTCCAGCCGAATGATGTGATGAAAGACACCTCCCCGACACAGTGACTTTGTTTCTTACAACAGTGTGTGCATGTGTGTACTCTTTAGAAACCATTTTGGACTGCTTTCACGATAATGCTGTAGTTCTACTACTATTGCTTTAAAAATGACTATAAAGTTAGTTAAGTTATAATTAAGGTGATGACTGTTTATGCCGGAGTGACTGTCTAATAGCTGGCGCTGTTCTTATAGCGACGGGCCCCCAGGTAGCAACTGTGAAAGTATAAGTCTTTTCTTTTCTTTTTTGGTTTATACATATTTCTCATTTGTGTAACTAGTCTCAGCCAAGCAGGAACTTTAAAAACATATTACGTGTTTAAGGGATACTATGTTAGGGCTGTCCTTAGTTTGCTTTGTGTTAGGGAGGTTCAGGTCGGGTTGGGGCCGTTGGCACTGGCCATGAGACGCCTTGGCGATGGGTTTCACCCATCCTGAGCCATTGTTCATGTATTGTTTGTAAACTGTTGTGTGAGTGTGGGTGATTGCGAGTTGCACCTGAGGTCCCGAGACATTTTCCTGTATATGGCAACATGTATTTGGAACAATAAAGTTGATTGATTGATTGAAATATCTCCTGCAGTGAATTTGATGAATGGCTTGGGACAAATCTCTTCTAGTCGAAACAGTCAGGAGCTTGCCACTGTGATTAATTTGCTTGGTGTTAAACTAAAGCACTGTTCTTGAGCTGTCATGGTCCATTCATGTCTTCTGCATTAGCTTGTTTGTGAAGTGGTTGTAATAGTTTTGCATTACTATTAAATACTATATTCATAAATTAATTGACGTTTATCTGTAAGGCCAAAATTTGACTGCATGATCATTTCTTCTTCTTCTTCTTTTCGTTCGCAGTGGGCTTATACGGTCAGTCCAGCACCGGCGATGAATGACATTGTTTTCTCCAGGTCTTCTCGACTGCCGTAGAGTTTGGTCTGCAGTGGAGTTGGCGACGGCCACACTTTTTCTTTCATCGTCCAGTAGGGGGCATCTCTGGAGAATATGTTCCGCTGTTTGGTCTTCCTGACCACAGGCGCAGGTTGGTGATGGTGCCAGCTTGAGCTTTCTGTTCATGTGAGCGTTCAGTCTGTTGTGGCTGGTACGCAGTCTGATCAGGACGACTTGCTGCTCTCTGGTCATTGTGTGGTAGTCGTCTCTGTTTGACCTCGGCCTCATCAATGCCTTGATGATTGTCTTTTGCTCACTATAGCTGACGCTGTTTTCTTGTTGATCTTTTGTGGCTCCTTCTTTTGCCAGCTCGTCTGCCCTTTCATTTCCTGGTACCCCACAGTGGGCTGGTATCCACTGGAGAACAACTCTTCTGGTTTGTCTGACCTTCTGCAAAGCTCTGGTCAGCTAGGGGAGTTTGTCGTTCTCGAGGGCCTGAAGGACTGAAAGGGCATCGGAGAAGAAGACAACTTGATAGCATGGGTCTGTAGAATTCTGAACCATGGAGGCGGCCTGCATAAGTGCTTCGGTTTCTGCTTTATAGTTCGTGCGGTGTTTTCCCGTGGCTACACTGGATGTGGCTGTATGTCCCCCTGGGAACTGGATCAGTTTGCCAGCACCTCCATTGAAAACGGCATTTGTTGCTGATCCATCAGTGTAGATGTGGATCCATGCCTCCTTTGGGTACTGTTCGTCGATCAGGGCTAGGGTGAGTGCCCGTCGAACGGTGTCATCCTGACTGTCTCCTGAGGCAGCATGTGGGACACTGGTGCAGATCTGGATGTCTGGTTTGTCCACTGCCCAAGGGTTTTTCACTTCTTTTGTGATCAGAGGTAGAGTGCTCTGTGGAAGGACTTCCCTGTACTGTCGAGAAAGTCGCATGCTCTCATGGACAAAGCTGCTTCTTTTGAGCCGGTTCTTGGTGAAGTTGCTTAGTCTGTGCTTCATGGGGTGGTCAGGCAAGCACCTGAGCTTCTCCACCTGTACCATGGTTTTGGCTTCTCTCCTCTGGCTGAGAGGTTGGATTGTGGTCAGCTTCTCCATTTCCTTGATTGGTGTGGATTTCATTGCACCAGTGATGAGTCGAAGAGCCTGGTTTTGCACTCGGTCGATGGTCTGCAGGTTCGTCTTGGCTGAGGTTGACCACGCTGTGGAGCCGTACTCGAGGTGGGGCCTGACTGTTCTTTGGTATACTGTCTTCAGTATCTTCTCGTTCGCTCCCCAGGTGGTGCCTGCCAGTTTCCTGAGTATGGCCAGCTTGCGCCGGGCCTTCCCCTCTGCCTGTGCAATGTGTGGTTTCCAGGTCTGACGTCTGTCGAAGGTGACACCAAGGTAGGTAGCTTCTTCATCCTCTCTCAGAGGGGTTCCACCAAGCTTGATGGTTCCGGCTTTCTGCTTTGGGGACAATGTGAAGAGGGTGGTCTAGGATTTCTCCTTGTTGACGGAGATGCACCAGTCTTCTGCCCATGCATTCAGCTTATCTGCCGCTAGCTGCATTCTGTAGGTGGCAGTACTTGCATGCTCCTCCTTGCACCAGATCACAAGGTCGTCTGCGTATAGGGCAGCTATGATTCCCTTGGGCATCTCAGACACCAGATCGTCGATGAAGAGAAGGAAGAGGGTAGGTGAGAGGACTCCGCCTTGCGGGACGCCATGACGAAGGAGGAATTTCTTGCTTTTGGTCTGGTCGACGCTGACTCTTGCCCTGCGGTTGAAGAGGTAGGAGCGTATCCACTGGAACATGTTACTGGACACGCCTTTTCTCAGCAGTTTGACAAGCAGCCCATCTTTCCAGACCTTGTCAAAAGCCTTCTGAAGATCAATCCAGGTTACAAAGACCAGCTTCTGCTCCTGGAAGGCATCTTCAACTTCCTGCGCCAAGTAAGTGACCTGGTCTTCGGTGCTGCGGAACTGTCAGAAGCCAGCTTGTTCAGGGGCGAGGAGGTTCCTGGATTCCAGGTAACACCTGAGGCGCTCGTTCACAATTCTCTCCAAGGTCTTCACAACACAGCTGGTGAGGCTGATTGGGCGATAGCTGGTGGCCTTCTTTGGATCCTTCCCTTTCTTTTGAATGGGGATCATGATCGCTTCTCGCCAGAGTTGTGGTAGCGATCCTTCTTGCCAGCTCCTGTTGAAGACCTCAAGTAGCTTGTTTTCTGCTGCACTACCAAGGTGGGTTAGCATCTCGTTGGTGATGCCATCTGGACCAGGAGACTTCTTCGCCTTCAACTTTTGGAGAGCTATATGAAGCTCTTTGTGTGTAAGTGGTTGATTCATGGCGTCTGCTGTTGCTTGTTTGGCAGGTCTCTCTCTTTGCTCTCTTCTTGCTTCTCTCTGCTTTTTGGGGCTAACATGGAGATTGCTCTCAGCTGCATAGCTTTCAGCAAATTGGTTGGCAACATGCTTTCCTGTTAGTATCTTCCCATTTGCTCGTGTTCTCATTGTTCAACTGCTTGGTCAGTTTCCAGAGCTTTCTGCTGTCCATCTCAAGGTTCAAGGAGCTTGTTTTCTCTTGCCAGCTCCTGCGTCTTGCCTGTAGCTTCTTCTTGAGAAATTTGGCTTTGGCTTCCTGGAGGCGGATGTTGTTTGCCTGTGATGGGTTAACTTCTTCTTCACTTCTGGCATCTGCTAGATCATCATCCAGTTCCTGCAGTTCATTGCTCCAGTAGGGCTTATAGTCTTTTCTAGCACCTCTGGGTATGGACTCACGCGCTGCTCTGAGGATGCTCATGTTGAGGTCCTTCACCACCATGTTGATGTCTCGACCTTCGATTCGAATGTCTTTGGTGAGTTCGCTGGAGCGGTGTCTAAAGAGGAACCAGTTCGCTCTTTTGTAGTTCCACCGTGGGAAGGTTGTATCAGCGCAGGACTCCATGCCCAAGGTCAAAAAGACTGGCCGATGGTCACTTCCACCTAGCTGTTCTCTGACCTCTCTGCTGGCTTGCTTGTGCATGTCTTCTGTGCAGAAGGCTAGGTCAGGAGTCGATGTAGTGTGCCATCTTCTGGAGTAGGACGTGGGGCAGTCAATGGGACTGTTTAACAGAATGAGATCGTTGTCGTCCTGCCAGTTCTCCACCTCTTCTCCTCTCCGATCCAAGTGGTCGTATCCCCAACTTTGTGAGCGACTGTTGAAGTCGCCCACCACAATGAAGTTGGAGGCCTTAATGGGGGTCGTGTCAAGGGTGAGTGGTCTGTCGTTGGGGCAGTAGAAGTTGACCAGCTGGAAATCTGCTGTCTTCGTCTGGATCCGAATCACTTGGTACTCGGAGTTCTCCATGTGCGTGTCGATCAAACAGGCGTTGATGTTGTTCCTGATCAGGGTCAGGATTCCTCCCTTGCTTCGATCTGTTCTGTCAGACCTGAAGCACTGGTAGCCTCTCACTTTGAAGGACTTTTGGGGTGTCAAGTGCGTCTCATGTGCGTGTCATGTTTTTCTCATGCAGGATATGCTCCAACTCGGTCTTCTTGTTCAAAATGCTTCTGCGTTCCAGTGCATGACCTGAAAAGGTTGCTGCTGACTGGGATTCTTCCTGGTTGTGGTGGTGCCAGTAGCTCTCCTCCCGCGTCCCCTGGCACGACAAGATGGGTGGGAGGGACCTCCAGTAGCTGAGGCTGGGTCCCTTAGAGGCATGGCTCCGACGCTGCTCCACCCTGGAGGGTCCTCATTGGGTGAGCGCCATTATTGTCAATGGTAGTTGGCCGTATAGTCATGATTGCGGGTTTGCGTGGATCCATGGTTTATCAGAATGCGCCGTGCGGCCTGGGTCCTCCGTCTTCAGCATTCGAGGTTTCTGTCGGGGTTACCTCACCCTTAGATCCTGGTATACGACCTTCCCTGGGAACACAGGGTGGCTAGAGCTTTATGCGGCTCTTGATCGCATGATAAACCCGTCGTTGGACACATGGGGAATTTCAGTGGAGGTACAGTGCCACCTGCTACCCCGCCCCGTCCTGGTAAGCTCATCGCCATTTGGTCCGCGACTGCTTGCGCAGCTAACCTCCATATCTGAAGGCCGTTCCCCTATCCGCCACCCGGAGACGCGCTAGGTTGGGGATGGTCGCCCCACTGAAAATCCCACACTGGGTTAAGGAAGTTCGGCATGTCCTAGACTGCATGATCATCAGAAGAAAGATAGACCATAGTGTTTCAAGGTTCATTCCAGAATAGCTTGGTGCCTGCAGGTGCCAAGCTATTTGTTGCACCACCCTTAAAGAGGCATGACCGACCTTTTTTAAGGCTCAGGTCGCAAAAAGCTTTTACTGGGATTCAGTATACATACCCACTTATACAGTAACCACCCTATTGTCCCACCAAATGCTTTCTTTCATCCGTTTAAAGTGAAAAGAGGCCCACCGGAATCTTTTGACGGATATGTAAAAAGAATGCTTCTGATAGGCGATGGTAGCTGACGTCATAACTATTCTATAAGGCCTTAGGTCATCTGCATAATTATAACCAATCAGAGACAAGATGGCGGATAAATCAGCGAAGAAAAAAAGAAACTATCATCGACTCACGCCGACAATGACAGACTCGGAATTGAAGAGAAGAAAGAGGAAGAGATACAAGATACCTCAAAGTAGAATTGACATCGGACAAGGGAATTTGGACATGTGGCAACGTGTAAAGCAAGAGCTTGGCTTGACCGCCCACCCGGAATTTGTCGCTTTCCTGCTGAATCAGTAAGTAATCTACGGTCTTTGTCGATCTTCCTATGGTTCCGTGAGCGCTAATGAGTGATTTTCAGAATTCATGATCTTCAGTAGAATTTATCTCTTACTCAGTGATTTCGCACGATTTTAAACCTGTTTTATCATATAGTTATGAGCTAGTTATCACATTTTATGCTGCAGAGATCTGAAAACTACGGTGTGTGTCAAAGTTGCACATCGCTGGTCGTAAAATGGTTTTGTCTGTAGTGCGGGCTCTCATTCACTCGATTCAGAGAGGTAGTGTTTCTGCTGCGATGGTGCATTTGTTGTTTCCAATGATGCTTTCAGTTACGTAGACTTCGATGTGTGAGACGCCTGTGGAATTGACTGCGGTGCAGACAGTGGGTATAAATATCAATGTTCTGTTTCAATGATGGAAGACGTGCATGTTTCCGAGAGGTAAAGGATCAAAGGTCTAACTAGGCACCGTGGATTAGTCGCTTTGCATGCATGCCCTCGGTGCACTACTGTACAAATGATCGTTACTAGTAAATACTAGCAGGTCGAGCTGAACTCGCATTGTGATTTTGACAGCATAGTGAGTATAGAAGGTTTATTTTGCTTTCTCGTGAAAAATTACATCAAAGGGATGACGGAGAACATCAGTACATGTGTACACTGATACGTGTGTACACCATACCGATGACGTCGTGGCCTGCAGTATTGCGATACACTGATAGTCGGCCGGGTTCTGCCTTGTGACGTAGGCTCATAAATATGCATATTAATTCAAAACAAGGCAGATGCAGACGCCCCCACCGGGTCTGCCCTAGGGGACCTTGGTGGGGTTGTCTACTTTTTAGTTCCTAGGGTCACCTTGTCTAACCCCTGCAAGGTGGGTTCTACTCTTTTGGGGGTTTGTATTTCTGTCTTTCTGGTCCATTCATCTATATTTTTCTTTTGAAATTCTCCCTCCTGTCTGCGCTTCTTGCAGTTCTTTTCTTCATTTAGCGCAGGCACGTCCTGAGAAGGCCTTTGTCGCTTGCGGGACGTAAAGCAATCTATACTCACTCACTCAGATGCAGACGATAAATCCATGACACGGGTACAAAAACAGTATATCCTTTAAACAATGAATTTTGCCATTTGGCATTGTACTTACATCATAAAGCTCTGAGATATTATTTTAGTACACAAAGGACCCATACACATGCTGTTAGCAGTATCTGTTGCAGACAGTTTTCTGACTGTGTTGAGATGCTTGATCCTGGGGAATATAACTTTAAACTATTTATCATGGTCAGTTGATATTTTGTTGTATTGTGTCAGGGCTGAGTGGATTAATTATCATGTTGGCAGATGAGGAAGTGGAGGCACTATGGAGCACACTGCACCATCACACAGACCTGATTGTGGGCAAAGTTATGTGCTGTGAAGCTGAAAGCTGGACAGAGCGATCATGGACGGAGTTTCTGTCTGCAAACAACATCCTAGCGCTGCCTGCGTGTGTGTTTCTCACTTGCCTACATGAGAAATACCTGTCCGTATCCTCACTTAATTTACTGGTGTTGGACAACTGTCATCTGGCTGTGGGTGACCACCCATACGTTGGCATCATGTTGTGCATGACCAAATGTGGTGATGCTGCCCCACACCTCCTGTGTCTAACAGCCTCCATTCTTGGCAGTGAGTCCAACAATCCACAGGAACTGGCAGCCAGGATAGCTGGCTTGGAGTCCACTTTGCACTCCAAGGCGGAGACGTCCATGCTGGTCATTTCTGAGCGCTTTGGTTGTCGACCAAAAGAGAGCACAGTCGAATGTGCTGCATATGAGGACATAACTGGAGTGACAGATCAGATAGCCACCATTTTGTACAGTGCATGGTACTTCCTAGCAGACTGTCAGGTTGAGGTGGAGGACTGTTCCAGCAAGGACCCACTACATGTATCTAAGTTTGCCATTTCTGAGTGTATCAACATCCTGCAGACTCTCGGTCCCTGGTGTGCTGCGTCCATCGCAGAGAATCTCATTAGTCAGCTGGAGAAGATCGTGAAGCATGAGTCAAACACGACCTTGAAGAATTTCCTGCGCTACACACTGACCCAGCTGCGTCTGGTGGTGCGAGTGTTTGAGATGGGCTTCACGCCTGACTACTGTGTGCAGGAGCTGCTGAACTACACTACACCCAAAGTGTGCCAATTTGTGGAGATTCTCCGCAGGTACAAGCCAGAGATGGACTTCATGATCATCACCAGAGAGGGTGAGGAAGGGGACACAATGTCCGACATCAGTGATGATGATGGCAACAATGATGATGACGATTCTCTCGACCTGTCTGATGATGATGATGATGATGATAGTAGAAATGAATCAAAACATATTCACATCGCTGTCAAGAAACGTGTGGAAAGAGATGACAGTGACAGTCCTTTTGACGATGAAAAAAAGCTATGTGCACTGGTTTTTGTAGATAACCGCTATGTGGCATTTGCTCTGAACAAGATGATAGAAGAAATATGTGCTTGGGATGAAGACCTGTGTTTTGTGAAGAGTGCCCACATTACAGGACAAGGTATACACCGGCCTGATGGTAGGAAGGACCTCAGTAAAGCCAGCAGGCGACAGGAGGAAATTCTAAGAAAATTCCGTATGCAGGAGCGTAATTTGTTGATCTCTACCAGTGTGTTGGAGGAAGGGGTGGATATACCGAAGTGTAACTTAGTTGTGCGCTTTGATCCACCCCGTGACTATCGCTCCTACACTCTGTCCAAAGTGAGTATTAGAACAGTGGATTTAACCCATTACATCCTGAGGCTGATTTTGTAAAATTTGCTTATTGTCCTGTGAAGTTACATTATAAATTAAGAGATAAATCAACTGTTTTAGTTCTAGATAGTGCCAGAATAGCTTGGCGCCTCAGGCACCAAGCTATTTTGGCACCACCCTTGAACTATCAGTCAAATTTATTGGAAGCATTGGGTGTATCAGGATGAAAAGAGTTAATATCTAGTTTTGTACTTTGTAGTTGTGCTGTTTGACTCGGCCAGCAATTACTGATCTGGTAATATCACCATTTGAAAAGCTAAACTGCTTTAACTCTTTTCATCCTGATACACCCATTGCTTGAAATAAATTTGACTATGAAGTATGATAGTTCAAGGGTGGTGCCAGAATAGCCTGATGCCTCTGGCGCCTAGTTATTCTGGCAACACCCTTGAACTAAAATGGTTAATCTATCTTGTAATCTGTAATGTGGCCTTCATAGGACAACAAGCAAAAATCAGCCCCAGGATGTAACTAAACATATGTAGTTGATATGGTGTGAATGTGCATTTTGTGATGCCTAATAGTTGTGTGCTTTTACCCTCATATTCATAATTATGATGACCATATTTGTTTTGCTTGTAAAGTTGAAAATGTCCAGTAATTAAACCATCAGTGATTGATTTGTGTACAGACATTGCACTTGGCAGACTCAGTATTATGCACACCAATATTCTGCAAAGTCGATACGGCATGAATACATCCGAAGTGGATACCTGGTGAGAGAACGATTCTCAGGCTGACATCAGCAGTCCACGCGCAGGCGTATGTGGGCCAGTTAACTCCTTACACCCTGACTACGAAATTTTCAAATTTTTGTAGATATCCTCTGAGGTCTATATCACAGTTCTAGAGACAGATCGACCATGATATTTCAAGGTTGGTGTCAGAATAGCTTGGTGCCTCTAGGTGCCAAGCTTTTCTGACACCAACCCAGAAATATCATGGTCGATCGACATCCTGTCGTAGTCTTTCAGGGCTTTATGGGTTAAGGCTGACGTAGGCTCAAGGAACTTTTGCTTACATGTCAGTGTTTGCCCCACACGCTTATATAAATTTGACATGACATCAGTGCAGTCTGACGTTATGACTCCCGCCAAGTGCAATATATACTGGTACCTTCTGAAGAATATTTTCAAAATTTGTACTGTTGTTCACAGGGCCGAGCGCGGGCACGTGATGCTGAGTACGTGCTTCTTGTGGATGATGATCTGATGGATGACTTTTCAGACGAACTACAGGTCTTCAAGGGCATCGAACAAGTGTGTACTCTACATACCGCTTATTATGCACCCTTAACCTTATCATGTACTCGTCTGTGATTGTGGTCCTTATACAGTTCCTTCCTCAACCGCTCGGAGCTTGCTCTGTGCAGAGGTAACCCGATACCCCTCCAAAACACATGGCCCCACAAGCCCAGTAGCACCCGTGGTACTGACAGAATTGTTTGTATTACTGTTACAGCGGACGGCAGAGCAATAGTCACTTTCCTTTCCCCCCCCCCCCACCCCCCCCCCCCCTTTTCTTGACTACGTGCGCAAAATAAAACTTATTGTGAGAAGCCCACATACGATTTTATACTAAACGCGTCTTGATTATTATTGACCGTTTTGTCCACTGCAGTTACAATTACCATACTGTGTGTTTATCATTATTGTTGTTCAAACGGTGCCAGCAACTTGTGAGTCATCATTGAATGTTTGTAGCAATGTTGCTGTGAACAACATAGTGATAACAATGAAGTGTAAAAATGGGTATAACTATATAGTTTATAATAGATGTGGAGATATGATTTTCAGTCAGCCACAATCCGTGAAATACGAAAAGCCTGTGGTCAGCCAGGGATCCCGCAGGAGCAAAAAGGAGGGGAGGAAATACGGTTGCGCCGGGTTCGATATGTGCCAGATATCTCTCACGACAGCTTGATGATAACTGACTCGCACCTACACCCATTGGAATTCTGGGCCCTTTTTCTCTTTGTCCGTTGGCGTATAGACTGTATAGCTGAAGGCCACAAGGGCCAAAGTCATAGACATGTCTACATTTACTTTTATTTGCTTTCGGTCATTATTAACCCCTTGACTGTTGGAACAAGACGAACGCTACCCAGCTGCAAGAGACATAAATCCTCATGAGCCCCCGCAACTGCGTGGGCTCATGAGGATTTATGTCTCTTGTTAGTCCTGTGTTCACTATGCCTTTTTTTGGTCCCATTCACATCTGTTTCTTCATGCAAATGTTGGTCAGCATGCAGTGGTTGCACTTTCCGACACGAAATTCGTGACCACTAGCAGTGAAGAAGTTAACTTTAATGGGTAAACCCTCTTATGCATGCACTGTGAATCCCTTTGTGCATGCAGTAGACAGTACTGATGGCAGCATGATGTGGTGTTTTGTGGTGTGTTCTAGGTGTTAATTGGGACTGGGCGAGGACGTCGGGACCTCGAGGATGCCCAGGAAGTTCAGCAGATGGACACGCTGCAGTTCTCTCCTTTGCCTGCGTTCTGTCCTCTGGGAGAACCAGGGGCTCCTACTGTCTCCATGAAGAATGCCATAGCGCTGGTCAACAGGTGCGTAGATGTACCAGCGTTCAACTCAGTGCACAGCTTAAGACCTGGTAAAACATGTGCATCTTGCTGACAAACAGATATTTTTAACCAGTGGCTGTTGGTAACGATTGATTTTCCTGCAGAAATCATCTCAACAAAAATCATTACCGACAGCCAAAGGGTTAAAGGCAGTCATAGTGACCCTCACTTAAAATTTCTATGGGGAGGACAATTCACTTCACTTATGTCAGTGACAGATCTGACATCATCAGATATGATTACAAAAGTCATGCAGACATCTTCTTCTTCTCGAACGCCGTCACACTTGGAGTTTGGCTCTCAAAATGAAATCTGTGGTCTTCTGTAGCACCTCCACAGGCCCGTACAGCTTCTCTTGTAGAGTGGCGGGCTTCTGCTATATCTCCTCCATCAGCAGCTGGTGGTTCCCACAGTCCTGGAGGATGTGGTCTGCTCTGCTTCTCCACAAGGGCACAGGGGAGATTGCACGAGGTGAAAGTGTCTGTGCAGGTGGAAATTGAGTCGGTTGTGCCCGGTCCTCAGACGGAAGATGGTCACCTGCTCTTGTCTGGACAGCTGATGGTAACTGTCTCAGGGCCGTTGTGGTGGTCTGTACACAGACTTAATGATGGTCTTCATCTCTGTGACGCTGACTCCATTTTCGTCTTGTTCTTTCTCTGCGCCCACTTTTGCCATTCTGTCAGCTTCTTCTTTGCCGTAGATGCCACAGTGTGAAGGGATCCACTGCAGCACCAGTCTGGTGCACTTGATGTTTTGCAGTGCCTCACGTAGACGTGGCAGTTTGCTTGCTGTTGCTGCCTCAAGGACAGACATGGCATCAGTCAGGAAGACAATCAGGGTCTGCAGTGCCACTAAGGGTGTTTGCAGCACGGACCAGGGCTTCCACCTCAGCTCTGTAATTTGTGCAGTGAAGGCCTGTTGATACTGCCTCTGCCTGCCATTTTCCGTTTGGATACTGAATGTACACCCCAGCCCCTCCATTCTGAACTGCCATCTGTGGCTGATCCATCGGTGTATGCCCGTATCCATGCTTCCTGGGGATACTTTTCTTCGAGCATGGCCAGTGTCAGGGCTTTCTTGCTCACAGTGCTGTGCTCATCTTTGGTGGTGATGTCGGGTACTGTGGAAGAGATGGTAATGTTTTTTGGCTTACTTTCCCAGGGTGGAAGGTTGCTAACAGGATTCAGAGCCTCTACCTGCGCAGGGAACTTTGCCTGGTGTTTGTTTCCTCAAAAACATTACCGATGACATGACTTTATGGAAGTGTCTACTTACTTGCTCAATTTTAGCCTTAGAATCCGTTGTGTAACAACACAACCCGGGAGGCACTCAGGGAACCCCTCGAGGGGCCGAGAGTTGTCTCCCGTTCTTGCCCTACCGGTTCCCGGTCATGTAGTAGACCAACCAGTCAGTCTACTTCGCTCGCGTGGATAAGACGTATTTAGCCTTGCTCTCGGACGGTGACTTCGACCGGTCTTCTTTCCTACGCTCGTTTCCGTACCTCCTCGTGTACTCCTCGGCCTTTTCTTCCGTGCCTTCTGGCTGGTTACCGGCTTGCTGTCCTCGTGGCCTCGTCTTCCACCCTTTTGCCTGTGCCGGCCTGGCTCCGCTCCCCTCCAGGTGTTGTGGCGGTGTTATGGTGGCCCCTGTCCCTGCCTCGTCTCTGAGGTAAGGTAGCAGTAGCTGCCCTCAACTGCCCCCTGGGCTGGGCGCCAGCTGTTTCGGGGCTTCTCGTTTCACTGCCTTCGTCGGGTATCTCTAGGACTCACCCGACCCTTGGCTTACCTGGGCGGACCCCTTGTGCCCTCGCCGTTAACGCCTGGTTAGCATCTTGGCTCGGCGCCATTTTGTTCTTCGGTGCGTGGTTTGCTTGTACTTTTAATTGCCCATGTTACTCTTAGCTTGGCGGGTTCCCTTGCCCCCCCACCCTGCAATTACGGGTGTCTGGCCCCCCCCGCCTTAGCGCCGCTTACTGTGTTGTACTACTGATGTTGTACCTTTGTGTGCCCGACGCTTCTCTTCGCTGAGGATCTGGTTGGCTCGGTGGCAGAAGGGGTTCACCTCTCAAGTGAAGGTACCGCGTTCGAATCCAGCTTGGGTCTTAATGTGTTCAGAACCTTTTCGGTCCCCTCTTTGAAATCACCTTCGTGGTGGACAATTTACGTTAAGCCCTGAAGTAAAAAAAAAAAAAAAAGGGGAAAGGAAGAGAATGACGTGGCCCTGGGGACCCTGTAGTGGCTGCATCGGTCGTTTTGGCAGTTTTTGCGACCCTCTTGGTCGCCTAGCATGCCTTGTTTGTGTGGCAGCGCCAAGGTTAATAAGTTAATAATAATATGTAATAAGCGCATTAAATAGGCGCTTTTACCTGGGTTGGAGATCGGCTCATAGCGCTGCCCCTTGCTGGACCCACGTGTACCACATGCATTAGCTCACTCACTGCACGTCACACAGTACATTCAGGGGGGGCTAAGGGGCTAGCCTTAAGTGAGATACTGCAGTTTTGGAATTTCAAAATCATTGTATTTGAAATGTGCTTTAGTGCGCTAAGCTGATTCTGCTCCCGGTGTGGCGTCTCCCTTTGGCCGACGGTTGACCATGCGGTCTGCTTCCCTGTGCCGGCTGCTCCTCGGACCGCCTTCGTGAGGTCTGCACATCCCGGCCGGAGCTACGGTGGTCTCACCTGGAGTCTTACCAGCGTGAGCGCCCACACCCAGCTGCCTTGTGTCCGGCCCTTTTGCCGTCCCCTGCCGCCTCACGTAGCAACCGCTTTTTCCCGTCTTTGCCTTACGGAACGGGCCTCACGTCGGGGACACTCTGGAACTGCTGACCACAGGACTGCCCCTGCTGCCACGCCCGCTGATCCTTCCGTAGGATCTGTATGCTGGCATAGTACCCGCCTCATTGAGCCCAGCCTGCAGCAGTGTGCCACGAGCCGTCCCACGTTGACTGGCCGTCTTCTCATCGGGTAAACATTGGAACTGCTGACCACAGGACTGCCCCTGCTGCCACGCCCGCTGATCCTTCCGTAGGATCTGTATGCCGGCAGAGTGCCCGCCTCACTGAGCCCGGCCTGCAGCAGGGTGCCACGAGCCGTCCCACGTTGACTGGCCGTCCTCACCTGTCTCTCCGCGACAAGCCCGTTGACTCCTCCGAGGGGTCTGGTTGCCGGCAGAGCGCCCGCCTCATTGAGCCCGGGCAGCAGAGACGTCAGCCACAGCGTGCACGGACCAGCCACGCTCCCGACTCCTCCCGTTCCACCGCCAGCGCTAGACGCTCGCCTCCGCCCGCCGAGCGCCGTCGGAAGGACCGGCCCGCTCTAGGGTCGCCTGGGCGTCACGCTTCGTTGCGCTCTCTCTCCCCATCTTCGGCGCTCTTGCCTCGACGCTCTCGTCGCCGGTCGTCTTCCCCTCGATGGCGCCCCGCTCGGGTTCACTGCCATGGATCGCCTGCCATGGATCGTCTCTCCCGGCATCGCAGTCGCCCCCCCCCACTCCCCAGGACGGTCTTCTGCTGCGTGCCCTCCTCTGTCACCTCGTCGCTGACGTCGTCCCTTCCTCGGCCCTGCGCCCCCCCCCCCCCCCCCCCCCCCCCCAAGAGGAAGGCCTCCGCCTGCGTGGACTCCGACCGTCGGGCTCTGGGATCCAGTCTCTTCACCAGCCACCCGGCTTCAGGCTCGGCAGGATTCTTTTCCGCCCTCCTTCGGCTAGCCGCCTGTCGCGATCCTAAGTCTTGGTCAACGCCTGCCCGCCACCTTCGCCCGCGATTTTCCGTCGCGGCGCCCTGCCTTCACGCCTGCTGTCGGATGCCGCCCGTCTGTTCTGCCCCCTCAGGACCGAGTTTCCGAGTGACCCTCTCTAGGCCTCCACCCTGCGCGGAGAGGTCACCTCCTTTCCTGGGAAGCCGCCTCGGAGTTCGCTTGACGCCCCGGCCTTCTACAGCCGCCCTCTTCTACTTGTGTACTTTGGTACTCGTAATTTGCCATTTTCATCCTGGGTTTGTAGAGTAGCAACGACAGGGTGACTCATGACACACGTGCTATTTCCTTTACCCGTTGAGTAATAAATAATGTTTCTTAAATGTTTAAATTGTGTTGCTTGTTGTCCCGCAGCCTGTAGAGAGTTGGTGACTCATCGTCGTTCTCTCGGCGCTGTACCAGTCGGTCTTGGCTCCGTTCCTTCGGATGGAGTCCTCCGGGCCCGGAGAGCCACTGTCCCGCCTGGACTTGTCCGACGTGTTCGTCACGTTCCTATGCACCAGGCATCCAGGGGTTCCTAGTCAACGCAGGCAAGTCGGACCTCGCTCCCTCGCGTCGCTTTGTCCGTTTCGGTTTGGAGTTCGCCTCCCACCTCTACAGGGTGAGTTAGCCGGAGCCGCGGATCCTGGACTTGGCCGCCCTAGCCGTCCAGGTAGCCCAGCAGGATGCAGCCTTCGCCAAAGGCTGGCTTCAGCTCCTTGGTTGATCATGCCTCAGCGGATCTACTCCCCCTTGGTCGTCTCTGTGCCCGGCCACTACAGCTGCACCTCCGGCTTCGGTAGCGTCCCTCCTCAGGCGATCTGACCGCCATGGTACCCGGGTCCCCGTTGATCCGCCCCCACCTACTGCGTTGGACGGGCACGTCGTGGCTTGCTTCGGGAGCCCCCCTGTCTGCTCCGCCTCCTCATCTTTCCCTGGGTGTCGATACAGGTCTTGCTGGTTGGGGACCCCACCAGCTACCACGGTTCCTCTCAACTTCCGGCCCTTGGCCTCCGGAGTTCGTGGACAAGCACATCAACTGGTTGGAGTTTCAAGCAGTCTGGCAAGCCCTCATCGCGTGGGAGGAACAACTCAGTCACCAGGAACTGCTCGTCCTCTCTGACAACGCGACACTGGTGGCGTACTTCCAGGAACAGGGTAGGACGTGCTCACCCGACCTGTGCATGCTCCTCTGCCGTCTGATGCGCTGGTGCGAGGACCGCAACCTTTCCATCCATGCTCGACACAGCCCCGGCCGTCTGAATGTCTTGGCCGACTCACGCTCCCGACGCGGCCAGTCACTACACACAGAGGGGACCGTCCGCCAGGACATTTGTTTCCTCAAAAACATTACCGATGACATGACTTTGTGGAAATGTCTACTACTAGCTCAATTTTAGCCTACTTACCCGTTGTGTGCCTACACAACCCGCTAGGCACTCGGGGAACCCCAGAGGGGCCGAGAGTTATCTCCCGCTCCTTCCTTACCAGTTCCTGTCACGAGACCAACCAGTCTTGCTACTTCGCTCGTGCCGAGAAGACGTGTCGGGCTTTGCTCCGCTGTGCCTCGACCGGTCTTCGTCTTGCCTACGCTCGTTTCGACTTCTCTTCCGTGCCTACCGCCTTCTAGCGCTGCCTGCTTCTTCCTTGGCGCCGTTCCGGGTTCCCTCGGCTCTCCTCCATGCTGTGACTGCTGTATGGCTACCCTTTCCCACGTTTCCGCTTCGGCTTGGAGGTAAGGTAACGGTAGCTACCCACAGCCGGCCCTCGGGTCGAGAGCCGGCTGCCGTGGGACTCGTCTTTCGTTGTGGTTACGACATAAGGGCACCAACTATTGAAATAATTTCCGTGCCTTGCACAGCCTTCTTGCGACTCTCCTAGCGGGACGTCGCCTTCTCTCTCCTGGTTCTGCCTCGTTAGCTTACGAGTTGATTTTGCCTTTCAGACGCTGGTTTTCGTAGGGCCTGGCGGCACTCACGTTCCGTTCGTCCAGCTTAAAGGTTTGCTGCCCGAGGACTCCGTCTCAGCCCTGTTGGGTGAGGATGGTCGCTCCCTTTCGCCCGCCGACGTCGGTGTTGATGTCCCCTCGACCCTTCCGTCGTCGTCCCATGCGGAGACCCTCTTAGCTTTGGATGAAGCCGCCAGGATCACCGCAGCCACTCTGCCAGCGGACTCCTGCCCAGCCTCTCCCTCCCTGAAGAGGAAGGTCTCTGCCTTGGTGGATGCCGAGCGTCAAGTTAAGAGGTTCAAGTCGCTTCCCCAGCCGCCTGGATTTGAGGAGCTGCGAGATGCCTTCTCAGCGCACCTGCAACTTCCCGCGTCTCGAGGGCCGGTGTTCTTCTCCGTTCGTCGCTGGCCGGCTGGCCTGGACATCACCTTCCGTCGGGACTGGTATGCCGGCCATTCCCAGGCTTCCTCCATCCCTCTTCCTGCGATGGACCCCCCTGCCGTGTCGCAAGCTGGCGGCTCCGCTCTTCTTCCCCGTTCCCCCCCTCGTTGCCTGGATTTGACTGCGTCCCTGGTGCGGAACACCTTAGCCTGCGCTGGGTTCCTGGAGCTGCTCACTCAAGCCCTGGTTTGTTGTGTGGAAGACGCCTGGCTTCCTTCTATCACGCCGCCGGGTTGATCGGCTCTTCTTAGCGGAGTCGCCTACCGCGCCGCCTACCTCGCGTCGGTCTACGCTTCGCTGCCTCCGCCGACTGTGCCCTGACCCCGTCTTGGCCGTCCTTTTCCCTCGAGGTCTCATGTTTCCCGTGTTTCGCGGAGGCCTCCGCGCGGCGGGAGGTGTCTCCTCCCTCAGGTAAGTTGCCACGGAGGTTTTCTGATTCTCAGACTCGCCAACCTTCTACAGCCGCCGATTTTTCGTTCCGAAGCCTGGAGGAAGTGGCGTCAGGTTTCTTCTCTCGGCCTGTCCAGATTTCGGCCCTCCTTCCGGACGGAGACTGCCAGAGCCCTGACTGCGCAGGCGGCTTGGACCTTTCCGATGTGTACCTGCTGTCTCGATGCTCCAGGCCCCCAGGAAGTTCGCTGGTCGCGATCGACGGCGTCGTCTCCAGTTTCCCGCGCTCCCGTTCGGTCTCAACCTCTGCCCTGGCGGTTCACCGGGCCGATGGACTCCTTAGTCGCCAAGGCCCGACAGTCCTCCTCCAGTCCGACGTCGATCTACCCAGACGACCTCTTCCTTCGCCGCCAGTCTGAGAGCTCTCTCGCGACAGACAAGGACGCGCTACTGCACCTCCTGACGCACTTGGGGCTTCCTAGTAGCTTCTCCTACTCCTTGGGCGCCCGGCTTCCGGCGACGTATCGACGATGGCGCCGGTGCCCCAGATTCTCTCGCCTTCGTCGGTGGACCGACGCCGCTTGGCTGGATTCGGCAGTTCCCCGGGCATCTTCTCCGCCCCAGTACTCTCTGGGTTCGACGCGAGCCTCTCTGCGTGGAATGCTCATCTCCTGCCGCGGTTCCCCTTGACTTCCGGCCCTCGGCCCTCGGATTAACGCACTATCTCATCGTCCGGCCAGTGATGCAGGCCGTTGACGAGCCCTTCATTGCTGGGATGACCTCCTCAGACACCAGGAGCTGCTCGCCCTCTCTGACAACACACCTTTGGTGGATTTCTTCCAGGTACAAGGTGGCACACGCTCTCTCGAGCTTGGTATGCTTCTCTACCAGAGCTGGGGTTGGTGCGAGGACCGGACCTTCTTGGCGAGCCCGACACATTCCCGGACAGCTGTACGTCGGGACCGACTCGCTGTCCCGTCGCGGCCAGCTCTTGCATGCGGATTGGACCCTTCGGCAGGACATCTATCGGTGGACCCGCGCCCGTTAGGAGTCTCCCCAGGTCGACTGGTTCGCCACAAGGTGGTACCTTAGGCTTCCCCTCTTCGTCGCCCCGATTCCCGATCCCTGGGCTTGGGCTGTCGATGCGCGCTCCATTCCCTGGGACGTCCTGGCGGCCTCCGCCTTTCCTCGACGATCCTCGTACCCAAAGTCCTCCTCAACCTTCGGCGCTGCCCGGCGGCCCTCCTGTTAGTCGCTCCGTTCGCCTGGATCCGCCACAGGAACACCGGCCCTGCTCAGCCTCGTCACGGGCCCCCCCCCCCCCCCCATGCGCCTTCCCACTCCTCGCACCATGCTCAAGCCACCGCGCCAGCCGCTGTTCCTCCCTGCCCGGAGCGGCTCATCCTTCACGACTGGAGGTGTGCGGCAAGCCCTCGGTGCTAGAGGCTACTCGGGTACAGCGGTGGAGGCGATCGCTGCGGCCCCCAGACCTTCGGCCATTCACGCCTACGTGGGACATGGCGAGTCCTGTTTTCCTGATGCACCGATCACAGCCTGAACCTCACGGATTTGTCGTATCCGCAGCTGGCGGAGCTCCATCGGGCTCGGATGAGACCTAGATCTAGCCCTTCACGGTGCGGGGTCACCTGTCCAGGCTCGCTTACACGCTGACTCCGCGGACACCCAGACCCGGGCGCCTGCATAGACTCGCCGACCTTATGGGACACTTCGGCAGCCGGCGCCAGGCCTACCGCTCGCTCCTTCCCCGCTGGGACCTACCCTGGGTGCTAACGTGGTTGAATTCTGCCCGATTCGAACCCTTACAGCGGCCCGTTCGCAGATGTGACACGCTACACGTGCTTCCTGCTGGCCCGGGCTACCACCTCGCGGGGGAGCGAGCTACACGCGCTTAGGCGCGTCCTATCTGCTTACAGTTCTGAGCGGACGGGTCCGTGCTACTTCTCACTGCCCCGGCCTTCCTTGCCAAACAGGTCCCTCTGACCGCGCCGCAGGTTTTACCTTACGGCCGCTATGAAACAAACCCCTGTCACAGGAGACCAGGTAACAGGATCCCGTGCGCACCTTTGACTGCTCTGCGACGATCTAAAGCCTTCCGCAGAGGGCGTGCACGCCTCTCACTACCTCTGAGATCGGCGGAATGACATAACGGCCCAGACGTTCTCTTCCTGGCCCCCTGAGTCATTTCTCCGCCTATCAAGATTTCTCCTTGCAGGGAGCGAAGAGGCTGCACATATGCGCACACGAGGTACGAGCCATGGCCACGAGCGCCACGTTTGTTAGAAAATGCGCTGTCACGGACATCGTGGCTACCTTGGACGGGAAGACTGAATCTGTATTCGCCCGCTTCTACCTCAGGGACCTGGCGGGCCAGCGAGAGAATCTCGCAATGGTGGGGGACATCGCCGCGGCGCAACACTCCCTCCCGGCGCCACCTGCGCCGTTGGTATGCACTTCGCTAAAATTGTCGGGAGTTTGCGACTGGGAGGACGGCTCTTTTCCCTCCTAGGGAGTTGTCATGCGGCACCCTCCGCCTCATCGCAATTCTTCCACAAAGTCATGTCATCGGTAATGTTTTTGAGGAAACAAATTCATTTTTCTCTAAAAGGTATTTTTTCGAAAAATACTTACCGATGACATGACTCGGATGGCCCTCCCACCTGCCCCGCTTGCTGCTTTCGAGCGAAGTATCTGACTGGTTGGTCTCGTGACAGGAACTGGTAAGGAAGGAGCGGGAGATAACTCTCGGCCCCTCTGGGGTTCCCCGAGTGCCTAGCGGGTTGTGTAGGCACACAACGGGTAAGTAGGCTAAAATTGAGCTAGTAGTAGACATTTCCACAAAGTCATGTCATCGGTAAGTATTTTTCGAAAAAATACCTTTTAGAGAAAAATGAATTTTTCAGATGATCTGCGCGCAGTGGGAGACGCCAATGGTCGACCTGTTCGCCATGAGGTGGAGTCACCAGCTTCCCCTTTTTGTCTCCCCGATCCCAGGCCCTCTCGCCTGGGCAGTTGTCGCACTGTCCATCGCGTGGGATGGACTCTTCGCGTACCCGCACCCCCCGACAGTCCTCGTCCCCAAAGTCCTCCTCAAGCGTCGGGGATGCAATGTGGTCGTCCTACTGGTCGCCCCGTTCTCTTGGAACCGGCCCTGGACCACCGACCTCAGCCTCACCACGGACCCCCCACTGCTGCTTCCCGCACCATGCTCAAGCATCCGCGACATCGCTGTTTCACCTGTGCCCTGAGTGCCTACTCCTTCACGCTTGGAGTTTGTGCCGCAAGCCCTCGCTGCTAGAGGCGTCTCGAGTGCAGCAGTGGAAGCTATCGCTACAGCCCGCTAACCCTCGACACGACGCATCTACGAGGGAGGATGGCGAGTACTTTGCTCCTCGTGCGACGACCATCGCCTCGCCCCCACCGACCTAATCCCCAGCTCGCGGACTTCTTCCTCTGGCTCTTCGGAGACCAAGGATTGGCCCCGATATCCACCAGGGGGTGCTTGTTCATGATTGCCGACTCCTTCTGGCACCTCGGCCACCTGGACCGCCGCGTCTGTCAGGCATCGCCGACCTTATGTCTCTCTTCGGCCTGCAGCGTCCAGTGCCCCGTTTGCTCATTCCTCGCTGGGACCTACCCTGGGTACTGACTTGGCTGAATTCTGCCGGATTCGAACCGCTGCCTTGGCCCTCTTGCGGATGTGACTCGTAAGACTTGTTTCCTGTTGGCACTTGCCACGGCGGCCCGAGTTAGCGAGCTAAACGCGCTGTCAGCGCGCCCTGCCTGCCTGCAGTTCGAGCGGATGGTTCCGTACAGCTGCTTACGGACCCTGCCTTCATTGCCAAGACCAGGTCTCCCTTGACCACGCCACAGGTGTTCACCTTACGGCTGCTGAAAGGGACGGACTTCCCTCAGGAGACCAGGTAACAAGGTCCTGTGCGAGCCTTTCGCGTGTACCTACGCTGAATCAATGCTGTCCGGTGAGGACGCTCACGCCTCTCTCTGCCGTTAACGCCGGCAGAACTGACTTAACAGCCCAGACGATCTCTGCCGGGCTACACTGCGCCATGCGGTCCGCCTACCAGCTCCGCTCCCCACAGGGAGCTAACTCCTCTCGGACCCTGCCTCCCTTGCCTAGGACAGGTCTCCTCTGACCGCGCCTCAGGTTATCACCTTTCGGTGGCTAGGAAACATTGCCTTCCCCAGGAGACCAGGCAACGAGATCCTGTGCGCGCCCTTCGCGTTACCTGCACTGATACAAGCCATCTGGAGTGGATGCTCACGCCTCTTCCTACCTTGAGACCCGGCAGACAGGACATTACAGCCCGGACGATATCTTCCTGACTACGCTGGGTCATACGGTCCGCCTAGCAGGACCTCTCCTCACACGGAGCTAAGAGGCTTGGAATATGCACACACGAGGTACGAGCCATGGCCACGAGCGTCGCGTTCGACCGGAACTGCGCTGTCAAAGACATCGTGGCAACCATGCGCTCAAGGCAGAATTGACCCTCACCCGCTTCTACCTCCAGGATCTACCTCCGCTATCTGAGAACGGCTGACCACAGGACGGCGCCTGCGGTCACGCCCGCTGATCCTTCCATAGGGTCTGTTTGCCGGCAGAGTGCCCGCCTCACTGAGCCCGGCCTACAGCGGCGCGCCTCAAGCCGTACCCTAGTGAATGGTCCCCTTGTTGTTGTGGCAGCCGTGGGCTGGAGGACAGAATCGACCTTCGCCCGTTCTACCCCCGGGATCTGGAAGGCCAGCGAGACAATCTCGCTCTGATGGGAGTCACCACCGCTGCGCAACACTCCCTCCCGGGGCCACGGGCGCCGTACGATCATACTTCGCTAAAATTGTCGGGAGGTTGCGACAGGGAGGACAGCGCCAGTTACCCCTTCGGGGAGGTTCATACGCGGCACCCGCCTCCTTATCGCAATTCTTCCATAAAGTCATGTCATCGGTAATGTTTTTGAGGAAACAAATTCATTTTTCTCTAAAAGGTATTTTTTTGAAAAATACTTACCGATGACATGACTCGGAGGACCCTCCCACCTGCCCCGCTTGCCACGGGCGAGCGAAGTATCTGACTGGTTGGTCTACTACATGACCGGGAACCGGTAGGGCAGGAACGGGAGACAACTCTCGGCCCCTCGAGGGGTTCCCCGAGTGCCTCCCGGGTTGTGTTACACAATGGATTCTTAGGCTAAAATTGAGCAAGTAAGTAGACACTTCCATAAAGTCATGTCATCGGTAAGTATTTTTCGAAAAAATACCTTTTAGAGAAAAATGATTTTTCTCTGCCGAGTTCTCGTCTCCTTCACAAAGCTTGATCTTTTTAGTCTCCCTGAGGTTGGCTGTTTCATCCTGGCATTCATAGGATGGTCTTTGGAAGACTTAACCTTTGTGGACTGTATCAAGGCTTTGCAATCTCTTCTCATGCGCAGGGGTGGGATGCCTGCTGTCTCTTCCATCTTTTCAATTGGCATGGATCTCATATGCAGACATAACTGTCAGAGGTCCTGATCACACTTTTGCTCTGTTTATCTGAATTACTCTGTTTATGAGAAAGCTTGGATTTAAGATAGTAATAAAATGTGGTCCCCTGGCATTTGTTATATCTATCAAAAATTTAGTTTTATTAGTCATTGTAATTTAATTACAGTGTCGGCCAGGTCTCCATTCTATGATTTAGTCCTTTTCATCCTGATACACTACTGCTTGAAATTAATTTGACTAAGATAGTTCAAGGGTGGTGCCAAAATAACTTGCGCCTCAGGCAGCAAGCTATTCTGGCACCACCCTTTAACTAACATAGCTGATCTAGTTTCTAATCTGTCATGATGGAAGACTTTCCTGTGGTTTGAATGCAGTTTCAAAGAGACATCTGAGATGTGAGCGGTATAACTTAAAGGTTGCAGGGTGAAAATATTCTTCTGGATGAAACTTAACCATATTTCTGAGCCTCACCGCCTTGAGATGGCTTTAGTTGCCTGCTCAGCGTTAAACCCCAATAACTAACACACACAGTTGCCGTCTTTGCACTGTACTATTTATACATTCATATTCCTTTTATTGGGTACATTTGGGTACATTTTTATTCAGAGAACTTTTATTGCTCAAAAGCCCATTTGCAGATGTGAGGGAGGGAGGGTTCACTGGATATACTGTGTTTCATAACTACATCCATCAAACAAATGCAGTAGATAAGATAGTTTATTGCCATATGTTTGTGTGTAACAAAAAAACCCACAATAAAAACATTGGAATGCCTTGATGTCAGTTACTAAAGACTAAAATAATATCACACCAATTATCACACACAGCTAATAATCACAGCATACACAAGAACGAAAACATGGCATATAAAACTGTTACCGCAGCAATCATCACAATATAATTATAAACGAGTTGTTCTGCTTACAGGTACTGTGCGAAGTTACCGAGCGACGCATTTACCCACCTGACCCCTCACTGCCGTGTGTGTCCAGCGCCAGAAGACCCCACCCAGTTTGTGGCCTACTTGCGACTACCTGTTAACTCTCCCATCAAGGAGGAAGTCATGGTTGGTTCTTGAGCATGTTTGGTGTTTGTGCAGGCTAGTGTAAATAAGGTCCATTAGGACTCTATCCCCTGGATTATTGCCATGTTTACAGCAACGTTCAGGTATAAGTAAAGCTGTTAACCCATATCATACTGAGGCTAGAAGCTTCGAATTTGTATACTGCCATATGTAAGCTACATTATAGTACTTACAGATAAGGATATAGACCAATGGCTTTAGCTCAAGGGTGGTGCCAGAATAGCTTGGCGCCTAGAGGCGCCAAGCTATTCTGGCACCACCCTTGAACTATTTTAGTCAAACTTATTTCACACACTGGTGTATTCCGAATGATAAGGGTTAACCCATTGAATCCCAAGGCCACTCATTTTAGAGGTGTCAACTAACGACTATGTACCGGTTGCAGGAGATGGATCAACAATGACAATTCAAGGGTAAGCTAATCTGGCATTGCCCTTGAATTATCATGGTACATTCATCTCCTGCGGTAGTGCATTGATAAGAAACAGGGAGCAAATTGTGTGTTGGTCTTTGAGTTTTACTTTGCATGTTTAGAGCTGTGAGGTATATCACAAACCAGCACATATCTGCAAATGCAAAATGTATATCAGCTTATCAGTGCTTTGAGTCTGACTTTCTAGGGAAATGTGCTTCATACACATTACATTGTATTATTTTTTATTATCATTATTATTTTTAAAATTATTCTTGTACTTTTTTTCAGGGTGAAGCAATGCCGAGTCGACAGTTGGCAAAGATGGCGGTGGCTCTGAAGATGTGCGAACTCCTCTACAAAGCTGGTATGTGCTCGGAACTACGCAACTCGGCTTGCTATTGGTTCTGGAATGTGTGTAGACATGGTACTAACACAACTGGCTCGCGTTACGGTAATGATGGTAAAATATGTATGTGTGTGCTGTTTTGAGTGTTCTTAATGTGTTGCGCCCTACAGTTGAAAATCTCCAAGTTGTTGGCTCACATGTGATAGTAAAAATGGATCTGTGAATTTGGCCATCCGTCATCTGTCCATTGTCCGTAGTCTGTTGGCTGTGGTAAACTTTAATGTTGGCATATTCTTGGAGACTATTTAAGCTGCAGTCCAACTTGGCCCAAGGATACTTTTTGTGACAAGACCATTCTAAACATGGGTCAAGGTCACCGATGTGGGGGGGAGGGGGCAGAAATAGGTCAAAGCTAGCCTTATTTTGACAAAAATTGCTTTTCTCAAATACTATTTTCAACTTCTAATTCCAAACTCGGGGTTCATTTCTGGAGTGTGCCCGCACCATTGGCACATATTTTCCCCAAATGACCCAAAACATTTTGAGCTGAGGGGTCAGTGTCCCATAGGTTTATGTATGCAACGAGCCCTTCTATTCATGTGTTCCTAAAGGCCCATCCATATTTCTTTCTCCCTTCCCCTCCCCGCCAAGCTCCCTCGTCTCAGTATTTCTGCGGCTGGCGAGAAGGTGCCCATATACTCCCCCTCCCCCCCCCCTGCTGTTTTTGATATTTTGGCAGCTGGTGACAACCCCTCCTCCCCCCGCACTTTGCCCATCCCGTTTAAAAAATGTTCAGAATGAACCCTGCAAACTTGGTAGCTGATGGTAAGACCTTTCTATGCATACTAATTTGGATGATGCCTTGGAAAGGTCAAGGGTCACAAGAGGTCAGCAAATGTGAAAAATGCAATTTTTTCTTAAATTTTAGTTTTTGCATACTTTTCAATCAACGTGGCACAATGGTAGCTGATGATTAGTCCTTGTTATGCACTCTAATTTCATTAACCCCTCATGAAGGTCAAAGGTGATGGGGAGTTAACATGTGAAAAAAGCATAAAGTTTTGAGAAACGTTGATTTCCTTGGTGTAAAAGGCAACCCTTTACTTATGTTAAGACACTTGACCACTTGCTCATTTCAGTGGCCTGTCGGAAAGGCCAAGTCATAAAGGTCACACTTATTATGTGGATCGATAATACATCTAAGCCATAATGGCTGTGCCATTTGTTGGGAGTTGTCCTCTGCAGACTACAATACAGATGGGAGAAAGGTCAGCTATGATAGTTCAAATGTGGTGCCAGAATAGCTTAGCACCTGGAGGTGCCTATTGGTGCCAAGCTGTTCTTGTACCATCCTTGAATTTTTGTGGTCAGTCCATCTCTGGTTTAGTGTATGTGCTGTGGCTGAATGTTGTTGTGTCACAGGTCTTGTACCGGTGCCTATGGTGATCTGTGTTTGTCATTTTCTGTTCATCTGTAGCCAGTATCATATGGCATGCTCACGGGTGAAAGTTGACAAACAGAACGACAGACAGAATTTTGGATATGGAAATTTTCCCATTTTAAAAATAGATTTAGAAATCTCATGTCTAAATTTCAGGACAAGCCACATAAATGCTTTTCTCTGTTTTAAAAAAATGCGTAAAAAAGTTGTCTTTACAATTCAAAAGGATGTTACAGCCATTATCAGTCTACTACGTGTACCAAAAATTGCTCGTATTTTGTTTCATGTAGGAATAACTTACTAAGAAGCTTGTATAAGTTCGCAGGGGTACACAAAACGCTTGTCTTTTTGGAAGAACCTAATGTTTCAAATACTTCTCAAAGAAAAAAAAATGGAATTAGATCACTCCTAAAAATATGAAAATATATAATTGCTTTTGTTGGCAACATTAGATTTGTGAATATATTTCCTGCTTTTAGATTAACCATGCGTCACAAAGGGGCTTTGAATTTAGACTTTTGATGTCAGTAACTTTTTTTTTTTGTGAGTCATGTTACAACGATGGTAAATCAGATATAAATAATGATTGACCCCTTGTTTCTAAAAGAAATTCTGCTAGGAGTTACCTACTTTCCCTCTGCATTGACTTGGGCAGCCGAAATCCCAGACGGATTTTATGATCTGTTTATTTTGACTGCTGCAATTGTCCAATGGAAGGGGGTGTTTTTTTAGCGCGTCAGTTGTGTCACATTGTATTTCTGTTCATAAATGGCCTGAAATTTTCAAATAATATTTTGACAGTAACTGTTTGGAGGTTCAGTGTTAAATGGATCAGGACTTTCCTTTCGCTCTCAATGTGGAGAGTAATCATTCGTTCCTAAACTGATTTTTGTCAGTCGTGTTATGGTCAGTCATGTTACGGTGGAATTAGTAACATGACTGACAGGACCGTAGCACGACTGACAGAAAAGGCGTGTCACTGACTTAGGCCAGGTTAATGAAGATCCTTTTCTGTTGATACAATGCAACTAGCGACTGTTTTTATAAATTTAATGTTTTATAGATCCCAAACTATTTCCAATGACACCAGTACTCTTTTTACTTTAGAACTCGTTACATGGTGGAGTCGTAGTCGTAGTATGATAAACACACCAGACGCACGCACGTAAGGTTATTTTAAATAAACTTCATTCAGCTGCAATCCGTCACACGTGTCTTAAGGATGTAGACAATACTGGAGTAACAGTTCCAACAATATTTTAACCCTTTGAACCCGGCAAACCGCTGTAGCGGTTGGCAGCCTCGTATATCGTTGAACCCGACAAACCGCTACAGCGGTGTCAGGTGTTTCATATCGCGTGCCCGGTGACACGCGAGCCTCGCTGCGCGTGTGGTGACCTCGCCCTTCGCACTGACACATCCTGTTTACACTCAGTACACGGCCTGACAGTAGTACGCATGTTCGTCTGTGATATGCGGTCAGCTTTGCGGCGCTAGCGTGGGAATTACGGTCGGAATGGCGAGTGGATGTCTAGATATTCAGAGTGATACAATTTTGTGTTTGGAGACATCGTTTCAAAAGCAGATAGTTTTGATGTATTGGGACATGTGTGCCTAAGGATGCAAACAGAAGATGAAAGATGACGACATGATAGACAAAACATTAATCAACCCTAAGGGATCAAACATTGAAAAGTGATTGGGCATTTAGCAGAAGTACAAATTACCAGGAAACAGCAGTTTTTAGACCATTGGGATGTTTTGCAGACTGCCCATTTGAAGGAACATTAATACAGTCTCATCTGTGGTGTTGGTCGGACGGTACTTGGCTAGCGTCAGGGATTCCCCTCTTCTCCCCGCCACCTCACCTATCTGCACGGATGTGAGCAGCTCAGGTTGTGGAGCCCACCTGTTACCGCAGTTTGCCACGACCTCGGGCCATTGGACAGAAGTAGAGGCGGGCAGGCATATCAATTGGCTGGAGATGAAAGCGGTGTGGCTAGCACTCATCGCTTGGGAAGATCGACTAACGCAAAACGAAGTGCTCGTGCTCTCCGACAACTCGACAGTCGTTGCATACATCCAGAACCAAGGGGGTATGCGCGCACCCTCCCTCTGCATACTCGTATATCAAGTCTTCCTGTGGTGCAGGGACCGGGGCATTACCCTTCGAGCGCGACACATTCCGGGACACCTGAACGTTCTGGCAGATGCTCTCTCTCGGCGGGGTCAGATGCTTCACACGGAGTGGTCTCTTCGGCTAGATATCTGCCAGCTACTCTGTGCGCGTTGGGAGACACCGATGATCGATCTTTTTGCCACGAGATGGAACAACAAGCTTCCCTTGTTCATCTCCCTCGTTCCGGATCCACTAGCCTGGGCCGTGGACGCGCTATCCATTTCTTGGGAAGGACTCCAGGCGTATGCGTTTCCTCCCACAGTGCTGGTTCTGAAGATCATTCAGAAACTCAGGGACAGCAACATGATTATGATACTAGTGGCCCTTTCAACTGGGCCAAGAGCTGGACCACCGGTCTCTTGGCTCTGGCGACGGATCCGCCTATGAGACTTCCCACTCCGAGTACAATGCTCAAACAACCAAAGTAGCATCTATTCCACCCGTGCCCGGAACGGCTGATGCTACACCGTGGAGATTGTCCGGCAAGCCCTCTCAGCTAGAGGCTTTTCGGGTCCTGGGCTGGTATGCATGTCGGAAGTAATGAAGTTAATCCGGTATAGGGCTATGCCGGTTATAGCTAACCTCGGCATAGACCCGCTCAGAATTTTGCATGCACAACACAGTTTTAGTGGCGCAATAGCTATGCTGATGTTGATTATACATAGTCCGGGGCCACACCTCGATTGCGCATGTGTAAACGTACAGAATATGCACTTCCTGCTGCTTTGTTGTCATTCTGTGTATCTCTTCGCATAATACAATCGTAGCAAGCATGGATCAAGAAAAGTCAAACTTAAAGAGAAATTGAAAACCAAATTGGGACGCAGGAGAAATCCAGGCACTGCTGACCGAGTTACAAATAGAGGGGAGAGGGTTGTTTGCGGCGATTACACAACAATAAACTATTTAATATAAAAAAAAGCAGGAAAGCTAATTTCTAGATAAAAACACTATTAACACACACACTCTCACAGAATAGCTCATTAAATATCAAGTAATGTACAGAAAAAAAAAAACATAACTCTCTAACCTACAAAATCTCTCTCTCATGAGTATGTAAACAAAAACAAAACATATACATTTTGTATCAATTACCTTTTTTAAAAGTGACAAAACAATTACACAGGGTAATTTATTAAATACATGTATTTAAAATCCATAACCTTTATTCTATGACGCACAACAGGAATAATAAAGGTGCAAGTTTTTGTAACATTCATCTAACACACACACACACATACACACACGATGTAGTTTGCACGTAATACGATTTTACATACATAACTAAACATTATACACTACACTTTATGTTTAGATATGTGAAATAGGAAGGGCTGAATCCAGTAGGGGGGGGGTGGGCTTGGTTCTACAGTACCCCTCCCCCCCCCCCCCCCCCCTCCATCCTCGGCTTTAAAAAAATCGACAAGAAAAACCACTGCCAGATTACGACAATGAATGTTCTGAAAAGGAGGGGTGCTTTGTTGTCATATTAGCACCCCCCACCCCCGCCCGCCACTACTAGTATATAGTAGTATGCTAGAACCTGGCAATAGATATTAAAAAATAAGTTGAGCACCCCCCCCCCTCCCCCCCTTTTCCCTTGAAAACTGATTGCTCCGACCCAGATAGAGGTTGCTTTAAAATATTTCTGTGCCAAACTCACCTGCACATTGATTGAGTGATAGTTCTTTCTGTTGACGAACTCGTGTTCATTTTCCACCGGTGCTTGGATCCTTATTTGAGTTCCATCAACAGCGCCAATACTGTTTGGAACGCCATTGCGTTGAAAAAAGATGCGTTTTGTTACATCGGCTTCTTCTTGTGTTGGCAGTGTAATCCATTGTGGCACTCGTCTGCAGAGAGCTTCAGTCACCCTTGTAACAATTCGGCTAATTGTTGACTGATGCACACCAAGAAGCTCCCCACAATCATCTTGAAACACACCCTTTGCGTAAAATCTTAGTGTTGCCATCACTTGAAGCAAGGGAGGTACAGTGCCGAGTCGATTCGAAACTTCTATCTCGTCCTTCACCTCATCTGTTAATTATAATGTCCTCACGCCGAAAACGAAATTTTGTATACAGTTCCACATCATCCATTGCGTCAAATGGATTTGTCCTGTCCCGAAAAATCCTGTCACGCCTAAAATTTCGTCGACGTCCGTGAATGTACAACCACAACAACGCCATTTTGGAATAGTGTTAAACCGACCTCAATGAGCCACATAACTTATGCCCGGCAAAGGCCGGCATAGGGCACCGGAAATAGACTAAGCTTTGCTTATGCATACCAAATACTAACCTCGCTATTTCGGCATTGCGCTAAACCGGCATAACAACGCTATTTCTTCCGACATGCATACCAGCCCTGCAGTGGAGGCTATCTCTACAGCCAGAAGGGTCTCAACTCGTAATGTCTATGAAGGAAAGTGGCGCGTGCTCCAGTCCTGGTGCGCCGTGGAGCGACTTTCCCCCACGTATCTAATTACTCCCCAGTTGGCCGAGTTCTTCCTGTGGCTTTTTGTCAGACAGAAGTTGGCACCCATCACCTTACGCGGTTACCTGGCAATGGTGGCTGACACATATAGACACTTGGGACGACCCGATCCGGGAGCTTGCAAAGACTTGGCAGATCTGATGTCCCATTTTGATCTGCAACGCCCGGCATCATGCTCGTTAGTTCCACAATGGGACCTGTCTTGGGTGCTCACATGGCTGAACTCTAAGAGGTTCGAGCCACTACAGTTAGCAAGGTTGGCAGATCTTACTAGGAAGACCTGTTTCCTACTTGCGCTTGCCACAGCCTCACAAGTTAGTGAAATACACGCCTTTTTGGTACGTCCCGCCTGTCTCCAACGTAGGACTGATGGATCGGTTCAGCTGCTGAGAGACCCTGCCTTTTTGGCTAAGAACCGAGTTCCTACTGTCGCCCCACAAGTCGTAACAGTTCGACCGCTCAGGGCAAGGGATCAGACACGGGACTCACGACTTCAGGACCCTGTTAGGGCTCTTAAAGTGTATCTGCGCAGAACTAAGCCACTAAGACAAGGGCGCTCATGCCTATTCCTGCCCTTGGCTCCGGGCAGACGAGACATTTCAGCGCAAACTATCTCGTCCTGGATACTTTGGGTTATCTGTGAGGCGTATAAAGAGCTCGCCCCAGAACAAGCGAAAACGATGCACATCTGGGCTCATGAAGTCCGAGCAGTGGCAGCGAGGATCGCCTTTGACAGAAACTGTGCAGTGAGACTGAGAGACATTGTGGCAGCCGTGGATTGGCGGGCTGAGTCTACCTTCGCCCGCTTTTACCTAAGAGACTTATCCGGCCAGCGCACCAATCTTGACCTTGTGGGGGACGTCTCGGCAGCGCAACACTCCCTCCCGGCGCCACAGGCACCATAGGTTCGCCTAGCTAAAATTATCGGGAGTGGGCGCAATGGGAGGCGCCTCGATAGTTGGCTCGCTTCGCGGGTTTTGGGGGGGGGTTCCAAACTAGCGGCACCCTCCTCCTTTTCGTAATTCCAATTAGTAATGTCATCGGTAATGATTTTGAGAAAATAAATTAATTTTTCTTTGAAATGTATTTTATATAATATATATATTCATATAATATAATATAATATAATATATATATATATATATATATATATATATATATATATATATATATATATATATATATATATATATATATATATATATATATATATATATATATATATAAATAATATATATATATATATATATATAATGTGTTATAATGCCTCCGAGTGGCTATGGTTGTTTATTTTGTTCATAACTGCATGATTATAAAAAAATATATCACTCTGTGACCATTTTACCACAGAAGCGTATGCGCCGCTCAGCTCCACCAAGCATCAGAGCCAAGGTAAAAGCTATTTATAGCACAACTCCTGGACCATGAGCAACTCAGAAAATAGGTGGCGATCTGATATAACGGCCTTTGTGGGGTTATATCAAAGTCAGGTGTCTTAATTAATCTCTCTACAGGACAGTTTGTAAGAGAGGCGTTTCGCCTAAAACTTTATCCTGTCAATAAAACGTTTTATCATCATCTCTGTGAGTCAAATATGCCATTATGCCTGGAAATCAATGTAACAGGTTTGTACGGTCACAGGAATGCAAACCTCGTTAGTTTAATGTTTTGATTGTGTTTGCAGGAGAGCTGGATAACCACTTGCAGCCAGTGGGAAAAGAAATGTTCGTATTTGAGGAGGAGGAAGAGTGGGAGGGAGGAGATGATGAACCTCCCGGCCAGGCCAGACCAGGCACCACCAAACGTAAACAGTACTACATCAAGAAGGTACATCCATTTTCATCTGTGTCTCATAAAGCGGAGAAAGAGAGGGGGTTGGAGGCAGTCATGATGGTGCCACAGCCCTGAAAGTCTTAACATTTTGCCCACCAGCCTTTGGCTAATGACTTCCAAGTTTTACTAGCCAAACTGAAAATGTTACTAGCCAAAACTGAAAATTTTACTACTGAAAATAGCCCCCCAACTCAACAATATAATGTACCACAAATGTTTGACGCCCAATGTTAGAGAGTGTTTTCTGCCCAGAGGCATTGAGAACAAATATTTGAACAATCATAACCAAGTTAACCCTTTCGCCGCCGCAGGTGTTGAAATGTTGCATTTCCCAGCGCCGCAGCTGTTTTGCCAAACCACTGTCTCGCAACACCTCTTATCTTTAAAAGGCTATAACTCTTGAACCACTGAACCGAATTACTTAATTTTTTTTTTTGAATGGAGATGGGAAAACACATTTATACAATGACACTTTTTTTCTTTCATGTGACTTACTCAAAATTTTATATCTAGCCTGATGCAAGAAGAATAAACAAAATCTGTGTTCGCAACACATACAACAGACAGTTTACACACAAGGCAGTCACCAACACAGTAACAAATACATGATAACATGTCAAGAAATATATTGAGAAAATGGTCAACTCACCAGTGAAAGCATAGTTGGTAGTTCAGAGCTCTACAGATAATCCATAACACACCAACTCACAAGCATAGTTCATGAAGAAAACACAACACTCTTCTGCACACCAGTCACTTGCACGCCTAACACCAGTGTCAGATGTAAGATGCTAGACTTGCAAATTTCACTGAAGAAAGGTAGTTACAGTAATTTTCAAACACAAAATAGTTATTTAGTTTTTCAGCCACTGTTGCTTTCCTTGAAGTGTATTTGTCCGCAACACACACAAACCTAAAGTGATTTTGTCCGCAACACACAATCTACCGATTTCCATAGATCTGTGCAGCTGCAGATCTGCGGAAGTCAGAAACTGTGTGATACAGCTCAAAACAAGTGGTGGGGCACAAGGCAACATCACACTGCTTACAGAGGAACCTGGTCTGAACACGCTTGATGCCAAACGGGAAACGCCCACTGCATACAGTACATTCTGGTCTTGACGTTCCCTCCTGTTTCTGCAGAAAATGACGCTCTGTCAGTCTCTGTGGTCTTGGTGTCTCCTTTTGATTTTGCGGCTTCACGTTTCCTTCATAGCCCTCCAGCAGTCCATCTATGATCTTCTCGCGAAAGATACGGGGTTGCATGACAGGCCCTTCGGTCACCTGCTTGTAAATGATGTAGCTGTTTGTCAGTGCCACCTCGCGTAGCCTGTGGTAGACTGCGTGATACCACTTGGACACTTTATGCGGGTACGCGTATGTGCCAAGCAGCTGGTCAGTGAGGTCAACACCTCCCATGTATTGATTATAATCCTCAGCACATAGAGGCTTGACCACCTGCCTGTGGCCACCGACCTGATTACCAGCCCGCTGGCGGCGTTCCAGCGTGTTGTCTGTATGGACAGACGACAAGAACTGCACGTACTTCGTGTCGTGCCATCCACAGGCAACAATGTCAGTTGTCTTCGATTTGCAGAAGACAGGCTCATCACCCTTCCGCAGGTTCAAAGCGTTTCTGTCCAGTTGTGGAGCCATATTCTGACGACCCTGCCTTACAGTTCCACAATGGCCGATTCCTTGGTCTTTCAGTTGTCGGACCAAATTTGCAGAAGTATAAAACGAATCTGTGTACAGGACATGTCCTGTATCATCAAGTCCATCCATCAGATGCAACACAACCTGCTCTGTGACTAAAAAGTCCTGCTGGGGCTCTACATTGACAAAGGTGTCACGACCTGTATACAACAGACATTTGAGCACATAGCCTGTCTTCGCCTCCGACAGGCAAAACTGCTTCAGACCAAAGCGGATCGGCTTCAGTGGAAGGAATTGCCTGAAAAAAAATCCTCCCCTTGAATTTTATCATGCTTTCATCTATGGATATTTCCCTCTGAGGACAGTAGACCTGCGCATATGTCGACTCGATGTCCAGAAGGGGTCGTATTTTGAAGAGTGGATCATAACCCTCTTCCCCACGCTCAATCCTCAGCGTGTTGTCGTTGAAGTGGAGAAAGCGGGTGAGCAATTCATATCGATTGCGCGACATGACATCACCAAACTGAATCTTTGTCAGCCAGTATGTCCTCCAATAATCCTCTAGCTCAGGCTTGGCGCAGAGTCCCATGGCAATCTGCAGTGCCACGTATGCCTTCATTTCAGCAGCCGATGTGTTACTTGTGTAGCCGAGGCGAGATCTGCGGTCCACATCAGATACAACGTTGAGAAGCTGTTGCCCAAATAGGTTGGTCTGGTCAGCTATGTGATCAAAGGCAGCATCCGGAAAGAATAGTTTGAAAAAATCCTCTGGCTTGAACCCTTCTGTATCCACCAGTACGCCTGAAAAAGATCAAGAATGACATAAGTACTCGCATCATCAAACCATATTTTATTCCCCACACATTTGAAAAATGGATCATCATGATAGTTCAAGCTGCCTTGTTAGTTTTGAAAGGTGATATGGCTGTTTATCTATCATGGCTGATCCATTTCCCTGCATGGTAACTTGTAAATTTCTATTCATGCACAGATCACACACACACACACACAAGCTTGCGTGCGCGCGCACACACACAGTCATTCCCGCATAAGCAGTTGTGGCGCATATACATCCATCTCCCTGCATGGTTACTTGTAAATTTCTATCCATGCATAGATCACACACACACACACACACACGTACGTCATTCCCGCATAAGCAGTTGTGGTGCATATACATGCACGTTCATTTGTGCTAGCATGCACCCCCTCCCCCCTCTAGCATGCACCCTCTCCCCCCTCCACACACACTGTATGTATTCACTAGAGTTTATATATATTGTAAGACTTACCAGTTCTCCTACGAAAAGGTGGTAACCAGTCAACAGGATGATAGGAGTCATCCATGTTGTACATCTCCCATTGAAACAGGTCTGCTACTGGCTCTCTGCCACGCCCACTCCTGGACCTCGGACCACGGCCTGCAGATCGGGCACGAATCACTCGCCCCCTTCTTGTCCCCCTTCCTCTTGATCGACCATGTGTATTTCTTATCACTTCTTGAAGTTCTTCGTCACTGCTACTGTCTCTTGTTTGCGTCGTGGAATGTTCAATGCGAGCAGAAGAACGAGATCTACTCGCGAGAGTGCTCGTACTCGGTTCTGGCTCGTAGGTCGGATCGCTATCAGAGCTATCTTGCAAACTTCCAAAAAGCTCTTTGTCAACTTCATTGCCACATGGATGCTCCTCGTCCGAATCAACATCAGTTTGTGATGGTAGGAGGTTCAAACGACGCAAAACTTCCTCAGTAGATAGTCTCTTTTGTGGCTCACCTCGCCCTGTTGAAGTTTCAGCCATCACGAAAAAGCACCGCTCCAAAACACTCAGAAAAACTCGCAGTTTCTTCGCTCAAAACTCGCAAATGCACTCAAAGATGGCGCCGAAATGAAAAGGTGATTCCCCTGTCCCATGATGCACTATTATTGACCAAAACTACCTCATACATTAGAGTCACGATCAAGTACAGTGAACTCTACTGTGTTACTCGCCAAAAGGCGAGATCGGCGGCAAGCCACGTACTCGCCAAACGGCGAGATCGGCGGCGAAAGGGTTAATGTTTATGTCCTGACTTCAGGCTTTTGATTGTATCAAGTGGAGAAATAACTGACAAAGTCCCCATATGAACTGTGGTGGGATTTTTTTTTAATTTATTTTTTGTAAGTAGATCTGGGCTTCTGTTTGCACAACAGGTTAAAGGGTCTGTAGACCCCCAGGTATAAATTTTAGAGGGTACACAGACCCCCATCCTAGCATTATAGAGGCTCCACAGATTTATTTAAGAAAAACTGCATCATCTGTATGTTCCTTAAAATAAATTATCCCCACCCGGGTCTGCCCTGGGGGACTTGGGTGGGGTTAACTACTTTTTAGTTCCCAGGGTCACCCTGGTTAGCCCCACAGGGTGGGTTTTTCCCTATATTCTGGGGCATGTGTTTCTGTCTACCCTTGGTCCATTCACCAGTATTTGTCTTTTTAAAACTCTCCCTACTGTCTGCACTGCCTGTAGCTCTTGATATTGGATGTGTGTTGCTAAATGGTTTTAGCTTTATTTAGGCCCCATGGCATAGGTTTATTTAACGTATTGGACCGGCTGGCGACATTCAATATTCTGTTTCTTTTTTTTTTTCACAAGCAGTGCAGGCACGTCCTGAGATAGCCTTGTTGCTTTCGGGATGATAAGCAATGTACAATCAATCATTAAAATAAATATCTCATTTCGCTCTCTCCTCTTTAAATGTGTTGTGACAGTGTGTGTGTGTCCTTTCCATGATACCGATTCTTTAACTGGTGAGCTATCGTGGAAAAGCCTGTCTCCCTCGCTCTCTCACACACAGAAAAACATATATCTATTTATTTATTTGTATGATCATTTGATAATGTATTGTAACAGAGAATATAGCGTTTTCTGCTGAACGCGGCAGATTGAGAACCAAAGTGTGATTTGTCTAAACTCTGTGTGTGTGTGTGTGTGTGTGTGTGTGTGTGTGTGTGTGTGTGTGTGTGTGTGTGTGTGTGAACTGATGTACTTAAAAGTTTGTTTCAACCCGTTTAACCACTCAGAAAGACGTGTTTCTCCAATTTTTGCCTAATAACTGTGTACCAGAAGATGGATCGACCACGATTAAAAAAAACTGACAAACTTATTTCTGTTCAAATTTCTGGACTTGCTTTTTGAGTTTGCCTCAGTGCTCATGCCATTCGAGTGCCGTCGTGCTTTAGCCATGGAAATACACTCAGCACAGCCATGAACTCTGAAAACTGTGTCGTAGCGGTGGTGCCACACACACCCAGGGGTAGGATTTCTGGTACTGTCGCTTGTCAATGGAGATGGCGGTGTCGAAGTGCAACTTTCTTCTTAGCGATTATCAAGATCACACGGTGCCGGATTGAAGAATCTGAAGCATTCCAGCTCTTTCTTTGCTTTTTCTCCGCCATGTACAACTTCGTTCAAGATCGAAAGCGAAACGCACGATGCCGTATCCCATAATAGTATGTATGGTGATGTCACAGCAAGTAACGCGTTCAACATGTAGCGCACACTTTGTAATAACATGCTGACACCACACATTAACTAACAGTTTGCCCGCCCTGTTACACTCGCACGGACCCTGGCGTCGGGTTGATTCTGAATGCAGCCGCGACTGACTTACTTACTTACGCCTGTCACCCCTACCCGGGTATAGGCCGTCGACGAGAGACCTCCAGCAACTCCTGTCCTGTGCTTCTCCTTCGATTCTACTCCAGGTGGTTCCCAGTCTCTTGATGTCTGCTTGGAGGTCTCGACGCCAGGAGTTTCTCGGCCTACCTCTTTTCCTCTTTCCCTGGGGGTTCCATGACAATGCCTGCCTAGTGATACTGGAAGCTGGCTTTCTCAGACTGTGACCGATCCATCCCCATCTTCTTCGCCCAATTTCATTCTCTGCTGTTATCTGCTCTGTTCTCTCCCAGAGTCTGACGTTGCTGATCTTCTCTGGCCAGTGGATTTTCAAAATTCTTCTAAGGCAACTGTTCATGAAGGTCTGTACTCTGTTGACTGTGGTTTTTGTCAATCTCCATGTCTCTGCTCCATATAGGAGAACTGCTTTTACATTGGAGTTGAAAATCCGGACTTTGGTGTGTTGTGACAGCTCTCTGGAACTCCACACTTTTTTCAACTGGAGAAAGGCTGCTCTGGCTTTACCGATTCGTGCTCTGACATCTGCATCAGTGCCGCCTTTTTTGTCTATGATGCTCCCGAGATAGGTGAAGGACTCCACCTCCTCCAACGGGGTGCCAGCAAGCAAGACTGGTTCTTCCCTCTTCCCTGGTTGCGTTCAGCCTCATTGTCTTAGCCGCGACTGAGCGAGCGGCTAAACGAACCAATTCATAACTAAAAATAGAATGACTGTCACCGACCTCTGTTATGGTACGCACAGTTCAAGTGACGTGTTCGGCTACTGCCGCAAAGTGATTTTTAGAAGCGGCTCGCGGTGGCAGGTCACGCGCTGGCGTACCTGATGTTCGGCTGGCGGTTAGCCGTTGAATTGGAAAACGCACGACCGCACTCGCATTTGGCGAGTGGGTATTGCTTTTTACTCGCCAAAAAAAAAATTCACTCAGGGCTGTGCCATATATTACTCCTGTCAGAGAAGCCCTAAAAAATAGAAGCAGCGAACATCTACTTACACTGTATGCCAGCGGTTGTGCACTGTTTCTTGAAGTATGAAAAGTTTTGTATCACGTGAGAGACAATTGCCATTTTCTGTTGCAAACTAAAAAGTTTCTTCCAGATAGTGATTACTAACCTACCAGGACTTCTTTTTGATGGGAAAAGAAGGCTGCGTTTGGGCATTCTTTATGTGAAGGTAGTGTGCCTGACTAAAAGTAGTAAGCTTGTCCATAGAGGGAAACTGTAATTGAAGTCTTTTAGTCATGAATTGCACTTCTGTAAATGTACAACATTTACCTGTAAATATTATATATGTTTAAGCTGTAACTGATATTATTTTTTACTTGTAAATGTGTGTTTCTGTGCGATATGTTTATGTACATTTTGCGTGATAAGTATTTTATTTTATACATTCACCTATAAATGTGATATTGTTACCTGTATTTGTTTACATGTAAATGTTATTTTTTACCTGTGGATGTAATATTTTAGATGTTATAAGTTCACTTGTAAACGTATAGTTATCTGTAAATAATGTTTACTTTTCAAGATTATACATTATTTGTAAATGATATAAGTTAACCCATTAAACTCCAAGGACACATTTCCGAAATTTAAGAGGCGTCTCCAATCAACTAGGTATGAGCGCCAGGAGATGGATCAACCATGATAATTCAAGCGTAGTGCCAGATTAGCTTGGCGCCATCAGGCGCCAATCTAATCTGGCACTACGCTTGAATTATCATGGTCGATCCATCTCCGTCTTGGGGCTAAATGAGTTAATAAATTGGGAATATTTGTCCCTTTAGCCGGCAGATGTGTTTGTCAAGAGTCACCCCAAAGACAGTATGGACTGCTACCTGTACAATGTAGCCATGGTTCTGACGGGACCCATCACCGAGGAACAGAACACACGAGGACGCAAGATCTATTCGCCAGAGGAGACGCTGCAATCGTTTGGGCTGTTACTGTCAGCAGAAATACCACATGTATGTTGTGCTTACATTTATGTGTGCTTGTTTGTAGTTAACTCATTTTCATTCTGAGGATGAATTTTTTTAATATTGCATATTATCCTAATGAAGGCTTCATTACAGACGAGGAGCTAGCTGTAACCGTTCAAGTTTAAGGGCGGTGCCAGAACAGCTTGGCGCCTTAGGTGCCAAGCTGTTCTGGCACCACCCTTGAACTATAATAGTCGATTTTATTTCATGCAATGGGTGTATCAGAATGAAGAGGGTTAATTTGCGGTGTTTTGTCTAGCATCTGATTCTTATTTTCTAAAATGTTAGTTGATGTTAGTCATCTACACAAGCGCCGGGAGAGTAGAAAAAAACATGTGTAACAATAGGAAATCATTATTGTGGTGTTTGTTATTTATTTATTTATTTTTTTACCAGGTTCCTAGTTTCCCCGTGTATACACGCTCAGGGGAGGTCACTGTGGTCATGGAGCTTTTGCACAAGGGCCGCTACTCTGAGGAGCAGCTGGAGAAACTGCGGGGCTTCCACCATTTTGTGTTTTCCAGTGTTCTCCACTTGGAGAAAGATCCCATGGTGTTTTCACCTGCAGCGGCCGAAATCGGATTCATAATTGTTCCGCTCAACGCTTCCTCAGGTAGTGAGACCCTCCACTGCCAGCTAGAACACAACAAGCAGCGGAAACCAAGTGCAACAGGCACAGATCTTCGTGAGCCCCAGCATTTCGCTCAGGCTCATGTGGGTCTATGCCTCTTTAATGCCAATTTGGCACAATTTTGTTGTGTTGACTCATTTGACACATTCAGCCCGATGGCCGTATTTCCCAAATTTTGGAGGCGTCTTCTAATGATTGTGCACCAGTTGGAGGAGATGGATTGACAATGATAATTCAAGGGCAGTGCTAGATTAGCTTGGCGCTGACCGGCGCCAAGCTAATCTGACACTGCCCTTGAATTATCTTGGTCGACCCATCTCCTGCTGTGGTGCGTCAGGGCTGAATGGGTTAACTCCACTGTTGCATTTCTCAGATTTTGGAGGCGGCGTGTAACAACTGTGATCGGCCATGATAATTCAAGGGTATTGCCAGATTAGGTTGGTGCCATCAGGCGCAGAGCCAATCCGGCACTATCCTTGAAAAATGAATTTTTCTCTAAAATGTATTTTTTCGAAAAATACTTACCGATGACATTACTGTTCGGAATACTGATCTAGCTAGCCTAATTTTAGCCAAAATTGTTGTGTGCCTACATGGCAGGGGAGGCAACAAGGGGCGCTATAAGCTAGGCAGTATCCCGGGTAGCCTCCCTTCCATCCTCATCCGGGCACGCGCCCACCGGATTTGACATTCTGTTGCTTAGCGAGCCAGCGGCAGCGGGGCAGGTGGGAGGGTCATCCGAGTAATGTCATCGGTAAGTATTTTTCGAAAAAATACATTTTAGATAAAAATTCATTTGTTTCCTCAAAACACATTACTGTTAGGAAGAATATCGAAGAGGAGGTGGGTGCCGCTTAGAACGCCCCTAACCCCTGGGTAATATCGAGACCCTCCCTGCCTGGTACAACCTCCCGATAATTTTAGCTAAGATACCTGCGGCACCTGGGGTGCCAGGAGGGAGTGTTGTGCTGCCGTAAAGTCTCCCACCAGCGATAGGTTCTCACGCTGGCTGGAGAGGTCCCTCAGGTAGAATCGGACGAAGGTCGACTCTGATCACCAGCCCACCGCCGCCACAAGTCTTGACTGCGCAGTTGCGGTCGAATGCCAGCTTGTGGCCATGGCTTCTGACCTCATGTGCCCTGATGTCCATGCATTTGGCTGTATCAGGGACGAGGTTCTGGTAGGCGGAGCGATTGGAGCCAAGAGGTTAACTGTGCTCGCCATTCCACGGCCGCCATGATATCTGTGACCGCGCAGTTGCGGTCGAGCGCTAGGCTAGCGGTCATGGCTCTGACCTCGTGCACCCTGATGTTCATTCGTTTAGCTGCATCAGGGAAGAGATCTTGGTAGGCGGGGTGTATCACCCATCGGAGCCAGGAGGATATTGTCTGGGCCGAGATGTCTACCTGGGGACAGAGGGAGGAAAAGGCGGGTGCGTCACCTGCATAGCAGCTTGGTCCGCTGCAGGAACACATGTAAGGCTCTCACCTAATCCTGTTGTCTGGATTCTCGGGTAGAGCCTGGACACCTCAAGGGCTGGACGGTAACCATCTGCGGGGCAGCCAAAGGAGAATGGGTCTTGGCTAGGAAAGCCGGGTCAGACAGCAGTTGCACAGAGCCGTCCGTTCGGAACTGTAAGCATGATGGACGTGCAGAAAGGCATGTAGCTCGCTGAAAATGGCCGCCATGGCGAGGGCCAGTAGGAAGCATGTCTTGTGCGTCATGTCCATGAAGTGGTTCGAAGCGGCTAGAGTTGAGCCACGTCTGCATCCAGTGTAGGTCCCATCGCGGTACGAGTGAGTGGAGGGCCGGACGTCTTAGACCGAAGTGCGCCATAAGGTCAGCCAGGTCCTTGCATTTGCCAGGGTCGGACCGTCCCACATGCCGGTACGTATCGGTGATCATCGCTAGGTAGCCGCGAATGGTGATTGGTGCCCGAAGCTGTTCGGTGAAAAGCCAGAGGAAGAACTCCGCCAGCTGGGAACCGTCAGATCCGTGGGAGAGAGTCGTCCTTTGTCATATCAGTCGCACAGGACTCGCCTGGTCGAGGGTCTGTGGGCTGTAGTGATAGTTTCCCCCGCTGTAAGGGAGAAGCCTCTAGCGGCGAGGGCTTGCCGCACCAACTCCAGGTGTGGAGTAGAAGTCGCTCGGGGCACGGGTAGAACAGAGCCTGCTGAGGTTGCTTGAGCATCGTGCGCGGGGTGGGTAGCTGCAGCAGGGGGCTGCGGCAAGGTTCAGGAGGTCGTTGGTCCTGGTCCAGCCGAAGGGAGCCACCAAGAACAGGACTACGTTGCCATCTTTGAGCTTGAGCAGGACCTTGGGGACGAGAACCGTCGGCGGACAGGCGTACGCGATGAGGCCGTCCCAGGGAATGGATAGAGCCGTCGACTGCCCAGGCTAGTGGATCTGGCATGGGGGGGGACAAAGAGAGGAAGCTGGAGAATCCACCTCGTCATGAAGAGGTCGATCTTGGGGGTCTCCCCAAGGGTGCAGATCATCCGAAGATGTCTGGCTGGAGGGTCCACATGGCTGACCGCGTCGCGAGAGGGAATCGGCTAGGACATAGAGATGGCCCGGGATGTCTGGCTCGGAGAGAAGTGCCAGGATCTTCGCACCACCGGATCAGCTGGTAGAGAAGGATGCCGAGGGGCGGGGAGAGCGTCCTGCCCTGTTTCTGGATGTAGGCGACCACCGTGGGGTTGTCCGAAGGATGAGCAGCTCCTGGTGATGTAGACGTCCCATGCGCTGAGTGCTTGCCACACCGCCTTCAGTACTAACCAGTTGATGTGCTGGACCGCGAGGTCTGGGGGCCAGGTGCCGGAGGCCACGACGAACATCGGTAGAAGGTGAGCGCGCCAGCCGTAGAGACTTGTGTCGATGCACAGGGACAGCTGGGGAGAAGGCGAGTAGAGGGGAACTCCCGTCGCGAGCCAGCCAGGCTCCGCCCAATAAAGGAGATGTGGAAGGAGCATCGGTAGAACCGGCACAGGAGCCTCGAGGTCGCCTGTCACTGGTCGCCAGTGCAGGAGAAGGTGCAGCTGAAGCGGGCGGTAGTAGAGACAGCCAAGGTGGAGTAAGTCTGCTGCCGCACTCAACAGGCCCAGAAGCTGAAACCACCCTGTGGCGGAGACCGTGACTGTCCGAGGTCAGGTTCGCCAACCCTGAAAGCTTGGCTCCGGCAACTTCACCTTGTTGAGCTTGGTGCAAAACCATCCGCAGATGAATGAAGTGGCGGGACGGCACAAGGTCGGATGTACCCACGTTGAGCAGGAAGCCGAGTCTGTCGAGCAGATCTAGCAGTGCATCTCGATCCGCCGCCCACCTGGCTTCCACCTGGTTCTGCAAGAGAAGACCTGCTCCAGACAGTTCGATGTAGGGCTCGAGGACGTCCGTCTGACCCTGGCAAAGACGGCGTCCATGAAGCGGCTGAACCCCCAGCAGCCGAGGCCGACGGGTAGAACGCGAACTGGTAGACCAGTCCATTGAAGGCAGGTAACGTCCCGAGGTGGGGTACATGGCGACGTGGAGATAAGCATCCGACAGGTCTAGGCTGACGGCAAGTCCATAGGCTGCACAGCGGCCCGAGGCGCTTGGGCAGACTCCATGCGAAAAGGCGGGGCGAAGATAAACTTTGTAGGGCGGACAAGTCGAGGACGGGACGCCCCTTGCCGCCTGGCTTGGGAACCACGAAGAGGCGGTTGTAGAAGGCTGGGGGTCATGTCACGATACCACCTCCGCGGTGACCTTGCGAAGCAAGCAGCAACCTCGTCGCGTAGGCTCTGCTTGGAACCCCTAGACGAACTCGGCCAAAAAGGGGTTAGTCCGCTCTATGGAGAGAGATGCTCCTCTGCACCACAGGTCTGTAGTACTCGCCACTCTTCCCCTTATCCGTACCGTCAGCGACTCCTGAGTCGCTGCAAACGCATCCACTGTCGCACCTGAGAAGCTTCTGGGTGCGAGTGTTGACTGTCCATCTCGCAGCGTGCCGCACCAGCCGCTCTGTGACTGTACAAATAGTTGCTGCCAGGGTTGCGATCGTCTCGGCCACGGAGCTGAGGCAGGGTTCGCCGTGCGTCTCCAAAGGACAGTGATCCAGCGGCACGGTCATCCAAGTCACCATGCCATCCCTGCGCTTATGGGCCTACCCGGCACCGGCCTCCACGTGGCGTGGGTGGGTAGTCCACTCGGTCCCTGACTGAGTGGGCTAGCAGACAGGTGCCATCTTTGTCCAGGATTAGGACTTGATGTCAGCAGATATGTTGTTCAGTCTTTTTCACTGGTCCGGTTTTTAAGGAGCTGTGCTTACCCAGGTCTTACCATGTTGGATTGGTCCTTAAAAATACGCGTGAGCTTTTGGTCCTTTGGATCCCAAGTGTTTGCCGTGCTTGGAGACCCGTGTCGGGGGAGAAGAGGATCCTGGTGGCTGAAACACTCCACTTTGGCCTTGACTTCTGCCTAAACGGGAGGCTAGTCGTACCGGCCTAGTCAATCGGCTCTTGTCACGTCGAGCCCTATCCCCCTGTTGACATGCGGGTTGTTATACGGAGCACCATGCTATAGCCTCTGATGCTGATTAGGTGCTTTACGCCAGTATTCCCCTGTATTCAACAGTGTGATAGAAGGCGGTGGCTCAAACGGTTCAATCGGGCTTACCCCCTTGAGTATATCTTTCGGGCAGTCTCCATTGTGCGTCGACTGGAGACCCGCCGACAATTGCACTTTCCCTTGTTGGGCTCGGTGGCGGGCGGGGACCCCCGGGGGATGAATATCTATCATACTATAATATGGAAAATATCAAAAAACCAAAACTAGCACCAAAGCGGCACATAGCCGCCGACATTGTCATTGAGAACGATAGTGACTCTGACTGTGAGGAAGCGACACCTCAGGCGTCGGCCGCCTGGCCTCGCTTTCTCATTATCCACAGCAAAGTTAAAGAGAAGCCTGTTTCAAAGCTGCACCCTTTCCTGGTAGGGGAGACCCTCAGGAGCCGTGTTGGCAGGCCTGAGGCCCAGCGCCTCAGGTCTGGTGACTTGTTGGTAGAGTGCCGTACCCGGGCACACTCCAATGGGCTACTGAGGCTCTCCTCCATTGGAGACACTCCAGTGGAGGTCACTCCCCACAAAACAATGAATTCATCTAGAGGAGTGATTAAAGATCAAGCATTGGCCGAACTGTCTGAAGATGAACTTGTACGGAACCTTAAGTCACAGGGGGTGACCTACGTCAGGCGCTTCATTTCCAAACGAGGTGGTAGGGAGATCCGTCTCCCTACCATCATCCTGACGTTTGGCACCCCCACAGCTCCTACTACCATCTGGGGAGGTTACTACTCCCTAAAAGTGGAAAAGTACGTCCCTCTCCCCCTCCGGTGCTTTAAGTGCCAAAAGTATGGCCATGGGCAGAAGACATGCCGCCAGGCAGAGGCTCTATGCGCCCGTTGCACTAAGCCCGGACACTCTGCTGAGTCCTGCACAGCCATCCCCCTGTGTGTGAATTGCCAGGGGGCGCATATGGCTTCGGACAAGAAGTGCCCTCGTTGGATCTCCGAGTGCAGGATTCAGCAGGTGCGTGTGGAGAAGGGGCTGTCTTTTGCGGACGCAAAAAAACTGGTTGACGGTCCTGGTGCAGCTGAGGCGGCGCCAAACTCAAATAACAACTTTGTGTATACTTTCAGTGCTGCGGTGGCAGAAAAGCGCCCCACCAAAGACTTCTCTTGTCAAACCCCAACTTCTTGGTTGGGGGCGGAGCCTCGGATCCTCTCGCCCCTGGAGAGTAACCCTCCTCCGGTGGTGACGAGGAGCCAGGGAACGCAGAGGGCGGACGCTACCGGTCCGGTGGCACCACCTTCTGCTGCCCCTAAGCCTCAGCCCCCACCCAAACCTGCTAGTTTGTCAACACCAAAGGTTTCTGGCTCTGGTCAGCTTTCTAAGGCCGCTAACTCTAGCGGCAGGACCGCTGCCCAGGACCAGAAGTCTAAGAAATCTATGGGACCGCCGTGCGCATGAGCCCAGAAGGGGAACACTGATGTCCCCCTTGAAAACAAATATGCTGCATTGGAGGAGCAGATGGAGGGAGTGGAAGTTGCCGATGCTGCGGCAGCTCCATCCCCTTCATCTCCTAAGAACCAGAGGAGGCCCGGGAGCCGGCCCCCCTCTGTTTCTCCGACTCCTTCCAAGGCAAAGGAAAAAGGGGGGAAAAACTCCGCACCCCCAGATAAGACATAATCATGGACTCTGCTTCAGTGGAATTGTCGTGGTTTTCAAGCTAACTTTGAGGAATTACATCTTTTAGTCAAGTGCTATAACCCCTCAGTAATATCTCTTCAGGAGACTTACCTGAAGACTTCTGACCCTGTGTCCTTTAATGGTTTTAACGTTATACATAAAGGCTCTGATTCGGAAAGGCGCTCGGGTGGAGTGGCTCTTCTCATTAGTAGCCAAATTTTATGTAGCCCCGTTAGCATCGACACCTGTCTTCAGGCTGTCGCAGCTCGGGTTACCTTGAAGAAGACCATAACCATATGCAGTATTTACCTGCCACCATCCCTGCGGGTCTGTAGTAATGATTTTTTAAATTTAGTTGATCAACTGCCCCCTCCCTTTATTCTCATGGGGGATTTTAACGGTCACGCTCACCTTTGGGGTAGTGACCACTATGATGGCAGAGGTCAGATGTTAGAAGATGTTTTTTCTCAACTTAACCTATGTGTCTTTAACGATGGTTCACCTACATACTCTAACCCAGGGTCAGGATCTAGTTCTGTTCTAGACCTCACTGTGTGTGATCCTTCTCTCATGCTGGACTTTGACTGGAAGGTTCACGATGACCTGTGTGGTAGTGACCACTTCCCAGTAGTCCTGTCATTGGTCAGCTGTGGGGAGGATCCGCCGGTGGAGTGCTGGAATCTTAAGAAAGCTAACTGGCCTCTGTTCGCCTCCCTCTGTCAGTCTCGTATTACAGAGGAGGTGGTCATGTCATCTGAAGAACCTATTTCTTCTTTTACTACTATTTTGTTGGACGTAACGGGTGAAACCATCCCTAAAACTTCCGCATCAGTCCCTCGAAAGCCGAGAGTACCATGGTTCAACGAAGAGTGCCGCAAGGCCCAAATAGCGCGCAAATCTGCTCAGCGACGTGCTTTCCGTAATCCTCACAAACCAGATAGGTGAGGCTAGCGCTGGCAGAATTGTATGCAAACCAAGGGGAATCACAGCGCTGGACAGACAACAGTTAGATCCCCTGATACTACCTGGAAGTATGGCATAATGTCTGACTTGTTGGACATGGGTTTTAAAGGGCACCTGCCCGTTTTTATTCACAATTTTTTGACTAACCGGTCGTTCCATGTCCGTGTGGGCTCCACCCTCTCCGACTCCTTTGAACAGGAGATGGGTGTCCCACAGGGCAGCATTCTATCTCCTGTTAGCATTAAAATAAATAACATTGTAAAGGCCGTCAAGGATGATTCTGAATGCTCTTTGTTTGTTGACGACTTTGCTTTGTGCGCACGTGGTCGAGGACTTGCGTCCCTTGAGAGGTGCTTGCAGCTGTGCGTTGATCGCATCCAGCGGTGGGTGTCTCTCAATGGATTCAAGTTCTCGCCCTCCAAGACTGTTTGTGTGCATTTTACTAACCAGACGAAATTTTTTCCAGAACCTAGCCTGAGCATTGCTGGAGTGCCAATTAAGGTGGCCGAGGAGGCAAAGTTTCTGGGGGTCATTTTTGACAAAAGACTTACCTTCCGCAACCATATTAATTACCTTAGAACCTCTTGTCAGAAGGCTCTCGACATTCTTCATGTCGTCGGTCGTACTGACTGGGGTGCGGACCGTACTGTCTTACTTCGTCTGTACCGGGCCCTTGTTCGGTCCAAACTGGATTACGGCTCTGTGGTGTATGGCTCAGCTTCCAAGTCTGTGCTACAGCGTCTGAACACAGATCACCATCAGGGTCTGCGGATATGTCTTGGGGCCTTCAGGACGTCTCCAGTTCCTAGTCTGTATGCCGAGGCAGGGGAGCCTTCTCTCAAGTTCCGCCACATCCGCTTCATGCTCAGCTACGTTCTGAAACTGAAGGCCCATCCAGACAATCCTGCCTATGATTGTGTTTTTAAACCATCGTTTGCAGAGATTTACGATACCCATCCGGGAGCTGTCCGTCCACTTTCTTTCCGTGTCCGACCTCATCTGCAGGCGGCCGGATTGGACCTGGACAGAGTTTCGGAATCCCTGCAACACATCACCTTGGCTCTTACCAGTTCCTGACATCTTGCTGGACTTGACTGCCCACAAGAAAGACTCTACTCCACCAGCCATATACCAACAGAGCCTCAATGAACTGCTTTCAATTTTTCCTGGCTATTGTCGCATCTATACCGATGGGTCAAAGTCTGAGGATGGGAGAGTGGCTGCGGCCGCAGTGTCCTCTCGCCATCCTAGACGCCCATTTAAGCACAGCCTCCCAGACCACTCATCTGTATTTAGTGCGGAACTGCAGGCGGTTCTGCTGGCACTCAGGCATGCTTATCGATCTAGAGAAAGGAACTTCCTGATTCTGTCTGACTCTCTTTCTGCCCTGCAGGCCCTTCAGGGCACGGGAAATGACCACCCACTGCTGGTGCGGATCAGAGAGCTCCACGCGGACTTGATGAAGGAATATTATGATATCATTTTTATTTGGGTGCCAGGGCATGTGGGCATCGAAGGCAACAGGATCTTTTTGAGAGTCTTCCGACGTTTTCTTTAAAGACCTGTGCGACATTTTAGTCTTACATATTTTTTAAGGTATATTTACATCATGTCTTAAGACCTTTCTTTTAGTCTGGCTGACCAGATTTTTACCCTTCCCGCCGTGAGATGGCCTTAGTTGCCTGCTCGGCGTTAAACCCAAATAACTAACTAACCTACCTGCGCTTATGGAGCGCCTAGGTACCTGCCCTGAGGGGGGTAGCGCGCTGCCGCATCTTAACCCATATCAGCCTGAGGCTAACAGCTTCAATTTGTGCCCCGCCATACACAGGTTACTATAGAAAAAATAAGAATACAGCCCAAGGCCTTAATGGAAGACTAGGCCGGATTAGCGTGAAGCCTAGAGGCTTCAAGCCACTCCGGCGCTACCCTTTAACTATTCTTATTCAAACGTGTCACCCTCTGGTGGACAGGATAAGGGTTAAGCTGGCTTCCACCATACCTGTTGTTCCCAGGCGGTTATCCAACCAAGCAATAACCGCCCCTAACAGCTTAACTTTGTTGAACAGGCCAACCGGGGCCATTGCAAAGGTGGTTGTCTACGCCAGGAGTCCACTCCTTGAAGGAGCCCATCCACGGCCCAGGCTTGTTGGCCGGTCTGGAGGCGACAGGAAGCCGCTTCCTGTTCCATTAGAGGAGGACTGGCCGATCATCAGTCTCCTCACATGCATAGAGTAGTTGGAAGGCAGCCGGTAGTAACACTCTTAGTGCTGCCGCTGACGAGCACCAGCTGCACTGCCATCAACTCCAACCAGCGGATGTATCTGCCTGCGTGTTCACTCGTTGCTATCCCGCTGGTATCTGTCAGGCACTCCCTGCCTAGGTGGCAACCGAGTGCTGGTCCCCCGCCTGGCAGCTTCGGAGATGACGTCGCGAAGCAACGCCGAACCAGAGCACTCCGGGGCCCGACTGAGAGCATCTTCCTCCACCACTCTGACTGGAGCGCAGTGGGAAATCATCTCTTCTCTTGCACTGGAAGCGTCGCTAAGGTGTCCCGTCAAGTCACTGTCGCGCTGGGCGGAGGTATCATCCCTGAGAACAGAGGCGCAAGGAGTGAGCCGAAAGCAAGTCCCATGCCGAAGGCAGCTCCAAAACTGCGCTGCGATGTGATGACCGGGGATGCCGCGGGGAACGGCTGCGTCGGGGAGAGCGTGGTAGCCGAGAGTGGGAACCCCGCCTGGAATGGTGTCAAATCATGGCAGTCGAACGGGTGCGTCGACGGCACGACCTGCGCCGCGGCGAACTCGGCAAGGACCTCTGCGGCGAGCGAGGCACGACGGCTGACGGAAGCCACACCCCCGTGACAGAATGTCAAGGGTATCAGGGGGCATCCCGGTCCCAGGTAGCAGTCTGCGAGCGAGGAGGCCTGTCAAAGATCGTTAACGAGGGCGACGCTCGGACGACCGTCTGGCACTTTTTATTGTCAAAAACTAGCTGAACGGGAGCTCCGTCCCTGCAATGCCTGACGCTGAATGCCCGTCTTGTCTCTAAGCACCTGTGCTGAGGGGGCAGTTACAAGCTTAGTAAGTAACAATTTTACTGACCTCTGTATCAGACGGCTTGCGCTTTGCTTGGATAGACTCACGGGCGTAGACGCGTGGCGGTCCATCAGACATTGTTGGCCAGACCCGGTGCAGACCTGCCTACCCTACGATTTTTGGGCGTATTTTTACGATTTTTTTTTCAAAATACGAAAATACGATTAATGCCTAAAATTTACGATTTTACTAAAAAAAAAAAAAAAAAAAAAAAATTTTTTTTTTTTTTTTTTTTTTTTTTTTTGGGGGGGGGGGGGGGGGGGTGTTGTGTCGGTCAATAAAGTCTCAAAATACAAAATGTCAGAGCAAAGTAGGGAGGAGAGTGGATTTTTCTAGCTCAAAGAAAGCTAAGCACCAGTATTTTTTGCCACAGTATGCTAAATATTGGACATTTTGGCGAATGTCAAAGAAAGGACCAACCTATGCATTGTGACTTCTCATGTGCCCATGATGGCCGAAATGACATTGAAAAGCATTTATCAACTAATATCCATAAGAGACTGGCAGATGCCCAGAAACGAGTTGTAATTACAGGCTGTGTTTTCTAAGCAGTCCCATGAAGCAGTCAAAATTTTGCGTCAACAAGCAACTAGTGTGGAAATCTGCATGGTTCGTTTTATAGTTGATTCAAATCTTCCTTTGTCCTGTGTGGATTCCATGTCCGGGATGTTTAAGCAAATGTTTCCTGTTGTACGGAATGGTATAGTTTATCAGTATAAATTGATTTTTCTATTGTTTGTACGTTTTGATAATAGTCTGCTACAATTTTATGAAAATACTATTTTTTCCCCAAGAATACTATTTTTGGCGATTATAAATACTATAAAAAAAAATTGGTGGTAGGCAGGTCTGCCGGTGGTATTCAGTGAGCTGACGAACACTGTAGACATCCGGTGTTGGCCAAGCTCGGTGTACTGTTTTACCAGCGAGCTGACGAACACTGTTGTCAGAGTACTATGTTGGCCAGGCTTGGTGTCTCATAACCCCAGCGAGCTGACGAAGCCTCCGGCTGTAGCCCTAAGATCTGGATCCGCGCATGCGTCCCGATTCGTGAGTGTCCGAGGTGTCTCCTCCACTGAAGTGGTCGGGGCGGCAGCAGGCGTCCGCTCTCAGGCTGGGGTCGTCGTTCCCGCCGATAGAAACGCCAAGCTGCGACCACTGCTCCTCCCGCCCAGGGGTGCAGGCGCCGCGCAGGTGAGAGGAGGCACAGGCCAAGCACGGTAAGCAGACACATGTGAGTCACTTGGCCACTAGAAGTCCTCACATCTCGTGCAGGTGCGGACTTGCCCACTGCAAAACATAAACAGTCACCGGCGAGCAAGCGTGGCTTCCTGAGGCCACGCACCAATGCGATTGCGTGTATGAGTTTCGAAAACGAATCCGCTACACGACCAGTGCCGACGCCCGGCGGTTCTCCCCCCCCCCCTCCCCCCTTGAGCGCCGGTCGCGGGCACTAACTGAGGTTATACTTAGTCATGGCAGAGAGGCAGGCGAGGCAGCATTGTTGGGACCAAACGTGAAGTAGAGTCAACCATGCCGACAGGTCGCTCGTCGGTAAACCAAGTCTCGGGAACACTACAAGTCTACTGAACACAGAAACTCCGCCGCTAGGGAGCCCAAACGAAGAATAATCCGAGAGGGAGCACAGAGCATGATGTAAGAGCTCAAGCCACAAGTCCCAAGCCACAAAACCGTTCACCCTAGACGAAGTCCAGACGCAGAGAGTAGGCACACAACCATCCACGGCTAGCTAAGAAACAGAATGGCGATTCTGGTGGGCGCGTGCCCGGATGAGGATGGAAGTGAGGCTACCCGGGGTGCTGCCTAGCTTAAAGCACCCATTGTTGCCTCCCCTGCCATGTAGGCACACAACAATTTTGGCTAAAAATAGGCTAGCTAGATCAGTATTCCTAACAGTAATGTCATCGGTAATGTGTTTTGAGGAAACAATACTATGGTCGATCCATTTTCTGTTGTAGTACGTTGGTGCTAAATGGGTTAACAAAGATTTCAGAAACCCAGTCTGTGACTATTGGCATGATAGGGGTTTAAAATTACAGTTAACCCTTTTTGCCCCAAGGTTCTATTTCTCAAATTTTGGAAGTGTTGCCTAATGATTATGTACCAGATGCAGAAGATGGATTGACCATGATAATTCAAGGTTAGTGCCAGATTAGCTTGGCGCCTGAAGGCGCCAAGCTAATCTGGCACTACCCTTGAATTATCATGGTCAATCCATCTCCTGCTGTAGGGCCTCAGGGCTAAATGGGTTAATTAGCAAATTCTTTTCGATGAAACAAATACGGAAGAGCAGAAGAAACGACTGATGATTGATGATGCAGATTACATTGCGTTTTATATTGGCTGAAGGGTCACAGATTTTCGAACCTGCAGTTTATATGCCATGAACAGATATATCTGGTATACTGCTTGTTAATGATATGAATTGTGTGCTGGTCTGTGATTTTGAATTTTACAAAAACAATAAAGCTCAAAATCACGGGCACATATATATGCGTCATGATTTTGTACCTCTGAAGACAATACCAAGAGATAGATTGACCATGAAAGTTCAGAAGTGGTGCCAGAATAGCTTGAAGGCTGGGCACCAAGCTGTTCTGGCACCATGCTTGACTCTCATGGTCAATTCTTCTCCTCTTGTAGCATGTCCAGATTTAACCCTTTGTGCATGAATCCACCTGTCATGTAAACATCATCATCAGTACAATGTTTGTTGCTGTTTTCAGGGACCCAGGACATTGAATGGTCCTTTGTGGAGCAAGTGAACACGACCAGCGTGGTGCAGAAACGTAATGTGTTTGATGGCAAGCGCGACATGTTCTGCTTCAACAAGGATCACTTTGAAGATGCAGTCGTCATGCCTTCCTATCGCAACATCGACCAGCCGCAACACTTCTACGTGGCAGAGATTCGCTCCGACCTGTCGCCGTTAAGTCCTTTCCCATCCCCAGAGCTTTACAAGACGTTTGCAGCATACTACACGACCAAGTACGGGCTTGTGCTGACCAACATGGACCAGCCGTTGCTTGATGTTGACCACACATCTGCCCGTCTGAATCTGCTCACCCCGCGCTACATGAACCAGAAAGGGCGGGCACTACCCACCAGCAGCGTAGAAACAAAGCGAGCGCGCAGAGAAAACCTGCAGCAGAAACAGATCTTAGTGCCTGAGCTTTGTGACATCCACATATTCTCTGCATCACTCTGGCGCAAAGCTGTTTGTCTGCCAGCCATCTTGTACCGCATGAATTACCTCCTCCTGGCGGAGGAACTACGCACACTGATTGCTGGTGCTACAGGAATCGGCAAAGTGGTTCTGGACCCTGACTTCCGCTTCCCCCGTCTGGACTTTGGCTTTGAAACCAACCCTGAAAAACTGCAAGGAGTCGGTCAGAAGGATGTTGGGGATGATTCAGCATCAACAGAAAGTCAGGCTCAAACCAGTTCTGAAAAACTGCAGGCAGGCAGCCAGAAAGAGGATGGGCAAGATTCACCATCTGCAGCTCAAACCAACTCTGAAAAATCTCAGTCAGTCAGTGAGAAGGAGGATTGGAGTGAAGATTCAGCATTGGGAGATTCTCAGGCCATCCAAACGCAAAGTAAGCTTCAAGATATCTGTCCCAAAGATCAACAGCAGCCCAGATGTGAGAAAGATGGAGAAGAAAAGTCTGCTGTGGAATCGCCAGACAGTAATCAGAAAATACAGCTATCACTGGAAAGCAGTGCCTCTAAGGAAGAAAAGTCGGACTCCGGTGCCTCTTCTGACAGCGACTCAGGGGTGGTCTTGAATGAAGGGGATGGGTCTAGCTCTGATAGGGGCGACGTTTCTCCCACAGAACGTGATCATGACTCCACAGCTGTACACACCCAGAAGATATCGTTTAGTCAGGATGCAGAGTCGGATAATGGAGAGCTAGTTACAAAGAAAGGGCCATCAGTTATGGATAAGGAGCAGTTCATTACGGAGGAACAGCAATCATTTGCTGAAAAGGAACAGTCAGTTATGGAGAAACAAAAGTCGGTTACTCAGAAACAAAAGTTGACTCCAGAAACTTGTCATTGTTCATCTGAAGCATCTTGCACTTGTGAACCACAGCATCTAGTCGACATGGAACACTCAAAAGAAGGGGAAGTTCAGCAGGGTACTACTCTATGTAGTTCTCTTTCTGCTTCTCAAATTGGTCGGCACATTACACACACTACTGCAGACTTATGTGGCAGTGTAAATGGGGGATGTGCTAATCAAAACACTTTACCCACCGACACCACCTCTCCAGTTGTTAACCGCCTTGTGCAAGCAGTCGCTGGTACAGCAAATGGCACCATTGCCTGCATGTGCAAGGGGTCTGACGTGCCCTCCGAAGCTGAAAACTGTGATACTGTCTGTCATAAGCTCAGTCACACAAACTATCATCTTTATATGCCCTCATCATCTTCATCGTCATCATTTCCACATGGGTGTGATGAAAGTTTGTCACCGCTTCAAAGCAAGGATTGTTCATCACTCGCAAAGTGCCATGTGCTACACAAGAAACCATCATCAGTGGAGAAGACAACACTTCAGATTTATCCTTGCTCACAAGATGCACAGTCTTCAACACACATGGCAACGCCATGGAAGATCTCCTCAAGCATACAAGTGCCTGTACAATCTCTCAACATATCTCAGCCTACAGCTGAAACACATCTGATGCAGTTAACCGGTGAAAGCAGCAGTGTGGTGATCGGTGACGGTGATGCTGCAGTCTCTGATCTCAACATGGAGAACTGCAATCATCTTGACCTCCATGTGCATGCGGCCACAGATACTGTTGACTGTATGGACGGCCGCATGCACAAGGAGGTTAAATTGGCAGTTGAACAGGATGTCAAAATGGGTCCAATTCTTGCCACACATAACCATGCAAATGAAGACCAATATGTAGCAAATGTAAGAGCAAAAGATGAACCACACATTGTGAAAGATACAACTACATGTATTGACGATTGTGGAAACACAGAGTACCGGCAGGTGAACCAGCAGGCAACCAAAGACCTGTCTTTCGAAGACTGTGATGATTTCCTGGACATATCAGCATCCAGCCATCGTGCAGAAAAAACATTTTCTACCACAATCCCCATTGACCCGGAGATCTGCAATTTTAAAGACCCCCGAGAAGATGTCAAGTTGACCTTTGAGACACATTGCAACCTTGGTGACATTGGGCTGGACTCCAGCTGGTCCAAGTCAGGCATGACATCTGGCAAAGAATGGGCAGCGGATGAAATGTTGACAACATTTGAACTGGGTGACATGTCCACTTTTGCTGGTGGGATGGAGGGAAAAGGGAAGAGGGAAGCAGAGACATTAGGCAGTGACTTGAATGATGGACGATCGACTGAAACAAGGGATGAAGCTGACAGAATCTCCTCAAAATCTCAGTCTGTCAAGATGAACTCCTTTGAACATGCAACCACTGATGCTGAATACAGTAACAGTGACTGCATGCACAAGGCGGTTAGCATCTCTGACTCCAACCAAAGCAGTGAACCAAGTTTGGCAGACAAAAACGTGGGCAATACAGATCTCACTGGAGTGAGTGATTCAATGGACTACACATCATCTGCAGCTGTCATTTCTGCAAAAGTGTGTATCCCTTACCTAACCACCAGTCCTTCCGAGTCAAATACTGGAGAGGTAAGTGGTGTATCTCTACTCAGGCATTCAGTGCAAGATGGTGATGGAGGAAACATGTCTCCTCATTCCATGAATGTTGAAAACAAGATGTCTGTGGTGGAAACAGATGATAATTCGAGTAAAGTAAAAACAAAGCCAAGCACTGACAAAAATGAAATTGGTACAAATGCAGGAGTGGATAACGGCCAAGCGGAAACAGAGCAGAGTGCAGTGGTACCTGATGTAAACAGAAAACTGGTAGGTGATGGAAGTAAACCTGAAATAGCGGTGAGGGCAGATAAATTTGATATTGGAGTCTGGAACAAACCAGCCAAAAAAACAGCACCAATCAAGACCCCCAAGGATGACATTGAAGAAGTACCAAGGTCAAGGACACCCATCAGCCTTGATGATGACCATGACGTTGAGACGTTCGTGGGTCCAACCCCATGTCTGTTGCTACAGGCTCTGACTATGTCCAACGCCAATGACTTTTTTAGCCTTGAGCGACTGGAGACAATTGGCGACTCCTTTCTGAAATACGCCATAACAGTGTACTTGTACTGCTGTTATCCAGGTACACACGAAGGGAAACTCAGCTACCTCCGCAGCAAACAGGTCAGTGTTTGTATCATGACAACCATAAGCGTATTAGTACACAGTTTTGTCATTGGTACTGACATACTGTCCGAGCCGTGGCAAACCCCGTGACAGATTTTTTGCATGCTGTCTGTCCTGATGAAGGACAGTTTTAAATCCAGACGCCAAAACAATCAGACTCTACATTTCAAGCTATGACAGCTGGTGTGCATGGGTGAGTTTAGTCCTGTACACGAGCCACTGCACTATTGTGGGATTCCTTGCTTGGTGACGTGCAGGATTTTAAACTCACTTGTGCAACTGAGGCCAGAGCCATAACTGACAGTGAAAAGTACACTTCCCAGTAAGCAAAGGTCCTCAGGTCCAAGCAGCTGCATTGGGTCCAAAGACCTTTTGCTACTGGGGGATATGTTACAAGGTTTATCACCCTACAAGAACCATGTAAAGGTCCTCAGGTCCAAGCAGCTGCATTGGGCCCAAAGACCTTTTGCTACTGGGGGATATGTTACAAGGTTTATCACCCTACAAGAACCATGTTGAATTCTGCAGGTGAGCAACTACAACCTGTACCGCCTTGGTCGCCGTAAAGGACTGGCTGAGCGCATGGTGTCAACAAAATTTGAGCCATACGAGAACTGGCTGCCACCTGGTTATGTGATCAGTGAGGACAGACGTCGAGGGCCCGTGCCGAAAGTCGTCATTGCTACGTCCAACCCACGACTGTCAGCCACTGCGCCGGTCAACTTTCTCATTGAAGAGGAGGAACCAGAAGCAGGCATGAGTATGAAGATGAATGACTTTCTGCGTTTTACTTGCACAGCTTTACCCTTTGTGTGTCGGTAGCGGTTTTAGTTGCAATGATTCCTGTCCAAAGAGTCAAAGGGGACCCAGATTCAACACAACATAAGGCTATCAGCAAGCAGAGGGAATTATGTAAATGTCTCTTGATGTTTGCTTGGGGGTCTCGACGCCAGGTGTTTCTCGGCCTGCCTCTTTTCCTCTTTCCCTGGGGGTTCCATGACAATGCCTGCCTAGTGATACTGGAAGCTGGCTTTCTCAGACTGTGACCAATCCATCCCCATCTTCTTCGCCCAATTTCATTCTCTGCTGTTATCTGCTCTGTTCTCTCCCAGAGTCTGACGTTGCTGATCTTCTCTGGCCAGTGGATTTTCAAAATTCTTCTAAGGCAACTGTTTATGACGATCTGTACTCTGTTGACTGTGGTTTTTTTCAATCTGCAAGTCTATACTCCATATAGGAGAACTGCTTTTACGTTGGAGTTGAAAATCCGGACTTTGGTGTGTTGTGACAGCTCTCTGGAACTCCACACTTTTTTCAACTGGAGAAAGGCTGCTCTGGCTTTACCGATTCGTGCTCTGACATCTGCATCAGTGCCGCCATTTTTGTCTATGATGCTCCCAAGATAGGTGAAGGACTCCACCTCCTCCAACGGGGTGCCAGCAAGCAAGACTGGTTCTTCCCTGGTTGCGTTCAGCCTCATTGTCTTTGTTTTCTGTTTGTGAATGGTGAGGCCCACTTGGGACGAGATGTCAGCAAGCCTCGTGGTCTTGTCCTGCATTTGTTGATGAGTGTGGGACAGTAAAGCCAAGTCGTCTGCAAAATCGAGGTCGTCAAGCTGTGTCCACAGTGTCCACTGTATTCCACTGTCTGTGCTCTGTGGTCCTCTTCATGACCCAGTCTATAGCCAGTAGGAAGAGGAACGGAGACAGCAAACACCCCTGCCTGACACCGGTTCTGACCTGGAGCTCCCTGTTGAACTGCCCTTCGTGGATCATGTGACATGTCATGCCATCGTAGCTGCTCTTGATCAGGCGGACAAGCTTTGTGGGTACACCGTAGTGTCATTGGAGTCTCTCGGTTCACGCTGTCAAATGCTTTCTCGTAATCCACAAAGTTGACGTACAGCGGGGAGCTCCACTCCAGAGACTGTTCCACGATGATGCGGAGAGTGGCGATCTGGTCTGTACATGATCGGTTTTTCCTGAATCCTGCTTGCTGATCTCTCAGCGACTTTGGAACTTGTATCGGAATGTAACACAAGTGACCTGTGGGGTGTAGCCGCTTGTTTTGTGCTGTTAACATATTGTTTTAATGTTGCTTTTAATGTTGTAGTTTAGCAAGGACAAACATGAAAAGAGGCCTGTACGCCTATTGTTTCCATCCTTGAGAAATAAAGTATCATTCATTCATTCATTCATTCATTCAGCTGGGGGTCAACGGAGCTCTTCATTCTCTCCAGGATGATCCTGTTGAAGACCTTTCCTGGTACTGATAGCAAGGTGATTCCTCTGTAGTTGGAACACTTGCTGAGGTCGCCTTTCTTGGGAAGCTTGATTAGGTACCCCTCCTTCCAGTCAGCCGGCATCACCTCCTCTTCCCAGATCTTTCCAAACAGTTGTACTGTTGTCTCTAGGTCTGCTTTCAGAGACTCCGCTGGGATGCCATCTGGCCCTGCTGCTTTGCTGTTCTTCAAAAATGCCACTGCTCTTCTGATCTCTTCCCGGCTGGGTCTGTCACAGCTGATGAGTAGGTCGGTCTCTGCTGGCTGGATGTCTGGGGGGTCGAGTGGGCTGGGTCTGTTCAGTAACTCTTTAAAATACTCGGCCCATCTGTCGAGTTGGTCTGCTCTGTCTGCAATAGGCTTGCCTTCTTTGTCTTTTACTGGTTTTTCTGTATGGCCATACTTGCGCGACAATCTTCTGGTAATGTTGTAGAGCTGTTTCATGTTGCCGCTGCCTGCTGCCTTTGTTTTTTCAAAATACATTACCAATGGCATTAATATATGGAATACACTCTATAGCCTAATGATTTCAGCCCAGAGTTGTGTCCCCTACACAACTGGGGAGGAGACACCGGGGATCCAAGTATAGGAGCCCGGGTGGCCTCCCCTTACCAACCTATCACGGCATGCGTGTGGCGAACTCACCTCAGTTTCACTCTTAGCTCGACTGTGGACGGTCGGGCGTTAGCCTTGCTCCGTGTTACGACCGGTTCTGGGATATTCTTCAATCTTCTTTGGCTTTGCCTTGGTTATTCTACTGTGTAGGGCTGAGTGTACTACGTGAGACGTGGCACCTTCCGGCACTTCTGCCGGTGCTTGACTTTCTGTGTGCCCTTACGTTGGCTGTGGCCTTTGGACTCGGCTTGTGACTTGTGCTCTCCTTCGTGACTTTGTGACCTTGGGGAGCGAGTGTTCGGTGAACACTTCCCGGCATACTGTGTGCTACGGACTTTTGGCAGTTTCGCTTATGAGAACTTGCTCTCCTTCGTGACTGTGTGGTCTTGGGGAGCGAGTTTCGGTGAGCACTTCCCGGCGGTCTATGTGCTACGGACTGTTGGCAGATTCGCTTATGAGAACTTGCTTTAGTGGCGGAGATTTTAATGGCCTTCGGACGCTCACGACTCCTGCCTTCTGTGTTCGGGCTACTCTTCGGACAGGACCTGTATCGTGTGCACCGTTTGGAGAGGAGACCGGTGGTCCCGGCTTAGGATTTCTACAGACATGACCGTCCTTCCCGACCCCTGCTGGCTCACCGAACTTTTACACAGGATAGCGTCGCTCCATCAGCTCGGCGGACCCCGCTTCGCTCTGTCGTCCGGGCCGGTCCAGCCCGCAGGTAAGTCTCCTTCCTTAATTTTAACAGCAGACAGTAACCTCCCCCCCGAGTTGAGTCTTCTGAGCGGGGCAGGCGAGTGTCGGAGTCCTGCTCTCCACGCTGCATTTCTTCCGAGCGTGGCTTGCCCCCCGCTCCGTATTGTCCGAGCGGGCCAGGCGAGCTCGGCGTTCGTCCACGCCTTTCCCTTCGTCAGAGCAGGCTGGACGCGGCGAGCGCAAACGTAGTAAGAATAGAGACTCTCCCTCACATTCCGAGTCCTCTGAGCGTGACCCGAGGGCTATACATGAGCTGCCGCCCCGCTCCGAAGCTTCCGAGCGGATCCGGCGAGCTACATTGACATCCCCCCCCCCCCCCTCCCCCGCCCCGTGCATACCAGGCGGGCTGGGCGTGACTTGGCCTAGCACCCCCCATGCTCCGTCTTACGAGCGTGGCTTGAGCTATAAGATTAAAAAGAGAGGAAAAGAAAGATAGATGTTATGAAAAGAATTTAAAAGGGGAGATAAGAATTGCGCTCCCCTCACTCCGCTCCCCTGAGCTTTCCTGGCGAGCAGAGAGTATGTCAGCGCCCTTCCGCGCCGTTCTTGTGAGTGGTCGCGGCGCGATGAGCGTACACACTAGAAGAGAGAGAAGCAAAGTAAGACAGAGGCTCTCCCTCACGCTCCGTTCGTCTGAGTGTGACCCGGGACCTTAATTGGGCCGCCCCCCGCTCCAGTTGCGAGCGAGCCTGGCGAGCCGCACGTATGTCCCCCCCCCCCTCCCCACCCCGCCCTCCCCACCCCGTTATTCCAGGCGGGCCCGGTGAGACTTAGTACGCTCTCTCCTCGTTCCGAGAGTTCTGAGACGGGCCAACAAGCCCGTATTGCTCCCTCCCCGCTTCGATGTTTCTGAGTGGTCTTGGCGAGCCACGGTAACGTCCCCCAGCCCCCTCCCCCCCCCCCCACCCCGTTTTTTTCTAGGCGGGCCCGGTGTGACTCAGATTCGAACTCTCAGGACCGGCTCCCCCTCGCTCGCGGTTCCCTTCCGCCTCCCTTCGGCGGAGCGTGCTTCTCGGTAACCCGCATTCCCTTTGCCGACCTTGCATCGTAGTCGACTGGGGCAGCCCCCCTCCTCCCGCCTTGTGGCGAGTAGGGGGCGTCCAGAGCCAAGCTTGCCTTTGGCCATCGCTCGACTGCGGTCTCTCGCTCCCCGCGACACCCTTCTGGACAGGCTTCGCGGGCGGCTCCGCCTGTCCCACCTTGCGCCATGGCCGTCGCCTTCGGCGAACCAGCGCTCTCGTAGCCGTTCGCCCTTCTTGTGACTGCGCGACAGGCGAGCCTCGGACTTGGATCAGGACTTTCTCAGCTTACTCTCTGTGGATTCCGCTTCGACGATTTGCCTGCGGGACTCTCCCGCCGGCTTCCCATCCCCTCGCTCAGCGGTTTCGTCGCCGTCCGCCACTTTAGAGATGAGGCCCTTCGCCGGCTCTCAGACCTTTCGGCTCCTTTGTAGAGGCCTTCCGTCTTACCTCGTACTACCTCGCGCTACTGCTCGCCGTCGCCCCATTGTAGATTCAGGCTTCCGGCATGGTTGCCTTTAGGCTACTAAGCATCGCAAGGCGCTCCTGCTACCGACCGGATTCTGGGGCCGCGCGGATTCTTCTTGGCGCAGCTCCGCCAGGACTGCTTTAGCGACAATGGGATTTTCACCGTTCACGGTGTACAGCGGGTGTCATTATGAGCTTCCCAGGACTAGTACACGGGACACTCCCACTCCTTCTCCGGCTCCTCGGGGACTCGGCGGCCAGCAACCAGGTGGGCGTTTGCAGGATGGTCCAAGAGGCTTGGTCTCGCCCACTCGTCAGGATCGCGGGACTTGTGCGGCCTTCCCTAGCTCGTTCCGTCTGCGCTGTGGGAGGACACTTACGACCTGCGGTCCGTGTCCCCACTCTGCAACGTCCGATCCACCCTTGTGGCTGTAGCCGGGCTGCTTTCCAATCTTGTGACCTCTGGCGTCGGGACACTCTCCTGCGACTCGGCTCGGATCTCCCCATGACTGTGAAGCCTCTGTTCCGCCAGACCCCGCTCGGAGGTTCAAGCTGTTCGGGGACTCGGGCTTTCGGTGACGGAAGTTTCTACGTTTTGGCCTCGGCTTGCTTTGGCTCGTCTTCGTTTCACCTTCGTAGGCCAGCAGCTGTCGTTCAAGTCCCCTCCACCTTTACAAGGCAGTCACTCTGCACAGAGAGGTGAAGGCCTGGCTCAACAAAACAGCGACAGAAGTGGTCTCCCAACGCGACTCGCCGGCGTTCTACATCTGCCTCCTTTCGTCCCCAATCCATTGGGCGGGTGGCACCCAGTCATCGGCGCTATACAAGTCTCCTTTGTGGGCCGTCCTTTCGGATGGAGACAGCCAGACGCTCCACTCAGCAGTCCGGCCTATGGATCTCGTTATCAGCCTCGATCTTCAGACACGTTCTTCATGTGCCGATTCATCCGTCTTCGCGCCGGTACCTACTTTGCCTTGGCGGGATCGTCTACCAGTTCCGAGCCCTCCCCGTCGGCCTCAACATCAGTCCTTGGGTCTTCTTGCGGATCCTCGACTCGGTGATGGCCAGCTTATGCCAGTGGTCGCTGAATCCGTCCTTCACTACCTGGTCGACTTGCTGCAGCGCAACATAGTCACAGCGACTCTCAGAGAGGACAGAGACGCCCAGCATTATCTCCTTCACCGCCTCGGGTTCTTAGTCCACCCGGGCAAGTCCGTTCTCACCCTTTCGCGCCGTTTCTGCACGTAGGGACGGAACTCCTGACCGAGTTCAACCTGTTCCGCCTGCCCTTGGCTCGGTGGCAGAAGATCGCCGAACTCGCTCGGCGGTTGGAGTTAGGGGTCTCCTTCAAGGACAGTGTCTGGCTTCAGCTTCTGGGACTGCTCGGCGCAGCAGCAGACTCGTTCCCCTTCGGCCGTCGCTAGAAGATACAAAGTGAGAAGGCTCGCCGCGGCTACTACACCTCCTCCTACGCTGGCGCCCCTTCGTCGGCACCCTGTCGGATCTGTTTCTGTTACCCCACTTCCCGCCCCCGCCTCGGACGTGGGCGGATCTGGCGTGCTGGGCGTCGGGCGTGTCCCTGTGCTCCCCTCTGCCCCGGTGATCTCTCTGCACCGACGCGAGCCAGTCCGGCTGGGGCGCACTACTGTTCCCGGACTTTGCCTCGGACCTGTTGCCTGGGGACTTTGCAGACAGTCACATCAACTGGGAGTTATAAGCAGTTGGGATGGCCCTCAACGCCTGGCCAGAGTCTCTGACCAACCAGGAGGTCCTCGTCTGCCAGACAACTCGACAGTGGCGGCCTTGATACAGAACCAGGAGGCACTCGCTCGCCCTTCCGGTGCTTCCTCCTTTCCTTTTCCTGCTCTGGTGCAAGGACCTGGACCTTGCTCTTTGAGCCCACCACTTGCCGGAGTGGTCCCTGCGCCCAGACGTCATTCGCCTGTTCTGCTCGCGATGGGAGACGCCGCTAGTCGACCTTTGCCGCCAGATGGAACATCCAGCTTCCGCTGTTTGCTTCTCTAGTCCCGGACGCGCTCTCCTTCCTTGGGACGGACTGATCTCGTATGCCTACCCCCCGTCGGTGCTGGTGCCGAAGATCCTGCGGAAACTGCTGGATTGCTCCGCGGTTCTCTTCCTGGTGGCCCCCCTTCATTTGGACCAAGAGCTGGACCATGGACCGGCTCGTTCTAGCAACGGACCCGGCCCTAGAGCTCCCCACCCCGACCACGATGCTCGAGCAGCACCGCCCGGCTCTCTTCCACCCATGCCTGGAGCTCCTCCTTCATGCCTGGATGTTGCCAAGCAAGCCCTCACCGCTAGAGTTTTCTCGGATGCGGCAGTGGTGGCGATGGCCGCAGCCCACAGACTGTCTACCAGGAATGTGTGCGAAGGCAAGTGGAGTATCTGTCAGTCGTGGGGCGCCGCCTAGCGGCTTCCACCCCCACGAGTCTAACTACCCCCTACTGGTGGAATTCCTCATTTGGCTCTTCGACGACAAAGGATTAGCACCTATTACCGTCAAGGGTTTCCGCTCCGTGATCGCACACACTTACCGCCACATGGACCTATCGGATCTGGCCCTGTACGTCCGTTCAGAGGGACGATCGACCCCACGGGTCGCGTCAACAGGACCCAGTCCGGGCACTGCAGGATTCCTGCGTCGCTCACAGCCACGCCATCTAAGGCGTACCCGCCTCTTCCTACCTCCTTCATCAGGCAGGCCGGGTATCTCGGCCTAGACAGTTCGCCCTGACTGGGGTGGGTGACTCGTTGGCCTACCAAGACCTCTCCCCGGACAGGGATAGACGGTTACAGATCCGGGCGCATGAAGTACGAGCAGTAGCCGCCCCCAGAGTGGCCTTTGACCGCAACTGCTCGGTTAAAGACATTGTGACGGCAGTAGGCGGGCGTGCAGACTCTACCTTCGCCCGCTTCTACCTCCGCGACCTTTTTTAGCCAGAGTGACTCCCTGGCCATGGTGGGCGACATCTCCGCGGCCCAGCACTCCCTCCGCGCGCCGCCATAGGCACTTCTTAACTGAAATCGTCGGGAGTTCACCTTATGGGCTGGCGGAGGGTGTTAGGTACAGGGGGTTGGGTGTCGGCACCCTCCAGTCCTCCTCTTTGCTATTCTTCCATATAGTAATGCCATCTGTAATGTGTTTTGAAAAAACAAATGAATTTTTTTTTCTAAAATGTATTTTTTTGAAAAATACTTACCGATGGCATTACTCGGATGGCCCTCCCACCTGCCCTGCTTGCCTCCTTGGCTAAGTGTTTTTGGCTAAGTGTGAAACTGAGGTGAGTTCGCCACACGCATGCTGGGATAGGTTGGTAAGGGGAGGCCACCCGGGCTCCTATACTTGGATCCCCGGTGTCTCCTCCCCAGTTGTGTAGGGGACACAACTTTGGGCTGAAATCGTTAGGCTATAGTGTATTCCATATAGTAATGCCATCGGTAAGTATTTTTCCAAAAAATACATTTTAGAAAAAAAATTCATTTTCTGCCTCTGCTTCCAGGTTGTCTGTGTAGGCCCTCTTGTCTGCCCTGATACTCTTCTTCACCTCGCGGTTGGCTTCCGAGTATTTCTCCTGTGCCCTTGCTTTGGCTGCTCTCGTGCGACTGTTGTTGACAAATGCTTTCTTCTGCTTCCTCACTTCTATCTTCTTCAAGGTCTGTGCCGACAGCCAGTCCTTGTGATGGTGTTTCCTGAACCCTACAGTGTCTTTGCTGGTTGAGTTCAGCGCCTCTCTAACTGCCTTCCACTGCTGCTCTGTGGTGACCGCCTCCTCTTCATTTACTAGCTCCTGTAGCACTTGAAACTGGTTGGACAGCACCAGTTTGAACTCTTCTCTCACTCCATTCTCTCTCAGGAGGCTTACATTATAGCGCTGTCTTCTTGTTGTCTCTGTGCAGCTTTTCTTTAACTTGAGCTTTATTCTTAAGGTAAGCAGATGGTGGTCTGAGGCGACATCTGCTCCCCTCCTCACTCGAACATCTTGAAGGGATCTTCTAAATTTCTTGCTAATGCAGATATGTTCTATTTGGTTCTCTGTACTATGGTCAGGTGAGACCCAAGTTGCTTTGTGTATTCTTCTGTGTGGGAAGATGCTGCCTCCAATGACAAGTCTGTTTAGAGCACAAAAGTCTACAAACCTCTCCCCGTTCTCACTCATCTCCCCTAGTCCCTGTCTCCCCATCACCTCTTCGTATCCGGTGTTGTCCTCCCCTATTTTGGCATTAAAATCGCCCATGACGATGGTGATGTCTCGCTCCGCACATTTGTCCACAGCACTCTGGAGTCGGTCATAGCTTGTTTCTCTTCCTCGTCACTGTCATTAGTGGGCGCATAACACTGGATGACGTTCAGCTTGATCTTTTTCTTGGTTCTAAAGGCTGCTGTGATAATTCTTGGCCCAAGAGGTTCCCAGCCCATCAGCACTCTCTGTGCCACTGGTGACAGCATGACTGCTACTCCTGTATGGGGGCATTCTCCTCTTCATGACCTGAATACAGAATCATCTCCCAACTTAACAGCCTTTTCTGAACAGACTGCATCCATCTGGCTTCACTGATACCTAGCAGGGAAAGGTTGTACTTTTGCATTTCCCCTGCTATCTGGGCGGCCTTGCCGCTCTGGTACATGGTCTTAA
>BTPG01000004.1:30557258-30712706 GCA_036245525.1 Semisulcospira habei
TGGTTGTGTCCCTGGATAGAGAGAGGCGGCTTGGTCCTGTGGCTTCCGAAAGCTTTCGGCTTTCACCACAGGATGTCATAAATCTTCTGGTAGAAGAACCTTACTCCTCCAGGAAAGGAATTGCTGTTTGTCTTTTCGTCGGCGTTTTTGTAGATATTTCCTTATTTGCAGGGTGGGGAAGCTACCCCCACGTCCAACCCCCTTACTCAGAGGACCAGGGGTTTTCTGTCGGGGTCACCTTCTCTTAGACCATGTTGGTTCACGGCACATTATTTCATTCAGTGCACCCCTCTCGCGAGGGACCCCCTATCCACCACCCAGGGGACGCGCCTCAACGCCATATGGTCCCAGCGCGAGGCATTAATTATATGTACTATATCAAAGGCAGGGTCAACCCTTTGGCTGTTGGTAGTGGTTTTTGTCATGATTCTTGCAGGAATCATTGTGACAAAAACCTTTACCAACAGCCAAAGGGTTAATGGCTTTACAAATGCTTTGTTCAATACTCAGCTATGAGCAAAGCACTTTCTTAATTAAACAAATACTCTGTAATGTGCAAAGTACTTTCTTAATTAAACAAAAAGCACATTCTAATTTCTAGAAACTGTTGTCTGCAAAATTACAGATTCTCAATTTTCACACATTATTACACCTGTTTGCAGGTGGTGAACAAAAGAGAGAAACAACAGCCTTTCATAAAGAAGTTGAAGAAATTGACAGACAACAGGCGGATGATGAACAGAGCGAAACTGCCATCACAAAAAATGCGATGATACCCTATAGCCTCCAGCTGCATCATGGGATCCCCGACAAAAGTGTGGCCGACTGCGTGGAAGCCCTGATTGGTTGTTACCTGACCACCTGTGGCAAGCAAGCAGCCTTGACCTTTATGTCATGGCTGGGGCTAAAGGTCTTGCCACGCAAACGGGGCATTACCCGTGATGTCAAACGTCGTTATGAGGTAAGGTCGCTAACCTCCTTGTGCATGCAATGTTGGGTACAGTGTACAGTACCAGTGACTGCATGTGCAAAGAGGTTAACACATTCTGTCCCAGGACCGAAATCTCCAAATTTTGACGTTGCCCTCTGAAGGACTGTATTACAATTCTAGAGACAGATCGAGCATGATAGTTCAAGGGTGGTGCCAGAATAGATTGGTGCCTATGGGCGCCAAGCAATTCTGACACCACCCTTGAACTATCATGCTCGATCCATGTCTTGCTGTGGTGTGTCAGGGCTGAATGAGTTGAGCGGTGTGTATTTTGTGACAGTGAAATAGGGAACATGCTACAGGTCAGCCGGAGTATATCGCGCCACCCAGGAGCCATAGAGTCAGACTGCGTTACATGCGATCGTGTTGTTGTAGGACCAGATGTACATACACTTGTGAAGAAAAATCACTTGGTCAGCAGAAAGGGCCTCAGGCCGACATCAGCCATAGCTGGCTGCGCACAACTGTGCGCGGGCCAGCTAAGGCTGATGTCGGCCCATGGACCTTTTGCAACTGTGCGCGGGCCAGCTAAGGCTCATGTCGGCCCATGGACCTTTTGCTTATATCATCCCTTTGGGAGCCAAAGACCTGTGCGCCTTATTTCCAGTACTGCAGTATACTGAAGCACATAATAGTGAGGCTGACCTGTATTTACCCTTTGGCGGTCTGTGGTGGTTTTTGTTGTGATGATCCATTCTGAAATCGTAACAAAAGCCACTACCGACGGCCAGAGGGTTAATAATAAGCACTTTTGTTTTCCCAGAAATGTGTGCTGGTTTTTTATTTTGGAATTACAGCTTGAAGCCGTTAAGATCTAAATCGCCGACCAACAATTAACATTGAGGCCTGAGGCGCCAAGCTGTTCTGGCACCACCATTGAAATATATCAACCAGACTGCATGCATATTATCTGTCATTTCATTAAATTTTAAACATGTTTAGGAGAAACATTACCATGGACCCTGTAGCAGTGCTTTGAGTCTGCGACTTGAGCATTACAATTTTTTGTGTAGACTCTTTCAAGCCCCTGTTGTAAGTCTTTTCGTGTTTTTTTTCTTCAGGTGAACGTGAATGAGTTTGAGAAGCTGCATTGCCCCCCGTCACCCCTCATCAAGAGTGTGCCTGGTGCAGTGGACATTCTGAATCGACTTCTGGAGGGCTTCTCCGAGTTTGAGGCCAAGATCAACTACTGTTTCCGCGACCGGTCGTATCTCCTGCAGGCATTCACGCATGCTTCTTATCACTATAACTACATTACCGACTGTTACCAGAGGTGGGAGTTTTATCCCTTTGCGTGTTGGTAGCGGTTTTATTCCTACAGGAATTATGGCGACTAAAACCGCTACTAACATGCAAAGAGTTATCATAGCTTCTGCATGAGTAAAAATTTGCTGCCAGAAGTCAGGAAATCCTACATGATTTTTTCCTATGTCCTTGGAGGTCTACATCACAATTCTGGAGACAGATCAGCCATGATAGTTCAAGGGTGGTTTCAGGCACCAAAATTTTCTGACACCACCCTTGAACTATCATGTTTCAGGAATTTATATTCAAGGCACTAATGTCAGGATTTCCTGATGTTTGAAATTTGAGAAATTCCGAACGTAATTTTTGTTGTTGTTGATCTTATTCTTTTTACTTACTTACTTACGCCTGTCACCCCTACCCGGGTATAGGCCGTCGACGAGAGACCTCCAGCAACTCCTGTCCTGTGCTTCTCCTTCTATTCTACTCCAGGTGGTTCCCAGTCTCTTGATGTCTGCTTGGAGGTCTCGACGCCAGGAGTTTCTCGGCCTACCTTTTTTCCTCTTTCCCTGGGGGTTCCATGACAATGCCTGCCTAGTGATACTGGAAGCTGGCTTTCTCAGGCTGTGACCGATCCATCCCCATCTTCTTCGCCCAATTTCATTCTCTGCTGTTATCTGCTCTGTTCTCTCCCAGAGTCTGACGTTGCTGATCTTCTCTGGCCAGTGGATTTTCAAAATTCTTCTAAGGCAACTGTTCATGAAGGTCTGTACTCTGTTGACTATGGTTTTTGTCAATCTCCATGTCTCTGCTCCATATAGGAGAACTGCTTTTACATTGGAGTTGAAAATTCGGACTTTGGTGTGTTGTGACAGCTCTCTGGAACTCCACACTTTTTTCAACTGGAGAAAGGCTGCTCTGGCTTTACCGATTCGTGCTCGGACATCTGCATCAGTGCCGCCTTTTTTGTCTATGATGCTCCCGAGATAGGTGAAGGACTCCACCTCCTCCAACGGGGTGCCAGCAAGCAAGACTGGTTCTTCCCTGGTTGCGTTCAGCCTCATTGTCTTTGTTTTCTGTTTGTGAATGGTGAGGCCCACTTGGGACGAAATGTCAGCAAGCCTCGTGGTCTTGTCCTGCATTTGTTGATGAGTGTGGGACAGTAATGCCAAGTCGTCTGCAAAATTGAGGTCGTCAAGCTGTGTCCATAGTGTCCACTGTATTCCACTTCGTCTGTGCTCTGTGGTCATCTTCATGACCCAGTCTATGGCCAGTAGGAAGAGGAACGGAGACAGCAGACACCCCTGCCTGACACCAGTTCTGACCTGGAGCTCTCTGGTGAACTGCCCTTCGTGGATTACGCGACATGTCATGCCATCATAGCTGCTCTTGATCAGGCGGACGAGCTTTGTGGGTACACCGTAGTGTCGTAGGAGTTTCCACAGAGTCTCTCGGTCCACGCTGTCAAATGCCTTCTCATAATCCACAAAGTTGACGTACAGCGGGGAGCTCCACTCCAGAGACTGTTCCACGATGATGCGGAGAGTGGCGATCTGGTCTGTACATGATCGGTTCTTCCTGAATCCTGCTTGCTGGTCTCTCAGCTGGGGGTCAACGGAGCTCTTCATTCTCTCTAGGATGATCCTGTTGAACTTCGTCGGCGTTTTTGTAGCTATTTCCTTTTTTGCAGGGTGGGGAAGCTGCCCCCACGCCCAACCCCCTTACTAGGAGGACCAGGGGTTTTCTGTCGGGGTCACCTTCCCTTAGACCATGTTGGTTCACGGCACCTTATTTCATTCGGTGCACCCCTCTCACGAGGGACCCCCTATCCACCACCCAGGGGACGCGCCTCAACGCCGTATGGTCCCAGCGCGAGGCTTATTCTTTTTGGGTTACAGGAATTCGCTTCAGATTTGAATGTCATGCAGTGAACTTTGGATAAAATGCCAGGGAACACAATTTTTCTTTTATGTCAGAAGTTTGTGATAAAAGTGAAGTAAATTTTACATAGAAAAACTGCTCAGGACCTTTAATTGTGTTATGTCCGACTTGTGTTACATCTGACCTTGTTATAAATGTAGTCCACTACATAATAGTTCATTTTTTGCTGTGCAGGTTGGAATTTCTGGGGGATGCCATTTTGGATTACGTCATCACACGTCACCTATATGAGGACTCGCAACGCTACTCACCTGGCATTTTGACCGATCTACGATCAGCTCTGGTCAACAACAACATTTTTGCTGCTCTGGCCGTGAAGTGGGATTTCCACAAGTACTTCAAGGCGATATCACCGTCCCTGTTTGCTGTGATTGACAAATTTGTCATCCACCAAAAGGAGAGAGAGGATGCAATTGATGATATAGAGGAGGTGAGTTTTGATATTTTGTTGCTGAAAATTGTAACTCTTTTTTGAAGTTTTCTACTAAAGTCTGATGAACACAACAGACATGCCTGAAAAATCACTGAAAAGAGTTACAGTTTTAAGAAAACAACAGCAGCAGCTGAAACCTGTATGTTTTTGTTAAAGTAGTGTATAATCGTGCGTGTGTCTGAGAGAGAGGGTGTGCTGTTGTGCATGCACAGTGAATCCAGTGTTTTCCTGGAGAACAGCGCTATACAAGAACTATTTATTATTATTATTACTATTATGTTTTTTACGGGTATAATGCAATGGGTACATAGTATGAAGAACGAAATGAGGTTTTGTTTCCTTAAAAACATTACCGATGGCATTACTGACAGGAAGATACGCCTAGCTACTGATTTTAGCCTAAGTCTCCGTTGTGTAAAGCAACACAACCGGGGAGGCGACTTGGGGAGTCATATTTTTAAGAACTCCCAGAGTGATCTTCCCATGAGGCCACGTGGGCCAATCCACCAGTCATACGCTTCGCTGCCTAGCGACGTACCGGTTTCGGCTTACGCTTACCTCGTGGTCTTTGTGTGCTTTGTGTGGATTCCTTGGATTTCTCTTGTGTTTTCTGGTTTTCTTCTTGTGTGCGGTTAGCCCAGCCTGCCTCCTTTCTTCTACAGATGGCGTCAGGTGGGAATTTCTTCTTTGAACGGCACCCTTGTTTACCTACGCGGCTGACATGAGGTAAGGTCTCGGGTGATACCTGAGCCGGCGATTTCAACCGGTTCCGGCCTGACTTGAGTGGGCTGCCTTTGGCGCCTTTTCTTAGGGAGTAGCCCGATAGTGCAGCGTTACGCTGCTTTCGATTATCGTGAGCCCTTTGTTTTTTTCCTGGGTTCGCGCCTGGTCGTTGTACTGTTTTGCTTTTGGTGCAAAATAACGGCAAAAAATGAGACGGACGGGGCGTGGCTTGTCCTTTCAGGGGTCCCGTTTCTGTTTCAGTGCGCAGTTAGTACCTGCCCGCGCTGCTTGGGTTTTCAGTGGCCGAGTGACTCCCATACTCTGTGTCTACCCTGCTCTGTCTGCTCCTCATCCCGACCGTGCCACATGTGCTCATCGTGGAAGGAGTGACTTTGGTCACACTTTGGGATTTTTATCATCGCGACCGACCTACTTAGCCACCCGCCGGAGGACTTGCGCCCCTCTGCCAGTGCGACATCCCATCCTGTGCCTTCCGGCCATTCAGGGGCCCACAAGCGGGCATCGTCGGATAATGTGAGCCTTGCTTTGCGCCGGAGATTGACCGCCTTGGACCTCAGCACTCGCCCGTCGCTCATCTCCTCCCGCTCGGCTCTGAGTCGGGACTTACTGCGAACGGGACGGCCCCTTCCAGCTGGATCTAGCCACCTGGAGACCAGGGCCACTTCTACTACAAGACAGAGGCATTCCCAGGCACAGCATGGGGTCCCGTCTGCGGCCTCTACCGAGTCACACCCCATGGGTAGTAAGACTCTGGGGCCCTTGACTCAATCGAGCCCCCCCCCCCCCCCCCCCCCCGTTCGGCGTTAGAGCCCCCGGCGGCAGGGGCCTCGCTGGGCGCTTCTCTCAGGCACTCTTGCGCGGATGATCGCACACGGCGCACTCATGGACATCCTTCTCAGCTCTTTGCCACTAGTCCGGTGCAGCGGGTGGCATCGCGATGTCGTTCTTCAAGCCGCAGCCCTCTCTCCAGGGACGCCTGCTGCAGCGCCTTATGGCCGCGCTCTCTGAACCGTCGCCACTTCGATCCCCAATGTGGCTCCTCCCCTATTCGCCGGGCTCGAGACGACACGCGGCTGCCTCGCCACCCCTCGCCCTGCCGACCTCCCTCAGGTGAGCGCTAGTTACACCCCCTGCCCTTCGGGCCTTCCTTCCCGCCGGGTTGAGCGTGCGACCGCTTCTAGCTTTCCGGTCGCGCCTTGAGCGATCCCCCTCCGACCCTTCTGGGGTTCCGGCTTCCCCCCCCCCCCCCCTCGCCTTTGGGGGGATCGTGACGATATTCTTAGCCTGCATCCCGAGGACTCTGCTTCTGTGCTCCTCGAGCCTCAGTCTACGCTTTCGAGTCGCCCAGCTTGCCCTCTCTCCCCTGCGGCTCCCTCGCTCGCCCCTGTGGCAGGTTCCCCCTCCTCGGCTCGTAGCTTGTCCCCCCCTTCCACCCCCCTTGCCTCTGGCATGGATTACTGCCGAGCCCTTGATGAAGAGGCCCGCCTGATTTCGGCCGCTCTTTCCCCGGACGTTTGCCCCCCTCTCCTCCCCTTAAACGGAAGACTTCAGCTTCAGTCGATGCCTCGCGCCAGTCCAAACGTTTCAAGTCCCTGCCTCACGGACACGTTTAACGCTCACTTGCAGCAGGGTGGTTTGTCGGACATGGGCTTTAGATTAAGTTCTTACAGCACTGGTACGCGGGACACTCCCAGTCACTCCTGTGCCCCCTCCCTCTGGTGGATCCCGCAGCAAAAGCGCAGCTTGGTGGTAGGGCCGCGGTGGGTAGGTCTACTCCCGCGGGCCTAGACAAGGCGGCTCACGGCTGTGCAGAACCACACTTTTAGTTAGGAGCGGACCGGGGGCCACTGAGTGCAAGATAAGCAATCTGTGGCAAGGCCAGGCGTGGGGGCAATTAATCATTAGTGCGCACGGGCAGAGTCGAAGAGCTGTTCATGGTCTTAGAAAGGAGTGCTCTTCCATTACCCTACACTATCTGTACATTCCGACAGCCGCATACTGGCGCACTGCAGCGGAAACGCTGAAAGTGTTAGTAACTGAACATTCTTCACAATATGCGTTTTTGTCTCAAGAATGTCATTATAACATGAGTGTAAATTTGTAGCTGATAAAATTTACTTTCTTTTCATACTAAACATGCCCATGCTGCTTACTACCAGCACACCTTCAAGAGCAGTTACATTTCATATTTGCAATACAATAAACATGCACTGACAAAATAAAGCGTTAACTTTGAAGCTCAATCTGTTGTGCATGTAGGATTTCTGTGGGATGAAAAGTTGATGTATCTACGCAGCATTCTGCTGTTATCACTTACTAGAATTCGAGGGCCATTCCTGCTAGAGCAACACTAGCGTCAGAAAGCACTCCACTGCTGAGAAGCTGGTAATCCGTTAGGTCCATCAAGACGATCAACACAAACATGCTGATACCAGCATATGTGCACTGTGTTTATGCCGTACACTTGGGTTTACACAATAAATCATAACCACTAACACAAGTAACAGGTCTTAAGCACACCACACTGGTTCCTTTACATTAACACTAACACAAATAACAGGTCTGAAGCACATCACACTGGACCTTTATATCAACACGAACACAAGTAATGGGTCCTAAGCATATCGCACTGGTGGTTCCTTAATATTAACAGTTTTTAGAATTTCCCTTTCAGGGATGAATATAGTTTTTGTAATTGAATTGAATTACATCTCCTTTTTCCAGTTCATTAATTATGTTTCAATTTTGTTTGTTCCTACGAAAAGGGGGGACTACATACATTTAACACAGTTTGATTGGTTTTTCATCAAGAGTTCGTTTTGACCTTCCTCCACATACTCTACATAGAGAATTTAACCTCAGTTTTAAAGGATTCTGTGTGTGCAAATGTTTCTTGTGTATGTTTTATTCCTGCCATAACTGTACTGTCTTTCCCTTAGACTACACCATTTGAAATAAAGGAACCAGGATAATATGAATGAGCAGACAACAGTTAGTACCTGATACTATTAAACAGTATCACAGAGAATACTGGAGGCTATAAGCAGAGCATAAAGCACAGGGATTACACCATACACAACCGTATTCCATAGAGAATGAATGTTCATACCTGCTCAGTACTGTGAGGCACTCACAAACACGGTACCTGTCTTTATCCTCGGATTGCATCCTTTAAAAAAATGTCCCCTGAATAATACCACCAACACAGGAACCAGCATGCAACGGTGCACAAGTGTGCTAAACGGTTTTATGTAGAAAAGTTTTGAAGAGGAGATGGAGAACATTAAACACAGGCATAGTACACGACACATCAGTAGTCTGTTACAGAGATTAGAGAAGGAATTAAGTGTAGCTGCCAGACAGTGACCTAGATAGCCTGCTTGCAGCGGGGATTGGCTGATACATACCACAGCAGCAGGTGGCGGGCCAAACTAAAGAGTCAGAAATCGGCTGAAATGCACAGCCGTGGGCTACCCTGATTTGGAATTCTCTGGCCGTGTTGGGATTTTTAGAGTTGGCAACCCAGGTGGTGGTACGACAGGTGGAGGATTTCTGGGACTCTCCGGAGGCCTCTGACCCCTTGAGCAATTTACACTCCATCATGGTGACTGCTAATAGGGCGGTGTACCACGCTTTGACCAACACGTTGGCGGCGGCCTCCAACTGTGATCATATGCGGCGTGACGGCGTCCTACAGAAATGTCAGCGATCCCGCTTCTGTGAAGGCCCAGGTGCGACAGGCCCCCCTCGGCGGTGCCCTTGTTTGTTTCTTCAAAAACATTACCGATGACATTACTGTCTGGAAGTGTCAACTACTTACCCAATTTTAGCCTAAGAACTTGTTGTGTTCCTACACAACCCGGGAGGCACTCGGGGAACCCTAACTAGGGCTGAGAGTAGCCTCCCTTCCTTGCCCAAAAACGGGCATTCACCACGTGGCCCAATCACAATCAGTCATCGATACTTAGCTCTTGTGAGCAGACGTGTTTTAGCCTAGGAAATTTACCGGTTCTTAAAGGGCCGGTCGTCTTACTCTACTTCTGGACTTCGTACGTCACTACCGGAATTCTAACTGTTCTTCCATCGGAAACTCAGTGTTTTCTTCCCGACGCTCCCTGCTGTGGTTGTGTTGTGCTCTATTCAGCGTGGATCTACTTGGGATTTTTTACCTTCTTCGTGTGCCTTGGACGCCATGGATATATCTCTTCCCGTCCACGCATCTCAGGAGAGGTAACATATCGGCCCCAGCCCTTGGCTGGCCCCGGACCGGGTGCCTGCTTCGGTTTGTGGCTTCAATTTGTGGCTACGCTTCGATCGTATAGATTCGCGCCGATCTCTCGTGTTTCGTTGGCGGGGCTTCGTCGTGCCTGCGCCCGGTCGATAGTCATGTCTGATTTATGTTACAGTAACCAAGTCCTTACTTGCCCGCAGTGCGGAGATTTCCAATGGCCTAGCGATAAGCACAAGTTATGCCTTCCTTGTATGGGATGCGCATCGGACCATTCTTGCGAGATTTGTGTAACCTGGCCTGAACAAGTTTGGTCCCAGTTGTGGAAATTTTACCGGCGCGAGCGCCCGACTCCGGTTACGGACCGACAGTCCTTTTTGGAACCCCCGACCATTCCTGGCGTTTTAACTAAACACTCTCGATCTGACCTGGGGGATCGGACGACACGTGGGACACATGAGTTTAGCTCTTCAAACAGGACTGCATCTTCTGTGACTCACACTCGATCTAAGCCCGCTGACTCTTACGGAGAGACAGCACGAGGGCAGAGTGCTCGCCATACGGTGGCAAGCCTACGGAGACGCGATTCACGCCGTCATTTGTCCATCAGTCCTGAGAGGTCTCGCAAGGATACACCCGCTGACTCTTACGGAGAGACAGCACGAGGGCAGAGTGCTCGCCATACGGAGGCAAGCCTACAGAGACGCGATCCACGCCGTCATTTGTCCGTCAGTCCTAAGAGATCTCGCAAGGATAAGCCCACTGACTCTTATGGAGAGACAGCACGAGGGCAGAGTGCTCGCCATACGGAGGCAAGCCTACAGAGACGCGATCCACGCCGTCATTTGTCCGTCAGTCCTGAGAGGTCTCGCAAGGATACGCCCGCTGACTCTTACGGAGAGACAGCACTAGGGCAGAGTGCCTACCTTATGGAGGTAGGTCAGCCGAGACACGTGTCTAAACAGCGTAGGTCTTCCAACAGTCCTCACATCTCTCATTCGGCCAGCAATTCTAGATGCTTTGGCGCAGCTACTTATGATCAGAGGAAGCAACCTGATATGCTACGCAACGGCCGTCACAACTTCCAACCAGCGTCCTTGTTGTATTCGTCTCCTTCGCGAGCTTCGGACCCGAGCTTCACCTCTTCCCAGTTACATCGTCGCAGTCGTCCGCGTCGTCGCAGTCACTCCCGTCGTCGCCGCCGCTCCCATCTTCGCAGCCGCTCCTGTTCTCGCAGTCGCTCCAACCGGGACAGGCGCATGGCTCACTCCAGGTCCCCGTCTCCTGTTCGCGTTTTGCCCCCACCCCCGCCTCACCCACACCAGCGGACGCGATGCTCGCCGACGGCTACACATCAACACCAGAGGATGCGATGCTCCCCGGCAGCTACCTTCTCTCGTCGTGACGTGGCTCGACCGATATCCACCAACGTCAATCCTCACCGGACTTCGCTCCCTACGCGGGATGAGGAGACTCTTAGTCTTCTCCCGGAGGATTCAGTTTCGGGCCTACTTGGTATGGACAGCTCCTCGTCTCACTATACGGTGTCGGATGATACTGCATCACCTAGACTTCCTTCTACGTCACGCACGGAAACGCTTCTCGGCATTGATGAAGCAGCTCGACTCATCACGGCTGCACTGCCCAAGGACGCGTGTCCCTCGTCGCCCCCACTCAAGAGGAAGGTGTCTGCCTTTGTCGACTCTGGCCGTCCACAGAAGAGGTTCAAGTCTTTACCGCAGCCCCCTGGTTTTAAGGATTTGAGAGATTCCTTTTCCGCTTACCTACAGACAGATTCCCAGGAGTATCTTTTCTTCTCTGATCGCAAGTGGCCAGCTGACCTAGACATCTCCTTCCGCCAATCCTGGTATGCGGGACATTCACAGTCCTTTAGCTGTCAGCTTCCATCGTTGGACCCTCAATCGATATCCCAGCTTGGCGGTACCAATCAGCTGAGACACACCCTCCCTCGTGGGTTGGATAAGACGGCATCACTAGTGCGGAACTCCTTGGCCTGTGCTGGTTTTCTAGAGCTTCTCACTCAAGGTTTAATCCGTCGCATCGAGGACGCTTGGCAACCATCGCTTACACCCTTACTTGGTGACCTTCTCGCCCTCGGGGTTGCGGCAAATCGGGCAGCGTATCACTCATCGGTCAACACAATGGCGGCAGCATCCAACTGTGACCTCATGCGTCGTGATGCAGTCTTACTCGCCTGTCGCGGTATGCCTCCCGATCTGAAGACACAGCTGCGTCGTGCCCCCCTTGGTGGACCACTCCTCTTCGGTGACACCTGGCAGAAGGTGAAGGACGGCAATCCGGACCGCTGGCCCAGCCGTGTTACAGCCTCACGCTTTCACTCCGCCCGCAAGGCCGTGGGTCGCGCCCTGCGGACTTCCAGACCCGCTTCATCCTTCACTCCAGCTTCCGCCAAGACGTCCCGGCGGTTCCCCGCCTTCGGCCGTGCTAGACCAGTTAGGACCTCTGTCCCCGCTTGGCCCAGGTCTGCCCGCCGCCGTGGGCGCGGGCGGGCTCCCTGACTCGTCCCCGTTCCAGCCCCCGCCTTCTGCTCCGGGACCTCCTGTCGGCGGGAGGCTCACTCTTTTCAGCGACATGTGGAGGTTGCTACTTCCAGACGACCCCTGGGTACTCGCCACCATCACCGACGGACTCTCAATTTCTTTTCGTTCTCCCCCGCCTCTGAGACGCTCACCCGTATGGACAGAGATTCCTTCGGACAGTCTGAAAGCCATCGCACTACGCGGAGAGGTCGAATCGCTTCTACAGAAGGCCGCCACAGAGGTAGTGCATCATATCGACTCACCAGCATTTTACAGCCGACTTTTTGTGGTTCCCAAGCCGGGCAACAAGTGGCGCCCAATTATCGATCTATCAGCACTAAACAAGTTTATCATAGCTCCCACTTTTCGCATGGAAACCTCCAGGACCCTTCGGGCCGCTGTACAACCGAGGGACTTCGCTGTCAGCCTGGACCTATCCGATGCATATCTCCATGTCCTCATACACCCGGCTTCCAGACGGTATCTCCGATTCGCGTTCGACGGGGTGATCTACCAGTTTCGAGCCCTTCCGTTTGGTCTCAACATCAGCCCGTGGGCTTTTACTCGCATTATGGATGCTGTCGTTGCCAAGACCAGGCAGTCGTCGTCCAGTCCAACCTCCAACTATTTGGACGACCTCTTCCTGCGGAATCAATCGATAAGCACCCTGCGGACGGACAGAGATTCTTTGCTCCTGTTGCTGTCGCGTTTGGGGTTCCTGGTAAACACAGGCAAGTCGGACCTATCTCCATCTCAACGATTTATTCATCTCGGCATGAAATTTGCGACCGACCTCAACAGAGTGAGTTTGCCGGAGCCTCGAATCCACAAGTTAGCCTCCTTGGCCGCCCAGGTAACACAGGCGGAATCAGTCCCCGCCAGAGTTTGGCTTCAGCTCCTCGGCTTGATGAATGCAGCGGCGGATCTCCTTCCCCTCGGTCGTCTTTACTCCCGGCCGCTTCAATTACACCTGCTGCTTCATTGGCGTCCGTCCTCCGGCGACTTAGACGCGCCGGTACCTGTGACTCAGATCCTTCGCCCACATCTGCAACGTTGGACAGACACTTCATGGCTCGCTGTCGGAGTTCCTCTAGCCTCCCCGCCTCCTCAGCTCTCACTCTGCGTGGACGCAAGTCTCACCGGCTGGGGTGCACATTTGCTACCGAGTTTCCTCTCAACATCCGGCCTCTGGTCTCCGGATCTAGCAAACAGACACATCAACTGGCTAGAGCTACAAGCGGTTTGGCAAGCCCTCATCAAATGGGAAACGCACATTCGCCACCAGGAGATCCTAGTCCTTTCGGACAACACCACAGTCGTTTCTTACATTCAGAAGCAGGGCGGTACTCACTCTCCCGAGCTATGCATTCTACTCTATCAATTGATGCGCTGGTGCGAGGACCGAGGACTATCCCTCCGAGCTCGACACATCCCCGGTCACCTGAACGTGTTGGCGGACTCACTATCTCGGCGCGGACAATTACTTCACACGGAATGGACACTTCACCCAGACATCTTTCAGATGATCTGCGCTCACTGGGAAACTCCCATGATAGACCTCTTTGCCACGAGGTGGAATCGCCAGCTTCCCCTCTTCGTCTCACCGATTCCAGACCCCCTAGCCTGGGCAGTCGACGCGCTCTCCATTCCGTGGGACGGTCTCATCGCTTACGCTTATCCCCCGACGGTCCTCGTCCCCAAAGTCCTCCTCAAGCTCAGAGGTTGCAACACGGTCATGTTACTGGTAGCCCCATTCTCCTGGAACAGGTCTTGGACTACCGATCTAATCAGTCTCGCCACGGGCCCTCCGCTTTGCCTGCCCACCTCGAGGACAATGCTCAAGCAGCCCCGCCAGCCTCTTTTCCACCCGTGCCCAGAACGACTTCTCCTTCACGCCTGGAGATTGTGCGGCAAGCCCTCACCGCTAGAGGCTTCTCGAGTGCAGCAGTGGCAGCTATCGCTTCAGCCCGTAGACCCTCGACCAGACGTGTTTATGAGGGAAAGTGGCGAGTATTCCAATCCTGGTGCACTGACCGACACCTTATGCCCACGGAGTTGACTCCTTCACAGCTCGCTGACTTCTTCCTCTGGCTCTTTGGAGACCAAGGCCTAGCCCCCATCACGATCCGAGGATATCTGTCTATGATTGCAGACACTTACCGTCACCTCGGCCACCCAGACCCTGGCGAAAACAAAGACCTTGCAGACCTGATGGCACACTTCGGCCTGCAGCGTCCGGTTCCCCGCTCACTGATTCCAAGATGGGACCTCCCTTGGGTCCTGACGTGGCTGAACTCGGACAGGTTCGAACCGCTTTCCCTCGCTAAGTTCTCGGATGTGACACGAAAAACATGTTTTCTGTTGGCACTGGCCACCGCGGCTAGAGTAAGTGAGCTACATGCGATGTCGGCAAGTCCTGCCTGCCTCCAATTCCGGGCAGACGGTTCTGTACAGCTACTCACAGACCCTGCCTTCCTCGCCAAGACTAGGTCTCCCTTGACTGCGCCCCCAGTGATTACCATTAGGCCGCTGAAAGATGCAAGTTTTACTCGGGAGACCAGGCAACAGGATCCAGTGCGCGCTCTTCGTGTATATTTACGACGTACCAAACCCGTCCGCCGAGGACGATCACGCCTCTTTCTACCCTTAGCACATAGCAGAGAAGACATTTCAGCGCAAACGATTTCTTCTTGGCTTCGCTGGGTCATCAGGTCAGCCTATCAGGACCTTTCCCCAGAAGTTGCAAAGAGGCTCAAGATACGCGCACATGAGGTACGAGCCATGGCCGCGAGCGTCGCATTCGATCGCAATTGTGCTGTTCGAGACATCGTGGCCGCAGTGGGCTGGCGGGCAGAATCCACCTTCGCCCGTTTTTACCTCAGGGATCTGTCAGGCCAGCGAGACAACCTCGCACTGGTGGGGGACATCGCCGCAGCGCAACACTCCCTCCCGGCGCCGGAAGCGCCGTAGGTACGCACTTAGCTAAAATTGTCGGGAGTTTGGCGAATGGGTGTGTGGCTCTGTCGTATGCCCTTTATGGCGGTAACTTGGGCGCGGCACCCTCCACCTTTTCGCCATTCTTCCAGACAGTAATGTCATCGGTAATGTTTTTGAAGAAACAAATTAATTTTTCTTTAAAATATATTTTTTCGAAAAATACTTACCGATGACATTACTCGGAGGACCCTCCCACCTGCCCCGCTTGCCGCTGGTAAGCTAAGTATCACTGACTGATTGTGATTGGGCCACGTGGTGAATGCCCGTTTTTGGGCAAGGAAGGGAGGCTACTCTCAGCCCTAGTTAGGGTTCCCCGAGTGCCTCCCGGGTTGTGTAGGAACACAACAAGTTCTTAGGCTAAAATTGGGTAAGTAGTTGACACTTCCAGACAGTAATGTCATCGGTAAGTATTTTTCGAAAAAATATATTTTAAAGAAAAATTAATTTTTGGCCCTACCTGGCAGTCAACCAAGGACCTTTGACCCGCCCCTCGACCTGCCAGAGGAACCTCTAGACCAGGATGACCTGTTTTCTCCGGCCATTCTCTGCGCTGCCCCCTCCTCCGCCGTCTCCTTACCATGCTCCTCCAGGAGATTCGGGCGGGGGCGGGCCCTCTGCCTCCCCCTGCCGGCGACCACGCAGTCCCCCGTCGGCGGGAGACTCGCCCTGCACAGCGACGAGTGGCGGTCACTGCTGCCGGACGGCCCGTGGGTGCTCTTCACTATCTCGGACGGACTCCATATATATCTTTTCGCCAGCCGCCCCCTCTCCGCCGCTTGCTAGTGTGGACTCGAGTCCCTACCGACCCAGCCAAGGCGTTGGCTCTGCGTCAGGAGATTGCTTCTCTGCTTCAGAAGGCTTCGACGGAGGTGGTCACTTGTCCCGACTCACCGGCATTCTACAGCCGCCTCTTTCTGGTTCCCATGCCCAACAGCCGGTGGCGTCCGGTCATCGACCTGTCCGCCCTAAACAGGTTCATTTCAGCCCCCTCATTTTGCATGGAGACAGCGCGGACCATGCGGTTAGCTGTGCGCCCTTTGGACTTTGCGGTCAGTCTCGACCTTCCGATGCTTACCTCCACGTCCCCATTCACCCAGCGTCTCGCTGCTTCCTACGCTTCGCCTTTTGCGGAGTCGTCGACCAGTTCCGCGCTCTCCCCTTCAGCCTCAACATCAGCCTGTGGGTCTTCACGCGGATTATGGACTCGGTGATCGCGCGGGCCCAACAGTCCTCGTCCAGCCCAACCTCCAATTACCTAGATGACCTCTTGCTCTAGAACCAGGACTCCCAGTCGATGGAGGCGGACAGGGACGCTCTACTGGCCCTTTTTCAGTGGATGGGCTTTGTGGTCAATCAGGGAAAGTTGGATCTCGCCCCCTCCCATACCTTCATCCACCTGGGAATGGAGTTTCTGACCGACCGCAACAGAGTGAGACTAATGGACGCTTGCATTCGGAAGCTGGCTGCATCCGCTCACCAGGTGTCGCTTTCAGAGGCGTGCCCGGCCCGGACCTGGCTTCAGTTACTAGGGTTCGTCAGTGCGGCAGCTGACCTCCTACCCCTCGGCCGGCTCTACGCTCGCCCGCTCCAGCTCCATCTCCTTTTCCATTGGCGACCATCCTCAAACGACCTTATGGCCCTGGTACCTGTGTCACCCTTGATCTGATGCCACCTCCTTCGTTGGACGGATCTGACCTGGCTCGCGTCAGGGGTTCCCCTCTCCTATCCCCCCCCTCCTCGGCTCTCACTCTGCACGGATGCGAGCCTGTCCGGCTGGGGTGCCCACCTACTTCCAGATTTCGACGAGGTCTCGGGCCAGTGGCCGCCATCCTTACAAGGCAGACACAGCAACTGGCTGGAGTTGAAAGCAGTTTGGCTGGCTCTGACTCAATGGGAGTCAAGTCTCTGTCACCACGAGATCTTGATTCTGTCCGACAACTCGACCGTCGTATCGTACATCCAGAGACAGGGTGGGATGCGCTGTCCACCCCTCTGCATGCTCCTCTACCAGATATTCCTCTGGTGTCGAGATCGCCAAAAGCAGTTCTCCTATATGGAGCAGAGACTTGGAGATTGACAAAAACCACAGTCAACAGAGTACAGACCTTCATGAACAGTTGCCTTAGAAGAATTTTGAAAATCCACTGGCCAGAGAAGATCAGCAACGTCAGACTCTGGGAGAGAACAGAGCAGATAACAGCAGAGAATGAAATTGGGCGAAGAAGATGGGGATGGATCGGTCACAGTCTGAGAAAGCCAGCTTCCAGTATCGCTAGGCAGGCATTGTCATGGAACCCCCAGGGAAAGAGGAAAAGAGGTAGGCCGAGAAACTCCTGGCGTCGAGACCTCCAAGCAGACATCAAGAGACTGGGAACCACCTGGAGTAGAATCGAAGGAGAAGCACAGGACAGGAGTTGCTGGAGGTCTCTTGTCGACGGCCTATACCCGGGTAGGGGTGACAGGCGTAAGTAAGTAAGTCGAGATCGCCACATCTCTCTCTGGCCGCGGCACATCCCGGGTCACCTGAATGGCCTCGCGGACTCTCTCTCTCTCGCAGGGGCCAGCTGCTTCATGCCGAATGGACCCTCAAGCCAGAGATCGTCTGGATGATCGGCGTGCGCTGGGAGACGCCAATGGTCGACCTTTTCGTGACGCGGTGGAACATACAGCTTCCCCTCTTTGTCTCGCCTATTCTGACCCTCTCGCCTGGCAGTGGATGCCCTGTCAATCTCTTGGGACGGCCTGGTAGCCTTCGCATATCCCCCAGCCGTGCTTGTCCCCAAGGTGTTGCTCAAGCTCCGGTGCTCCAACACGATCCTCTTCCTCGTAACTCCCTTCAGCTGGGCACGCAGCTGGACAACCGTGGTGAACCTCGCCATGGATGCTCCCCTGCTATTACCCACACCGCGCATGATGCTGAAACATCCGCGGCAAGCTCTCTTCCACCCGTGTCCGGAGAGGTTCCTATTACATGCCTGGAGGTTGTGCGGTCAGCCCTCACCACTAAAGGCTTTTTGCGTGCAGCAGTGGAGGCGATCACTGCGGCCCGCAGGGCTTCCACCAGGAGGGTATACGAGGGCAAGTGGAGAGTCCTACAGTCCTGGTGCTTCCCCAGACGCCTGTCTCCGACGGCCCTGACGACGCCCCAGTTGGCCGAGTTTTTGTGTGGCTTTTTGCGGAGCAGAATTTGGCCCCTATCACCATCCGGGAATATCTCTCTATGTTCGCAGATACCTACCGCCATTTGGGCTGACCAGATCCGGGCGCGTGCAAGAACCTCGCCGACCTCGCCCACTTCGAGTTGCAACGGCCTGTTCAGCGTTCGCTGCTCCCGCACTGGAACCTGGCTTGGATCCTCACTTGGCTTAATTCGGACCCGCTTCGAACCTTTGCCCTTAGCCACTGTGGCCGACGTCACCAGAAAGACCTGTTTCCTACTCACCCTTGCCTCGGCTGCCAGAGTCAGCGAGCTGCATCCGTTGTCGGTGGACCCGGCGTGCCTCCAGTTTCGTGTGGATGGCTCCGTCCAGTTGATGACGAACCCATCCTTTTACGCCAAGAATAGGCTTTCCTCGGCCGGAGCGCAGGTCATGACCCTCCGCCCGCTTAAGAGTTTTGACCGTTCCACGGAGTCCTACCGGCAGGAGCCGGTACGGGCCTTGCAGATCTACCTGTGCCGATCGCGGCCCTTCCGACGGGGCCGGAAATGCCTCTTTCTTCCCCTGAGACACGGCAGGGACGATATCTCGGCGCAGACAAAATCCTCGTGGATTCGCGGGATCATCCGCTCCGCTTATGAAGAACTCTGACCGGAGGGGGCACAGAGACTTCGGATTCGAGCGCATGAGATCCGAGCGGAATCTGCGAGTCTCGCACTCGACTGCAACTGTGCGGTGCGGGACATTGTGGCGGTTGTCGGGTGGCGAACGAGTTCCACCATCGCCCGCTTCTACCTATGAGATCTCTCGGGCCGGTGGGAGAACCTGGCCCTAATCGTTGATGTCTCGGTGGCGCAGCATTCCCTCCGGGCACCCCCGGCGCCCTAGGTAACGCTTAGTTGAAATCATCGGGAGTTCGCACCCAGGGCGCCCCACTAAACATGCTCCCATGGCGGGGTATGGTGGGCGGCACCCTCCTCCTTTTTGTTATTCTTCCTGTCAGTAATGCCATCGGTAACGTTTTTGAGGAAACAAATGCATTTTTCTCTAAAGTGTATTTAAAAAAAAAACAACTTACCGATGGCATTACTCTAAGGGCCCTCCCACCTGCCCCGCTTGCCGCCAGCTATGTTCGTTTAGTGTATGACTGATGGATTGGCCCACGTGGCCTCATGGGAAGGGAGGGGCGGTCACTCTGGGAGTTCTTAAAACGACAACTCCCCGAGTCGCCTCCCCGGTTGTGTTGCTTTACACAACGGAGACTTAGGCCGAAATCGGTAGCTAGGCGTATCTTCCTGTCAGTAATGCCATCGGTAAACATTTTTCGAAAAAATACATTTAAGAGAAAAATTCATGTTTATCCGCCTCAGTCGTCATTGGACTCGTTGAGCGTTAACTCTTAACCCATTTAACCCCATTTCCCAAATTTGGGAGATGTCACCTAGTGACTCTGTACTAGCTGCATGACATGGATCGACCATGAAAATTCAAGGTTTGCGCAGATTAGCTTGGCGCCTGAAGGCGCCAAGCTAATCTGGTGCAAACCTTGAATTATCATGGTCAGTCTGTCTCCTGCTGAAGGGCGCTGGAACTAAATGGGTGAAACTCCCAGAACTAAATGAGTTCCAGTCTGTAGAATGGAAGCCATTTAGTTCTGGGAGTTTAAGAGTTATGGTTGAAACAGATGCTATGCCTCAGTCACAGTGGGGTGAAAGACAGTAGTTGTGCACAGCCCATGACAGTTATATCCATGCAGTAATAAAGGGACTGTTTTGTCAGATTGTCTTGATCACTGCGGCACGCATCCTTGTAACTCAACAACTTGAGGATAAAATTAAATATTTTTTAAAGATGTCTTGGGGGGGGGGGGGGGGGGGGGGCGGGGGGGGGGGGGGGGGGGGGGGGCTGGTGGTCTACATCTCAGATCCGGAGACCCCAAGAATGTTCAAGGGTGGCGTCAGAATAGCTAGTTGGGGCTGTAACTATGGCATCTGAACACGTCCGACAACTAAAGTCGTCATTGGTGCCCGGTCATTTCCAGCCCTGTTGATGAATGGAGGGTTATGACTTGTTTCATCAAAAAACATTACCGATGGCATTACTGTATGGAAGTAGCACCTAGCCTCACAATTTCAGCCCGGGATCGTTGTGTACAGCAACGCCACCGGGGAACCCCCCAAGTCAGCTGTACCAACGTCCCTGAATAGCTTCCCCTTACTGAGTAGTCTCCCTTACCTTATACGGCACATGCGCAGCCGTTTCCAGTTCTCGCGCTTAGCTTCCGGTTATCGGTTGTCAGCCCTAACGGCTCCCTTCTTTGGCTTTCTTTTCGGCCTTTTTTCTTAGTGTGTAGTAGTTCGATCTTGGATACTATTTTCACCCGGAGTCCCCGCGTTCCGGCCTGGCTACGGCATTGATCTGTGGATCTTTCTTTGCCTCGTATCGAACGAAAATTCTCGGCGCGTTTCGTGTTCCGACATCGTGACCGTTGCCGGTGTTCCTTTTACGCCGTACTTTCTTCTGTTCCAGGATGCAAGTTCAGACGTGTCGGCGTTGTAATGATTTTCAGTGGCCCACTGATAATCATTACATCTGCCTTCCGTGTTCTGGATGCTCCTCTTCTCATCCGTGCGACGTGTGTGCCTCATGGAGGGAACTTCAATGGTCGCAGTTATGGGGGTTTTACCGCAGGGAACGATCCGCTAAACCCCAGGACCCACACTTGCAGCCTGGTTGTCTGTCCGTCAGGAACACCGTTACTGCTGCTCCGCCTTCTGCCATCACCGGCCCACGGCGTGCGTTATCGGATGTTGTGGTGTCCTTGAGCCGCTCGGAACAGCCGATTACTCTGCGCCCGATCTTCTCGCCAGTGACGGGACATCTTGACCGCGGTGAGAGGCGCCCTTCTGCTCAGCGGCCACGCGACCCCTTACCCTTAGCGGGCACACACGTGAGTACAAAACCTTTATTATCTCTTATTCGACCTTCCGCAACGGTTACACGTGCCGCGCCTCGGCGTCTTCGGTCTCCATCTCCTTCAGACAATCGCCATTTTCGTTCTTCGGCATTGGCCCGTGGGGACGGGCCGGCTTTACGATCTCCTTCTTTGCACCGTCCTGTGGCTTCTTCGGTTCGGCGTTCTTCCTCTCGGGACCGTTCCTCCCGCCCGCGCCACCGTCTTTCCACGTCTTATCGTTCTAGAAAGGCTTCTTCTCCCCGCTTTGTCCCATCTTCCCGTATATCTTCGGGGGACCATCATCGTTCTCGCTCACGTCTTGCGCGTTCTGCGGGGGACTCTTCTCCCTCTCCTATTGTTCATTTGCCTAGAGGGACCTCGCGTCCTTCCAGACCCGATCCCTCTCACCGTCGCCGACTTCCGTCGGGTTTTTCTCCTTCCCGTCCCTCCTCTTTGCTCGCCTACCGCTCTCCTTCCCCACCCTCGAGCGTTCATCCCAATGTGCCCTCCCCTGAGGACGTTCTTAGCTTACACCCAGAAGACTCCGCTTCGGCCGTGTGGTCTCTTGACGATCACTCTTCCGCTTCTGACCATGACCTAGCGGCTCTTTCACCTTCCGCCCGTGGCGCTTTGGGGTCCGATGTGTGTGCAGCCTTAGACTCGGCCTCTAGACTGATTTCAGGCTTCCTTCCTCGGGACATATGCCCTTCGTCCCCTCCCATCAAGCGGAAGTCTTCGGCTCTAGTGGATGCCCACCTTCAGCCGAAACGTTTTAAGTCGCTGCCTCAGCCACCTGGTTTTCGCGACCTTACGGAGGCCTTTAATACGCATCTCGGACAGGGTCGTCTTGGCGACAAGCATTTTTTCTCTGATTTTCGCTGGTTGGAGAATTTTGATCTTACTTTTCGGCAGCGCTGGTATCATGGACACTCGCCCTATTTCCTCTGTCCCCTTCCGTCAGTGGATTCGGATGCGGAGGCCTTTGTGGGTGGCAGGGCTGCAGTTCGGCGTATTTTGCCTCCCGGCCTGGATACTACGGCGGTTCGCATTCGAAATACGCTCGCATGTACCGGTTTTCTGGAACTGGCGACACAGGCTATTGTTTCTTGCACTGCGACATCTGGGCGCTCCAGCGTTTCCCAATTAGAGGACATTCGCACCATTGCTACCGTAGCGAACCGGGCAGCTTACCACGCCTCTTCCAACGCGTTAACGGGCGCAGTTAATTGTGATTTAATGCGTCGCGACAGCCTCCTTCGTTCTTGCCCCGGCTTGCCCCAATCTATTAAAACGCAGCTCCGCCAGGCCCCCATTGGTGGATCGACCCTCTTCGGCCCGACTTGGCAGCGGGTGCGGGAATCCTCCAAGGACCTGTGGCCCAACGCTCCTAGAAGTGACCGCCGTCGTTTTCCTCCAACCCGCAGGTCAGGGGGTCACGCCCTGCGGTTTCCCAGACCCACCTTCCGCCCACCTTCCGGATCCTCGGCTCGTTTTAGTCGACAGCCACAGTTCGGTTGACCCCTTGCGGCCCCGTCCTCCTCCGCCTCCGCCTGGCCCCGACGTTCTCGACGGTCCGGGCGGGGTCGGATCCAATGACGCTCCCCCGTCTCCACCCCCGCTGACACCTTTTGGGTCGCCAGTCGGCGGGAGGTTAGCTCTGCACAGCACCGAGTGGCGGTCGCTGCTGCCCGACGACCCTTGGATACAGTCTGTCGTTTCAGACGGTCTGCGCCTGACCTTTCAACACCCACCCCCGCTCCGACGCTCGCCCTTGTGGACTCAATCACCGGCAGACCCGCTCAAAGCGGCCGCTCTTCGGCTGGAGATTGCGGATCTCCTCCGGAAAGCTGCGACGGAACTGGTGACGCGTCACGACTCACCTGCTTTCTACAGTCGCCTCTTCGTCGTGCCCAAACCAGGCGGCCGTTGGCGTCCCATCATAGACTTGTCGGCGCTCAACAAGTTTATTTCGGCTCCCCCCTTTCGCATGGAGACGGCGCGGGCGCTTCGGGCCGCCGTCCAACCTCTCGACTTTGCGATCAGTCTCGATCTCACGGATGCTTACTTCCATGTCCCGATCCACTCGTCGTCTCGGCGCTTTCTCCGCTTCGCCTTCGAAGGACAGATTTTTCAGTTCCGCGCACTACCCTTCGGTCTCAACCTCAGCCCATGGGTGTTCACGAGGATTATGGATGCCGTATTGGCCAGGGCCCGTCGGTCGGCCTCCAGCTTCTCGTCCAACTACCTGGACGATCTCCTGCTTCGGAATCAGGACTCCATCGCCCTCGCGACGGACAGAGACTCGCTGCGGGATCTACTTCGCCGCCTAGGCTTCCAGGTCAACGAGAAAAAGTCGGACCTCTTGCCGTCTCGTCGGTTTATACACCTGGGCATGGAATTTCTGACCGACCTCAACACCGTGTGTTTGCCCGAACCTCGTGTCCAAAGATTGATCGATCTTTCTCGGACAGTGTACAGTGCCGACGCAGTGTCAGCCCGGACATGGCTTCAGCTGCTCGGTCTCCTAAGTGCGGCGGCGGATCTCTTGCCCCTAGGCAGACTGTTTACGCGTCCACTCCAGCTTCATCTGCTTTTACATTGGCGCCCCTCCTCGGGCGACCTCAACGCCTTGGTGCCCGTTCCCCCCTTGATCAGGTCCCACCTCCTCCGTTGGATGGATCCAGTGTGGCTTCGGACGGGTGTTCCTCTGTCCTCCCCCCTTCCTCGGCTTTCCCTTTGCACCGACGCCAGCCGATCGGGTTGGGGCGCACATCTCCTGCCGAGCTTTGCTTCAATTTCGGGACAGTGGCCGCCGAGCCTTTCGGACAAACACATCAATTGGCTGGAACTACAGGCTGTCTGGTTGGCACTCCGTCATTGGGAACTTCGTCTCCAGGGACAGGATGTGTTCGTGCTGTCCGACAACTCGACAGTGGTCTCTTACATCCAGAAGTTGGGAGGGACACGATCTCCTCCTCTCTGCATGCTCCTGTACCAGATGATGCTTTGGTGTCGGGATCGCGGAATCTCTCTCCGGGCTCGCCACATTCCTGGACATCTAAATGTGTTAGCGGACTCATTGTCCCGTCGGGGCCAACCTCTCCACACCGAATGGTCCCTCAGTCCGGAGATTTTCAAGATGATATGTGCCTGCTGGGAGACCCCCTCCATCGATCTCTTCGCGACGAGGTGGAACAAACAGCTACCAATCTTTGTGTCTCCCATTCCGGATCCCCTAGCATGGGGAGTGGATGCCCTGTCTCTTCCTTGGGACGGCCTCGTGGCCTACGCCTATCCTCCCACGGTTCTGATTCCCAAAATCCTTCAGAAACTCAGAGGGTGCAACACGGTCCTCCTCCTGGTCGCCCCATTCCACTGGACCAAGAGCTGGATGACCGACCTGTTGCGCCTCGCCACGGAGCCCCCCGTGAGGCTCCCGACGCCTCGCACGATGTTGAAACAGCCCCGACAAGCCCTTTTCCACCCGTGCCCGGAGAGGCTAGCCTTACACGCCTGGCGGTTGTGCGGGCGGCCCTCACAGCACGAGGTTATTCGCATGCAGCGGTGGAAGCTATCGCTACAGCCCGCCGACCATCTACCCGCAGGGTGTATGAAGGGAAGTGGCGCGTCTACCAGTCCTGGTGCGCGGCTCGACGCCTTTCCCCCACGACACTGACTATGCCCCTCCTCGCCGATTTTTTCTTATGGCTTTTTGACGACCAACACTTGGCGCCCATTACCATACGGGGTTACTTGGCTATGATTGCAGACACTTACCGCCATTTGGGGCGTGAGGACCCCGGCGCGTGTAAAGATCTTTCGGACCTGATGGCTAATTTTGACCTCCGTCGTCCGGTTCCACGCTCCCTGGTGCCCCGCTGGGACCTTTCCTTGGTACTTACGTGGCTAAATTCTGCACGATTTGAGCCCCTACGTCTGGCCTCTTTGGCCAACCTTACGAGAAAAACTTGTTTTCTCCTTGCTCTCGCCACTGCCGCGAGGGTTAGCGAACTCCATGCCCTTTCCACAGAGCCCGCTTGCCTTCAGTTCCGGGCGGATGGCACAGTGCAACTCCTCACTAATCCGGCTTTTCTCGCCAAAAACAGGCTTCCCTCTGCCCGGCCACAAATAATCACCATCCGGCCGCTGCAGGTTGCTTCCCAGTCCCTGGACTCCTGCCAACAGGACCCTGTTCGGGCCTTGAAGATATACCTCCGACGAACAAAACCTTTCCGAAAGAATCGATCACGCCTTTTTCTGCCCTTATATCGTGGCAAGTCGGACATTACTGCGCAGACTATCTCTTCATGGTTGCGGTGGATCATACGCTCCGCTTACGAGGACCTCTCCCCCTCAGGGGCCAAGCGGATGCGAATTCGGGCGCACGAAATCAGAGCTGTATCGACCAGCCTCGCCTTTGACCGCAACTGCGCAGTCCAGGACATTGTTGCCGCAGTCGGCTGGAGAGCTGAATCAACCTTTGCACGCTTCTATCTACGCGACCTCTCTGGCCAGCGTGATAACCTGGCCCTGGTAGGTGACGTCTCAGCGGCTCAACACTCCCTGCCGGCACACCATGAGCATTAGGTACGCTTAGCTGAAATTGTGAGGTGTTGATCCCAGTCTTTTTCACTAATGCGTCCACAATCACGGGGTAGTTGGCGGCGCCCTCCTCCTATTCGCCATTCTTCCATACAGTAATGCCATCGGTAATGTTTTTTGATGAAACAAATTTATTTTTCTCTAAAATATATTTTTTCGAGAAAATACTTACCGATGGCATTACTCGGAGGGCCCTCCCACCTGCCCCGCTCGCCGCCAGTAAGCTAAGTGCGAAAACTGGAAACGGCTGCGCATGTGCCGTATAAGGTAAGGGAGACTACTCAGTAAGGGGAAGCTATTCAGGGACGTTGGTACAGCTGACTTGGGGGGTTCCCCGGTGGCGTTGCTGTACACAACGATCCCGGGCTGAAATTGTGAGGCTAGGTGCTACTTCCATACAGTAATGCCATCGGTAAGTATTTTCTCGAAAAAATATATTTTAGAGAAAAATAAATATTTCTGCAAAACATAGCAACATTTTTTCACAGAGAAGATAATCAGGCTGACATCAGGCACATTTGGTTTGCATGTCACCAGTACCAGTGGTCTTTTGCTCAGTATCGACTGTGATTTTTACTTGTACCTGTAGCATGCCAGGTAAGCAAAAGGCCAAAAGGGTAGTTACCTGTGACTTTTACCTGCTGTGTTTGTACGAGTATTTGTACCTGTACCAGGTGGAAGAAGAAGAGGAGGAAGAGGAGGGAGAAGGGGAGGTGGTGGCAGCAGACGACACTGCAGGGCAAATTGAAGAGGATGAGGTAGAGCTTGAAATCCCCAAAGCGCTCGGAGACATTTTTGAGTCAGTGGCGGGCGCCATCTACCTGGACAGTGGGATGTCTCTGGACACAGTTTGGCGTGTATACTACAACATGATGAAACCTCACATCGGTAAGTACTTTAACCCTTTTGGGCTGTCGGTAGCACTTTTTGTCACGATGATTCCGGCAAGAATCATCGTGACAAAAACCGCTGCTGATGGCCAAAGGGTTAGTTTATGCTAATCTGTGTGTACTACTGACCCCTTTTTCATGCACCTACCAGTACTGTTTACGTAAGGGGTGTATTTTTTTGACAGTTGTCAGCTCACACCCCTGACAACTATCTCTTGCCATGCAAACCCTCACCACCCCTTCCAAGTGCCAAAGACGTAGATTCACATTTTATGAACTGTTTTCTGAAAACTATGCTACAGAACCACAATAGAAACGGTTTTCTGATGGAGAACTTCATCCTGATGGTAGCACTTTTTGTCACGATGATTCATGCAGGAATCATCGTGACAGAAAGCGCTACCGGCAGCTAATGGGTTTGTGCATTTATTCACAAGTACTGTGTTTGTGTTCTTCCAGACAAATACCTGAAGGTTATTCCCAAGTCACCAGTACGTGAACTGCTGGAGATGGAACCAGAGACCGCCAAGTTTGAGTACGTACAGATGGCAACCACCTCATTTCATTTTGGGGGTAATCTCCAAACACCCCTTTCCCCCCCCCCCCCCAACTCCTCACTTAACCTCCCCTCACCCTCACCCCTGAATCCCTGATAAAAAAAAAGAATAGAGAGAATGTTATATTTCTACCATTTCTATGTTGCAGAAAACCAGAGCGCACGCTGGACGGCAAGATTCGTGTCACGGTCAACGTGGTGGGCAAGGGCGTGTTTTATGGCGTAGGCAGAAACTACCGCATTGCCAAGAGTGCTGCGGCCAAGAAAGCCCTGCGTGTTATCCGCAGTTTGCAGCCTGATGCCACTTTGTAGAGCCTGTGTATTTGGTTAGGATGCTGCAGCCAAAATCCAAATACTGCAGATAAAGCGCAGTTCACACCCTGATGCTGCTGTGTGGAGACAAGAGGCACAGAGGTTCATGAGCACCTGCAGCCATGGGGGCCTTATGACAATCACTGCTCTTGCAGCTCTTTGAGCCTGAAGGTGAAATTCCCAAATTTTACGGGTTGTCTTCAGAAGAGGGCATTACAGTAAGGGGGACATCGACCATGATAATCAAGGATGGCGCCAGAATAGCTTGGCGCCTAGTGGTGCCAAGCTATTCAGGCGCCACCCTTGAGCTATCATGGTTGGTCCACATCTTGTGGCAGGGCTAAATGGACTAGGAGTGCAGTAGTTTAGATTCTGTGTTGTATCTGTAGTGTGCATCCCAATGCTATTGTTTATTAGATGCTGTGTGTCGTTCCCCCCCCCCCCCCCCCCCCCCCCTTTTTTTTTTTTTTTTTTTTTTTTTTTTTTTTTTTTTTTTTTTTTTACTGCGTGTGGTGGCAGGCTGCCTTCCTCAGATTTGTTTTGATTCAATGCCAGAAAGCCCCATCAGTTCAAAGAACATGGATACACAGCAGCATCAGCAAGAGACAGAGATCCTTATAAACCCCACTGAGTGTCTTGGGAGTTGGATTGTGTTCATTTGTGCTGGACGGTCAAGTTGGCAGGTGCTGCAGCATTTGTGTGCTGGTTTGCAGTTTTTTACGGCCTTCAGGCCGTAAGGTCCAAAATCGCATACCAGCACACACTGTATTGAACTGCACTGACAATTGCCGGAATGCATAAGAAGACGAACTGGACTGGAGTAGACTACTATGAATTGGTGCCTGTCTTAGGAAAACATAAAGTAAAGAAGAAGAAGTGCAATCTGCAATATTTTCTGCCATCTTCAGAAAAGGAACTTGCTGTGTTGTGTCTTGTTCTTGTTTCAAGATTTTATGTTGGTGTTTTATTGTCAAGTATGCAGGTGGGATGTGTGTGTGTGTGTGTGTGTGTGTGTGTGTGTGTGTGTGAGAGTGTCTGTCCATTTAAAAGAAATATTTTAATTCATTTTTTTAAAAAGTCAGACTGATCCTCAACTGCCTCACCTCTCGCAGTGCTACGTGTGTATGTATGCCACAAATTTTTGACAGTGAAATGTCTGTCACAGTGATGTGTGGACCCCATTGTACATGCAGCCACCAGTACTGTAAACAATATTGGTGGCTGCATGCACAAGGGGGATAAACGTCACATTTGGAGTTTGATGCTGTGGTAATGTTGTTTGTGTGTGTGTGTGAATAACTATGTTCTGCACCTCTTTGCATGATAAGCAAAATAATGTTACACTACAGTCTTATACATTGGTGTGTCATATGTTGTTTCGAGGTCAGTGCCATAAGGTAAAATGTAGAACGTTTTCCTATCTACTTTTTACCCTTACCTCGGATGTAGACTCAGAAGGGTCATCCTCTTTCCTGTTGCTTTATTAGATGTTCTTTTCACTCCGATGTCTTCCTTTCACAGTGATATTGTATACAATGATGTTGTTTCAAATTTGTCATGCATTTTACAAGATGGAAGCATTATTATGTTTACAATTTGGTTGTCAGCGTTGTTTGTTGAGGTGATTCCTGCAGGAAACGGTGCTGACAGCCAGAGGGTTAGAAGACTGGTGCAATGTTTTGCTGTGTGTGTGTTACTGTGTATGTATGTGTGTGTGTGTGTGTGTGTTTACAGTTTGTTTCTTTCACAGCAGAAATTCACATCTGAGTGGTACTAATTATACTGTATGGTTGGCGTTATTTATTTTATTATTTTTGAAAAATTTTCAGTACTTTGATGTCTTGTCTTTCACTTGCAGCACCAACTGATCATGATAGCTCAAAGGTAGTACAAGATTTGCTTGGGGCATTAAGCTCAAAGTTAATCAGGCATTAATTTGTTGAGGTTTGTCACCTGCAACTTATCCCTTTAACTGTTGATAGTGCTTTTTGTCATGACGATTCCTGCAGGAATCATTGCGACAAGACATGCTACCAATGGCCAAAGGGTTATATTTAGGTAGGTAGTTAGTTATTTGGGTTTAACGCCGAGCAGGGTTATAATTAGGGCTTTGATGCTCAGACGTGAGCATTTGGCACTGGAAGTGAGAGAGTCGTACATAAAATGCATGATATTTGACAATCATGTCAGAAATGCATTTTTGCAGACAGAACACGGTATGCACAAGCTATTCCCCCTGACATTCCCACAGAGCTGCATGGACTTTATTGTCACAGAGTGCCATATATATGTGGATTATCAATCTCGGTCTGTGACCACACATATTTTCAATTTTTTTCTTTTGTGGTCTGAATCATATGTGTGTCTGCTTATGTGTGTTACTTTCCCTCCCCCCCCCCCAACCCCCCACCCCCAACCCCCCATTGCTTGATGTGAATTATGGAATTTGTGACTTTCATGACAGAACCTGTCCAGCATTAACTCATTGTGCCCGAGGTACGAAATCCCCACATTTTGGAGTTGTCCTCTGAGGACTGCATTACAATTGAGGACGCAGATTGACCATGATAGTTCAAGGGTGGTGGCAGAATAGCTTGGCGCCCATAGGCGCCAAGCTATTCTGCCACCACCCTTGAACTATCATGGTTGAGCCATATCTTGCTGTGGTGTGTCGTTGGTAGAATGAGTTTAAAAACTGATGAGATTTTTTCACAAAGATTTCTGTCTTTTGATTTAAAAACAAAAATGTGAAAGAGGGGCTGTACATTTGAATTGGTTCAAAGAGTTGTGTTTTTTTTTTTTTTTTTACTCATGTATTTTTCACAAAGATTCTGTCAGGCACATGGGGACAATTTGTGAAGGTGTGAAGGCTGATAAAGCTGGGGTATGTGTATCACAAAGATTTTTTCCTCTGCCTACAGTGTATTTTGGGCCTGATTTATTTTAGGTGTGTAAATTTGTAACTCTTTGGCTGTCGATAGAGTATTTTGGAGAGGTGATTCACCTGGACCAGAGTGCTACCGACAGGCACAGGATTAAGAGTGCATGCAACATGCACACAGCAAGTGTGACTTCTGGATAATACAGGTGACCTTCAACACCCTTGTGCATGAAGCCAGTGGTACTGTCGCAGGAAGCTAAGGATCCTCTGGCCCACGTCTGCCGAAGTTGGCTCGCGCACAGCTGTGCGTGGGCCAACTGCGGCTGATGAGGGCCCGGCTGACCAGGGTTAGTGTTTCGAAGCCTGCTGGTAGTTGTAACTTGCCCACCCACCACAATCAGTACAAGATTCTGTACATGTTCTTGTGCCTGAATTTGAACCTTACAGCTCACAGTTGTAAGGTTCAAAGTCACACATCAGCACACATACACTGATGAGGAAAAGGAACATGACATCATTCCAACTGTCGTGCTTCAGTGTTTTCTTTGATTTCAATGATGCTGCATTTCTTTTGCTCATCACTATATGTAAGGTGCTGTCGCTTTTTTAAGTCCCTTCTATTTATAGAAGGGACTTTTTAGGACGGGTCGTGCGTTGGGGCGAATTTAATAGCATGTCCATGATGTCAAAGGTGGGCAAGCTAAACCTCTAACAATTGAACTAACAAGATAAAAATTACGTCATGTCTAGTTACGCTAACCTCGCTGCTGAACGTACATTGGGCGCGAAGCGCCGTATGTATGTATGTGCATATGTATGTGTGTGCGTATGTATGTAAACAAGAGAATCTCCGATATTTGTGTACACACAAGCTTGAAACTTGGCGAAATATTTTTTTAAGTGGGTGGCTAAGAGAGCCTTCGAGCATATTGTAATTGAATGTCTCATTGAAGACATAAACAACCGTTTATAGGAAGTCGGTTTACCCAGATTAGAGTCCGTAATTGTTGTCATATTTACTTGAACTTTGCATATAGCTAGTTTGGAGAAAGACATTGGATGAGTTCGTTAGCCAGCTTTGTATCCTTTCAACTTCTTTAGTAAAAATTAATTTTTACAGAAAATAATTAAAACACTAAAAAACCTTTACTTCTAGAGAAAGTCTGACAGTGGCGGTGACATAAAAGAGACAACTTCGTCACCCCGCAGACAGTGACATAATACTCTAAATATGACGTCATTCTCTCTCTCATGCGCGGCTCTCTCTCTCTCTCACACAAACATGCGCGCATCTCAAAGAGGAATAGATCCTCATGCGCCCTCCAGGCATATAAGGATCTATGCCTCTTGGAGATGTTTGGAGCGCGCACGCCTGAACACACATCGACACGCTTTCAGAAGAGCATGCAGGTGACCCGTGTACATGTATATCATGTAGCTAGGTAAAGTCAGCCTGCTTTCACACAAATTATAGCAAGACTGAAATTGTACCGTGGAGTTCTAGTTTTGTCACCATTTTCTCAAGGCTATAAAGCGAAAGTGAAACTCATGTCACGTAAAATATAAAATTACGTAAAAACTAAAACATACGTCATGACAATTGACGTTTGACAAATCAATGACGCTTATGTCCTGCGCCCCTTATAGAACTCACTGACCCACTGGCAGATCTGCAATAGGAGATAATTCAACATCAAAATCAAAGACAAAAGGTAGAGACCATTGACGGTGAGGACAGCTCTCATATAGAAGGGACTTTGTGGTTATGGTGCATCCCATGTTGTTAGGTAAAGGGTTATCTCAGTTCAGGTTTAGCTGTATCAACCACAACGTTTTGATTGAAAAAGAGAGTGCTACCATTTTTGTCCATTCCAATGGAGATCTGTCTTTTGAATGAGGCTTGATAGAATTTAGAGCTTTCTGTTAGTGTGTCTATTGTTATTTTGTCTATATGTCTTGCATGATGAAATCAGGGTTTTATTGATTGACACGGCTGCTATGGTGCTGTCATGAGCTATGTAGCGGTGGGCGTTTTGTGCAGGTTTTTGTTCAGGTCACTGTTACTTTGTGCATAGGATGATGTGATGTTACAAAGACGCAATCATGGTAGCACCATATTACACATATGATTGTTTGATAGTTTTATGCTATTCAATTTCAAGGCGTAAGATTGCACATCATTTAGGGAATTTCCGCTGTCTGGCTGTTTGACAGCTATTTTACGCTGATAAATATTGTCTCTGAACCCTTGCGCTGCCAGTCGATTCAGATTGTGTTTCTGCAGTCTTTGTTAACCCATTTAACTCATTCAGCCCAATGGCCATATTTCCCAAGTTTTGGAGGAGTTATCTAATGACTATGCACCAGTTGCAGGAGATGGATCGACCATGATAATTCAAGGGCAGTGCCAGATTAGCTTGGCGCCTGTCGGCACTGCCCTTGAATTATCAGAGATGAGAATCTTCCGCCTTTTAGCGGAAATCCGCTCTTTCGGAAGGTCCCAGGGTCATTTTTGAGATCGGTTTAAATCCGGTGAGAAAATTTTAGTGTATATGACAAGGGTGAGTTGTTGATTTTTGATCTCGCAGCTTATTCCCACTCGTTGTTCCCATGCGGATTGTTGTCATTTGGTTCGCTCTCACTTTGTTTCCGTCGATCCACCAAGCTTTCCTCCTTTTTATCATTTTAGGATTCTCATCTCTGATTATCATGGTCGATCCATCTCCTGCTGTAGTGCGTCAGGGCTGAATGGGTTAATCCCATGGCGCCAGATTTGGAGGCATTACCTAACAACTTTGTACCCGTGGCAGGAGATGGATCGACCATGATAATTCATGGGTAGTGCCAGATTAGCTTGGCGCTGACAGGCACCAAGCTAATCTGGCACTACCTGTGAATTATCATGGTCGATCCATCTCCTTGTGTAGTGCATTGGGTCTAAATGGGTTAATTCAACGCCAGAGAGCCACCGTGGTCATGAGAACGCGGCCACAAAGTGGTTTCAACAAGAGGCGTAGATCCTCGGGGGGGGGGGGGGGGGGGGGGGGGGGGGGGGGGGGGAGGGGGAGGTCCCTACAACAGTATGGGCTCATGATCTTCGCTCGGATTGTGTTGACATTTTCTTGGCAGCCAAGGGGTTAAACACTTGTCTGACAAAATTAAAATGAGAAAAAAAAATGCAGCTTGCTGCGCAGGTGGCGACCAAGTTTTATTTTTGGTGGACAACATTGTCGTAGTGAGCCGTCTCCCCTTAGCAAAATGTATTTTTTGCGCATGCGCCGTTTGAAGCCCTGCATTCAAGTTACAATGACGTTCATATGTAATTATGAAGTATTCAGACACGTGGTTATGTTTTGAGCATTAGGCTGATGTGTGACTTAACTGATTTTGATCAACATTTGTACTTATTTGTACTTTGTGATTTCAGTGCTTTGGGTGAATATTTTAGTTCAGTTTGTTTGTGATTCTAGTGAAATTGGATCTATATTTGTGCAAGGTTCATTGTGTGATTTCAGTGGATTTGGATTTACATTTGTGCTTCCTGTTCTACTGTGCAATTATCGGATACGTTTGTACTATCTGGTGCTATATTATTCGTCGTGATCAGTGCACAGTGCATATATGTGCTGTGAATTTGGAGCTTACAGCCCAGAGCTGTAACTGTAAGTTCCAAAGTCACAGACCAGCACAGATAGTGTTGTTATCTTTTCAAATGTGACATTATCTTTTGGTTTGAGAGAGAACAGAAGTGTGAGGAATGGAATACATGGGTGGGACTTTTCCGGCCACAGCCGGATTTCCGGATTCAAAATTTTGTTTTTTTTCACTTAAAAAGTGCCCCAAGACCCTCGCTTCAGGATTCAGTTTTTTTTTCTCGGTCCCACCCATGCGAATATCTTCCATGATAGTTCACAGGTAGTGCCAGAACAGCTTTGCGCCTCATGGTGCCAAGCTTTCCTGGCACCACTCTTGAACTACCATGGTTGATCAGCCCTGAACCAAAATGTAGTTCTCAAACTTTGAGCTTTAAACTTTAGAGATCAGTACATAGCTATGTTCATAACTTTTCTTTGAGCTTTAAACTTTAGAGATCAGTACATAGCTATGTTCATAACTTTTCTTTATCTTTGAGGAAAGGTATGTGTATTTGCAAACACAAAATGAGGCCGTCTTTTCTTGTATTGTATGTTTGGCAGCTACATATTTATGCGCTTGGAATTATATAGTGATGAGCAAAAGAAATGCAACATTATTCAAATTGTCGGAAATACTTCAGTTTTTGTCATGATTCAAATGATGATGCATTTCTTTTGCTCATCAGTATATGCTTTTGTAAGTTGTACCTGTATTTTGTAATATTTCTCTCTCGGTGTGTGAACGTGGTTCTACTGTGTTGTGGTACATATTTTTAATATCTGGCAATTTAGTTTGAGTGCAATACAGCAACTGACATATTTTCCACTGTATTCCTTTTTTCCTTACCGGGAACTCATGGTCCAAGGTATGGCTTGAGATTTCTGTTGATGCAGACGGAACCTCTGAATGTAGCTGTACAGAGTGTGAATTTGCGGAATTTATTATTCCCAAGTCTTAGTTTTTTTGATGAAGTGTAAATCTGTGTTTTTCATTTGTTTGTTGGGTTATGTTTTATTAACCCCCTCGAAACCACTGGTTCTCAACATTTACATGCAGGCTGAAGATGGTTAACTCATTGTACCCCAAGACCGAAATCCCCAAATTTTGCCGTTGTCCTCTGGAGACTGCATTGCAGTGCAGGACACGGATCGACCATGCTCGTTCAAGGGTGATGCCAGAATAGCTTGGCGCCTATAGGCGCCAAGCTGTTATGGCATCACCCTTGGAACGATCGTGGTCATAGGCGCCGAGCTATTCTGGCATCACACTTGAACAATCATGGTCGATCCATATCTTGCTGTGGTGTGTCTGGGGTAGAACGAGTTAATAGGAAAGAAGGGTCTGGTTTTNTTTTAGTGGAATAATTTGCGACTTGCTTGATTTCAGCTTGTTTTCTCAGCATTGAGTTTTCATTCCACCCATGGGATCGCAGCTTTCTGGTACGACTATGTATGTACACATGCATGTGCTGGTCTGTGATTTTGGACCGCACGGCTGTAAGGTCCAAAATCACAGACCCGCACACACTTATATTTGGCTGGCATATACTTTGCGTTTATTTGTATCATTGATGTAGTCATGTTTTGTGGTCACTTTCAAGTTTGTCTTGTGAAACATGCAAAGCAGATTAATTTTCAGTTTGCACCATATACTGTTCTTGTAGGTTTAACACCTCATGGGCACAACCGCATGAAGGTCACAGATGTAAATGCACCAGGAAAAAAGCATGGATCTTGATGCGGATATATGTCTGTTGCCGACAGGCGGTGCAGTCTGAAGAGATTGTTAAACTCTTAAGTGAGCGCAGGATTGCTTGCCATGTCTTGACTCCTGCATGCGCACCTGATGATGTTGTTCGCAACTCCGGGGGGCGTCCGTGAAGATTAGACCATCTGTGGGAGATTTCAACAGGCATGATAGCTCAAGGATGGTGCTGGATTAGCGTGGGGCCTTTTCAGGTACCAAGCTAGTCTGGCACAACACTTGAACTATCATGGCTGATCCATCTTCCACTGTGGCATGTTAACCCCTTTCGTACAGAGGCTAAAAGCTTAAAATTTGTACACTGCCATATGCAAGGTACATTGTAGTACTTACAGATAAGGATATAGACCAATGGCTTTCGTTCAAGGGTAGTGCCAGAATAGCTTGGCGCTTCTAGGCGCCAAGCTATTCTGGAACTACCCTTGGCTTATTTTAGTCAAAACTTATTTCACACCCTGGTGTATTCCGAATGATAAGGGGTTAAGGGTGATTGTCTGAACCCTTTGGTCGACGTTAGAACTTTAAAAAAAAAAATTTATTAATTTTGTTGTAATAAAAGTTGCCATTTTAAAAGTACCAACAACGCTCTTTCTAGATAAATTACTTCATTTTAACAAACTGCGGATATAATAACAAGCAAATTTGGGTCCCGAGACGTTTTGTTGTGCGTGTGGTGATTGGCAAAGTTTACTGTATACTTTTTGTGTCAAGTCTGTGAAACTGTCCTGTGACGTGTGGTGTAAGCGTGTTTGATGTTTCATTATTTGCACACTAACAGTGAACCCGTGTGATGTACATGGATGTTCTAGTTTCGCCCGGGCAGCAGGCGTCTGCTCACTGGTCAGGGGTTAATTGTGATGGTCTGTGATTTTGTGAGGGTAAAATAAATGAGCCGTAAGGTCCAAAATTACAGACCAGCAGTCATAATTATATGCAAAATACACTGGTATTGTCATGTATTGTCAACTTGTCCGCGGCGAGTTATGTGTTGAGAAAACTTCTTACAGACATTAACCCCTTGACTGCCAGCTTCACAAATCTCTTTTCATTCAACGCAAAAGAGCCCCAGCCATCCAAGGAGCATGCATGGATACAAAGTGGTGTCAGCAAGAGGCATAGATCCTCATGAGCCCCCGCAACTGCGGGGGCTCATGAGGATCTATGTCTCTTGCAGTTGGTTCGGGTTTCAGTTTTTGTACACAGCAAAGGGGTTAAGGAAAAAAGAATGATAAGAGATGATGATGACGATGACGATGAAACTTTATTTATCAACGGTAAAACGTTTTGACAGAAACAAATAGTCATTTTACAAACTTGATGTTGCTAACATCTAACAACATAAAATAGGTTTAAAAAAAAAAGTAAATAATGAAGACATTATATTTACACAGATTATTTCATGCAACAATAATTTAAAAGAAAAATGGAAACAAAATAATAAAATTTAAAAAAAGAAAAATTATATAGAAGAGGGATCAGAGTACCATCGTTGTACAGAAATAAAAAGTCTTCTTCCATACAACCCCTTCAGCGAATCCAGAACAATGCAGCACTTAAGAAGGTCCGGCCACATCACACCAGCACTCCGATCCCTCCACTGGCTTGCGATTGCACAGAGTTCAGTACAAGATCTGCTCTCTGTGCTACACAAGTACATACACCACTCTGCCCCTACTTACCTCGCTGAGCTGCTTCAACTTTACACTCCATCCAGATCCCTCCGCTCCTTCTCTCATCCACTCACACTGAAAGTTCCCTGCACTAAAATCTCCACTGTAGGTTCATGCGCTTTTTGCCACGTTGGGCCATCCATGTGGAATGCTCTTCCTCTCTCCTTGTGGCAGTCTCCATCTCTCCCGGCATTCAAAAGCAATCTTAAAATGTACCTTTTCCCCAAAGCTCATGCATCTGTCTAACCCTTTATCTTTCAAAGCTGGCAGTTAGTCGTTAATTGTTCTTTATCATCACTCACTGTCAAAATTAAGCCCTGTCAGTTGTGCTTTCGCGTCCAACGTTTCCCGTACCAGAGCTGATTTTGTGATTCATGTGAGGGCAGTGTGTTTCTGTTGGTGTTACATAGTGTTGTAATTTGTGTCTGTCAGTGCTGGAGTTGTCAGCTGTTTAAAAAAATTTCAGTTTTGTGCCTCAACGCCCACAGCTAACAGAAGTGAAAAATTGCATCTGAAAAAAATCTACTAAAATTAACTTGCGTGCACCAAATTAGAGGTTTTTGGTTTCGTTCATTTATCAGTTATTCTCTCGAGCAAACATAAATTCAATAGAGGCCTGGCCCAGTTTTGCAAATGGAATAAATAAGTATAATCTGATTTGCTGGAGGCAATTGAAATGAAGTCCTCAGGGTCTGCTCAGATGACTGCACACATTTGTTTCAAAATATCTGTGATCTTTTGTGTACATGTAACATGTATTGCATGGAGTTAATCCTCAACACAGCTTATGCAAAATTCTATCCCTTCGGCTGTCAGTATCGCTCTGGAATCGCCTTGACAAAAAGCTCTGCCAACAGCCCTAACCGAGCTATAGATATGAATTGTCCATGAAAGTTCAAGGGTGATGCCAGAGAAGCTTGGCGGCAATAGATGCCAAGCTACTCTGGCACCACCCTTGAACTTTCATGGTTGATCTGTTTCCTGGACCGTAGTCTCTGAGGGCAGCTTTTAAGGAGTGTTGACCTTCCAGCTCGGTGTTTTATAGCATTTCTTACAGTCAGGCATGTAGTCCGCTGAAACACTATTACAGAAAATGGACAGATTCTGAATGAGATTCATTCACGCTGCGTTGTCAGTAGCGCATTTTATCGTGATGGTTACTGTCGAATCTTCAAGATAAAAGGTGCTACCTACAAGGGTTACAGTAAAGTTCCATATTGGCTCACGCGTGATAGCAAAAGTAAGTCTATGTACTGTGCCAGTGGTTGTCCGTCTGTCAGCTGTTCACTGTCATTCATGGTAAACTTTAATGTTGGCAATTTCTGAGAAACTCTTCAACCCACTGTCTTCAAACTTGGCCTAAGGATACATGTACTTTGTGGCAAGAATTTTTTTTAACGCACCAATTTCAGTGTCTCTCTCAAGGTCACAAGGGGTCCTGAAATAGGTCCAGATTAAGGTGAGAAAAAGTTTATTTTGCTTTTATAAAAGCCTTATGTTGGAACACTTCAACGACGTCATGACCAACTGTCAAGGTCATAAGTCATTAATTATCTAAATTGGTCTTGCAGGGAGCTGTAAGGGCTTTTCCATTCTAGCTTCCTGATGATGTTTTATGATCTCAAGTTGGTTTAAGAAAATTAAGTATGGAATGTTGAATTCTTTCCTAGTTTATTCTAGTACATCTGGGTTACATCGGCTATGGTGGACCCACATACACATGACTGCGCAGGCCAGCTGTGACCAGGGATAGTCCATAGACCTTTTGCTATAGGTATAATATGACCTTACAGACTTGGGGTTGTCTGCAGACTTTGTATTGATCCTACAGTACTGATGTCAGCTGTTGCTATGATGTTTTTTGCGGTAGTACTGTTTTTTGTGGTTGTACTGTAGAAGTCCTCCCACTTCAGCTATAATTATAAGTATATTGTATTGAAATAAGAAGGTTTGGTAATGTGCAAATTGTCAAAACACATGTGTATCACATTGTTTTATATTTCATTTTTTGGGTCAGAAAACATTGTTTTTATCCCTCTTGTGCACGCCACCAGTGAACAGTACCGGTGGCTGCATGCACAAGGGGGTTAACTGGCATCCTGTAGGTGTCACAATAATGTTTTGAGCGCTGCCTATGGATGGTCAATATTTACACCACTCATCAAGTGTTAATTTTTGAAGCACGAAAAGAGGTAAAGGTCTCCATAAAAAGGCCTTCTGTTGGTTGCAATCAGCCACTGATACTGTAGACAGTGCAGGTGGATGCTTGCGTGAACAAATAGGGTTAACCCATTCAACCCTGATGCACTACAGCAGGAGATGGGTCGACCATGATAATTCAAGGGTAGTGCCAGATTAGCTTGGCTCCTGTCGGCGCCAAGCTAATCTGGCACTGCCCTTGAATTATCATGGTCGATCCATCTCCTGCAACTGGTGCATAGTCATTAGACGACGCCTGCAAAATTTGGGAAATACCGCGGCCGTCAGGCTGAATGAGTTAATACAATTTGTGTGCTCTTCTGTGATTTTTTACCTTTAGGCTTTGAGTGTTAACCCGTTTAACCCCAACCACACATTTTAGTTTTTACAACTTTTAGAGGTGTCGCTTAACAACTATGTACCAGTTACAGCAGATAGATCAACCATGCTAATTCAAGGGTAGTGCCAGATGAGCTTGGCACCATCAGGCACCAAGCTGATCTGGCACTACCCTTGAATTATCATGGTCAGTCCATCTGCTGTAGGGCGTTGAGGTTAAATGGGTTCAGATCCAAAATCTCAGACCAGAACATATAGGCAAGATCCTTTGCTGTCTTGTGGTATCATGATTGTGGTGGTAAGAAAACCTGGAATGGTTACAAACTTTTAGCTCTCTGGCTGTCGGTAGCGTTTTTTGTCGAGGCGATTCCTGCAGGAATCACCTCCACCAAAAAACTCTACCGACGGTCACACGATTGAACAGATATTTGATTGCATGGAGGCTAAATGGGTTAAGTTTCCAAATCTCAGACCAGAACGTATATGTAGGGACCTTTAGTGTCTTGTGGTATCATGATTGTGAAAAATCAGGTGGTAAGAAAACCTGGAATGATTACAAATGTTTAGCTCTCTGTTGGTAGCGCTCTTCGTCGTAAAAAGCTTTACCGACAGTCACAGGGTTGAACTGATATTTGATTGTATTTTTAGTCAGTAGACTAGTGACAAAACTGAAAAATACAAGACTTGAAATATTTTAAACACAGACATCCTGTGTTAACCTCCTTGTACATGCAGACATACTGTATACAGTACTAGAGGCTGCGTGCACAGGGGGTTAAGTAAATTTATGGAATGAAATAGTGATAATAATGTATGTTTTGTTATGTACTTCTCCAAGATCAATAATTAAAAAAAATGTGCATACTTGATCATTTGTATTTGTATGTGTGATGGTGTGCGTTCCACTGTGGGTGATCGACAGCTTGTCTTCCATTGTGTGGGAGTGTTTCTGGATGTTTGCATGTGTGCGAGAATATTAATTCATTCAGCCCCAACACACCACAGGAAGACATGGATTGAGCATGATAGTCCAAGGGTAGTGCCAGATTAGCTTGGCATCCATAGGTACCAAGCTATTCTCACATCATGCCCCACCCGGGTCTGCCCTGGGGGACTTGGGTGGGGTTAGGTATTTTTTAGTTCCCAGGGTCACCCTGGTCAGCCCCACAGGGTGGGTTTATCTCTCTATTCTGGGGCATGTGTTTCTGTCTACCCTTTGTCCATTCACCTGTATTTGCCTTTTTAAAACTCTCTCTACTGTCTGCACTGCCTGTAGCTCTTGATGTTGGATGTGTGTTGCTAAATGGTCTTAGCTTTATTTAGGCCCATGTGTTAGGTTTATTTAATGTATTTGACCGGCTGGCGACATACATTCAATGTTCTGTTTAGTTTTTTTTTTCACAAGCAGTGCAGGCACGTCCTGAGAAAGCCTTGTTGCTGTCGGGACGTTAAGCAATGTACAATCAATCAATTGAACTATCATGCTCGACCTGTCTCTGGAATTGTAATATAGTCCTTCAGAGGCAAAGAAGTACCCAACGGAGAAACACGCTTAGAAAAGACAGGTACAACACAATTATTAATATTTCGGGTAAATACCCTTTGTCAAAATAGAGAGATTAGCCGCTACTTATCTTCATTCGCAGAAAGAATGTGGCAACTGAAGGTCAGACCTCCTTCAGTTGCCACATTCCTTCTGCGAATGAAGATAAGTGCCGACTAATCTCTCCGTTTGTTTGTCTATTTTGACAAACTTAGGGTATTTACCCGAAATATTAATAAATTGTGTTGTACCCGTTTTTCTAAGCGTGTTTCTTTCTCCGTTGGGTACTTCTTTGCATTTTACATGCTTGGCAGTCACCTTTTTGGTCTGGATTAGTCCTTCAGAGGGCAACTTCAAAGTCTGGGGATTTCAGTCCTGGGGTAGAATGTTAAATCAATCTATTGATGTTTCAAAAATGTTTCATGAGCCAGTGTGTGTTTAGCAGTACTAAGGAAGCAAATACCGGACAGGAAATTAGCAACTGTAGAATGTAAAATATCGGCTGTAGAGACGGGAACATAAAAGATATTTGAAGATTACAGGAGTTGTGTGTTCACACCCATTCAAACCATGCTGATTTATATCGCACAACTTGGGGTCGAGCCTTCAAGAACTGCACCAGCTGTGGAAAAATGGTCTGCCACGATAGCTCAAGGGCAGTGCCAGATTAGCTTGGTGCCTGAAAAGGTGCAAAGCTAATCTGGCACTACCCTTGAACTGTCATAGCTGACCCATCTGTGGGGTCAAAATTAAAACAAAAAATTCAGCATTTAAAGAACTGTATTTTTATTCTTGCAGCGTTGCTTTCCATTATGAAATAGGACTGACAAAAATGTTGATCAAAAGCGTACAAAAGGCAGAGGGAAAGGCAAAAACAGGTTACACACACGAGACAAAGTAAGTTAAGGTTAGAAAAAGAAAACTTCTCATCAAAATAGCATGAAACTTGTGTACCGCTAAGCTTTCTTAAAACAATTTAAAATATAGGAAATCGTACATTTCCATGCTAAACAAACATGTATCATAGTTGTTACTATTACGGAAGTGCACAATCATGCGATTCAACATTATTATTATTTTACATTTTAACAATAATACATTATTTGTTATTACACTCTCTTTAGGCTTCTGAATTTGTTTTCAAAGATTATATCTGCAGTGCGTGCTTGGCAGCACTTAAATGTGTTTCCATCGACAACAGGATGTCCGAGTTGAATTCAACGAACTTCATTAACACTAACTGCAGTCATTCAGTGGAGTATGCACAAATTACAACAGAAGTTCATCAGTTACAACAAACAAAAAACAAACAAACATGCATACATAAAATAAAGAGGTCCCAATACTAAACTCATTCAGCCCGATGGCCGTATTTTCCAAATTTTGGAGGATGTCATCTAATGACTTGCACCGGTTGCAGGAGATGGATCGACCATGATAACTCAAGGGCAGTGCCAGATTAGCTTGGCGCCGACAGGTGCCAAGCTAATCTGGCGCTGCCCTTGAATTATCATGGTCGACCCATTTCCTGCTGTAGTGCGTCAGGGCTGAATGGGTTAAAAAGGTCTCTGGGCTGATGTCAGCCCCCATCACGGTCATCTACAGAGCCGTGTGCAGGGCAACATCAGTTCCTCAGCCTTTTGCTCACTGGAGCGATATGGTACCTTAGTTTTAACGCCGAGCAGGCGACTGAGGCGTACCTGCTATGTACATCGTATACAGTTCCTATGTCTGGCACGATTGCAAAAAAAAAAAAAAAAAAAAAGGAGGGGGGGGGGGGGGGGGGGGGAAGCAATCCAGTTTACTTGCAATCTGTATGCTTGTATGGTTTGGACTTTACGGCTGTGGGCATGCAATTTTCAATATTAACCCATATCATACCGAGGCTAAAAGCTTCAAATTTGTACACTGTTGCACGCAAGCTACATTAAAGTACTTACGGATAAGGATATAGACCAATGGCTTTAGTTCAAGGGTGGTGCCAAAATAGCTTGGCACCTAGAGGCGCCAAGCTGTTCTGGCACTACCCTGGAACTATTTTCGTCAAACTTATTTCACACACTGGTGTATTCCGAATGAGAAGGGTTAACCTTTTGGCTGTCCCTAGCACTTTTTGTCAAGATGATTCCTGTAGGAATCATTGAGACAAAAAGTGCTACTGACAGCCAAAGAGTTAACAGTACAGTCACAAAAAGTTAAATCAAGCTAATAACCCATTAACCCTTTTCATCCTGACACACCCATTGCTTGAAATAAACTTGACGGATAGTTCAAGGGTGGTGCCAGAATAGCTTGGCGCCTGAGATGCCAAGCTATTCTGGCACCACCCTTGAACTAAAACAGTTGATCCATCTCCTAATCTGTCATGTAGCCTTCATAGGACAAAAAGCACATTTTACAAAATCAGCATCAGGATGAAACTGATGATGATGTCCACTTGTAATGAGCATCCACTCCATGCTAGCAGCATACTCAGGGCACAAAAAACCCCAACAACAAACAAAACCAATTTGGTGCACATTAGACCTAGAATTAAAAGTCAAGAAACAGGTGGGTCTTTAGGTTCGTCCTGAAGGTGCCAATGCAGTCAATGTCCCGCAAGGATTGTGGTAGTCCATTCCACAGCCTAGGTCCACAGTGTGAAAATGTCCGGAAACCAAATCGCTTCTTTGTGGCTTTCAACACTTGGGGTGCAGAGTTTGGACCAGACAGCAGAACGGAGCCGCCTCGGAGGGTTATGACATGGGACTATTTCCTGGAGGTACTCTGGTGAGGCTGGGTCATTTATAGACTTGTGGCACAGAGTGAGAATCTTGTGATCAATTCTTTGCTTGACTGGAAGCCAGTGCAACTGCTTAAGGACTGGTGTGATATGCTCTCTTCTTTTGGTTCTTGTGATAATTCTGGTGGCAGTGTTCTGAACCAGTTGAAGACGTCTGAGTCCGAGTTGTTGCTCTGGTAGACCCCAAAGACAGCTGTTACAATAGTCCAGTCAGGATAGGACAAGGGCAACGGCGATAGCGTTTGCAGCTTTGGCTGTCAGGACAGGTCATAGTTTCCCAAGGGAGCAAAGATGGAAATAGCATCCCCTGACAACAGCACTGATATGGTCTTCCATGGTAAGACCGACATAGACAGATACCAAGATCTCTGACAGTCTTGGAGAAAGGGATGAGAGACTCACCAACATGGATGGCATCAAGAGATTTTTGGGTCCTAACAGAATTGCCTCAGTCTTATCATCATTTAACTTCAGCATGTTGGTTAAAGTTAACTGGTTAAACCCTCGACACTCTACATCAAAAGATGGATGAACCATGAACTATCATGGTCAAGATCTCTCCTGATTTATTATTAAGTCTATAGAAGACAACTCTCAAATTTGGAAATCACACAACCACAAATTTCAGAGTAATAATAATAATATTTATAAAGCGCAAACTCCCTGCCCAAAAGCGCTGTCCAATGCAAATCAAAGTTAAAAACTAAACACAAATCAATAGACAGCAGCAGCAGAGTGCCGGTAAATAATGTGAAAAGGATACTAAATAAAAGAAATTTGACACTGGCCCAAACAGCGCAACTTGCAAGAAGGAGAAATGTTTGACAAGCACCTGTTGCAGGAGATGTGTTGACCATGATAATTCAAGGGTAGTGCCAGATTAGCTTGGTGCCGACAGGCACCAAGCTAATCTGGAACGACCCTTGAATTAGTACCTTCACCACTGTGCACCTGATGGATGTTCACACCTGTGCACCTGAACATCCAAATTCTCTGAGGTCAGCATAGACACTAACTTAACCCTTTTATGCATGTAGCAGCTGGTACGGTTCACAGTACAGGTAGCTGTACGCACAATGGAGTCAAGTTGACAGTGTAGACTGTACAGTAGTTTGATGTTCAGCTCAAGACAATGTTCATGTCTGTAAGTTTGGTAAGTAAAGATCATACGTACATGTAGAAACATATGAGAAATGATCCTGGCACCTGCAACGCAGTTTGGAAAATTTACACTAGTCACCAATCACTAACATTACCAATGTGTAAAAAACATGAGGGGGGGGGGGGGGGGGGGGGGGCAGGGGGAACTTCCAAAATTTATTAAATTTCAGTACTTCATGTGGCCTTTTGCAGCCATCATTCAAAAAAGTTTTTCTTTGATCGGCCAGAGGTAACAGGCTTTTCAGACAGAAAAATACATTTAGCTTAGAAATAACAGCAAGACAAAGGACACAAAAACACAAACTTATCTCAGAAACAGAACACAATCTATCTAAACAAGCGCACCCGTGATTATGCAGGGAACAAAATATGCATCATCCAATTTTAATCCCTTCACTGCCTTTGGACACACAATTATGTCTATAAAAGGAGGACAGTCAACACCGAATAATCTCATCCACCTAAGAAACACATATATGAATAGTTGTTAGATGACGCCTCTAAAATTTAGGAAATACGGCCATCGGGCTGAATGATTTAATCAGCTTTCTGCATGGGTGAGATGAAATCATAGGCGTACAAAAGAATGGTGAATTTGTTTAACTCATTCAACCCGGCGGCCGTATTTCCCAAATTTGGGGAGGCGCCATCTAAAGGCTATGCACCAGTTGCAGGAGATGGATCGACCATGATAATTCAAGGGCAGTACCAGATTAGCTTGGCGCCTGTCGGCACCAAGCTAATCTGGCACTACCCTTGAATTATCATGGTCGACCTATCTCCTGCTGTAGTGTGTCAGGGCTGAATGGATTAAACACAGCTGTTGTAGACCACAATAAACTATCTAGGCGTAGGTAATGCACAGTCAAATTATCACTAATAAACCACTCCCCCCAAAAAAAAAGTAAACATTTCGTCACTCTCCCAGATTGTTTTCTTTTCAGCTGTTGGCTTAACAAATTTCATCTGTGGCACAATAGTGCAGGAGACAGAACAACAGAGAGAGTTCAAGGGTAGCGTCAGATAAGCTTGGCACCTGGTAAGGTGCCAAGTTAATCTGGCACTATGCTTAACTACTATCTTACAATCTGCCTCATCTGATTGATGCTTGTTTTCCATTCTCCCCACAACCACCCCAGATTCACAAAACGCAACCTTCTGGGGTTGAACAAGTTTAAAAAGAAAGAAAGTTTGAAATTCAGCCGTCTACTAAACAAAAATAAATGAAGTTACAATTTTGCTACTGCACTGTACATTTTAAAACCATTTACACCGAAAATTATAAATTAAGGATAAATCAATCCAACCATTTGTTCTTGTTATAATCTCCCTCTTTCACACACACACACACACACACCCACCAAACTATACAATGCATGTGTTCAAAAACGCACAAAATATATACAGATAATACACACACCTTTCCATACAAGCTTCCCAATAAACGATTTCATCACAGCTGTCTTGCCGTGGAAATCTCCTTCATGAACATCAAGTTTAGTGATTAAAAGTATTATGTCTAGAACAAGTAAATATTTTTTTTTACAGTGAACATGTTTTAAACAACAACCCAAAAATTGCCAGCCTTTCAGTGGATTCAAAACACACAAATCTTTTTCTTTTTTTCAAAAAGCTGCAACTTTCAAAATGTTCATACAACTCTTAGTGTTTAAACTTTTGTAGCGGGTATTATAAAAATCACCTGCTGTGTGAAAATAAAAACGCACTATAAATAAATAAGCGCATTAAAAAGAATGTTAACCCTCTTGTGCATGCAGCCCCTGGCACAAGAGTCTTAACAACTTGCAACATTGGATTGTACAAAATACACAGTAAATAAAAATAATTAACTCATTGTGCCCGAGGTACAAATACTCCTCCGAGGACTGCATTACAACTCAGGAGACAGATCGACCGTGATAGTTCAAGGGTGGTGCAGAATAGCTTGGCGCCTAAAGGCGCCAAGCTATTCTGCCACCACCCTTTGAACTATCATGGTCGAGCCATATCTTGCTGTGGTGTCGTCGTGGGCAGAATGAGGTAACAAAATTCTGGAAAGTAGTAAGTAAATTTAGAATAATAAATATAAAAGCTAAAGAAAAGCTTATTTGAGAACTACCCTGAGCACTGCTCACGATTAGCAAGGTACTGGGGTACTTGAAAAAAACGTATTTATGTGATGATATATAGCCGTCAAAAATCAACATACACCTTAATCTGTGTGAAAAGTATAAAACATGAAATAATGAGTATGCTTCCATTATGAGGCCAGCAAGAAAGCATAGAACCTCATGAGCTCCTGAAAATAAGGGGGGCTCATGAGGATCTATGCCTCTTGCAAAGTGAACCGGGCAAAAAAATACAATCTAACAATTGGAGTTCACGGATGCATACCTGGCAAACAGTCAAATAAAAAGAATTTTTTTTTTTTTTACAAAAATGAAAAAAAAAAGAAAAACAAAAAACCCCATTACTGTTGTCATTTCTGAATGACTGCATAGTATGATCCATAATCATATGCCAGGAAAAAATAAACTTTGTGATGTAAATACAATTAACAACTTGTTATCATAAAATTTCCTAAATGATTGCCCTAGTGACAGATGCATTGCTGTGACAGAATGCTTGGATATGCGTGTCACATTTGATTGGAATTTTTCTTTTGAAAAAAATATGGTGGTGGTACCATGTGAATGTACGAGTTGTCCTTGTTTGGGGTCTGGTCGCTTGAGCTGTTTGGTACTGTGCATCTTGTCTGCTGCCTCGCTTTACAGTATGTAATGTGCTTCACAGTGTGTAACATATGTCACAGTATGTAATGTATGTCGGGCCACGCTTTACTACAGATTGTGCTGTTCCGTGATTCTGGACATCACTGCTTTAGGCCTCAAGGTTGCAAAATCACAGACCAGCACAGATAATTTTGTAACAGCTGCCTCCCTCAAAGTAATGAATTGTTTCAGCATGCACAAATTTTGATAACGATTCGCCCGGGTTTAAGCTAGGATTTAAATTGTTCGTCATCAGGACAGACAGAAGGAAGAAAAATCTGTACAAGGCGCTCTACAGCCTGTCACATACTTTAACACATTCTACATCAAGGATCGAAATCCCCAAATTTTGAAGCTGCCCTTTAAAGGATTGTATTACAATTCCAGAGACAGATCAAGAATGATAGTTCAAGGGTGGTGCCAGAATAGCTTGGCATCTATGGGCGCCAACCTATTCTGGAACACCTTGAACTATCATGCTCGAACTATGTCTTGCTGTGGCGTGTCAGGGCTGAATGTGTATACCAACAAGAGTACAAGGGGGAGTGGTGGTGTGAGGTTTGCGTCACGTAACCTTCTACAAAATCTCAACAGTTTAACTCATTTTGAGACGTGCTGCCTTCAGATGTGGCTTAAAGCTGCGTATCCGGAGGTGGCACATCTCTTACTTACTTACTTACGCCTGTCACCCCTACCCGGGTATAGGCCGTCGACGAGAGACCTCCAGCAACTCTGTCCTGTGCTTCTCCTTCGATTCTACTCCAGGTGGTTCCAGTCTCTTGATGTCTGCTTGGAGTCTCGACGCCAGGAGTTAAGTCTTCTAGTAGAAGAACCTTCCTCCTCCAGGAAAGGAATTACTGTTAATCTTTTCGTCGGCGTTTTGTAGCTATTTCCTTTTTTGCAGGGTGGGAAGCTACCCCACGCCCAACCCCTTACTAGGAGGACCAGGGTTTTCTGTCGGGTCACCTTCCTTAGACCATGTTGGTTCACGGCACCTTATTTCATTCGGTGCACCCCTCTCACGAGGGACCCCCTATCCACCACCCAGGGGACGCGCCTCAACGCCGTATGGTCCCAGCGTGAGGGTGGCACATCTCAAGTGAGTTAAACATTCATGTGTGCGTCTGACCTCACAGGCACAAAACCGCCCTCTGTGTTCCTAGTATGACTGGACGCTTCTAATTTTCTTCCAAGATTTATACATCCCGATAATGAACGGCCTTCTATTTTTTTTTCTGTCTCTGTCATAATGTATCTGTTCAGTACAGCGAATTTTCTGTTAACGGAAAGCCTGATGATTCGCGAAAGAAATTTTCATGACGTTTGTTGGAAACTACAAATCTCAATGTCAGGTCTGTGATTTTGGACCTGATCATTTCAGCCATAGGTAAAAAATCACAGACCAGCATACAGCTGTGTTTGGAGGATGGCGGAGACCTGGTAATCATGAGCCTTTGGTGACAGTAGATGATAGGAGATCTATAAAGTCACAAGATGCACATCTCATGCAGTTCAAACTCAGGGCTTACGCAAAGTCTTTCACAAACTGTGTCTGGAAGACTATTACTGTATTAGACAGGACCAGATGACCGCAATATTCATGCCACGTGAAACAAACATGGCATTGTTTGCCTGCTGCTCTGTGGTATTGGACCTTGTGGTTCTTAGTGCTGGTCTGTGATTTTGGACTTTACGGTTAAAAGCCATAAGGTCCACGATCAAAGAAAAGCACTTGATTGATCACTTTGTTAAATGTCACCATGCACAAACATCGGCATGCTGTTAGCTGATGAGCATGGCAATGAGGAACAAAACCAGTTGTAACAGTCTGTCAAAACGCCTAGATAGGATCAAACTAAGACTGCAGCAAGTAGTGGGACACAAAATATCAAAATCAAAAGCAACACATGTAACAAAAAAAGGAATAAAATCATAAACATAACAAGCAATACAAAGCATATAACTAAGAATGCAAGCAAGCCATAACTAATTTGCATGATGATTATTCATGATCCCATTTGTAATGAAATGAATTTAAAAAAAAAACAACTAATCTGCATAATAATTATTTATGAGCATACGAATTACGATCAAATGATAACACCTAGTCCTGAGAAAATCTCAACGCAGGCCGATATCAGTTTCTAATAATTTGGATAATTAAAAGAAAATAGTGTGCACAGCTCAACAGAACAAAAATTACCCAAATCCTTTTTTGATCTCAGCTTGTGTTCACAATGCATAAGAAAGAAATGTGAAAAAAGCCTTTCACACTTAAACATATTATCCCCCTTGGGCATGGTGGCAGCAAGCACACAGAGATCCAATAAACTCATCAATATAAACTATGACCCCACATAAACAAAATAACATAAGCACGAGAAGTGAATTCAGTCACCTTGATTCAAGCACACAAACTCTGCCCAAGGATCCAGTCAGCAAACGACCATCCAGCCGACGTCAGCAGCAGCTGGCTTTAACACAGTTGTGCACGCCTGCGCACGGTGAGCACGGGCCAACTACTGCCGACTTCTGCCTGATAACATAGTCCTCCTTGGAGATGATGTTGAAAAATACCACACATACACTGGTAGCGCTTCAAAGATGTAACACTATCACAAGAGGCAGCACTACCTGGGTACCGCAAATAAAAAAACCAGATGTTCTATAAATAGTTCAAGTTGGACACGATGCGGCACAGCTGATAACAGGCAATGCAAGTTGAATCCAACTCCCTTGTGCAAGCAGCCTCCTGTGCAGTTAAAATACCTGTGGCTGCATGCATCAGAAGTTTAAAATAACAAAACAGCCGCGATTCCTCTGCTCTCATTCACTTGTGATGAAGGGGGGGGGGGGGGGGGGGGGGGGGAGTTTCCTCCATAGTTTCATACCTGAAAAATAAACAAGAAATGCGTCACTTACACTGCTCTTAAGTTAACCCGTTCAGTGGCGGGCGACGCAGACTGCAATGTGTTTCTCGCTAATTCAACATTACCACCTAGATCCACAAACATGGATTCAAAATGGTGTCAGCAAGATCCAACTGAAGCCAAAACCACTGAGGCTACAGCAACTGTTGTAATAGAAATGTCTTATGTTCTTATCTTCAGCCACTGTAAGATTCCAGTGTAACAACTTTAATTCTCTGGAAACAGAGATTAAATTTCTCTAAAGTCAGAGTGTGGCCAACTACACGGTGGGTTAAATTAAAAGCAGCCACACAAAAACATCCTCTCACCCTGCTGGTGATCGTCGGAGTGTTTAGCCCGGTAATGCAATAATAAGAAACCCCTTCAAAGCTGATGCATTAATAATAATAATAATAATAATAATAATAAAGCAGATTTGTTAAGCGCTTATTCTAAAAGTAGCTCTGAGCGCTGATACAGTGAAAAGGCTAACAACTAACACGCACACACACAAACATAACGTGACCGTGGTGATGAATTGTGCATGGCTGGGGAAATGAACTAGTGAAAGGCAGCGTTGTAGAGGTGGGTTTTATTCATGTCATAGTTTAACCTGTTCAGTGCCAGGTGATGCAGATTGTGTTTCTGCAATCTTCGTTAATTTAAGACGAAATAACCTAGTTGTCTCAGGAACATGGCCTCAAAGTGGTGTCAGCAAGAGGCATAGATCCTCATGAGCACTGGCAACTGCGGGGGCTCATGAGGATCTATACCTCTTGCAGTTGGGTGGCGTTCAAATATTCCTGGCACTGAACGGGTTAAAGCCATGATGACTTGAACGTGAACTTTAACCAATTCAGGTCAGAGAGATGGAATAACCAGGACAGCAGACAGATCATGATCGCTCAAAGATGGTGCCAGAATAACAATAACAATTCTGGCACCACCTCTAAACTATTGTGGTCAATCCTTCTCTGGAACTGTAGTCATCATGGGACAACTCCTGAACATGGGAAATTTGACCCTAGGGCTACACGTGTTCAACGAACCTGTACAGGGGGTATTTCCTCTTTTACCCAGGCTGGGATGGGTATTTTGGAGTACTTCAGTTTCAGGTGGTCGCCAATCTCGTCAAGTATGTCGACTGCCTGCAACAGCAACAACACTCATAAATTATGTCTCCTTTATGAGCAGACATGTACTTGAGTACAAGCACTATGCAAATGGACATCATCCACAACTCCTGATGCAAGACTAAGAAAACAACAGGGGAAAAATAGCTTTATGTTGTTAAATACGTTTGATATATGCATATAGCCTAAAAGTTGGAAAGCTTGGATTCTGGGAAAGCTGCGCCAGGAGTAAAGGGAGTTGCCAGCAGTATCCCAATGACCCCCCTGAACAATTAATTTGTTTACAGATGTAACTTATTCAGCCTCGACACACCACAGCAAGACATGGATCGAGCATGATAGTTCAAGGGTGGTGCCAGAATAGCTTGGCACCCATAGGCGCCAAGCTATTCTGGCACCACCCTTGAACTATCATGCTCAATCTGTCTCTGGAATCGTAATACAGTCCTTCAGAGGGCAAATTCAAAATTTGGGGATTTCAGTCTTGTGGTAGAAGGTGCTATTTTACTAAGCAATGTTGACAGCAACAACTAAGTTGCTGGCGATTGGGTGCCTGGTAGGCGGGGGCAGGGGATCTAACTGTTGTCTGTCCAGCGCTGTGATTCCCCTTGGTTTGCATACAATTCTGCCAGCGCTAGCCTCACCTATCTGGTTTGTGAGTATCTATAACTCGAGGCAAATTTGTATCGTTACATTGTTGTGTAATGTTCTGTGCATCTACTGTGGGAAATCAGGGTATTTACCCGACCACATATAGTAGCGCACCTTCATGTTTGTGTATGTATGTTTCTCCTGCCCACTTCCTAAGTTCCGGAGAAAGACATGGGTTATATAAGAGACCTGATCCATTCGTTAGAGGATGGAAATGATCGTCTTATTCTATACCTGCTTATTTCTCTGTGGGCTGGCGATTGGGTGCCTGATAGGCGGGGGCAGGGGGATCTGTTGTCTGTCCAGCGCTGTGATTCCTCTTGGTTTGCATACAATTCTGCCAGCGCTAGCCTCACCTATCTGGTTTGCGAGTAAGTTGTGACATATTTCATTTCTATTGATTTTTCATAAATTAATTATCAACCAATATTACTTCTACCCATATCTCTGCCCTGTGAAGATGAAAGACAGCAAGTCCATTTTTGTGAGAATGAAGATTGTCATAGTAAGACAATGTAAGGCATTGAAAATCTTGGTTTTCACAAAAATGGACTTAATGTCTTTTGCCTTCACAGGGCAGATGCAGCGACTGGTCAGAAATCTGGTCAGCCATGTCTACATCTAACAATCCCAAAAAGTTTTTTTTTAAAAAACCTACACAATCAACTGTTCGAAATAAGTTCGACTAAAATAGTTCAAGAGTAGTGCCACCCTTGAACTAAAGCCATTTGTGTATATTCTTATCTGCAAGTACTAGAATGTAGCGTGCATATGGCAGTGTACACATTTGAAGCTTTTAGCCTCAGTATGGTATGGGTTAACAAAACACCAAAAGACCCAAACAAATTTTGATGTATGTTGTATCAAAAGTTTAAGTGCAGAAACTGACAAGGGTGACATACGGCTGTCTGGCCCAGGGCTAGTACTGCACACTTAGTTTGTTCTAGGTCAGCTGAGAAACTGGGGTGAGTGAAGTCATCCAGGTTCTGTCAACGACAGCGGACAACACGCCTGGCACTTACCCGATCCAACATTTCCTTGTTGTGAGCAGCCGACAGACAGAACCGCGCACGCGCCTCAATGATGGGGGTGGCTGGGAAGCCGACCACCACTGTTCCCAACCCTCGCTCTAGAGACATGCGGCTAAACAAGCTGAAAAGCACAAAATAACCTGATTAACCCCATTGAGCTTGCAGCCATCAGCAATGTTAACTCTCCGCCAAGTAATTTTTCCGTATTATGTACACTGCCGCTATGTAACTGTGTTATGAGTTCACTTCTGGATACTGAGCGCATGCCAAGTCACGGCTTGTAACGACATGTTCAATGAAAGCGAATTTTGGTTGGGTGGACCTCGCCGCCGACAGCATTCCATGGGAAGTAATGTCGCAGTGGATGATGTCAACACCCGTTGCAAAGAGCTAGGAGACAAAAATGCTGCCACTGCAATCACAGGTAATTTACCCTTTGGTCGATACCGACGATACTGCTTGCCAGAAAAAATGTAGTTACACGCCTTTTCCGATGAGCAGTATCGTCAGCAGCAGTCAACTGGTTAACCCTTTTCATTCTGATACACCCATTGCTTGATAGTTCAAGGATGCTGCCGGAATAGCTTGGCGCCTCTGGCGCCAAGCTATTCTGGCACCACCCTTGAACTAAAATGGTTGATCCATCTCTTCATAGGACAATAAGAAATTTTATAAATAAAATCAGCCTCGGGATGTAAGGGGTTAAGGGGAAGACGAGCAGAATGCACAGTGCAAGCAATGGAACCACATACGCGATTTTGGATGGCATGTAGATGAGCAAAGGCACGACCGGCGAGTCCTTGTTGCCGTAAATGATGAATCCTTTCTCGTGCAGGCGCTTGCGGAAATAACGGGTGTTCCATCTCAGCTGCTCAATGCGGCGACGACCTAGTTCCAAACAAGAGACAACAGTGAAAACAAACCAACAAAAAACTCAACACAAACAAAATGCCAAAACAAAGACCTCAACTTAACACAGAATAAAAGATGGTTAAAAAAAAAAAAGGATTTTGGGAAAAAAATATCCAATACATGTTTCCTTGAAAAGTGATTTAAGCCATTCAGCTCCTATGCACTACAGCAGGAGATGGACTGACCAAGACAATTCCAGGGGAAGTGATCTTTGACGTTGAAAATAGTATTTAATAAAAGACAATTTTGCTATTTTTACCTATTTCTTGACCCACTATGACTTTAACCTTTGAGGGAGGTCACTCAAATTATGTTTAGAAAGGTCTTGCCACAAAGTTTGAAGTCTGTGTCTTGAACAATCTCCAAGAAAGTGCCAACGTTAAAGTTTACCATGGACGACGGACAGACAGACGATCAATAAAAAGACTCACTTTTGCTGTTGATGTGAGCCCAAAATCCCATAATCAAATAGTACTTACAGGAAAACGCCATCCCCTAACTGCATGACCTCTGACCTGTACTGACCTTCGTTAGAGCCGTCACGGCCCATGATGACGGACATGGTTGAAATGACCTGCTGGGTGACTGGTGCAGACATTGTACACGGGTAGATGGCACTGTGAGAGTGTGCCCGGAGATGGTTGATCAACCGCTGTAAAACAAACACGATACACAGTAATATACCGATACAAAACATAGATCATAATGTAATATGTCAGTGACAGCATTTTAACTCATTGTACCCCAAGAGCGAAATCTCCAAATTTTGCCGTTGTCCTCTGAAGACTGCAGTGCAGTGCAGGAAACAGATCGACCATGATAGTTCAAGGGTGATGCCAGAATAGCTAGGCGCCCATAGGCGCCAAGCTATTCTGGCATCACCCTTGAACTATCATGGTCGATCCATATCTTGCTGTGGTGTGTCCGAGGTAGAATGAGTTAAATCAGTTTCGTCAACATTGGTTGTAAAAATGAATTTTTCTCTAAAATGTATTTTTTGGAGAAAATACTTACCGATGGCATTACTATGTGTAAGTAGCACTTAACCTATCAATTTCAGCCCAGGGATCGTTGTGTACAGCAACGCCACCGGGGAACCACCCGAGTGAGCTGTACCAACATCCCTGAGTAGCTTCCCTTCACTGAGTAGTTTCCCTTACCTCATACGGGTAAGTGCGCACCGTCACCAGTTTCGCTCTTAGTTTAAATGGTGGCGAGCAGGGCAGGTGGGAGGGCCCTCCGAGTAATGCCATCGGTAAGTATTTTCTCAACAAAAATACATTTTAGAGAAAAATACATTTGTTTCCTCGAAAAACATCATCGATGGTATTACTATGTAGAAGAATAACGAAAAGGAGGAGGGCGCCGCCAATTACCCCGCCACTGCGGACGCATTAGTGAAAAAGGCTGGGATCAACACCTCACAATTTCAGCTAAGCGTTACATAAGGCGCCTGGGGCGCCAGTAGGGAGTGTTGAGCCGCCGAGACGTCGCCTACCAGGGCCAGATTGTCCCGCTGGCATGAGAGGTCGCGCAGATAGAAACGGGCATAGGTGGATTGTGCTCTCCATCCTACTGCGGCGACAATGTCCCTTACTGCGCAGTTGCGGTCAAAGGCGAGGCTGGTCGAGACAGCTCTGACTTCGTGCGGCCGAATTCGCATCTCCTTGGCCCCTGCGGGGGAGAGGTCCTCATAAGCGGAGCGGATGACCCACCGCAACCATGAAGTCTGCGCAGTAATATCCGTCCTGCCAAGAAACAAGGGCAGAAAAAGGCGGGATCGGCCTCTCCGGAAAGGTTTCGTCCTACAGAGGAATATCCCAGAAGGGTCCTGTTGGCGGGACTCCTGGGACTGGGAAGCGCCTGGCAGCGACCGGAGGTTTATCACCTGTACCCTGGCCGAGGGAAGCCTGTTCTTGGCAAGAAATGCCGGGTTTGTGAGGAGCTGCACGGAGCCATCCGTCCTGAACTGCAGGCAGGCGGGTTTTATGGAGAGGGCATGCTGTTCGCTAACTCGCGCTGCTGTGGCGAGTGCAAGGAGGAAGCAAGTCTTCCTGGTAACGTCGGCCAGTTGGGCCTGGGACAAGGGCTCAAAGTTGAGCCATGTGAGCACCCAGGGAAGGTCCCAGCGAGGCACCAGCGAGCGCACCAGACGACGGAGCTCAAAATGGGCCATCAGGTCCGAAGATCCTTGCACGCGCCTGGATCGTTATGCCCCAAGTGTCGGTATGTGTCGGCGATCATAGCCAGATAGCCCCGGATGGTGATGGGCGCCAAATCCTGGTCCTCAAAAGCCATAAGAAGAAATCGGCCAGGTGCGGCATAGTCAGCGTCGTGGGGGAAAAGCGTCAAGTAGCGCACCAGGACTGGAGGACACGTCACTTGCCTTTGCCTGGGCTGCTTCAACATCGTCCGAGATCTGGTAAAGTAACATGCAGAGGATCAGAGACCGAGTGCCACCTTGCTTTTGAATATAGGCCACCACCGTCGCATTGTCAGACAGGATCAGGACTTCCTGGCCACAGAGCCGCGATTGCCAGTGGATGAGGGCCAACCAAACCGCCTTCAACTCCAGCCAGTTGATATGTTGGTCGCGATCGTCCGACGACCACAGGTCCGAGACGGTGCTGAACTCTGGCAGTAAAGGGGACCCCCAGCCGTCGTGACTTGTGTCCGTGCAAATGGAGAAGTAGGCGGAGGAAGGGAGAACGGCACTCCTGTCGCCAACCAAAAGTGATCTGTCCAACGAAGCAGAAGTGGCCGTATCAGCAACGAGACCGGGACCGGGGCTGAGAGATCTCCCGAGGATGAAGCAGCAGATGTAGCTGTAGCGGTCGAGCGTAAAGCCTGCCAAGTGGTAACAGGTCCACTGCCACACTGATCAGGCCCAAGAGCTGGAGCCAGGTCCTGGCCGGAAGCGCAACCGCTAGGGAGACTTGCCGTGCCAAGGTCGACAGCTTCTGGATCCAAAGCTCCGGTAGACTACCCTGTTGAGATTGGTCAGAATTCCATACCCAGGTGGACAACCCGGTGCGACTGCAACAGGTCCGACTTTCCCTCGTTGAGGAAGAACCCGAGTCGGTGAAGCAGCACTAGAAGAGCGTCCATGTCTGCCGCTAGCGCGGCCGAGTCCTGATTCCCAAGGAGCAGGTCGTCGAATAATTGGACGTAGGGCTCAAGGAATCCTGCCTGGCTCTGGCGACTATGACGTCCATAATCCTGGTAAAGACCTAAGGGCTGAGGTTGAGACCGAAGGCGGGGGAGCCGGAGAGGCGGGTCGGTGGCGAGGCTCAAAAGGTCTGTCATCCACGTCCAGTTCCAACTGAACAGAGCGGCAAGCAGGAGGACCGCGTTGCATGACCAAAGCTTGTGCTTGGGAACGTGCAGGGAATCTTTGGAAGGTCGAGACTGACCGCATAGTCCAAAGGTTGTACCGAGGCTCGTAAGGCTCTTGCCTTTTTCATACCGGTAACAGGCAAAGCACGGTGTGTACTCAAGTGTGTGGCCACTGTAGTGGTCGGGACACGTAGCTGTCCTGCATTGGGGGAGGCCATCTCACCCCTGATTGAACGCCCTGTGGGGAGGGGGCCCGAAACGAAGCTCCATAGCCCACGAACTGTCTGTGAGAGTGGGGGGAGCGTTGTGGGCGAGACGACTGGGTGTAAGATGGTGGCTGGGCCGAGCGGGCCGTGGACACCATATCGTCTGATAGCGCACGCCGATGGCCGGTGTAGGGCAGAAGGCGTTGTAGCAGTTAAGATGGTGGCTGGGCCGAGCGGGCCAGGGACACCACATCGTCTGATAGCGCATGCCGATGGCCTTGAAGGGCAGAAGGGGCATTATAGCAGTACGTGTGTTCCTGACGGACAGACTACTCTCCTTGGAGCGTGGGTCCCGGGGGGGGGGGGGGGGGGGGGGGGGGGGGGCAGCGGGTCGTTCCCTGCGGTAAGCCCCATAACTGCGAACACGGAAGTTCCCTCCAAGGGGCATATGTCCGAGAAAACAAGCAGCCGGCACACGGCAGGCAGAATGTGTGCATGGTGGTGGGCCACTGAAGGCCCCAACAGCCGCTTTGTCTGGACTGGCATACTGTAACACATCAGTGCGAGAAGGAATAAGGCAGAGGCGCTAACCCCTGTCAGGAGGTTCTGACAGGTCAAATTCGAATATCACATAAGCCTCTTCTCTCCCTCTCCGCATATGGTTAGTAAGATAGCTATGTCAAGCTGAGTAAACTGTGTGTAGCGTCATGCTGCGGACGGACCGCAGCGAGCCCTGCCAGTACCTACTGTCACTACCTGACCTTACCTTCTTCCAACTGGACAGGAAGAATAAAATTTGACAGGAAGATCTCATGGCACATAACACTTGGCCATTCAAGATTAAAGTACCATTACGCGTAAATTTGAAGACACATTTCAACACCAATTGTGTTTGTTATAATTTTGGACACACATAATAAACTTTAACAGCATTTTGGACAAGCAGCAAAAACACACACGTAATCGCTCTTATTTATTCTGCGCTGCCGTTAGCGTTTCGTAACCATCTGTCCCAGAAATGTGTCTTTGAACAGTTCCTGCCTATTAACGCAGTAACGCAGAAAGAGAGAAAAGAGTACATACCAAAAGGAGAAACGGAAAACTTCCACGTGTCCTAGTTGTTAAAGTCTGCAGGTCCACAACAGTCGCCGCTGCTGAACTGTAAGTAATGTCACTGTCCGGCAACATTGTTCGGAACAACGGGCCTGCAGGATCGGCCACGCTGAAGGGTATGGTGCGCTCGAGAAGAAAATGTGCAACAACGTCTAATCGACAAAAATCATTCATATGTGACCCAGCGAGCATGTCCGCGCGACCCTAGGACGGGTTACGCACGGATAGCCTGGGGAAAAAACCGTTGCAAAACTTCTACCGCTACACGGTTCCCGTCTCAGCATGCCGCGAATCAGAATGACGTGTGAACGAATCCCAAAAGCAACGAAAAGGAACGGAACCTGTGATCAGGCATATCACAGATTCCGATTGGGTGCGCTAACCGAGGACCAATCCGATTAGCTCATGTTACACCTCGAGGGAATATGCGATGGCTCAGCGGTAAACGAGATACAGCGAGAATGGCAACTGTTAGCGGGCAAATACAGTGCTAAGTCTGTCGGAAAATAATTCACTTGGCCGTAAATCGTAAGAAATTAATGTCGGTGTAAAAAAATACGGTGAAAACAGAAGAGTTGGCGTCTCTGTAAGGTGAACCAACAGGCTCACGTGACCGCGTAGCGAACCGGGCCCTTTGAGCAAGTACGACTGCGCCGGTGAAGTGCAAAAAACCCTGAAAATATCCAAAGGGTAGTGCCACCGTCGGTCAGGAATGTTCTGGGACCACCGGCTGAGGCAGTACCCGAGGCCTTACCTCGACATGTCAAGAGACTGGTAGGGAAAAACAAAGAATTGACACTAAGTCGAAGCCGTAGGTTGAAGAGCAACCACGTCAACATTATGAGGATGGAAGGCGCCTATCTCAGAACGAGCGAGTGTCGAGCGTGAGCGGCGATTGTCCCGCAAATTTTCACAAGGGACCGCACAGCCACCAAGACCCGGCGGGCTGTGGAGGCGGGCCGAGGAGAAAGTCGTACTCGCCGAGTGTCCAAGGTAGAGGGCGACCGTAGGCGCCGAGTCGCGGTACTCGTAACCGTGGCGGAAGGTCGTGTGGAGGAAGGAATAGACCAAAAACGGTGTTTACCTACGTGTGTGCTAACCACAGTGGCTCGGTCGCGTTGCCGCCGTGTGCTGGGGCACCTCTCACCTCGGCCGGTACATCCGGAGGGGAGGGATGGCACCGCACTCCGTTGTCCACAAACTGTCACAGAGAATGGGGGAGCATCGTGGGCGAGAAGAATGGGCGCTGAGATGTCGTCTGGGCCGAGCGGGTCACAGACACCACGATATCAGACAATGCACGCCGTGGGCCGGTGATGGCACGAGGCGTAGTAGCAGTACGGGTGTTCCTAGCGGACAGACTACCCAGCTGCGAGTGTGGGTCCTGGGGGGTAGCGGGTCGTTCCCTGCGGTAAAACCCCCACAACTACAACTATTGGAGCTCCCGCCACGTGGCACACACATTGTAAGTCCAAGAAGAAGAACAGCCGGAACACGGCAGGCAGACGGAGTGCGAGTCAGTGGGCCACTGAAAATCTCCACATCGCCGGCACGTCTGAACTTACATACTCCAACAAACAGAGGAGACGTACGAGGTCGGACACGAATGCGCTGTGATTTTTTTAAAGTACGATCCAAATAAATATCCATAGGGCAGTGCCGCGGCAGATCCAGTAAATTGCTGGATTCCTGGCCGGGGCAGTACCCGAGGCCTTACCTCGACATGTCAAGATCAAGTTTTAAAATTTTTTTTATCAAGTTTCTTTCGTAGAAGAAGGGAGCCGTAGGCTGAAGACAACCTGCTTGCTGGAAGCTAAGCGCGAAACTGGTGTTGCTGCGCACTTACCCGTATGAGGTAAGGGAAGCTACTCAATGAACAATGAACAATGAACCTTTATTTTCCAACGGTAGAAGTTATTGGTAACAGGACCAGTTTTCAAACTTGCCGTTGCTACATCTACTACATAAGTGACATAGACATGTAAACATACACATACCACACACTGCTGCATGCATGCATTCGCTCACGCACGCACGCACCACGCACATACACACACACATACCCACACACGCACTCAGGTACGCACGCATGCACATCACAATTCGCGCATGCACGCACACACACACACACACACGCTGACACACACACTCATGTACACCGCAATTCAGTACGCATGCACACACGCACGAACACTCTCTCTCACACACACACACACACACACACACTTACACACGCACGCACTCAGGCACATACGCACAAAAACAAACACACGCTCTCGGACACGCACTCCAGACATACCTACCCGCATACGCGTACGCACAAAAATATAAAATGAGTAAAAATGCAAAGTAAAGCAATAAACAAAAAATCATTAAGTACATTAAAGTTCATACAGCAAGGGCAAATATGTATGCAGGTGCTATCTCTCTCTCCCCACCCCCCACCCTCTCTATCTCTCTCTCTCTCACGCCGACACACACACACATACACACACACACAGCATGCACGCACGCGCGCGCGCACACACACACACACACACACACACACACACACACACACACACACAGAGTCACACATACAGTACACACACACACACACATACGCGAGTGCGCGCCCAACATATCGAGCACACACATATGAAGGCAAAAACATTATAAACAGTACATGCAGTATTCAATGTACTCTTTGGCATTCAAATATTATGGTACGGCTATGGGAAAAAGGGACTCTCTCTCTCTCACACATACACACACAAACTCACACACACGCACATGTACACATCTGAACACACGTGCAAGTTATCCAAATACTGTAATGATTAGATTACGCCAGAGATTCTAGGTGTTTGAAGAGGCTGTCCCTATATGAGGTGAGCGTCTTTGCGTTTCTGATTTCTGCAGGAATGGAATTCCAGAATGAACTTCCAGAGAATGACAAGCTGGTTTTGAATAAATCAATACGCGGCAGGGGTACTTTGAATTGTTGTCCATGTCTAGAAGCTACAGATGTCCGTTCTGAGAAAAAAGAACTCAAGTACAGTGGACATGATTGCGTGTACAGCTTGTACATCAATACACCTTTGTTGAACTGAAAGTGATGGGATAGAGGGAGAATTTTTAAAGTTTTAAGCTTTTCGTCAGTTGAGAGTTCGGGATCGGGAAATATAAGCTTAGCAGCTCTCCTATGTAGGGAGTTCAGCCTCTTCAAATGTACATCACTAGAACCATCCCACACTGTTGATGCATAGTCTATGTGCGACTTGACATGAGCATTGTAGAAAAGAAGACGCGTATCTGTGTCAGTAATTGTTTTCAATTTTGACAACATATACAGGCTTCTGGAAACCCTTTTGCACACATTATTAATATGCAGTTGCCATTTAAGCTGATCATCTCTAGTGACCCCCAAGAGGCGGTGGTGTGATACTTGCTCAATTGGGCTGCCGTTTATAGACAGACTAAGAGAGAGCGGGCATAGCTGGTGCTTTTGACGTGTGGTTATAACCATGCATTCTGTATTTGATGGATTCAGGGCACGGCTGTGCAGAACGCTGGATTTTCCACTCTTTAGTTTAGCCAGCCAAATGCTTGCTGCAGCCGACTCCGGCAGCGCGCAGGCTTATGTAGGTCACAGTCTGATATCAGCTATTCCTTCTCTAATCTCTGTAACGGACTGCTGATGTGTGGTGGTTATGCCTGTGTTTAATGTTCTCTATCTCCTCTTCCAAGATTTTCTACATAGAACCGTTTGACACACTTGTGTACTGTTTTGTGCTGGTTCCTGTGTTGGTGGTATTATTCCAGTTACATATTTTTTCAGAGTGCAATCCGAGGATAAAGACAGGTACCGTGTTTGTGTGTGACTGAACATGGCTGGTAAATTATCTGAGCCTCACAGTACCGAGTTGGTTTGAACATTCATTCTCTGTTCTGGTGTTAATATAAAGGAACCAGTGTGATGTGCTTAAGACCTGTTGTGTTAGTGGTTATGAATTTACTGTGTAAACCCAAGTGTACTGCATAAACACTGCTGTGATCAGCATGTTTGTTTTGATCGTCTTGATGGACCTAACGGATTACCAGCTTACCAGCTTCACAGCAGTGGAGTGCTTTCTGACGCTAGTGTTGCTCTAGCAGGAAAGAAACAAGAATTCTAGTAAGTGATAACAGTAGAGGCTAGAATGCTGCGTAGATACATCAACTTTTCATCCCACAGAAAACTTAGATGCACAACAGATTGAGCTTGAAAGTTAGTGCTTTTTTGTGTCAGTGCATGTTCATTGTATTGCAAATCTGAAATGTAACTGCTCTTGAAGGTGTACTGGTAGTAATCAGCATGGGCATGTTTAGTATGAAAAGAAAGCAAATTTTATCAGCTACAAATCTGCACTCATGTGATAATGACATTCTTGCAAAAAAAAAAGCATTTTGTGAATGTTCAGTTACTAACACTTTTCAGCGTTTCCGCTGCCGAGCGCCGGAATGCGGCTGTCGGCACGTACACATAGCGTAGCGTAATGAAAGAGCACTCCTCTCTAGGACCATGAACAGCTCTGTCACTCTGCCTGAAGAGGCGCGCGCTAATGACTAGCCCGGCCTTGCCACAGATGGCTTATCTTGCACTCAGTGGCCCCCGGCCGCTCCTAACTAAAAGTGTGGTTCTGCACAGCCGTGAGGGACATGGAGTTGGAATGACACCAGTCGGTGACCTCACGCAGGCTTTCCTGCAGACGCATGTTAATTGCAGCTACATTTTTGTGAGGAGTGTGTAGTGTGCAGTCGTCAGCAAACATGTCACAAGAAATATCGCTGCAACTAATATGCAGTGAAGGGAAGCTACTCAGGGATGTTGGTACAGCTCACTCGGGTGGTTCCCTGGTGGCATTGCTGTACACAACGATCCCTGGGCTGAAATTGATAGGCTAAGTGCTACTTCCACATAGTAATGCCATCGGTAATGTTTTTTTGAGGAAACAAAGGCCAGATTAACACTTCCCCCACGACTAAAACCACTAGCAACATGCAAAGGGTTAACAGAAGCACATTATTGAGGAAACAAAGGCAGATTAACACATCCCCCATGACTAAAACCACTAGCAACATGCAAAGGGTTAACAGAAGCACATTATTGAGGAAACAAAGGCCAGATTAACACATCCCCCACGACTAAAACCACTAGCAACATGCAAAGGGTTAACAGAAGCACATTATTGAGGAAACAAAGGCCAGATTAACACTTCCCCCATGACTAAAACCACTAGCAACATGCAAAGGGTTAACAGAAGCACATTATTGAGGAAACAAAGGCCAGATTAACACTTCCCCCACGACTAAAACCACTAGCAACATGCAAAGGGTTAACAGAAGCTGCACGTAACAAGGTTTTTCTACAAGTCAAGATCACGCTTTTCCTCCGCAAAATTGCTTACATATCATAAACTAAGACAAGTGGGGATATGAAAAAGACACGAGAGATCCATTCTGAAAATCCAGAATCTAAACTTTTACTTTGTCAGAATTGAAAGATACAGAATGACTGATGTTGCTTAAAGACATTTACCCTTGTTCCCCCGATGTAGCCGCCGCAGGATCCAAAGCTCTTGGTAAAGGTGCCCATCATGATATCAATGTCGCGAGGGTCAATGCCAAAGTAGTCGACGACCCCTCGGCCGTGTGGCCCCATGGCACCGATACTATGCGCCTCGTCCAAGTACACATACGCTTTGTACTTCTTCTTCAGTCGGAGGATCTCTGGGAGACGGGCGATTGACCCTTCCATGCTGAAAAGAAAAAAATTGTTTCAGGCATGGGAATTGCCAAAGCAAAAATCAGCTGAAACTAGGGGGGGTCCGGGGCATGCCCCCCCCCCCCCCCTCCCCCCCCCCCGGGAATAAAACAAGCGATGAAAATCTGTGCAATCTGAGCATATTTTTCGAGGAATGTGAAATTATTTTCCGCGGAAAACCGCGGATCAGAGGACAATTCCCATGCCTGAGGCTGAAATTTTAAAATATTTCCTTATTGTCCTGTGAAAGCTACATTACAGATTTGGAGATAGATCAAACATTTAAGTTCAAGGGTGGTGCCAGAATAGCTTGGCGCCTCAGGCACCAAGCTATTCTGGCACCACCCTTGAACTATCATAGACAAATTTATTAGTGTACCAGGATGAAAAGGGTTAAGTACACTGGTACAGTAAACTCCATACTTGTTTGGTACAGGGTGGAGAACAAGCTCAAGTAAAAATCTCTGAAAAGTGGCCGGGGTCCAGGGGCCGCATAGGCCCCGGTGCAGGGGCGCATAGCCACCCGGGAAAAAAAAAAGATATTTTTAGAGGTAAATATTCTGGCTTCTTGTGAGAGATAGGACACAGAATAGGCTCAAATTTGAGTACATGTAAATTCAAGATTACAGAGTAAAATACATCATCAAAGGGTCTCCCCGGTTAATCACTCGTGAAAAGCACGACATGGTAGGCTATTGATCAGTATCACAATAGACTAACAATGGCCAACACAGAGGACTGAACTTCCGGTGCACTGCCAAACGTTCAACATCGCTATCACCCACTGTAATCAAGTAATGAGTATTTATTAACAGGGCTTCTGTTTTCACAACAGGTTAAATGGTCTGTAGACCCACAGGTATAAATTTTAGAGGGTACACAGACCCCCATCTGAGCATTATAGAGGGTCAGCAAATTTATTTAAGAAAAACTGCATCATCTGTATGTTCTTTAAAATAAATTAACTCATTTTGCTCTCTCCTCTTTAAATTTGTTGTGACAGTGTGTGCGTGTCCTTTCCATGATACTGATTCTTTAACTGGTGAGCCGTCGTGCAAAAACCTGTATTTATTTGTATGATCATTTGATAATGTATTGTAACTGAGAATATAGCCGTTTATGCTGAATGCAGATTGACAACCAAAGTCTGACTTGTCTAAACTCTCTCTCTCTTTTTTCCTCTCTCTCTGCGTGTGCATGCGTGCATGCGTGTGTACTGATGTACTTAAAAGTTGGTCTCAACCCATTAACCCAAAGATGTACTTAAAAGTTGGTATCAACCCATTAACCCAAAAGACGTATTTCTCCAATTTTAGAGCTTTTGCCTAATAACTGTGTACCAGAAGATGGATCGACCATGATAAAATAAAACTGACAAACTTATTTCTGTTCAAATTTCTGGACTTGCTTTTTGAGTTTGCCTCCATGCCAAGGACACAGTTAGTAGGTGTCCTTGCTCCATGCATATTGCGCTTGTCATCCGTGTGCTGTCGTGCTTTAGCCATGGAAATACACGCAGCCATGAACTCTGAAACTGCATCGCAGTGGCGGTGCCACACACGGCCCAGAGGTATCATTTCTGGTACTGTCTCTTGTCGATGGAGACAGCGGTGTCGAAGTGGAACTTTCTTCTAATCCATTATCAAGATCAGACGGTGCCGGATTGAAGAATCCAAAGCATTCCAGCTTCCTTTGCTTTTGCTCTGCCATGTAGAACTTCGTTCAAGATCGAAAGTGAAATGCGCAATGCCGCATCCCATAATAGCATGAATGGTGACATCACAGCAAGTAACGCGTTCAACATGTAGCGCGCACTTTGTAATAACATGCTGACACCACACCGGGTGTAAACATGCCCGTCCAGTGTGACACTCGCATGGACCCCGGAGTCAGGGCGATTCTTAACGCAGCCGCGACCAAGCGAGCGGCTAAACGAACCAACTCATCACTAAAAGTAGAACGACTGTCACCGACCTCTGTTAGGGTACGCCCGGTGGCACAAGGATGATGCGTCTCAGACACAGTTACACTGAATTTTAGTGCGTCTGACTACCCCTTTTTTTTTGTTACATTTTCAGCACATGATTTTGAGTTATAGTGCGCCAGAGACTCACTAAAACGGAAGCCCTGTGAGTAAGCCTTAAGTTGGGCAGTGCATACAATGTTACACTCGAGGGCGCCACGTTCAGTGACGAGAAAGTAAAAGCTGGACACAGACCTGAACTCGTCCTATTTTTAAACTCGGATCGAGACCTGGAGAAAATGTGTTTCGTGAATTTTTCTCGGAACTCTATTTCATTTTCCCGGAAGAGACGATACCTTTCCTCGGAAAATCGCGGATCCGAGGAGAGTTCTCCACCCTGTTGGTAAGACAGCACGTTAAAACAAACCTACTATTTTTTAACTCATTTAGCCCCGACACATCACAGCAAGAGATGGATTGAGCATGATAGCTCAAGGGTCTTTCATAGGCGCCAAGCTATTCTGGCTCACCCTTGAACTATCATGCTCAATCTGTCTCTAGCATTGTAATACAGTCCTTCAGAGGTTAACTTCAAAATTTGGGGATTTCGGTCCTGGGGCAGAATGTGTTGAATTTGAAGCACGGTTGACAAATTACTTGTGAAGGTAAAAAAACAGTTACCCCACCCCCCCACCCCCTCCCACATGTACACGCAGATACCGGTACCGTTTACATCACTGTGCTTACACAAGGGGGTTATAACATTAACAATGTTATCCTGTTCACACGACATCTGCCCAATCCTACCTGTAGACTCCTTCAACAACGATGAGAATTTTCTTCCATGGCCGATGGGTACGCGGTTGTCCCTCACACACGGCTTCACGTAGTCGACGCTCGAGGTCTTTCATATCTTTTAGAGTGAAAAGATGGCTTTAACTCCCTTGGGCATGCAGCCACTCGTACTGCTTACAGTACAAGAGGCTGCTTTTACAGGAGGGTTAACACTGTGAATGTCCCATAAACTATAACAGATGTCAAAAAATCAAGCTAGCAATTTACAAAGAAACCCTCTGGCTGTTGGTAGCACTTTTTGTTGCGATGATTCCTGCAGGAATTATTGAAACAAAAAGTGATGCCGACAGCCAAAGGATTGATTTGATTGTACATTGCTTAACGTCCCGACAGCAACAAGGCTTTCTCAGGACGTGCCTGCACTGCTTGTGAAAAAAAATTAATAAACAGAACATTGAATGTATGTCGCCATCTGGTCAAATACGTTAAATAAACCTAACACATGGGGCCTAAATAAAGCTAAGACCATTTAGCAACACACATCCAATATCAAGAGCTACAGGCAGTGCAGACAGTAGGGAGAGTTTTAAAAAGGCAAATACAGGTGAATGGACAAAGGGTAGACAGAAACACATGCCCCAGAATAGAGAGAAAAACTCACCCTGTGGGGCTGACCAGGGTGACCCTGGGAACTAAAAAGTACCTAACCCCACCCAGGTCCCCCAGGGCAGACCCAGGTGGGGGTGACAGCCAAAGGGTTAAGTTTCATCTTAACCCATATCATACTGTAACTTCAGTAGCTAAACTGGCCCTTCATCTGTCTTGTACTGTGTTTGTCTTAAATGGCGTAAATCCGTGTCTGTTACGTGAGTGTGCGTGTTGGGTTTCAGTTTGCGGCGCTTTGAGTCGATTCGCCAAAAATTGAGAAAAAGCACCTATATAATAACGGTATTATTATTATTATTATGACGCTAAAACAGTAAAAGCTACAAATTTGTACACTTCCATATGCAAGCTACATTATAGTACTTAAGATATGAATATAGACCAATGGCTTTAGTTCAAGGGTGGTGCCAGAATAGCTTGGCGCATAGTGGCACCAAGCTATTCTGGCACTACCCTTGAACTATTTTAGTCAAACTTATTTCACACACTGGTGTATTCCGAGGGATAAGTAAGGAAATGCTGTCACCCAAAAAACATATGCTGACCATTGTGTTTGTAGACGCGAATGGTGGCCCCAGTAAGACGAGAACCCAAAATCAGGGAGACATGGTTCAGTTCATCACTCAGGATCAGACAACCCTGCAAGAAAAATATATATTGTATGCACATACCCTATTGAGCATGCAGACAAGGGACTGTGAACTATTCTGAAGGCTGCATGTGTTAAGGGGTTTAAACTTAATAGGAGCCACAGCTGACAGCCAGTCAGTGGCACCGTAGAATGATTTTTGTTCTTACTGTCCACAAAACTGTAAAGGCCCCACCACACTTGCCGGTTGTGCCCCGATTTTCAAGCCAATTCCGATCCGATTGCGATCGGATGACGTCATATATCCGATCCGATCGCAATCGGCTGGGAATCGGGTGTTTAGAAACTGCTCTATTTTTCCGATCCGAATCGGCCCCGATTGTAAGCTTCAACCAATCAGAGCGCGTCTCGCAAAGCACGTTGTTTCAGTTTGCAAATGGCGGAAGATCAGTCAACCACCTTCGTTGCCGATGTTTCGCCCGCCTCAGTCTTCCCGAATATGATGCAAAACTGCTGATAATGCAAGCGCATCATCATCACTGTCCAAACTAGCAGCCATTTCGCTGAACAGGTACGACCTTGATCTTCGATTCAAACCGGTCGGCTAAATAAAGTCGGGGAATGTGTGGCAGTGCACACGTTTTTGCAGTCCGGTCCGATCACACTCCGATTCGAAACTGCTCAAGAATCGGCCTCAAAATCGGGCATGTGTGGTGGGGCCTTATGGGAGAAATCAATTTTTTAAAAAACCACGGAATTGAATTAACTACACCATGGGCGACATGGGTACATGATGCTCTTGTACAATACTGGTGGTTGAAGGCACAAGAGGGTGAATTATTTTCTTTACTTTTGGTCAAAGACGGGATGAATTACCTTTTAGCCCCCAAGTTCCATTTCTCAAATTTTTGGTGTTGCCCAACGACTATATACCAGTTGTAAGAGATGGATTGACCATGATAATTCAAGGGTAGTGCCAGATGAGCTTGGCACCTGAAGGCGCCAAGCTCATCTGGCACTACCCTTGAATTATCATGATCAATCCATCTCCTGCTGCAGGGGCTTAAAGAGTTAAAAGAAACCTGTGGTGTGAATCGTACCACGGCTGATACGAGCTGGCATTCTGAGATAGTTAGTAGCAAAGCTCACGGGTACTTGATGAAATTTAATGTGAACCACACCTTGCTGACCAGGGCGGGCATGTTGAGGGAGTTGGTAGCAAAGCCCATGGGTACAGTGATGGCCGCCTCCACTCCCAGAAACTCCGCTACAAGCTCGTCCAGTTGGCGGTGCACGTCAAGGTAACCTGTTAAAGAAAGACAGCAATATTATCACCTATGTTCCTGATCTATTTATTCCTTTAAACGTGCAATCACCATTATAAGTTTTCGTCGACAGTGACAGCTGCCTAGTGTATCCATTATTAGTTTTACGTTACACGTATATCTTTGGTGTGTGTGTGAGCATTTCTTGTTGGTGTGTTCACTCTGCTAAGCTTATTTTCGTTGTATATCTTGTTGCGTGAGTGGGTATGGTAGGGACTATAATATGTGTTGTAGGATGCAAGGTGTATGTAAGTTAGTATGTCATTTGTACGGCGCCTAGAGCTTTTCTATCGAAAGTATAGGCACCTTAAAAATAGACATTATTATTATTATTATTATCTAACACATGTTCAGACTTAACAGGCTTGCATGAGGAAAGAAACATGCTGGCTGCTGACGCCAGTCAAGTAATCCATCCACACCTTCCTGCTGTAAGCCACTAGCTCATTTAACCCCAAGGTCCCAAACGTGGAAGGTGTCATCTGACAACTACATGCAAGTTGCAGGAGATGGATCAATAATGATAATTCAAGGGTAGTGCCACGGAATTATCACATTCGATCCACCTCCTGCTGTAGTGGGCTAGCCTGGTTTCACCCTCATCAAGCAAGCCTCGTGCAAAGCTGTTAACCCTTTTGTTTTAGCCCCGGGACCCCACAGCAGGAGATGGATTGATCATGATAATTCAAGGGTAGTGCCAGAAGGCGCCAAGCTCATCTGGCACTACCCTTGAATTATCATGATCAAGCCATCTCCTACAACTGGTACATCGTCGTTAGAAATGCCAAAATGGCACTTTCCTCATTTTTGTTTGAGGCTTTAATGAAAATATACCATGGTAAAATTTTCTGCTTTTAGAACATTTTTCAACTACAACACACACATTGTTCGACCATTCATATTTTGAAAACTCTTTTTTTAAATCAGCGAACTTGCATCCGACATGCATCCAAGTATAGTGTGCTATGTGATTGTATGGGCTGCACCCATAGTGCGGTGTTCTGGCTAAAAAGTGTTAAATAATTGCCCATAATTAATTGAAATCAATATATTCCTTAAGTTGATAAGTTTTGCTGCTATGTGTTGAGTTAATTGAACCCTTAAAAGCCCTGACAAACTTAACACCAAGAGATGGACTGACAATGATTGTTCAAGGGTGGTGCCAGAATAGCTTCAAGGTGCCAAGGTATTCTGGCACTACACTTGAACTAGGATGGTCGACATTTGTTCTGAAGTGAAATGTAGTCTTCTGTGAAATCATCCGAAAATTTTGAAATGTGAGATTTACATTACTCTTGTTTTTGAAAGAACAAGTACATTATTGTTTCTTGTGCTTTTTTTTTTAAATGTTGTAAACTGTTTTGTGCTTGAAGCCAATTTCCATCTTTGTTGGTTATTTCTCTGAAATTTCATCCAAACGGCTTAACTTGTTAACCTTTTGGCTGTCCATAGCGCTTTTTGTTGAGATGATTCCTGCAGAAATCACCTCAACAAAAAGCGCTATGGACAGCCAAAGGGTTAAGGAGCAGGAAGTTGATTGTTGGTAGCAGTTTTAGTTGCGATGATTTCTACAGGAATCACCTCAACAAAAAGCGCTATGGACAGCCAAAGGGTTAAGGAGCAGGAAGTTGATTGTTGGTAGCAGTTTTAGTTGTGATGATTTCTACAGAAATCACCTCAACAAAAAGCGCTATGGACAGCCGAAGGGTTAAGGAGCAGGAAGTTGATTGTTGGTAGCAGTTTTAGTTGTGATGATTTCTACAGGAATCACCTCAACAAAAAGCGCTATGGACAGCCAAAGGGTTAAGGAGCAGGAAGTTGATTGTTGGTAGCAGTTTTAGTTGCGATGATTTCTACAGGAATCACCTCAACAAAAATCGCTATGGACAGCCAGAGGGTTAAGGAGCAGGAAGTTAGCCCTGTGCATGTTGGTAGTAGTTTTAGTTGCGATGATTCCTACAGGAAACCGCTACCGATATGCAAAGGTTTAAAGTTTCCACCTACCCAGTTCCTGTCGACTCCCACACACCCCAACTCCATATTTTTCCGTGACCTCCTGCACAACCTTGGCACAAATCGTCTTGTTCTCTGCGAAGCCCAGGTAGTTGTACGAGCCAAAGTTCATAACATGCAGCTTTCGACCGGTTATTCTAAACACCCAGAAGCATAGCAAGGTTAGTCTTTGTTGTGCATGCAGCCACTGGGACTGATTACAGTTCTGGTGGCCGTATGGACTAGGTGGGTACAATGAACTGCAAGTATCTTTGTTAGATTCAAATTCACAGAGAAATACTTACATGATTGAAATCACATACTGAATTTCAACGAATCAGGATTTGACAGGTCTGCCACAAATACTTGTCAACGGCTGTTAAAATACCATCTTGAAAGCTAGTTTAACAATTAAAAAAACCCTCTACTTTCATTATATTACTGCCATTGCACATTTGAAAAATCTCTTAAAAGTACATATACTGTGACAGCTATCACTAAGATACACCATTACCTAGTGGCAAAACCTAGTTATCAAAACCTAACCCTTTGGCTGTTGGTAGCAGTGTTTGTCACGATGATTCCTGCAGGAATCATCGCAACCATAACCGCTACCGACAGCCACAAAGTTACAGGAATTTGACTTTAAAATGAGCATTACAAAGTGGAAACATTTACTCCTGAGTGACATTCCTCAGCAAAGTCGTTTAACCCCCTTAAGCCTGCAGCTACCACCAGTACTGTGTTCAGTTCAGGCAGCAGCAGTCACAAGCGAGTTAAACAGACTACACTGTACTTCCATTGTGAACAAAGCAAGGGGGGTGGGGGAGGTATCACATTAGACAACAAAGGGAAGAAAGCAAACAAGCGACACAAACACATAAGCACATACTGTCACCGACATCAACATGCTCGTATTACTGTTCATGACATTTATATACAGGTCAGCCTCAGCACAGGTTGTCCTTCACACCATTATTTCCAAGAGCGTTACTGTTCTGCCGATTTTAAGCATACTTGTGAGGAAAATCCACTAGGTAGCAAAATATCTCTGACGTCAGCCTTAGCTGGCCGGCGCATGGCTGTGTGTGGGCCAGCTATGGCTGACATGGGCCTGAGGACTATTTGCTCACTGGAGCGTATAATACTGAGGCAGACCTGTCCTGCAAACAAATAAATATATCAGGGACCCACAAACAACAACACAGTCAGAGGGCGTGGAGGTTAAACATACAAAATCTCATTCACACAAAACATACTTTTAACATGTGTTGTCACAAACTCTGAGTGCCCCTGTTAGGCAAAGCTTCACAGCTTTGTTACAACAGTATAGTAGGAAAGCAGTACAAATTACATGTACACGTATAGAAACCTTCGGACATAGCAAAGGGCCTGGTGACCCAAACTGGATTGTTCTTATCTGAAGTTTGTGTTAACTCATTCAAGACGTGCCGCCTCCAGATACGCGGCGTAAGTCGCATATCCGGAGGTGGCATGTCTCAAATGAGCTAAGTGAATTTACAAAGAGTGTACCAGGAACTCTGAAAAAAAATGGTCCCGTAATCCAACTTTTCTTATATACATGTACGACTATTTTTATATCCGAGCTTGTCAAGTTGTGATACGTGAAATAAATAACATAGAAATAGTGCAGTCAGGACTTCTGAAAACATGGTCTTATAAAATATCCAACTACTGCTATAACTGGCCATGTACCTGAATGGCGTAGAAGTAGAGTGGTCCATTTCATTTTTTTCATAGTCTTGAGAACATTGACACCAGCCTTAAAAATGATTTGGATCTAACTAGAGTCAGACAACTTTTCCACTGATAAATTTCACGGAGTTCATTGAAAGACAGAATCCAACTAAAGTCAGACCAGTCTTCCACCTTCACAATCACATTGAACCTACAATTTAATGTGAACCTAATTTTCTAATGTCTGTCATGATAACCACATTTCACCCATACCACTTTGTCACACGATAGGTCTACACCTGAGTATTGCCTGGACACTTACTCCATTATTGTTAGAGTGGTCTATTTCATGTTTTTTCATTGTTTTGAGAACACTGACCCCAGCCTTAGAAATGATTTGGATCTAACTAGTGTCGGACAACTTTTCCACTGAAAATTTTTATTTCAGCTTTCACAGAGTGTTTGTTTTGCCACGCAAAAGATGTTCTATACTCAGCTAATGAAAGAGGTAGAGTGGTCTATCTTGAAAATTTTCACTTTTGAGTTTAACCCTTTTCATCCAGATATACTACTGATCGAAAAAAAGTTTGATTGTTCAAGGGCGGTGCCAGAATAGCTTGGCGCCCAAGGCAATACACTATCTTATCTTATCTTATCTATCTTACATCCCGAGGCCTTTTTTTTCTCTTAAGAAGGCTACTACATAACAGGTTATGAGACAGATCAACCATTTCAGTTCAAGGATGGTGCCAGAATAGCTTGGCGCCTCTGGCGCCAAGCTATTCTGGCACCACCCTTGAACAATCAGAGCCAAACTGTTTTTGAGCAATAGTATATCTGGATGAAAAGGGTTAAACTCAAAATTGAAAATTTTCAAGATAGACGACTCTCTTTCATTAGCTAAGTATAGAACATCCTTTGCGTGGCAAAATAAACACTCTGTGAAAGCTGAAAGTTGAGGACGGTTTAATTTTTCACGATGTTCCTTGCGACAGTGTTCTGGTCTGCGCCTTTTTACCTTACAGTTCAGAACCACAAGACTCAAAATCCCAAACCAGTATGCATAAGGGACAGAGCAATGAGAGAAGTTTAACCCGTTGTCTATCAGTAGCAGTTTTTGTCTCAATGACTCTTGCTGGAATCAATGCGACCAAAACCTGCTACCGACAACCAAAGAGTTAAACTAAAGGGGACTAAAATTTCAGTACATGTAATTTTGTAGTGAAATTGGCTTATTAGCTACTGAGACCAGATGGCAAGGGTAATCCCTGGACAAGCAGGCTATCAACCCTCTTCATATCCCAGGAGACACCCACTCCTGTTTATGTACTGGTCTTTGATTCAGCAATAAGGTACAAAATCGCAGACCAACACATCACATCAAGCATATTGCATGATGATGCAGGGTACATGTACAATCAATGCAACTACAAAACAAAACAAAAAAAGAAAATGAATTAACACATGAAACAAAAACCATCAAAATCACAAATGGACATCAAACAAACCCAAAATTTAAGGAAGCAAAAAGTTTAGCCGAGGACAAAAAACTGTGGTAGCATGCACAAGCATCACTACTTACAAAACATACCACGCTAATGCCGGTCACTCAAAAACAGTACACTGAAAAAATATATTTGGGGGCACTCAAAGAAAAGAAATAAAAACAGAACATGCATAATATTTTGCACAGCACACTCAGCGCAACAATTATTCAATTAACCCTTTGTATGTCGGTAGCGGTTTTGTCGCGATGATTCCTGTAGGAATCATCGTGACATTAACCGCTACCAATATGCAAAGAGTTAAAATTGCAACCAAGTTCAAAGTTTAGTGACAAAGAAGAATGAATACGGGGCAATGACAATCATGGTAGCAAGTCATGACAGGTTGTTTTTTCTGACACAACAGGGGCTGTTGTTTTTCGTGGTGGTGAAAGTACAGTGAGCCAAGAATGTTAATGGAAACTGAATGTTACCCCTTCACATCTGGGAAAAAGTGAACCAAACTCAACCGCAAAAGACGAAGATCCTCAAGAGCCCATGCAGATGCAGGGCTTGCGAGGTTCTACGCTTCTTGCTGGCCCTCGGCCCAATTTACAGTGTTCCTACCAAAATTGCCCCTGCAAAAACATTTTGAGGGTCAAACAGCTCAAACTGGGAGCCAACGCACTTCAAACTTTTGGGGGTTAGGAACTTGAGCACATGGAGTTTAACACATTCACATTGAGCATGATAGTTCAAGGGTGGTGCCAGAATAGCTTGGCGCCTTTTGGCGCCAAGCTATTCTGGTACCACCCTTGAACTATCATGATTGATCCATGTCGTGCAGTGGTGCGTTGGGACTGAATGAGTTACGTCACGGCCACAGAAAGTGAAGGAGTTAAACTGGTTATCACTCATAAAGCGACATGGCGACAGTCATTCCATTAGATCACACACAGCCAGTGAAGTTATGAGCGATATGATCTGTAACCACACTGTGTTTCTGGTAATGCCACTGATGCAACAGTGGAAAACAGCCACACCATTCCATGTCACGTTAACCCCCTGACGCTTGCAACCACTGGTACTGTAAACAGTACCTGCCACTGCATGCACAAGGGGTTTAGTGATGAACCAGCAATACAGTTTTAACCCTTTGCATGTCAGTAGCGTTTTTGCCGAGATGATTCCTACAGGAATCAACGCAACAAAAACTCCTACCGACACACAAAGGGTTAACCCCCTTCTGCACGTAGTCATTGGTACTGTAAACGGTGGTACTCGTGGGCTGCATGCACAAGGGAATTGATCGATTCAATGAGTTATGTGAGCAAAATACATAACAAAAAGTGAACTTGACATAGTTAACCAAAGCACAGAAAACGTCTAAAGCAACATATCCAACCCTCTGGCTGTCACTTAGTGTCAGTAGCACTTTTTTTTTATTTTATCGCAACGATTCCTGCAGGAATCATCAGAACAACGAAAATGGCAAAGACATCATGGCTCATGTGCGTATGCGATCCACTGATAATCTGACCCATATGACCCTGACCTTTCCAACCGGTCACGGAAATGCGTAAGTATTCAAGTGTCTTAACCCATGTAGCCCCAAGGCCCTGCAGCAGGAGATGGATTGATCACAATTCAAGGGTAGTGCCAGATGAGCTTGGCGCCTTCAGGTGCCAAGCTCATCTGGCACTACCTTTGAATTATCATGATCAAACCGTCTCCTAAGCTGGTGCATAGTCGTTAGACAATGCCTCCAAAGGTTTGGAAATGCGGTCGTGGGGTTACGAGGGTTAACATAAGTCAATGGTATGACTCTGATAACATTAAGTCAACGTCTTCTAAAAATGTACGCATTTTTCAGAGATTTATCATAAATATCAACATCCAATGACTCTTGGCGAAACTGATATGTTTAGAAAGGTCTTGCCACAAAGCATCACTGAGCAAGTGTGTAGACTGTGATTTGAACAGTCTCTGAGAAAATGCCAACGCTGAGTTTACCATGAATGTCGCCCAACACATTTGTCAACCTCCTGTGACTTTTGCAAGGATCAACTAAATCAGTATGAATAGAAAGGTCTCACTATCAGTTACCTTTGTTTCACATCTAATCAAGTTTGCAAGGAATTTTTCACATTAACTGACCTCTTGTGATCCTTGACCTGTTCAAGTGGTCATCCAAATTAGTATGCATAGGAAAGTCTTGCCATCAGGTATCTCCATACCAAGTTTGAGTCTGAAAATAGTATTTGAAATTTTTTTTTTTAATGGAAATACAGCCATGGTCCTGTGACCTTTACCCTTTGAGAGGTCACTGAAATTGGTATGTTTAGACAGATCTTGCCACAGAGTACCCTTGGGCCAAGTTTGAAGACTGTGGCTTAACGATGTTAACGTTTTACCATGGACAATGGCGGATGGATGCTGGACAGATCACCACCACTGGCCCAATATATGACTCGCTTTTGCGGTCACATGTGAGCCAAAAATCATTACTGACAACAAAAGGGTTAAGACCACATGCCTAGTGATAACCATGGAATAGCCACAAAAGGCAGCAGTTTCACAGTATTAAAGACTACTTGCTTGATATGTAGTGTGTATTAAAAAATAAATTAACTTAAGGTTACATTACAGATTAGCAGACAGACCAACTGTTTTAGGTTAAATGGGCACATACTACATGGGCAAAAAAATTATAAAGCCAATGAGGCCGAGGTGAACCCTGGTTGATAACCAAACAAAGGAATGCATCGTTGACTGTCTCAGGCTTTCGTTGATTTGCTTGTCGAGCATTTTCAGTGTTCATTTCAAGCCAACTCAAGACAGTTCCTCCTATCACAGATAATAACAAACTCCTTGTGCATATCACCAACAGCGCTGTAAACGGTACTGGTGGCTGTGTGCACAAGATCATTTAATGCCGCTTCCCCCCCCCCCCCCCCCCTCAATGTTTTTTTCTAGAGGTTGCACAAGGAATAGAAGGCATGTTTATGCATCTTTCTCTCCAGCTCTCTCCTTTTTGCTTTGTTTGCTGGTCTGAGTGAACACTGCAGAAGCCCCTACGCCCGTCTCATGATGACATACTTTTTGCACCATACTTTTTGACAACAGGTGCCCTGCATAATTTGTGTCATATTATTTCTATCAAATCTCATGACAGCAAAGCTACACCCTGAAATAAATGACATAACTTCCAAGTGCAACAAATTCTTTAAAATTCAGAGTTATAACTACACATAAATAAAGTAAAATGTGTGTAGGAAGCCTTAAAGTTAGTACCAACTACCATACTATTGTGGCAGTCTACTGTGCGCAAACCAAGGGGAATCAAGGTTTGTGAGAGTCTACTGTGCGTATAGGAAAGAGATGCACAGAGTTAGCTGCATGCACGCTTTCTCTTACTTGTTAGAGCCATATTTTATGTTTTTAGTGGTGTGGGAAGGAGAGGGGAGGGAGTGTTATTACTTATTTATTATTCTCCTTGCACATACAGTCACCAGTGCTGCTCAAGCTACTGGTAATGCATGCACAGGGGGTCAACACGCTTGCTGGCTGCAGTGATTTTTGTTGCAATGATTCCTGCAGGAATCACAATCATCACTACAGACACCCAAAGGGTTAACACATTTGAGACAACCAGCATGTGGACACGCGGCGAACAGCCATGTGTCTGCATGATGGTTCATCTCGAATGAGTTGAATTACAGCCTGCCACCTAGGTTAGTTAGAGGGGAAGGTATGGAAGTTATGGGGAGAGGGCAGTTTTTTTCAACCTTCCTATACATGCAGCCACCATCACTGTGAATAGTACCAGTGGCCGAATGCACAAAAGGTGGGTAAACTGAAGCCCACCACCTAGGTTAGTTGTACAAAGCTAACTGTCAGCATGAGTCACTGTATTAGTGCAGGAGATTGTGGTATTGCTGAAAAGAGCTATCGCAGAGATAAACAAAGTTTACACTACATAAATAAATGATTTCACAGCTGTTGAAGTGAACAGAAAGCAAAATCACACTTTTCACAGACACCGATTGTATGCTTTTATTAGTCACAGTCATACATACATGTAGCTCAATACTATGGTAAATGCTAGAGACACAAGAGAACATTTCATGTACGTTTAAAAATCTGCCATAGGCTCAGCACCTTACATTTGAATTATTCATTGTATTGCTTCACACTGCTAAATGCTGCCAATTTTCACATTAACCCCCTTGTGCATTCATCCATTGCTACTGTTTACAGTACCACTGGCTGTATGCACATGAAGCTTAACTCTTTGGATGCCAGTAGTGCTTTCTGTCAAGGTGATTCTTGCTGGAATCTCCTGGATAAAAAAAAAAAAGCAACTGACAGCCAATGAGTTTAGGGGAAGTCATAAGCAAGTTGAGCATAAATGTGCCCGATTGCCTCCCTTCAATTATCATTAACCAATACCATTAACTCATTCACAGTGAGCTTTATCCGGATGCGCAGCATAAGCCGCGCATCCGGATGCGGCTGGCCGCGAATGATTTAATGCAAATCAAACACACGACACTTTTCACTACCTGTATGATTTTTATTGCAAAGTAACATAAAACATGTTCTGTGCCATCCTCATGCAAAGCAAAAATTATTTCTTCCAGTCTCATGGGAGTGTGGTAAGCCACAGAACGCATTAATGCTAAACAGAATGTTTTTTGCTGCATAAAGATCAGCAAATAATCTCTATAACTGTGGTAAACTGCCAAGCCAAGCTGAACTGTAAAACTTTTAGGTTCATTGTGCTCACACTCATACTGTTTTTATTATTTTCAAAGCTGCATTTCAAACACCAGAAGTGTTCTCTTGGGTCAGTGCACACACCGATAACGCTGACTACAAGAATGAAAAAACGTAAAACCAAAAGTCACTGGACAGGCTGGAGGAAAAGGTGGTAATAATAATGGCAGTAGAGTGAGCGGAAGTCACGTCTCAGTGTGTGAACTTGGAGCACTCAGAACTCAGATGTAATGAAAAAGAGCAGCAGCCTGTGTGTGTGGCCGAAGAAAATCAAATCACACGACATACTCAATATTCCAGTTGTAATTGGGGGACGCACGCTCCATGACATCAAAGTCCGCCCCCGCCGCGCTGCAGATGGGTCGATTGAAGCAATCGCGCGCGTAACGGTACATGTTACGTGTGTAAAAACTCTCCCACGATATCAGCAAGGGCACAAAACCCTGTCATAGACAACAAAACAGAAACATGCCAAGGCATGCAACTAGTGTCTAAAAACATGCATACATACAGTACATTAACCATACACAGACATATGAGACAGACAAATGGACGGACAGATGGATGGATGCACATGTCTGTCAAACACCAAAAATCATGCTGACAGATCAACGAGCACCAGACAGCAAAGTCAACTGACAGTGCACTAGACTTAGGGAGCTGGGCTGTCGATACATTCTGCCTTTGTTTCAACCCCTTTGTGCATGAAGCCACCAGGTACTGTTCACAGTAGCAGCATGTAAAATGGAGTTAACCCTCTTAACCTCAAGGCCCCATTTCCTAAATTTTGGGGTTGTTACCTGACAACTATGTACCAGTCGCAGGAGATGGATGGACCGTGATAATTCAAGGGTAGTGCCAGATTAGCTTGGCGCCTGAAGGCACCAAGCTAATCTGGCACTACCCTTGAATTATCACGGGCCATCCATCTCCTGCGGTAGGGTCTTGGGGCTTAATGGGTTAACATGCAAACACTTGTGGCATAGATGCGCAGACACCCCACAAAACTGCATCTCTTTCAACCTGAAAGACACGTGCAGTCTTGTGAGGGGTCTATGAAATTAAAGGAAGCTAAATCTGACAATTCAGCTCTGTCCAGTATCGTTGACTTTGCCCTGAGAATGAGAAGTTCCGTGCAGGATTAGTACTGGTTAATGTTGTACACGATCCTGTCAGAAATCTAGTAATCAAGGGCGTACAATGCACAAACAAGGCGCAAGACACAGGTATGTACACCAGAACAGATGAAGATGCAAAGCTCTGCCAATGTCCCCCATCAAACCTGGCCTTTAAAACATGCAAACCAGGGAAGAGGCAAGCATGGCTGCAACGTACTCAAAATTCCACCCATGATCGTCAGTGACCCGCTCTATCACATCGATGTGGGAACCGGCGCAACTGCCTATTGGAATGTTCCAGCAGTCGCGGATTCTTCGGTAAACATTGCGTGTGTAAAAACTTTCCCAACTCTGAAAGAGTGGTACACAGCCCTGGGGGGAAAGAGAGAACAATGGCCATAAGCAACTCAAGTGCAGTCAATTAATGAGTAATCAACAGGTAAATAGCACTTTTCAGGGCTTCTTATTTCTTAATTATTTAAATGTGTTTCTTACAGGTATGTGTCTAGGACTCATTAGGAATTTCAATTTAAACAGGGACTTCCATGAATGCATGATCAAGTTTATGTGTCCATGCAATGATGAGTGAATTGACAGATCTGATAGAAAGAAATACATACTCACTGCATGCAGTTTATGCCATCATGTCCCAATTTTGTGACTTGATGCTTTATGCATGGGCACAGGAGCCCTTTGCCTGTCGGTAGCGGTTTTAGTCGCGATGATGCCTACAGGAATCATTGCGACTAAAACCACTAACAACATGCAAAGGGTTAACCAGACGATACATAAAAACCCTGCTTAACCCCCTTGTGCACGCAGTCACCAGTACTGTTTTTAGTACCAGTGGCTGCATGCGCAAGGCTGTTAATTCCAATGAGTGTTTATGTGAGGACAGCCTTCAAACTTCCCACCAAATTTAACTCTACTGATTAAGTGATAAGCAGATAATCAGCAAGTAAAGAAAATTAATGGAGCTCACTTGCAATAGAGATTTACCGAACATGTGCCAACCTGATTTCTGTACATTTTGCCTCTAGGCCACAAGATCCAAAATCACAGACCAGCAAACATTTCTGCATACACCCTAGCTGTAGTCTCACTGTCAATATCATACACCGATGAAATATCATCAGTGTAACTGGCTAAAATCATATCTGATGGGTTTTTCAGATAATTTGAGAGGAAGCATTTTTTATTGTTTGGCATGACCGCCTAACTGAACCAAAAAAATATGACACGTCATTTTAGAAGCAACGTATCACTATCACATTAGTCATAGAAAAAAATCATAAATCTGCATCCACCAGTTTTCAAGATCTAGATTTTATTCAAACGTCACTTTTGGACACTGCCTGAAAAGATGGCCCAAAACTTGATGTTCTCTGTATCTGATTTTCAAGCCTTCATAACAGAATGCATGGCACTGGAAAAACAGGCGTGACAGATATCTGATGATTTGCACTCTCATAAATCTGCATCTGCTCCAACTAAAGCATAAGCGTTTTTCTTGAGGCGGATGTGCAAAAAATATTATTAACTCATTCAGACCCAGGGCCATATTTCCCAAATTGTGGAGGCGTCATCTAATAACTATGCACCAGTTGCAGGAGATGGACTGGCCATGATAATTCAAGGGTAGTGTCAGATTAGCTTGGCGCCGACAGGCACCAAGCTAATCTGACACTACCCTTGAATTATCACGGTCGACCCATCTCCTGCTGTAGAGCGTCGGGGCTAAATGGGTTAAAAGTTAGCTACTTGTGTCGAAGCAATACTTGACAGAACATGTTGCTGTACTTTTGTCATCTGTCAACAGAGTCTTGACCAAAGGATTTAGATACAGGATGCCCTTCACAAATTGAGTCATGCATTTTTCGACAATTGAAAACAACCCTGGGGATGGTGCATTTTCCCCAACACTCGCCTACAAATGCACAAAAACTGTGACCCAAAACACTTGAATAAGATAGTTTTATGCGATATGACTTGGATGCATCATAATATGAGCTCCATTGAAAATCATGAAATATTGCCAGCATAACAAAATTGCTCTCAAAAGGAAGTTCTGTATAGTGTTTTGTCCAACACAAAATCAGTTGTTTTAGAAACATTGTGCAAGTCAGTTGACACCATCAATGCCTAGTACTACACAGAATCCATACTTGCAGAAGTGAACAGATTCTTATGCAAGAACAAACGCTAGGATGCTAGAATCAAAATCCTACATGACAATGCACATGCCCACAAGTAATGGCTGGTACAAAAAAAACCTCAATAGGAGAATGTTCAAACATTACTACGATCTGCCTACTTCCATCATCTGACTTAAAGCAATTTTTTCCCCTCATTTTTACACATCAAAAAAATGTCATGCTGGAAGCATTTTAAACACTCATTCAACCCTCGGAACCACTATTTCCAGGGTCTGTCACCTAATCCCAAAAATGACCACACGTATGCGGGAGAAATTCTGGATTCGGCAAAACAAGGAAATGTGTGTGCGTGGCGGTAGATGTGGGGTACTTTGAACAGCTCCACTAGAACATAAATCTTACCAGCGTGCACACTGTTAACAACATTATTGCGTCTCAAAATATCTGAAAATACCCTCATACTCAGTCGTATATGTCCGATGCAAGGTTGGCCAGTTACACAAATGAATAACTAAATTAAAATACTCACCAGACCACTCCTTTCATATCTAATTTGAAAATTATAAATTATAAAATGTGATTACAGTCAAAAACTGCAGATTTATCCATTTATAACTGTGCAGATTTATTCAAGCCTACAAGCTAATTCTCAAGCTTTGATCACGTTTTTGCACATACATTGGACACACTCAGCAGATACATACAATACATAAACACGTGACATGTGCAAAGCCACTGTGGTGACCAACTCTACCCTGATGTGACCACCTCTACCATGACAAACCCAGTGTGTCAATTTTTGTGAAAAGCAAGACTGTCATTGTAATATTTATATTAAAATTATTGCTTTTCACAAACATGCATAAATGAATAACAGATGAATTGGCCGACATTTATAGGATAGTGCCACATTAGCTGAGCAACTGGCAAAGATAGTTCACAGGTAGTGCCAGATTAGCATAGCAATATTAGCACTTTAGCTTAGCTAATCTGGCACAATCTGTGAACTATCATGGCCAACTTATCTCCCACAGTCCAAAAATCATAATCAGGTGTGAATAAGTTCTCTGGATGTCATGAGTGCTTTTTGTTGAAGTGATCCCAGGAATCACCTCAACAAAAAGCACTACCGACAGCCAAAGGGTTATTGCTATTTAGATGACCCTGCATGACTTAAGATGCACACCTGTCTATGGTGACCATTTTTCTACAGTCTCTTCAGTGGTCACCTCATACGGGTTTCACTGTGCTACCTTACTGGTTATCTTACCTCTTTTCCCTGAAACTAAGACATTTAACCCCAACGCCTGACGGCAGAAGATGGATCGATCATGACAATTCATATATATATATATATATTACACACACACAGTGGGTGTGATTTAAGACGTTGCCAGTGTATAGTGTATGCTGTACAAAATCACAACCAGCACATAAATCATACTCATAATCCACTCCTATAGAATTAAAGCTGATTTCCACCATACAGACTACACTGATATTCTGAAAAAAACTTTCTACATGTCCTCAGACAGTGCACTGGGAAAAAAAAGTGTCAGAAGTGCTTTCATTCACGTCACTGTTAGCAAAGGCTCAGACTAGCGCCAAAGCCACAATTACACAAAGTAAAATGCACACTAGTATACTGACAAAAAGAAGCGATGTCAAACTGAATTTCTTTAGAATCAGGTGTCAGATCTTCTAGTTAAAAATAAATGCCACTATGACTAACCATTGTGTTCCTAATCTAACCAGTGGATTAAAGCAAGTTCCCTCTACAACAGTACAAGAGACAGATTCACATGAGCACCTGCAGTCACGGTGACTCATAATCATAGACGCTAGCGCTATATCTTTAGGAGATAAGCCTAAATCTAGGGTGTTCTTCTCAGCTGACAAACAGTCAAATACATCAACCTGACCACTATACAAAAATTATGTAAGAATAAATTTATCATTATATATTTATTAAGTGATGCATTAATATCACAATTCACTATAAAAAAAAAAAATTAACCACCCCTGTACTCCATTTTCCTGTACTCAACTGATAAGAAACTCACGTACCTCTAGTTTGGGCTCGGTGCAGCTTTTGTCTTTCTCGATGCCATAGTAGCGCAGTAGATCCCGAATGTGCCCGACAATCACCATCATGGCATAGCCGATATAGGTCAGAATAGCGATGAATAGTGGTGTCTCCTCAAATGATTCAAAAAAGTTTTCCTGCCAGTTTGACTGAAAAATATATCACATGTATGCATATATTTTAGTATGCCGAGGGACCTTTATGAAAATGTCAGTCCTTTATCCGATTCCCCCTCGCCCAAGCACCTCACAACACAAATTAGTTATAGTCAAACAAATGATCTTTAAGGTCTTTGGTGATACCAATGAAGTGGTACTGATTGTGATCCATCAATACGTATTGTCGACATTCAGAACTCTTTGTAAAAAACTTAGCATCAGATTAGAACTTTCGTTTGACCAAGCAAGTGTAACGCAATGAATGAATGATTGCGAAACACTTCATAGGTCAAATTATAAAATATTTAAACCAAACTAGAAGGTATGATAAATATGCTAAGTTGTAACAACTTTTGAACTACCACACAACTATTACCCCGAACGGATAATTTAAAGGTCATTATCAAAGATTATTGTCAGATTAATACAGTGTACAGTAAAGCGGCGTGCAAATTAATGACAACAGGTTATAGCCGGATCCCACCGTCATTATCGGCACTACGCAAAGCTGATATTTGACTCACGTGGTCCGACTTTCCGTTTGTTCTGCCGTTGACACCATTTTTGTATCCGTTTGTGTGGCCGTTAATGTGACCATTTTTGTGGGATCCTATCCGTCCGTTCTGCGTCGTCTTCTTGCCCATCGTCGAGTCTGCCTCACGTATGCCCCTCCCAGAGGCCATCTTGATCACCAATACAGGCGTACTGTGATACAAGCATTTTCATTGGACAAAAGGAAAGCGGACCTATAGGACTTAGCCAATGAATGTAATGTTTACAAAATCACAATTAGGTCATCAAGACCTGTGACATACCGGAGGACGATATGCGTACAAAACCGATTTAATTCAGATGGGGTTGTCCGTAGAGCTTGGTAACAGTGTGTGAATAATATGACAGACTTTAAATTAACGTGAATTCGTCTGAATATCATCAAATGGATTGTGTAACGGATGAATTACACACCTCATGTCCGTAACTAACAGCACCCGTATCAATGTAATGTCGCCCTTCTGACACCAAATTATGTAATATCCCACTTCTGCCACCAAATTATGTAATGTCGCCCTTCTGACACCAAAATTATGTAGTGTCGCCTCACCCCAGCCTTCGACACCAAAATCTGTAGCGTCGCTGACCGTGTGCAATGTTTGTGTGACCGGTGAATGTGTATGTAAATGTTTGCTCGTGTCAGGATGCCAAGTTCACACACACAAGCACAGTCACTCGCACTCGATATTAACTACAATAAAACATGTGAAACGAAGATCGCATTTCGTATATATATTGCAGTACAGGCTAATAAGGCTAAAGCGACAACAAATGCCCCGGCATGAGGCCGTTTGAGAAAAATATATTCTCTGCTGGTCACAATGTACTCAAGTGTTACTACAGTAGCGCAGCACAGTACTAATATCTAAGTCGTGTCTCTAAAAAGAATGACAAAGTCCGAACAAAGGAGAATCTAGTAAAATAACTAAGTCGGAGAGGCCATTAGATAAAAGGAAGCCTCGGCAAAAATAACAAAGTCCAAAGTGCCCTTTATAAAAGAAAGTCTATAAAAGTAACTAAGTCAGAGAGGCCTTTGTTAAAAGAAGACCTGTACAAAAAATGGCTAAGTCCAAAGCGCCCCCTTGTAAAAGGGAAGCCTCAGAAAAACGACAGAGTCCGAGACGCCCTTCAAAAGGATAGCTATCTAAGAAAAATGACAGAGTCCGAAGACTCCAAAAAATGGCTAAGTCCGACGCACCCCTGGTAAAGGAAATCTAAGGAATCTAGAAAAATGTTAGAGTCCAAAAGGTCCTTTGATAAAGGGAAGCCTCAGAAAAATGGCAAAGTCCGAAGCGCCCGTTATAAAGGAAAACCTCGGAAAAATGGCAGAGTCTGAAGACTCCAAAAAAATGGCTAAGTCTAAAACGTCCTTTGGTATTGGGAAGCCTCGAAAAAACGACAAAGTCCGAGACGCCCGTTATCAAGGAAGACTACAGAAAAATGGCAGAGTCCGAAGACTCCAAAAAAATGGCAAAGTCCGAAGCGCCCGTTATAACTAACTATCTGGAAAAATGGCAGAGTCCGAAGACTCCCCAAAAATGGCTAAGTCCGAAGCGCCCTTTGTAAAAGAGAAACCTCGGAAAAATGGCAGTCAGAAGCGCCCTTTGTGAAGGGAAACCTCGGAAAAATGGCAAAGTCCGAAGCGCCCGTTACAAAGGAAGACTACAAAAAAAAACGGCAGAGTCCGGAGCGCCCGTTATAAAGGAGAGCCGCCAGAAAAATGGCAAAGTCCGAAGACTCCAAAAAAACGACAGAGTCCGGGATTCTCGTTCAAAGGAGGGCTCAGAAAAATGACAGAGTCCAAAATGCTGGTTTGTAGAGAACTCTGGAAAAACGGCAAAGTCGAAACAGCAACTGTAGAAGCGATCGTGGATAACAACCGCTCAAATCCACCTATCTCCGCAGAACAGGTACCACACCGCCGTCTAAGCCAAAGGCCGACAGCAGCGGGAGCTTTTCGCTAGCCGAAAAGCTGACGGGAAGCGGAAAGTCGCTCGCCCGACCAAAATCATTACGTGTTACAAAATGGTGAGGCACTTTTCCATGGGATAGATCATTACTTTCCTAGCTGACTACGCTTTCATAAATTCTGAAACTATTACCAACACTTAGAGCACTTCAAACACTATATTGTTGCAAAAACCTCTTGCAGATGAAAAATCGTACTTTTACAAGACTACGTAGTTAACAACCCAAATCAAATCTCCTGTCAAGGGAAAATACTCCGCAGTAACCAGCTGTCTGGCATCGTAGCAGAGCTCTAAAAAGGAGGGAGAAACCGACCCTAGGCGAGGTGCGGTCACTGAGTACAACATCTGGCCTTTGTCTAACGTTCTTCCGTGTTACACAGCCTCGCCTCTTACTACTGGCGGTAAATACACACTAAATTCCGGTCAGGCTTGCAGGAAACAAAAATAGCTGAACTATGCAGTAAGCCTCAGTGAGCACACTGACTACACAAAAAAAAAGAAAAGAAAAATAATACGATAAAAAAACGTATACAAGGCATTTTTACCACACTACCCCCCGCTTCCTCAGCGATTGTCCTCAATCGAAAAAAAAAACACATACTATAAACACAGTGGTAAAAATGACTACAAAAACAACCAAGGCATACAAAGAAAAAAACACGCACACAAATCAATTCAAGTATTGGTTCACAAGTCGCTGCGCGACAAAACACAGTTCTACCAACTTGAATTGTCATACGGCAACACAACTTTAAAAAAAAAATCGCCGTTGCAATAACCAAAAAAACACCTGACTAACGTGTTACAACTGACTCCAATACCATAGTACCTCAGGTATTCAGTGCAAACGATCACAATCAATCATTATCTCACACTTCAAAGCAAACAACAAAACCAAAAATCAAAACCTAAACACCATCATGCACAAAAAAATCAACTAAAACTACGGTTACATAATCCAAACGTATGCCGTTACAAAGCACACCAAACCAATTATAAAAAAAAACGCATTATTAAACCCGATACACCCATTTTAAGGTGACAGTCACCACAAAAGAATCCACCCAGGTAAAAACAAAACACCTGGTAAAAAAAAAATATCGTCGACGAACCTCAGGTGTGTCGTCTGACACAGGTGTCGGTCGAGAGAAAACAATTCGACCAGCAAAATAAGATCAACAAAAAATCAAACTACATCACTACTAAGCCTGCAAATATAGATTCGATAGCTACGATTACCTAATCACCAATATAAGCAACAACAAAAATCAATATTCAGCATAAAAACAACCACGTCATGCAAAACCAAAACTCGCCCGGCTGCAAACAAGAAAATTAAAAAAAATAATGAAGTGTATAAGGCACGCGGTTACCCGTATCGATCTATCCGTGGGTGTCGGCGAAAGTCCTTGAATGATCTTGAAGTTCAATTAACACTGTTCACTGAAAAAGTCATGTCACTCACGTTGATTTTTCTTGTTTCCAAATATTTTCCAAATCTTGTCCAAAGTATTCACTTGCTTAATCTTACCAGTCCTAAAGTGTTTCTTTTTCTAACTTAACTCACTTACGCTACACAGTTACACTAACAAATTCCGTGTTCTAAGACGTTGCGACGAAGGTCCTTGGTCCTGCAGCGTTGGTTGTCTTGCGGGGCGCGGGCCACCCTGCCTCCCCGGCTTCTAATCCTCTTCGGCCGGGCGCGGGCTATACCCTGCCTCCCGGACTTGTGCAGCAGGAACTCACTCCGTCCGCCTGTGTCGCCGATTCGGTGATGATGACCGACCACGGATCCGCTAAGTCGAGAAACCGCTGAGGTAGTTTAGTTGCTCTCTTGCTCCGGCGTAGAAAGAGGGATGGGGGCAGTTCCGCGTCCGGACAGCCTCCACCAACGCCCGTTTCCTCGCATTCTTCATCATTCGTAGTCAGGTCCTTCCCTGTCTGGCAGCTTTTCTGAGTGTACAGCGGCCTGAGATAGTTGGCCGCTGTGGCTGCTATGTCGCCATTCTTGCCGCACGCTCCACTCAAGCTCTGTGTCGTTCATGGAGTCAAAGAACGCCTCTAGCGTTAACTGGTCCCATAGTGTAGCATAGGCCCACAGAGGTATGCCTTGCGTACGGTCCTAAAGTTCCAATCCTGGGCGAGTTCAGTCAGTGACTCTCCCCTTTTCTTGAGTCTAGTTTTGAGTTCTTCTCTGTGAATTTCCGTCTGATCAACTGGTCCGTGTCTGGCTTCAGAGCTTGAACGAGGGCCTGGTAGTCACACTACTGCTCTTCGGGCAGAAGTCAGCTAATACGCTCACTGCCAGGTCTCTTAGACTCGTCGCCGGCTCTGTTGCCATCTCTTCCTCATCCCACTGGTTCGTTTTGGCAACCATCTCGAATTATACTCGAAAGTCATGGAAACTTGACTTTCCGTTGTAGTCCGGGGCTTTCTTGGCTTTCTTAGGGGGCTGATGCCGTACTCGGTTCGCATCATTGGAGTTCGCAAGTGGCCATCGGTTACTAAGTGTGCAGCCTCGGCCTGTCCTCAGGCTCGTCCCTGCACCCCCGCCACCAGTGGAATTTTCCGGGAGATATCCTTCGTCTCCCACCACTGTACCAGTGGATCTTACCGACGACGGCCCGATACGTCTCGCACCACTGCCGAGGTCCCAGGCCCCTATCCTGGGGCCTAAAGTTGCGCGCCCGGGTGACCTCGAAACCCGAAGTGGAACAGGCGGTGTGTTCCCCCCGATCGTACCAGTCGCTGTTCGGGAAAATGTATAAGACCTCATTCTTCGGGATGAGCTCCCTACATTTCGCGCCGATCCTTTACTCCAATGGCTTGAAACCGAGTCCCCTTCTTCCTCGCTACTCTCATCACCCGCCCTGGGCAAGTCGAACTCTCGGGGATGACGGCCGATCTCCCCGTGATTACCTGCCCAGCGCAAAGAGCTTCCCCTGCCCTCGTGACATGGGATGACGTCTTGCTTCGGTTCTTCAATATCTGCTCGTATTAACTGCCCGCTGGCACGTCTGCTCACACCGAAGGTTTTCGGTTTCGCTGCGTATTCTACAGCGTCAGCGTCTCGGTAGTGTCTGTCTGGGTATGTTCCCTCGGTAGTGTCTGTCTGGGTATGTTCCCTCGGTAGTGTCTGTCTGGGTATGTTCCCTCGGTAGTGTCTGTCTGGGTATGTTCCCTCGGTAGTGTCTGTCTGGGTATGTTCCCTCGGTAGTGTCTGTCTGGGTATGTTCCCTCGGTAGTGTCTGTCTGGGTATGTTCCCTCGGTAGTGTCTGTGGCCGCTTTTCCCATCCGCTCCAGGATGGTACTCAGCTCGGCGATCTGCTTTTCCATTTCTTGTCGTCGTTTCCTAGTTCGCTCCGTTAATTCTCGCTGTCTGTCGCATGCCGTGCTGGCGGTCACTCCTACGTGCGACCGCCCAACTCCACTGTCTTGGTAAAATAGCGTCGTACCCTCCATCACCCCGACTGCTGCTTGGTCTGCTGCGCTCATGCCTGGATGGGAAATACTGATCCCTTCCCTATCGGGGATGTATACTTCGTAATCTTCTACGTCGGAATCCGCCGAAGACATGGTGCCAACTAACAATTGTCACTGAAGTTCGTCGGTGATGTAGCTTTTCCGATGCGGTGTATGCTCCACCGAGGTCTATGTCAATTCAGAGTCTGCTGCGGCTTTTCCCATCCACTTCAGAATGGTACTCGGCTCTTCGATCCGTTTTGCTGCTGCCGCTGTCGACTTTTACTTTTAGCCGTCCTTCCTACTATACCCTGGTCTGCGGTTTCTAAGAAGAAAAAAAAAACTGTCGTCTTACTTCTCTATCAATAACGTTAGACGGTATCAACAACCAATACAAAAAAAAATAGAACGTACGTAGTCAGTAATATACTGCGGACCGCTAAGTACCAGAGACCTATCACGCTACTCTTATCTGCTCGATCTGAAAGTACAATGCGCCAGCCTAATCCCACTTCTGACACCAAATTATGTAATGTCGCCCTTCTGACACCAAATTATGTAATATCCCACTTCTGCCACCAAATTATGTAATGTCGCCCTTCTGACACCAAAATTATGTAGTGTCGCCTCACCCCAGCCTTCGACACCAAAATCTGTAGCGTCGCTGACCGTGTGCAATGTTTGTGTGACCGGTGAATGTGTATGTAAATGTTTGCTCGTGTCAGGATGCCAAGTTCACACACACAAGCACAGTCACTCGCACTCGATATTAACTACAATAAAACATGTGAAACGAAGATCGCATTTCGTATATATATTGCAGTACAGGCTAATAAGGCTAAAGCGACAACAAATGCCCCGGCATGAGGCCGTTTGAGAAAAATATATTCTCTGCTGGTCACAATGTACTCAAGTGTTACTACAGTAGCGCAGCACAGTACTAATATCTAAGTCGTGTCTCTAAAAAGAATGACAAAGTCCGAACAAAGGAGAATCTAGTAAAATAACTAAGTCGGAGAGGCCATTAGATAACAGGAAGCCTCGGCAAAAATAACAAAGTCCAAAGTGCCCTTTATAAAAGAAAGTCTATAAAAGTAACTAAGTCAGAGAGGCCTTTGTTAAAAGAAGACCTGTACAAAAATGGCTAAGTCCAAAGCGCCCCCTTGTAAAAGGGAAGCCTCAGAAAAACGACAGAGTCCGAGACGCCCTTCAAAAGGATAGCTATCTAAGAAAAATGACAGAGTCCGAAGACTCCAAAAAAATGGCTAAGTCCGACGCACCCCTGGTAAAGGAAATCTTAAAGGAAATCTAGAAAAATGTTAGAGTCCAAAAGGTCCTTTGATAAAGGGAAGCCTCAGAAAAATGGCAAAGTCCGAAGCGCCCGTTATAAAGGAAAACCTCGGAAAAATGGCAGAGTCTGAAGACTCCAAAAAAATGGCTAAGTCTAAAACGTCCTTTGGTATCGGGAAGCCTCGAAAAAACGACAAAGTCCGAGACGCCCGTTATCAAGGAAGACTACAGAAAAATGGCAGAGTCCGAAGACTCCAAAAAAATGGCAAAGTCCGAAGCGCCCGTTATAACTAACTATCTGGAAAAATGGCAGAGTCCGAAGACTCCCCAAAAATGGCTAAGTCCGAAGCGCCCTTTGTAAAAGAGAAACCTCGGAAAAATGGCAGTCAGAAGCGCCCTTTGTGAAGGGAAACCTCGGAAAAATGGCAAAGTCCGAAGCGCCCGTTACAAAGGAAGACTACAAAAAAAAACGGCAGAGTCCGGAGCGCCCGTTATAAAGGAGAGCCGCCAGAAAAATGGCAAAGTCCGAAGACTCCAAAAAAACGACAGAGTCCGGGATTCTCGTTCAAAGGAGGGCTCAGAAAAATGACAGAGTCCCAAATGCTGGTTTGTAGAGAACTCTGGAAAAACGGCAAAGTCGAAACAGCAACTGTAGAAGCGATCGTGGATAACAACCGCTCAAATCCACCTATCTCCGCAGAACAGGTACCACACCGCCGTCTAAGCCAAAGGCCGACAGCAGCGGGAGCTTTTCGCTAGCCGAAAAGCTGACGGGAAGCGGAAAGTCGCTCGCCCGACCAAAATCATTACGTGTTACAAAATGGTGAGGCACTTTTCCATGGGATAGATCATTACTTTCCTAGCTGACTACGCTTTCATAAATTCTGAAACTATTACCAACACTTAGAGCACTTCAAACACTATATTGTTGCAAAAACCTCTTGCAGATGAAAAATCGTACTTTTACAAGACTACGTAGTTAACAACCCAAATCAAATCTCCTGTCAAGGGAAAATACTCCGCAGTAACCAGCTGTCTGGCATCGTAGCAGAGCTCTAAAAAGGAGGGAGAAACCGACCCTAGGCGAGGTGCGGTCACTGAGTACAACATCTGGCCTTTGTCTAACGTTCTTCCGTGTTACACAGCCTCGCCTCTTACTACTGGCGGTAAATACACACTAAATTCCGGTCAGGCTTGCAGGAAACAAAAATAGCTGAACTATGCAGTAAGCCTCAGTGAGCACACTGACTACACAAAAAAAAAGAAAAGAAAAATAATACGATAAAAAAACGTATACAAGGCATTTTTACCACATCAACAAAGGTCGACAACCGCGACTGCCAACCTCTCTCTCTGCATTGCCATGCAGGGGAAAACAACCGTGGCAGCCATGGAAGAGGCTATACGTACGCGGCTTGTCACACTGCGGCATGCAAAATGAAACTGATTGAACTGATTCGCCCCTCATCAAATTGAGTCATAGGCCTATAATTAAAAGTTATTTAAAAAAAAAAACAACATCATTGGTAAGAAAAAGCTGGAGAAGCGGCTCATAAGCCTCGAGTCCCGCCTCTGAGTCCGCGGCATCGCGGTGTCGGCGACCGAAGACAGTAGTATATAAAAGTACTGTTAGTCTTTGTGTCTGGAGTATTCAAGGAGGGGGTTTCACCTATAATGGGGGAACAAGCCTCGCCTCTCGAGAGAGTAGTCCACCGGTAGTTTAGGTCCCCACTTTGACACTAAACTCTCACAAGTTGTGGCTCCACTTAGCTGCAGCATGCGCCACACCACGGGCCTGCTTCGACTGGCTGGCTAAACCAAGTGAGGCCGGGGAAACCGGGGGTCTCAAACCCTTGGTGAGGCAGAACTTGCTCATCCTAGCATGCAAAGTCTGTTACCGGCCGACTGGGCGGAGGAAACCCAATCAAGGGTTCAACGGCCAAGAGGGCGGGTCAGCAGTGCACTGTGGAGTGCATACACATGTCAGAGCACAGAAGAAGACATGGCCATCCCGGCACTGCAGCCAAGGAAGCTACCAGTTGTAACGTCTCATCGTGCCACTGGACTCTGTCTTCTGCGGCCGAGAGGGTGGGGTTGCTCCAGCGCAACAGCTTCTCCACCAAAATCTCCTTCACGCGCAGGTTTTGTGCATGGACCTTCACCTTCACCAAATCTGCTACTTCATCTTCTTTTTTTCTTCTGCCTCCTCATGCTCCAGAAGTCCTGCGGCGATGGAAAACGGGCGAAACGACAGGTAGAGGTTACTGCTGGGAGTCGCAGCTCCGAACCTGCACGTACTGAGGCGGTCTGTGGACCAGTGGTCGCTCTTCCCTGTACCAGGGGCAGCAGGGAAGTTCGGCAGCATCCCAGGCGACTGAGCAGCCCTCTTCAGGACAGCGCTGCTCACCCTAGTAAGGGAGGGAACTAGAAAAGGTGTTCCAAACATTGCCTGCCCTACATAAACCGGTCAGCTTACCGCGGCTGGCGGTTTAACCCTTTTATGCGGTCGAAAAGAAAAAAAAAAAAAAAAAAAAAAGAAACTTACTCTCGGTACGTGGAACGTACGAACCCTGTTGGACAGAGATCAGACAAAGAGACCACACAGAAGAACAGCCCTCATAGCCAGGGAGCTGGCGAGATATAAAATCAACATTGCGGCTCTTAGCGAAACCAGATTTGCTGACGAAGGCTCGATCTGTGAAGGGCAAAGATGAGAACGAAGACAGGATACACGGAGTTGGCTTCGCCATCCGCACTACGCTCCTCCGACAGCTGCCTTCTCTTCCCACTGGCATCAGCGAACGATTGATGAAGCTCCGTTTACCCATCTCCCACACCCGACATGTCACTATCATCAGTGCCTATGCTCCGACACTAACCAACGCCGATGACGACAAGGAGGCGTTCTATGAGAGCCTCGACTCCCTCCTGAAGTCCACTCCTGCAAGTGACAAACTCATCGTGCTTGGTGACTTCAATGCTCGAGCTGGGCGCGAATGTGAATGCTGGGAAGGAGTGATGGGCCCACACGGGCTGGGCAAGATGAACAGCAATGGCCTGCTGCTGCTGACATTGTGCGCAGAGAATGGACTCGCCATCACCAACACCCTCTTCAGGCTGGCTAGTAAGTACAAGACAACATGGATGCATCCCAGGTCCAAGCAGTGGCATCTCATAGACTATGTCATTGTCCGCCAGCGGGATACTTGTGATGTCAGAATCACCAGAGCCATGAGAAGAGCCGAGTGCTGGACCGACCATCGGCTGGTGCGGTCTGTCCTCAACCTGCACATTGCACCAGCACACAGGAAGAGGCCGAAGATCACCCGACCTTCATTCAACCTGGCCAAGCTCAAGTGCCCGGACGTCAAGGAAAACTTCCAGTCCCACCTTGATGACCTGCTAAATGCCCATGGACCGTTGACTGGCAACCCAACTGAAATGTGGAACCAGTTCAAGGGGATGGTGACGGAGTCTGCCAAAGACGTGCTTGAACCCAAGCAGAGAGTACACCAGGATTGGTTTGATGAGAACAATGAAGAGATCAACAAGCTACTGGAGCAAAAGCGCAGTGCCTTCATCGAGTGGCAGAACGACATCAACTCCTTGTCCAAGAAAGACCGCTTCAAACACCTCCAGAGAAAAGCCCAGAGAGAGCTCCGCAACATGCAGGACACCTGGTGGGACGGCAAAGCAAAAGAACTTGAACACTTCGCTGAATCCAGCAACTCCAAGGAGTTTTTCAGCGCTATGAAAGCTGTCTACGGCCCTGCCAGACCCAGACCAACCCCTCTCTTTTCCGCCGACTGCTTCACCTTGCTAAAGGACAAAGGCAGCATCACTGAGCGCTGGAGAGAACACTTCTCAAATCTGCTGAACCAGCCTTCCACTGTCGATCCCGGGGCCCTGAACATGATTCCCCAGAAGCCGACACTGGACGACCTTGACCTCTCGCCAACCCTGGACGAGGTCAAGAAAGCGATCAACCAGACTAGCTCCGGCAAGGCTGCATGCATGGACGGCATCCCCGCAGAGCTCTTTAAGGCAGCTAGACCTGAGACCCTTGATGCCTTCCTCAACATTCTGACGTGCATCTGGACAGAGGAGAACATGCCACAGGAATTTAGAGATGCTACAATCGTCTCCCTGTTCAAGAACAAGGGCAGCAAAGCAGACTGTGCCAATTACCGAGGGATCTCACTCTTGTCCATTGCTGGCAAGATCCTTGCGAGAGTCATCCTCAACCGCCTGATCAGCTCTGTATCTGAGGAAGCACTCCCAGAGGCTCAATGCAGCTTCAGACCCGGCCGCAGCACAGTCGACATGGTCTTCTCTCTGAGACAGATCCAGGAGAAATGCATTGAGCAGCACATGGACCTCTACGCTGTCTTCATAGACCTGACCAAAGCATTCGACACCGTAAACAGAGAAGCGCTTTGGGTCATCCTCGCAAAGCTCGGCTGCCCCAGGAAGTTCACCAACATCATCCGCCTCTTCAATGATGGAATGGTAAGAGCTGTCCAGTCAAACGGCGACACATCCGCACCCTTCGACATTTCCAACGGTGTGAAACAAGGTTGTGTTCTTGCCCCCGTGATGTTCACCCTGTTCTTCACGTGTGTCCTGACCCATGCAGTACGCGACCTTGAGAAGGGAGTGTACCTGAAGTACAGACTAGACGGCTCTCTCTTCGACAAATAATCAATCCAGACCAAAAAGGTGACTGCCAAGCGTGTAAAATGCAAAGAAGTACCCAACGGAGAAAGAAACACGCTTAGAAAAGACGGGTACAACATAATTTATTAATATTTCGGGTAAATACCCTTCGTCAAAATAGACAAACAAACAAACAGAGAGATTAGCCGCTACTTATCTTCATTCGCAGAAAGAATGTGGCATAAATGAAGATAAGTAGCGGCTAATCTCTCTGTTTGTTTGTTTGTTTGTCTATTTTGAGAAAGGGTATTTACCCGAAATATTAATAAATTGTGTTGTACCCGTCTTTTCTAAGCGTGTTTCTTTCTCCGTTGGGTACTTCTTTTCTCTCTTCGACCTCCGTCGACTGAACGCCAGGACCAAGATGTTACGTGGTGGAGTTGTAGTCGAAGTATGATAAACACACAAGACACACACAAGTAAAGTTCTTTAAAGTAAACCTCTTTCAGCTGCAATCCGTCACACGTGGCTTAAGGATGTAGACAATACTGGAGTTCCAACAGTTCCAACAATATTTAATTCAGCGATGCGATATCCACACAGTAATGCACTCTCAAATGCACAAAAAAACTGATACAAAGTTTCTTCTGCGATGTCCACACTGCGACACAAAATTTCTCATACACAGCGTCTCTCTCAATAAACTATACGTGTCTCTACAACTGACAAAGCAAGACAATGTACGACCGGGCTTTCCCAGCGCCCTCCTTATAAATACTATCAAATTCCAGAATCTTCTATGGAAATCACACAACTCAACCAATCAGAACGAAACACGCAGCCGAAGCTCATTAACATGAACTTTCGAGAAAAACTATATCAGGCTACAAAAACACGGCTGCTTACTTCAGCTCTAAATTCTAGCGTATAATTAAGTCACATAAAAGTATGGTATCCCTATCACCTGGTAGCTCTATAAAGTACGAGAACATTCCCAAAACAAAACAGAGGCTGCTCAATCCACGCGCACAAAAAGTAGCGTAAAGTAGCGAAGTGTTGCGATGCCAACTAACCGACGAGACACTTACGAGGCCACTAGACAGTGCGACCTTTCTAGCACGCTCCGGACTAAACTTAACAAAACGAAAACGGCTCTACTCACGAACAAAAGGAAATCTAACTAAAAAGGCACGTGAATCGTAACCGTGATAGCTCAAATAAACATCAGATCGTTACCTACGATCAACACATGTACGCTATCACAGGATAACACAACCACAATCGTAACATTACCCCCTCTTAAGAAAGAAATTTCACAAAAATTTCTTCTCAAATTTAAAAATACGGTTGTGGCTGTGTAAACCTACACAAAACCCTAAACAAATATAATTTCACATCAAAAATCAAATTAAAATAAACGTCTCACAGTTCCTGTAAACAGTCCTAAGCATGGAAATATTTCATACACATGTTCTGGACACAGAAATGTTCATTCAAACTGCTTTGCTCAGGTAATCTGCTCCAAAATTCTGCGATCCCTTGATAAACTGTAGTTTAATGTCAAAATTCTGCAAGAACATCGCCCATCTCATAATACGAGAATTTGTAAACTTTGCAGAGTTTAGATAGTTCAAGGGCTGATGGTCTGTTTGGAGAACAAATGGCACTCCCAGAAGGTACAGTTCGAATCGCCTTACTCCCCAAATGATGGCTAGGCACTCCTTCTCGATGGTCGAGTAGTTTCTCTCAGCTCTGGTCAACATTTTGCTGGCGTAGCTCACTGGGTGGAGTTTTCCGTTATCTTCTTGCATCAAGACTGCACCTACTCCTTCGTTGGAGGCGTCTGTTCTCAGGAAGAACGTTTTCAACGGGTCAGGAAGGTGTAGAACAGGCTTCTCGGTAAGGATGTCTCGAACCGCCTGGAATGCTCGCTCTTGGGCCTCCTCCCACTTCACTATGTTAGGTTGTCCTTTCCTCAGCAAATCAGTCAGGGGTGCTGTGACTGCCGCAAAGTTTGGTATGAACTCTCGGTAGTAGTTCGCCAAGCCCATAAATGAGCGGTCTTGGTCGTAGGTCGCGGGGCATCCTTGATATCCTTTTTCAATTCTTCCCTCGTGTTATAAGGAAGACGATAAGGTTTGCTGCGAACTGGCTCGTTTGACGTCAGGTTTACCTCGTGCTGGATGGTGTCTGTTGTCCCTGGGTCAGGTGTAAACCGATGCTCGAACTCTTGAGTCAGGACGCGCAGTTCTTCACGTTGAGTCTGGGTCAGATTCTGACCGAACTGGATATCTTCTACATCCTCTTTGTGTCGGAGTTCATTAAGGTCAAACAGGTTCTCGTCGTCTAGTCTTTCGTCATCATCAAGACGCACCGATTCCGCCAATTTTGGTTTGTCTTGACCTCTCTGTAGCTCCACCAGCCTGTCCCTATTCACGACAGCTGCTTCCGTGTTGTCCGCCACTTTTAGAGGGATGGTCTGGTGACTCTTCTTTGCTTGACTTCTCGTGGTAACAGAACATATTTCAGGTCTCCACTCTGGATCTGGATCGTCTGCGTTTCTGGCACCATCAATGTTTTCTTCACGCACAACGCCTTCACCTCTCCTGTCAAGTATGGGGTGTCGACACTGACTTTGGCAAGGGGGATAATCCTTACAGTTCCGTCAGCCAAAATGAGGGTGGTCCACTCCTGTAGCTTCTGGTCTTCAGCTACTAGGTCCTCTCTCACGATGATGCAGCTACAACCAGTGTCTCTCAACACTCTCACTGGTGTGTCGCCGACGAATCCTCAGACACCACCGGCATGTTCGGCACTTCATTCTCAGGCAGCGCGATGTTTGAGACTGGTAAAAATGTAGTCCCATCTCCTACTGGGATGCGTCCATTCTTTCTGAAAGATTCGATCAACTCTGGTATAACTCGCTTTTCTCTGGATTCAAAGTCATTGGATGACGTCACATCATTTGCTAATACAGCGGCAGCTCTGTGTTGAGACGTGGTACTGCTTCTGCCTGCTATCCCACGATCTTGGTTGGATCTTCTGATGTTGTCGCCTTGGGGAATGTCTTTAGAAGGACACCGTATCGCTTTGTGACCTTTCTTTCCACAGAGAAAACATGTCAGGTTCTCCACCGGCTTGTATCTCGGGGTGTCTCTGACATTGTGGATTTCCTCTGCTGGTGCAGACACACGCTGTGGCTTACTGGACCCGAACTTCATGTTGTGAGCGTCAAGGTATCTTTGAGCGAAGTCGGCCAGGGCCTTTAGTGACTGGTCTTTTTGCTCTCTGAGGTGGGCGGCCAGGTCCTTAGAACATGCGCTGAAAACTTGTTCTTTGATGATGAGGTCGCACAGGTCTTGGTACTCTCTGTTTAGGCCAGCCAGCTCTATCCATTTCTCCAGGTAGCTTCTGATTCTCTCAATGAATAGGCCGGGTGTTTCTCCTTCTTCAGGCTTGCAGTTCCGAAATCGTCGCCTGTAACCATCTCAACTTCAGTGAAGTCGTACTGTCTCAACAGGGCGGCTTTCAACTGAGTATAATCATCGGCTTCTTCTCTTGGCAAACGGGTGTAAAATTCAAGCGCTTTGCCAGTTAGAAGTGCGCTCAGTTTAATAGACCAAGTCTCTTGTTTCCAATTGTTGCTATTTGCGAAGCGCTCGAATCGCTCCAAATAAGCGTCCATCTTATCTGAATTTTCAATGAAAGGTGGAAGATTTGGCGCACGGGGCTGTTTGTTCTCTGCTCGCTAATACTGTTGCTTCAGAAACCCTCTGGCTCTGTGCCTCAATCTCCATCTGCTTTAGATGAATTTCGTGTTGACGCTGCCTCTTCGCCTCTTTTCGCTCCTCTTCTCGTTGTTTCTCTGCCTCTCTTCGCTGTTTCTCTACTTCTCTTCGCTGTTTCTCTGCTTGGATTTCGAGTCTCCTGATTTCACGTTCTTTGGCTCTTTCTTCTCTTTCCAGTCTCTCCTTTTCTTCTCTCTCTCGTCTCTTTTCTTCTTTCTCTTCTCTCTCCTTTACAAACGCGAGGAGTTGAGCTCCTTCGAGTCCACATTCCTTTCCAATTTTCAGGAATATCTCCATCTTCGATGTCGCCATCTCTGCTTTTCACTGCTGGCTGTTTTCTCCTGCTACCCTTTCCACTGAACCCACTGAGGAGATCTCGTCGGGGTCGCCAAAATGTTACGTGGTGGAGTTGTAGTCGAAGTATGATAAACACACGAGACACACACAAGTAAAGTTCTTTAAAGTAAACCTCTTTCAGCTGCAATCCGTCACACGTGGCTTAAGGATGTAGACAATACTGGAGTTCCAACAGTTCCAACAATATTTAATTCAGCGATGCGATATCCACAGAGTAATGCACTCTCAAATGCACAAAAAACTGATACAAAGTCTCTTCTGCGATGTCCACACTGCGACACAAAATTTCTCATACACAGCGTCTCTAAAAACGGCTGCTTACTTCAGCTCTAAATTCTAGCGTATAATTAAGTCACATAAAAGTATGGTATCCCTATCACCTGGTAGCTCTATAAAGTACGAGAACATTCCCAAAACAAAACAGAGGCTGCTCAATCCACGCGCACAAAAAGTAGCGTAAAGTAGCGAAGTGTTGCGATGCCAACTAACCGACGAGACACTTACGAGGCCACTAGACAGTGCGACCTTTCTAGCACGCTCCGGACTAAACAAAACGAAAACGGCTCTACTCACGAACTAAAAAGGCACGTGAATCGTAACCGTGATTGCTCAAATAAACATCAGATCGTTACCTACGATCAACACATGTACGCTCTCACAGGATAACACAACCACAATCGTAACACAAGACCATCGAGAGACTGATCCTTGACTAGGCGCTGTTTGCCGATGCCGGACTGTGCGCTGATGGCGCACACGGAGTCTGACCTCCAGACCATCGTCAACAGGTTCTCGGAAACCTCTCGACTGTTTGGCCTCACCATCAGTCTCAGCAAGACCGAGGTCCTGCACCAACCGGCCCCAGGCACAAGAGCCCCCCCCCCCCCTCCCCCACCCAAAGTGTCCATCGAAGGCACCGAGCTGAAGACTGTCGACCAGTACCTTGGGAGCATCATCTCTTCTGACGGTACTATCGACAAGGAAATCGCAGCTCGCATCAGCAAAGCCAGCCAAGCCCTGGGTCGCCTGCGCACTCGTGTGTTGAATAACAACAACGTCAAGCTTTCCACCAAGATCAAATTCTACAAGGCAGTAGTTCTCCCCAGCCTCCTCTACGGCTGTGAGTCATGGACGCTGTACAGAAAGCACCTCAAGCAGCTTGAACATTTCCACATGAGATCCCTGCGCTCACTCATGGGCATCAAATGGCAAGACAAGGTGACAAACCTGGAAGTCCTGGACAATGCTGGATTAGTGAGTGTTGAAGCCTTGATCTTAAAGACACAACTCCGCTGGACAGGTCATGTCATACGCATGGATGATTCTCGCATGCCACGCCAACTCCTGTATGGTGCACTCTCAAAAGGCCACAGGAAGCAAGGACGGCCAAAGAAACGCTTCAAAGACTGCATAAGAGACAGCCTCAAGCACTGCGTCTTCCCGGTAAAGGAACTTGAAGCACAAGACAGATCCGGCTGGCGTGCCGCCACCAGGAAAGCCTGCACGCTCTTTGAACACAATCGGCGCGAACGGATCACCAGTGCCAGAGCTCGCAGAAAGACAGCGTCGACTCTCCCCACAGCTACGTTCCAGTGCCCCCATTGCCCTCGCAGGTGTGGCTCCAGGATTGGCTTGGCCAGCCACACCCGCACCCACAAATAGAAGTCATGCACAATGACGACATCATCGGTTTCGATCGTCTACCCATTACTGTTAGTAGTGTTAGTCTTTGTGTTAATGCGACGCCGACTAGAGGCCGCCGGACTATGATCAGTCAGGATACACGGCGTCAGTGTTGTTTCGATGGTCTTCCGGATAAAGATCTATCTTCCCATACACAAAAAGCGGCGATTACAGAGTGGCCCGGTTTACGAACGGCGGGGCCGGGGTGCTGCGGGGAGGTCGTGGGGGTGGGGGGGGGGGGGATCCAGAACAGTAGCAAGCAACGTGTCACAGACAAGAAAATAACTGCTGAAGGAGACACGCCGCTTTGGAAACAAACAAACAAAACAACATCAAAAATGAAACAAAACAAAAAACAACAACAACAACAACAAACCCCCCTAAAAACAACAGGAACGCGGCAGTTTATTGTTTATCTTGTTATTCCGAAGAGTGTCACCAAGTCAGTTTCTTTCTGTGTTTTCAGTGTCATTGTCACTGATTCATTCTGAAACTTCTCTCTCTCTCTCTCTCTCTCTCTCTCTCTCTCTCTCTCTCTCTCTCTCTCTCTCTCTCTCTGCACTCGCACTTCCATTCATCCTGACTTCACAGTTTGCCATATAAGAGTATTACTGCTGATCCGTGAACGTCAAATATTTCTCTTTCTCCTTACATTTGCTAAGCGATAATCTTTTGTCTTGTCGGTGTCGCTATACGCTCTTGATGCTGCTGATTCTTTGACACTGTCTTAGCTGAGTATAATATTAATGCTATGCACTCATTTATTTCCCTTGCTTTTGTATTGGTGGCAGTTACACTGAAATTCTCCAATGCCATGCTTTTTTCTCCTTTCATTAATTCACCTCTTGTGTTTTTGTTTTTTCCGTAGTTTTTCTTCCTCTTCTTTTTCTTCTTCTTCTTCTTATTGTTGTTGTTATTATTTGCATACTATGTTTATTTTCCTGTTATGTTGTTTTGTTTACAGGACAGCTTGTAAGACAGGCATTGAGTTGCCTAATAGCTTTATCCTGAATTAAAAAAAAAGATTCATCATCATCTCTCTCTCTCTCTCTCTCTCTCTCTCTCTCTCTCTCTCTCTCTCTCTCTCTCTCTCTCTCTCTCTCTCTCTCTCTCTCTCTCTCTCTCTATGTACATATCTTGGGAGACTTCAACAAAAGCAAGGACACATTTCGTGGAGACCCATGTTGACTTTTTTTTTAGGGTTGAAACAGCTTGTCCAGTCACCTACTAGAGAGTTACTTCCTCATCTTCAACGCTGATAGACCATGTATATACCACAAATGTCAGCGTTGTAAAAAGTGTTAGCGTACCTAATACTTCCATTAGTGATCACTTTCCTGTTTGTTTTACGTTGTCTGTTAGGTTAGCTAAGCTGTCAATCGGAAAGGACACACTACCATAATGTATAGATGTTTAAAAAAAATCGATCAAACTGCTTTTTTATATGACCTATCTTTAGTACCATTTTATGATATACAAAACTGCAAAAACCCTAACGATGCCCTGTCACGCTGGTACGACTGAGCTGTTTCTCGCTGTTCTGGATAGACACGCGCCTAAGCGCATCAAACGCGTCAAATATCCTGTTTTGCCAAAATGGCTCTCTGGTGAGATAAAACAAGCGATGGAAATAAGAGATGAATTAAAACGAGACGAGAAATTTGCTGAATACAAGAAGCAGCGAAACCATGTCAAATAGCTATAGTTCGTAAAGCACAAAGGCAAAATGCAGAACAAGTTATTGCCAACGGCAAAGACATCCGTTCAGTCTGGCAAGTAATAAACAATTTCACCGAAGGCAACAGTAAACGATCGCCTAATATTCCGCCCGATCTTAGTACTGCAGATGCGTTCAGCGTTCACTTCATAACTGTTGCTCAAACTCTGGCGAAGTCAAATACTGACACCTAAACCTGTAAACTACACTTGCTCTCATCAACTACGTCACCATAGTCAACAGAAAGCCTGCGGCCCACTTTTAGTACCGCTTATGACTGTCCTAGATATAGGCAAATCTATTTCCAGTTTAAAGAACACGAAATCGTCTTGCGGTCCAGATGGTATTAGTAGTCAGATTTTAAAACTATCTCTGCCCTATGTCGTCGAATCCCGACCTTTATTTATGATTTATCGATCAGACATAACGTTTTTCCCTCACGAGCTAAAAAAGGCGAAGGTAATCCCTCTTCCTAAAAGCAAAGATTTATGCGACCTAAACGAGTACAGACCCATTTCCGTATTATCCTGTATTTCAAAACCGCTCGAGAAACATATCCATACTCATCTTCTAAACTTTCTGGAGCAAAACCATCTGATAACTGCAGCACAATCAGGATTTCGACCTCTAAATTCATGCCAAACTGCCCTCAATCAGTTAATTGATAAATGGCTCTCTGCCATAAATGCCAGTAAAGTATCAGGTAAATCTTTCTTGACCCGAAAAAAACTTTCAGATCTTGTCAACCACTCTATCCTACTAAAAAAAAACTACCATTCTATCACATTGACTCAAATACTGTCTCCTTTATATCTTCCTATCAGGACAGAACGCAGAAAGTACTGCTAAATGGCAAATATTCCTCTGACGGGTTATTAACTTGCGGTGTTCCACAGGGGTCCATTCTAGGGCCCTTATTATTTAATCTATTAATTAATGATCTGCCACTGTGCATATCTCATTTAGATGCAAACTGCGATCTGTTCGCAGATTAGGCATCGATTATTAGGCGTTATAGTGGACAACCAATTAAGCTGGGAACCGCATACTGACTCTATATGCAAAACAATCTCCAAAACTCTGTTCCTGTTACCACAACTACGCCATATAGTTAATACTGATATCCGTAAACTCTTTTTCCATGCGCCGCATATTAAAACGCATTGTGACTACAGTTCTACCGTCTGGGATGGATGCAGCGAAGATCACATTAAAAAAGTTAATTCCTTGTATCGTTGGGGCATTAAATTAATACTTCCCGGTCCTACTTCGACTGACGAAAAAATAAAATCTCTCAAGTTATTAACATTGAATAAACAGTTTGAATTTAATCGCTGTGTTCTACTGCACAAGATCAGGCACGGAAAAGCCCCACCCTATCTAAAAACTCTATTTTCCGACAATAATAGGAAAAACACGAGAAATAGTTCCATCCACCTTCCAAAAATTAGATTAGACATCTGTAAAACCAGCCTGTCCTTTTCAGGCGCTAAAGCATGGAATATTTTACCGCCACACCTGAAATCAATTTGATTTGTAAGATTAGTGTCTTCAAAGATCGCCTCCATAAATATTTACTTCAGAAGTAATAGCATGTTCGGCTCCCATATGCTACTATTCGTATAGTTAGTGACAAGTATCCTGTTATCTAATATTCTCCTACTGTTGCTGCAGATTATGTAATAGTTCGACTGTCTGCACTGCATTAACATGTCAGGTTTATACCTGCATATATATATATATATATATATATATATATATATATATATATATATATATATATATATATATATATATATATATATATATATATATATATATATATATATATATATTCTTTTTTTTCTGAGGGGGGCGGGGGGGTTGTCTTTTTACTTATATATGTTTTATCTTTTGTTGTATCTCCTGATGTATTTTTATATGTGTAGAGTAGCAGGACAGTTTGGAAGATAGGCATTTGCTATGCCTAAAACTTTTTATCCTAAATAAAAACGTTTCATCATCATCATCATCTCTCCCTCTTTCCTCTTTGTCCTGCTGGAGCGAATCTTTTCCTCAGGCCGGTCCTGAATAAGCATGCACCCGTGCGAGAAAGGAGGGTTAAATATGATACTATCCTGCCTTTGTTGACAGTTGGTATTAAGCGTGCCATGTCAATAAGGGATAAACTATAAAAAAAAAATGATTAAAAGGTAAATGAATACAAACAACAGCGCAATAGAATCAGATATTTTGTGAGAGCAGCAAAGAAATCATACTTTACCAGAATGATATCAGAAAAACATGACAATGCTTCCATATGAAAGCACTCAACTTAATAACCATAGGAACATCTGTTCCAGAGATTCCGAATCACTTATCAGCAGATAAATTCAACGGCTGCTTTTTGACAGTAGCTGTGACTCGAGCCCAGACCACCGTCCTGCACGAATGTGAATACCCTTTATACTGTTCAAAGTTATTTTAACGTCGCCCACTGCGGCAAAAAAAATGTAGTCACTAAATTTACTACTCCTTCCATCAGCATAGCAGACGTAAGCAAATATAGTTCTGCTATGCCAAATAAAACGTCTACTGGTATTGATGGTATTAATAATTATTCCCTTAAACTGTAATTACCCTACACAACTGAATCCTTAGTGCATATTTACAATAATCGAACAAAATATATTTCTTGATGCTCCGAAAGAGGCAAAAGTAATACCCATACCCAAAACCAAAGATCTTCATGACAAACACTTATTGGCCAATTGCTTTACTTTCTGCTCTGTCAAAACCCTTAGAGAAGCATATGCAAAAACATCTTATGGAGTTTCTTGAATAAAGTAATTTACTAAATATCCATCAGTCTGGATTCCGAAAGAACCATTCATGCCAATCAGCACTTACACGCATAGTTGACAATTGGCTGTCATGTATCAACAACAGTATGATGTAAGGATTACTCTTCCTAGATATGAAACAGCCTTTGATCTTGCAGACCATGACATTTTTATAACAAAATTATGAGCGTACCATCTGGACGAAAAGTCGTGCGACTTATCAGCTCTTACCTACTAAACAGAAAATAACGGGGGTATATTCATGGTCAATTTTCTCATGAAGGTAACGTCATATATTGTGTACCTCAAGGATCTATCTTGGGACCTTTGTTGTTTCTGTTATTTATAAATGATCTCCTTTTATGTCTTAATAACGACGATGTTTTGTGCGCCGGACCTCTTTGCCGATGACACAAGCCTTCACGCCTCTGGCACAGAAACATCCGAAATTAGTTATTTGGGTTTAACGCCGATCAGGCCATCCGAAATAAGCTGCTGTCTTCAAGAAAGTTTAAACGTAGTCCCCGAGTGTGTAGTAATAATCATATGGTCCTACATCCAGCACTGAACCAAAAGTATGCTAGTCACTACTGAAGACAAAAGCATCAGCGTCGGCCTCCATCCTTACAACTCTATTTGGCAAATGAACAAATCGAGCAAGTTACTGATCGTAAATAGTTAGGAGTACGTGTAGACCAACAGCTTAGCTGGGAATCTCACACTAATATGATGTGTAAAACCGTTTCTAAAAATATTTTCTTAATTTGACGGCTTAGACACGCGACAAACACACATAGCTGCAAACTATTTCAGTTTCATGCACACATTTAACTCACCCCATTTAGACTACATCTTGACTGTTTGGGATGGATGTAGCGACGTCAGTGCCGGCACAATATTAGACTGGACTCAGTCTCTGCACAAAAAGGCGGTAAAAATGATTGAAAAAAGTACCCATTCCAACATTAGATAAAATAAAAAAAATAAACATCCTTGGCTTGCGCCAACAATTACATTTAAATAAATCCGTATTTTTGCACAAGATCCTACACGAACACGCTCCTCGGTACTTTACTTCGAAATTTGAGTCGCAACACAAGCGTACCGGCAGGGACCTCTAGGAACAGTATTCTACCTCTACCCGGTATTTATCTGTTTAAAACTAGTCTTTCCTTTTCAGGACCTTCATTATGGAATGCTGTCCCTTCAGATCTTAAAACTATACCATCTCAGCAATCATTTAAAGATAACTACATCAGTACCACTGAATGACCTAAACCTTATATATCTTGGCTTGACTTCGCGAACGAAGATTTTATAAGAGTTGCCCACGACGTCTGCAGTGGAGGCTTGTTCGTGGCTGCGGAGGCCAATCCGGGACAGGCAGGTTCGACCGCAGTGGCTGCAGGGGAAGGTATGGCCAGGGTTCTGAGTTGCGGCATCTCTGTTTTTTTCTCCTGAGCCGCTTGTCCTTAAGGCTAGCTCTGCGAGAGTCCTCAAAGGAGACAGCTGCCTTGTAAATGGTGGAGCGCCAGGTGTCACGGTCCACAGCAAGCGAGGACCACCGGTGGTGGTCGATTTGGCAGGCACTAAGTGACTTCTTGAGACAGTCTTTGTATCTCTTCTTTGGTGCCCCTCTGTCACGGTGTCCAGTAGCAAGCTCGCCGAACAGGGTGATCTTTGGTAGGCGATGATCCTCCATCCTGGAGACATGCCCCACCCAGCGGAGCTGTGTCCGCAGCAGCAAGGCCTCGATGCTCACAGTTTCAGCCTGTTCAAGGACCTCGACGTTGGTGACATAGTCACTCCAGTGAATGCCCAGGATGGTACGCAGGCAGCGCTGGTGGAAACGTTTGAGGAGTCGTAGTTGGCTGCGGTAGAGGGCCCAGGACTCGGAACCATACAGCAGGGTGGTGAGGACCACAGCTCTGTACACGCTGATCTTGGTGCCTGTTTTCAGCTGTTGATTGTGCCACACCCGCTTGAAAAGTCGCCCGAAAGCGCTGTTCGCTTTTGCCAGCCTGCTGTCAAGCTCCTTGTCCAGCTTGGCGTCCGACGTGATAATGCAGCCAAGGTAAGTAAACTGGTGCACTGACTTTAGTTCAGACTCGCCAATGGTGATGTGAGGAGGGCGATACACTGTCTTGGGTGCCGGCTGATGGAGGACCTCTATCTTTTTCAGACTGACCTCGAGTCCAAAGAGCTGGGCAGCGTCTGCGAAGCAGGACGTGATGCGCTGCAGGGCTCTCTCTGTGTGTGCAACGAGGGCAGCGTCATCAGCAAAAAGCAGCTCACGAATCAGTTGGTCTAGGGTTTTCGTGTGGGCCTGCAGTCGTCTGAGGTTGAACAGGCTGCCATCGAGACGATACCTGATGTACACTGCATCGTCATCATCGAGGTCTACTGTGGCCTGCTTCAACATCATGCTAAAACAGATGGTGAAGAGGGTCGGTGCCAGCACGCAGCCCTGCTTTACGCCGTTGAGAATAGGGAATGGTTCTGAGAGGACATTGTTGAGTCTGACCTGGCCTTGCTGGTCCTCGTGTAGCTGGACAATCATGCTGAGGAACTTTGGGGGACAGCCAAGTCGCTCCAGGATCTGCCACATGCCTTGCCTGCTCACAGTGTCGAACGCTTTTGTTAGGTCGACAAACGTTACGTACAGCCCTTTGTTCTGCTCGCGGCACTTCTCCTGAAGCTGTCTCAGCACAAAGACCATATCGGTGGTGCTCCTGTTTGCTCTGAAGCCACACTGGCCCTCTGGGAGGTGGTCTTCAGCGATGGCAGGTACCAGCCGATTCAGGAGCAGCCTTGCAAGAATTTTCCCAGCAATGGACAGCAGGGTAATTCCCCGATAGTTGGAACAGTCAGACTTCTCGCCTTTGGTCTTGTACAGGGTGATAACGACAGCATCACGGAGATCCTTTGGTAGTGTTCCTTCCTCCCAGCAGCAGAGAAAGAGGTCATGGAGCTTGTTGTGCAGTGCTGTGCCTCCATGTTTCCATCGTTATTTTTCATCGTTATGTGTCTGAGTATGAGTGTCTAGGTCTTCCTTCTGTTGACTTTGTAGCACCATCATCAGTGGTGGCTTTGATCTTAGGTCCTCCTTTTGCTGACCGTTTAGCACCATCGTGGTGGCCTTGATCTTAGGTCTTCCCTTTGTTGACCGTGTAGCACCATCGTGGTGGCGCATCAGCATCATAAAAATGCGTATAACTTGGAAATTGCTTTGTTATGCGTGTTTCAGTTGTATGTGTGTGCGTAGATTAATTTTTTAAAAGGTAGTGAGATTCAGTATACATACATTTTTTTTGTAACGCGCTTAGAGCCCACTGCTCCTGGGGATTGAGCGCGATATAAATGCTCTTTATTATTATTATGCCATAGATAATGCTGAGTGTGTAGTTGCATGTCAAGAATTTATTACGTCTTTCTATTGAGTTTTAAGTCCAGGTTTGTGTTAATGATGTGTAAGTGTGTCAGATATAATAACAACGTTAATGCTAATGTTTCATTTTGATTTCGTGGTTTTCATGCTTATGCGTAGTTAAATCTCATAGTGTATAGATGCAAGATATGTAGTGATAATGTCTTGTATATTTGCATACTTTTTTCTCCTCAATTTGTTTATTTTAATTTTTCGTAGCGAGTAGCAATGGCAAGCATTAAATTGACGAAATTTTCTGTCAAAACTTTTACCGTTGATAAGTTTTATCATCATCATCATCATCATCATCATCATCATTATCATCATCATCTCTCTCTCTCTCTCTCTCTCTCTCTCTCTCTCTCTCTCTCTCTCTCTCTCTCTCTCTCTCTGTCTGCCTGTTACCTTTTCTAGTGTTATATTTAACATTGAAATGTTATTAAGGACAGACGTGCAAAAAAGCATGCGTGCCTACTGTCTTTATCCTTAAATGAAAGTTTCAGTTCAGTTCAGTTCAGTTCAGTTCAGTTCAGTTCTCTCTCTCTCTCTCTCTCTCTCTCTCTCTCTCTCTCTCTCTCTCTCTCTCTCTCTCTCTCTCTCTCTCTCTCTCTCTCTCTCTCTCTCTCTCTTTTGAATGGTACGATGATTTTTTGCATGCAGTAGAAAAAGTTGGCTTAGTACCTAACTGTGACGCGTTGCTACTAGGCGACTTTAACATAGATATGTTGAAGCCCCATACCCCATCACCACACAAACAGGCTTAGAACAATTAGTTTCGGCCCCTACTAGGATCACAAAAACAACCGCAACACTCATTGATCACATTTACACCAACCGTCCCCTTAGTGTATTCAATGTTTGTGTTCCTGACCTCAGCATCAGTGACCACTTTCCTACTGTGTGTTCATGGTCAACAAAGCTGCCAGTGCATCGTAAAAACGGGCACACAACTATAACGTATCGCTCATTCAAATAGTTTAATCAGTCTGCTTTTCTAGCAGACCTTGATCAAACACCATTTATGTCGTTAATAACGAAACTGACCCTGAAAAGGCTCTGGCTGTTTGGTATGGACTCTTTAAGAGTACTTAACAAACACGCCCCTTTGCGGCAAAAGCGGGTAAAAAACCACACGTTACCGCCTTGGATAACACAAGAAATAATCGAAGCTATGAGATTGAGAAATGACTTAAAGAGACACAAGCTATTTAACGAATACAAAAAACAACGTAACCGTGTCAAGTCTATGGTACGCAGGGCTCAAAAGTCTCTCTTTGAACGAATGATTAAAGAAGACAGAGATACTGCCGCACTCTGGCGCGCGGTTAATCTCGTCACCCGAGGTAACAGCAAGAAATCGTCAGCCATTCCTTCTAGTATTACTGCAGACACTTTTAATAAACATTTTCTGTCCGTTGCAGAGTCAATCATACCCTCAAGCGGCAACGCGTCTTACACATGCCCGGAGGCCCTGCTTAACTTCTGTCTCTCTCTCTCTTGGCTTGACTTCGCGAACGAAGATTTTATAGGAGTTGCCCACGACGTCTGCAGGCTTGTTCGTGGCTGCGGAGGCCAATCCGAGACAGGCAGGTTCGACCGCAGTGGCTGCAGGGGAAGGTATGGCCAGGGTTCTGAGCTGCGGCATCTCTGTTTTTTCTCCTGAGCCGCTTGTCCTTAAGGCTAGCTCTGTGAGAGTCCTCAAAGGAGACAGCTGCCTTGTAAATGGTGGAGCGCCAGGTGTCACGGTCCGCAGCAAGCGAAGACCACTGGTGGTGGTCGATTTGGCAGGCACTAAGTGACTTCTTGAGACAGTCTTTGTATCTCTTCTTTGGTGCCCCTCTGTCACGGTGTCCAGTAGCAAGCTCGCCGAACAGGGTGATCTTTGGTAGGCGATGATCCTCCATCCTGGAGACATGCCCCGCCCAGCGGAGCTGTGTCCGCAGCAGCAAAGCCTCGATGCTCACAGTTTCAGCCTGTTCAAGGACCTCGACGTTGGTGACATAGTCACTCAGTGAATGCCCAGGATGGTACGCAGGCAGCGCTGGTGGAAGCGTTCGAGGAGTCGTAGTTGGCTGCGGTAGAGGGCCCAGGACTCGGAACCATACAGCAGGGTGGTGAGGACCACAGCTCTGTACACGCTGATCTTGGTGCCTGTTTTCAGCTGTTGATTGTGCCACACCCGCTTGAAAAGTCGCCCGAAAGCGCTGTTCGCTTTTGCCAGCCTGCTGTCAAGCTCCTTGTCCAGCTTGGCGTCCGACGTGATAATGCAGCCAAGGTAAGTAAACTGGTGCACTGACTTTAGTTCAGACTCGCCAATGGTGATGTGAGGAGGGCGATACACTGTCTTGGGTGCCGGCTGATGGAGGACCTCTGTCTTTTTCAGACTGACCTCGAGTCCAAAGAGCTGGGCAGCATCTGCGAAGCAAGACGTGATGCGCTGCAGGGCTCTCTCTGTGTGTGCAACGAGGGCAGCATCATCAGCAAAAAGCAGCTCACGAATCAGTTGGTCTAGGGTTTTTAACTTCTGTAAGCAGAAGACTAAGGACACGCCCCCCTTCTCTATACCGCCTCTAGCTGTGTATGAAGTAGGAAAACTGATCGGGTCACTGAAAAACAAAAAATCATCGGGACCTGACGAGATCAGCCCTAAAATCCTGAAACTGTCATTTCCCTATACAGTAGAATCGTTAACGTATATTTATAACTTGTGCATCCAACAAAATGTTTCATCAGAACTGAAGCAAGCCAAGGTTATCCCATTGCCTAAATCAAAAGATCTGTCTGATGTTAATAACTATAGACCCATTTCAATATTATCCAGCCTTTCCAAACCTCTTGAAAGACACGTGCACAAACACCTTTATCAATATTTGGAGAGTTGCAGTCTTTTGCAAGTATTTCAGTCCGGCTTTCGCCCCAAGCATTCTTGCCACACGGCACTGACAAGACGTATTGATACGTGGCTAGCATCCATAAATAACTCCCAAATAACTGGGTCGATCTGTATTGATTTTAAGAAAGCTTTTGACCTTGTAAATCATAACATTCTTTTGTCAAAACTTCAAGCATATCTCTGCAATGCAGATGCTGTCTCATTGTTTACTTCATATTTAAGCGGAAGGAAGCAAAGAGTACTGTTAAATGGATCCTACTCCTCGTATGGTCTCGTCAAAAGCGGCGTGCCTCAGGGCTCTGTCCTCGGGCCATTGCTGTTCTGCATATTTATCAATGACCTTCCACTGCATATTAGTTGCCGCGATATTTCTTGTGACATGTTTGCTGACGACTGCACGCTACACACTCCTCACAAAAATGTAGCTGCAATTAGCACGCGTCTGCAGGAAAGCCTGCATGAAGTCACCGACTGGTGTCATTCCAACTGCATGTCCCTGAATCCTTCTAAAACAGAATGCATGGTTATAACCACACGACAAAAGCACCAGCTATGCCCGCTCTCTCTTAGTCTGTCTATAAACGGCAGCCCATTTGAGCAAGTATCACACCACCGCCTCTTGGGGGTCACCATAGATGATCAGCTTAAATGGCAACTGCATATTAACAATGTGTGCAAAAGGGTCTCCAGAAGTCTGTATATGTTGTCAAAATTGAAAACAATTACTGACACAGATACGCGTCTTCTTTTCTACAATGCTCATGTCAAGTCGCACATAGACTATGCATCAACAGTGTGGGATGGTTCTAGTGATGTACATTTGAAGAGGCTAAACTCCCTACATAGGAGAGCTGCTAAGCTTATATTTCCCGATCCCGAACTATCAACTGACGTAAAGCTTAAAACTTTAAAAATGCTCCCTCCATCCCATCATTTTCAGTTCAATAAAGGTGTATTGATGTACAAGCTGTTCAAGCAATCATGTCCACTGTACTTGAGTTCCTTTTTCGCAGAACTGACATCTGTAGCTTCTAGACATGGACAACAATTCAAAGTACCCCTGCCGCGTATTGATTTATTCAAAACCAGTTTGTCATTCTCGGGAAGTTCATTCTGGAATTCTATTCCTGCAGAAATCAGAAATGCAAAGACGCTCACCTCATTTAGGGTCAGCCTCTTCAAACACTTCTCTGAGGTAATCTAATCATTACAGTACAGGGATAACTTGTGCGTGTGTTCAGGTGTGTGAATGTGCGTGTGTGTGAATATGTGTATGTGTGTGTGTGTGTGTGTGTGTGTGTGTGTGTGTGTGTGAGAGAGAGAGAGAGAGAGAGAGAGAGAGAAAGAGAGAGAGAGAGGTTTTTTTGTGTTTTTTTTTTTTTTTTTCAGTGGACCATAGTATCTGAGTGCCAAGAGTACTTTGAATACTGCATGTACTGTGTACAATGTTTCTGCCTTCATATGTGTGTACGCGATATTTTGGGGCGCGCGCTCACGTATCTGTGTGTGTGTGTGTGCGCGTGCATGCTGTGTGTGTGTGTGTGTGTGTGTGTGTGTGTGTGTGTGTGTGTGTGTGTGTGTGTGTGTGAGAGACAATGACATGACATGAATCTTATTTTCAAGGATAAAAAGATTTAGGTCTGAAGACCTTTCTTCCATCTTGTCCATGTGTGTGTGTGTGTGAGAGAGAGAGAGAGAGAGAGAGAGAGAGAGAGAGAGAGAGAGAGAGAGCACCTATACATATTTGCCTTTGCTGTATGAATTCTAATGTACTTAATGATTTTCTGTGTAATGCATTACTTTGCATTTTTACTCAATTTATATTTTATTGCGTACGCGTTATACGCGTATGTATGTCTGGAGCGCGTGTCCGAGAGCGTGTGTGTGTATGTGTGCGTGTGTGTCTAAGTGCGTGCGTGTGTAAGTTTGTGATTGTGTTTGTGTCAGTGTGCGTGCGTGCGTGCATGCGTAATTGCGGTGTGCATGTGTGTATGTGTGTGTGCGTGTGTGCGTGCGTGCGTGCGTGCGTGCATGCATGAGGTATGGTGTGCATGCGCGCGTACCGGAGTGCGTGTGTGTGTGTGTGAGCGTGCGTGTGCGTGCGGGCGTGCATGCGTGAGCGAGTGCGTGCATGCGGCGTCAGCGTGTGGTATGTGTATGTTTACATGTCTATGTCATTTATGTAGTAGATGTAGCAACGGCAAGTTTGAAAACTGGTCCTGTTACCAATAACTTCTACCGTTGGAAAATAAAGGTTCATTGTTCATTGTTCATCATTGTACTCTCTCTCTCTCTCTCTCTCTCTCTCTCTCTCTCTCTCTCTCTCTCTCTAGTCTCTCTCTCTCTCTCGCCTATGAAGCGAAAGTGAAACTCATATCACGTAATATATAAAATTACGTAAAAATTAAAACTTACGTCATGACAAATGACGTTTGACAAATCAATGCCGCGGCATATGTCCTGCGCCCCTTATAGAACAGGTAGAGACCATTGACAGTCAGGACAGCTCTCATATAGAAGGGACTTTGTGGGTTATGGTTCATCCCATCTTGTTTGCATCCTAGTCGTACGGTGATCCGTGGTAAAAGAGTTCAGGCGTTGTCAAGCGTAAAGGCCAAAGTAAGATTCGTCATCCAGCGCCACTCCCCCTGTCGTTTGTTGGAGATTTTGGAAGTTCCGGGCTAATAAAAGATATTACGAAAGCGGTACCTTTAATGCCTATCTCATTCGCCTGTTTCAATCGTAAATGCTAATTTTCGTTATTGACGATTCGTGAATTTCAAAATAAAATCGTCTTGAATCCATGAGGGTACTCCCCCCCCCCCCACCAACTCCCCTACCCCCCACTTCCCCCTTCGCCGCCCAACCATTGTGTCCTGAAATCGCGGTAAATTCAACGTAAACTTGAGAAAAAGAAAAAACAGCCGCATCTATCCAAGACATGGAAACATGGTTACACAATGAAGCCAGGAACAGGCATAAACCTCATGAGTTCCCTACAGTTTTACCTCTAGTAGACTATTTTTTTCTGTCGTCAGTGAAGAGGTTAAAGGCACGTGACGAAAACTCAACACTCCCACTATTTTGACAGCATGATAAGCAACAGCTGAAGCATCAGATGGCAACGTCAGTGTCATATTTAGCATACATCGAATTCTGTGCAGGAATGAATTTAGAAACTCCGCTTTAAGGTACAACGCACGTAAATGATGTTACATGTGCCAGTCTTAAAAAACGTGTTAGCATGCCCCCCCGCCCCCCACCCCCTCCCCCCCCCCCGCCCCCTCCCCACCCCCCCCACCCCCAAAGAAAAAAGAAGAAGGCGGAAGAAGCAACAACAACACTCCTGCTGTTTTCTATTTGTTAAATGTCAGGCATTCCTCTATGTATCTTGGACTACGCTGACAAAGCCAAGTTTAGACGGTCTGGGAACCCTTAACCCTTTGGGTGCCGGTAGCGGTTTTAGTCGCGATGATTTGAAGGAATTATCGCGACTAAAACCGCTACCGACACCCAAAAGGTTACCACATCCTCGGAATAGTACTTTAATTAAAAACATAAGCGGCCCAGGGCCGGATCACTTAGCTCCAGAGGAGGGGGTGGGCAACTTCTTGTTTGGGACCTTGAACCTCATGCAAAAGGCCTCCACCACGCTAGCTTTTAACAAATTTCGGGTCGGGGGGGGGGGGGGGGGGCATGGCCCCCCCGGCCCCGCCCCCTGGATCCGGGCTTGCGGCCGGCGATCGCGTTTGGGAGTGAGCTGATGTTATGACATACATTCATTCCAGTAAGCAAATGCAGTCGCTCCCATAGGAATATCAGAATCATTTTGGTCAAGAGTACCCTGTTTGCTACTGTTATTGTAGTATATCATCAATTTATCTTACTCATTTGCAATGTCAGTATGTTATTGTAGAATCACAGTCTTTATGCAGAATTATTATACATTTTAATACATTATTTATCATTATTCATATAATTATTTATTAATAATGATTAATAATTATTTCATTCGGATGTAGTGAGGTCGACATACCGAACGTTTTAGTGTAATTATGACCACATTGAATTAGCCGGGCTCACAATGACTTGAAACAAAGGTCGGTCAATATAAGTTATTGGTCGCCGGGGTTTGCTACACGGACCCTTGTAGGCCTGAGCGAGGTCAAAGGAACCCATTGTACCCCGAAGGCCGAAGGCCTGAGGGGTACAATGGTTCCTTTGACCTCCCAAAGGCCTACAAGGGTCCGTGCAGCAAGCCCCTGCAACCAATAACGTATTTGTTTTCATTCCTCCACTATTTTCGTAAAATAAATCAAGACTTGAAGACATCTTCCGACCTGGATCACGCCAGACATGACTGACGTCAAAGGAACATACATTTATACATAATAGACTTATGACGCAATTTAAAATATTTCATGACGTTGCCGTCTCCAGTACTGAGTGTGCTTGTTTCGAACAACACTAAGTAACTTTTTACTTTAGAACGTTTTGGTGATCTTTTATAGAGAAAACTCGCATCCAAGATGCGTCACAAAGAGGGCTACAAGATGTCCGCCATTTGTCGCTACAAGGGTTTTTGTATCACGGTCACATGGTACTGTTTGCGCTAAAGCGACTGGTCGTGTGATGTAGGGATGAAAACAATGCCACTTATCTTTAGATTATATAAAAAAAAAAATGACCTGACATGACAAACAAACAAAAAACACCTCGACGTAAACAACTAACCAGAGAACCAGTTAACCAATCAACCAACCGACCGCCCGACAAACAACATAAAACTAATACCTCTGTCATTGGCGGTGTATGTACATAACTACAGCGGTGGATAGATCGATCATGATAGTTCAGTAAAAGACAATGCAGTGTACGATTTGCTTGCAACTTGAGAAAAAGATCAGGCATATTGACAAGCAACCAGCCAACCAACCAACCTACCCTACCCGACCCAACCCGACTCAGCCCAGCCCAACCCAACTCAGCCTAACCCAGCCCAGATCAGCCCAGCTCAACCCAGCCCAGCCCAGCCCAACACAACTCAACCCATCCCAACCCAGCTCAGCTCCGCCCAGCTCAACCCAGCCCAGCCCAACACAACCCAGCCAAGCCCAGTACAGCCCAGCCCAGCTCAACCCAGCCCAACCCAACTCAGCCCAACCCATCCCAACCCAACCCAACTCAACTCAGCCTATCCAAACCCAACCCAACCCAACCCACAAAACAAAACAAACCAGCCAACCAACCAACCAACCAACCAACCAACCAACCAACCAACCAACAAACAAACGAGGCCCGATACATTTAAAGAATGGTCAACAAGTGCATAACAGAGAAAATGAACGAAGCTGCCCTTCCTGTATTCACTGACGCGCGATACACATTGCAAACAAGCAGGAGACATTTTCATCGACATGTTACCTCATATCAGTCATCTCAGTTTTGTCTTGAGTATTCAATTGTCTTTGCTTAGCTTGAAGTCTTCTTTTCGGAACCCTTTCGCTGCCAGCGATCACGAATGCCGCGTCTCAGTGAAACCACTATACACTGGCCGACATTCCCGTAGTGAAGAAACAGATGTAAATAGGACCATCAGTCAAGAACACAGGACCGCCCAACAAGAGACATAAATCCTCATGATCCCCCGCGACTGCGGGGGCTCATGAGGATTTATGTCTTTTGCACTGATCTGGGTAGTATTCGTCTTGCCCCGGCAGCTAAGGGGTTAATAATAGCATTAGCTTAGCTTAGCATAGTCTAGCTTAGCTTAGCTTAGCTTTCCAGTCACAAGTGCTCTAGCACTAGCAGAGACCACGGTAGATGCAATGAAAGCCTTCAGTGATAGTCCCACGACAGATGACGCTGTATGACGTACACGTGCACGCAGCAATACCAGAGGGCAGAAGACGGGCAGCAAGCGGCACTGCCACAGGCCGATCGATCAGACGAGATTTGGCAGCAAGCATTTGAACCTCTGGCCGACGTCGGCCGAAGTTGGCCCGCGCACGGCAGTGCGCGGGTCAACTCCGGCCGACATCGATGACCTTTTGTTCCGTTGGGTAATGACTATGAAGTTGGACCCTGGAGAGCGCAGCTGAGACGGCAACAGTCAGTCGACTCAAGACAAAACAGGTTCCTCGGTTATTCCGCTCTCCCCGCTCCGCCGGGCGGCGTTGTGTGAGGGGCGAGTTTACCCCATTCGTGCGCCGTGTCATAGCTGCTGGGAAACAAAGAAAAAAAAAATACACCAACCCACCATATCACTTATGATGCAACACTCATTAACTCATTACAATTAATATTTACCCCGCTCAGTGTCACCTGACGCATACTATGTTTCGGCTGCAATCTTCGTTAACTCCAGACACAAAAAAAAACACACAAAAAAAAAAATCATATATTTCCCAGGAAATGGATTTAAAAAGTGGTTTCAACAAGAGGCATAGATCCTCATGAGCCCCCGCAACTGCGGGGCCGGCTCATGAGGATCTATTCCTCTTGCAGTTGGGCGGTGTTCGTCAAATTTTCTCGGCACTGAACGGGTTAAATAACAACAAAGCACAAACGATACACAAACAACACACAACGCCACCACGACATTCCAAGAATAAAAATCTAAAGGCAACAAAATTTAAAGTTTTATTAAGTACAGACGTACTGTATTCCTCTTTACGAAAAATAAAAGTAGAAAAAATGGCTTAAAAGTACTAAGGGAGACAACTTTCTAATGACTAGACGTTAGCCCCCTCCCCCCCCCCCATCCCTTCCCCCCCCCCCACCCCCCACCTCACCCCCACCCCCACGCCCACCCCCACCTCGACGTACAGTGGTGTTCGCCGAACCCGTACAGTGCACACAGTGCTGAATATGCTGTATCAGAACCATCGGCGAAAGGCTGGCGCAAAGTACTGAGTATCGCCCACGATGTAAAAATGTGTCCATGAGACATTGTTGTGTTCTAAGCTTGTCAGGACTCGCTTCAAAAGCCCCCATAAAACACAATGCTGCAGAGAGGACTCGGGGGCTCCTGAGGATAGGTATATACGACTCTTGCAAATGCAAATTTCATCTATGCGCCGTAGATGGATTATTATGTCAATGACACTACAATCTATGATAAAATTCAACTTTCATCCATGTTTCTCAGTTTGTTTTATTATAAAAATTACGTCAGTCCAACTGAAACGTGAAGTTCTACAACTGCCCTGTACGATTTTAACCTTCCGGCATCTATGTGTCGCAGCCGGATGGATTGTGTCAATGACCTTGAATCTATGATAAAAATCAACTTTCATCCATGCATGTTTCTCAGATGAACTGTGTCCGGAGAATTAAATGTGTGATAAAATTAATGCTTCATCCATGTTTCTCAGATAAATTGTGCCGGCGACTGTGAAGGTCCTAGTCAATGATAAAGAGTGAGAACAGTGACCATGACTTTTTTCTTTTACTTGTTTCCCTGTGTGTGTTATAGTGGACTTCAGTACTAATTAGCAGAGGGCTATTGCACATGTGTGTGTGTGTGTGTGTGTGGGGGGGGGGTGTTAGGGGGTGGGGGGGGGGGGGGGGGGATGAGGAGTTGTGGGGGTCTTACCCGTTACTCACGGCCTCATTTATTTCTCAAAATTTCGAGGTGTCATCTAACGAATATGCATCGATCACGATAATTCAAGGGTAACGCCAGATTAGCTTGGCGCCATCAGCTGGCGCTACCCTTAAATTATCGTGGTCGAGTCATCTTCTGCTGTAGGGCGCTGTGTTAAATTGGTTAAACACTGAGTTTCATACCGTCAAAGGGGGCAGATCTTCTTTCGTCCACTCAGGAATGGGCAAGGCGGAGTACTTCATTTTCAGCTGGTCGCCGACCTCGTCAATTATGTTTAACGCCTGTAACAAGAACGGCGCTTTCATCACAAAGGCGCCCGTCACTGACCATGGTCACATTGTGTGATACAATAGCGACGTTACGCTTACGCCGACTGACTCCAAACAACGAGCGAGAGCGCGAAGCCGGCCATGGCGGATGACCAGATTACACCATAAACATAGCACTCAGCACATCTGCAAGATGCATAGATCTATGGCCCTGGAGAGTTCGAGGGATATGTATTTATAGATTTGTACATCGGTGTTTAGGTGATACTGAGAATCTCACTCGTGTGATTTTAAAACCTTATCCTACGAGCGAAAGCGAATAGGACAAGGTTTTACGACGAGGAGAGTGAGATTCTCAGTATCACCTAAACACCGATGTCAGAATCTATTTCTTGCTCACCTTTTTCTTGGCATAAATCACTGAATGTGAGTTGGTTTTCGGCACACGCCTAACCACTGACAACACAGCCGCCATTGTGTCTTTGGCAAAGAACATGACGTCAATTACTTTGTAATGTGACGTATTTTGGATGTCAGACAAATGTTCCTACATGATGACGTAATAGCGCCATACATGACGCCAGAGTGCCAATCGTCACTATGAAATGGCGTCATGCATGTTAGCTGAAAGTAGGTCAAGTTTCAATATCGTGTGTGCCCGTACCTTTTTGTTGACCAGATTTTCTACAAGACAGTATTGTGCACACGTGTCCGTTCACGCACTATCGGCTGTATCCCACACGTGTGTGATACAGCTTTGCCGGCTCAAAGGCAGCAAAGTGTAAGAAATATATAATGTTTATGGTAAAAAAAAAAAGGTTATTCGCTGTGACTTCGCTCTCGTTCGTTCAGCTGTTGGGATTCGATTGGCGTAAATAAAATCTCTGTATTATCGCTGTTTCATGTGCAAGCCCACATAAACAACTGCGCATGAACACTGACGATCGAGTTGCAAGAGACATAGATCATCATGACTGAAAATTCTGGCCATACCGTGTCCAAAGAACATGGATACTAATTGGTCTCAGCAAGAGGCATAGATCCTCATGATCCCCCGCAGGGGCTCATGAGGATCTCTGACGCTTGCAGTTGGACAGCGTTCATTTCGTTTTTCCTCGGCAATGATCAGAGGTTACGTCATAATAAAAACCAACGACAAACATCGCGCTTAATTACAGCGATCTGTATCATGGCGGGCTTGTGGTAAAATTTGCCGAAACAACGGGGTAATCAATTAACTCTTAACTCATTCGAGACGTGCCGCCTCTGGATACGCGGCTTTTGCCGCGTATCCGGATGCGCCACGTCTCGAATGAGTTAAACTCCCACATTTCCATTGCTATTCCCAGAATTAAACCACTTCCGCCATTCTATAAAATGGAAGTCGTTTAGTTCTGGGAGTTAAGTGTCGTCTTGCCCAAACTAAGACTTTTCCACCGCCCATACCATTCTTTTCACAATCCCGTCCTGTGTGAGGATGTACGCATAACAGAGATTGCTCTACTGCCCCTTGAGCAATGGAAGAACTCTCCGCCACAAAGGAGAAGAAGAGCAGAAAAGTCTTTCATTTTACAACATTTAAAGTTGCCGAGTTATGTTAGTCTTTTTGTCCAGCATTATTGTCCAGGAGCGGATCTGGTGGTGGTGGTGGTGGTGTGTGTGTGTGTGGGGGGGGGGATGGGTGTGTGTGTGTGTGTGTGTGTGGGGGGGGGGGGGGTTCCAGACCCCTCCCCCTACCCCCGAAGACCCAAAATTCTTTAAAATGCTATAACAAAGTCCCTTTTTGGGTGTTTGGACCCCCCCCCACACACACACACACGCACACCGTTGTTTGATATTTTGGCATATGGTGAGAGTCTTAGCACGCACACGCCTCCCCCCTCTCTCCCCCCTCCCCCCCCCTCCCCCGCGCAAGCTTTTCCATTCAGTTTTCGACCCCTGGGAGCAAGGTCTAGCGCCGGGGAAGCCTTTTGTATGAGGATGAAGGTCAGTTCCACACAAAAAAAAGTTTCCCCCCACACCCTCACTCCCGCCCCCCCCCCCCCACCTTCGAGGTAACTGATCCGCCCCTGTTGTCAGATATAGTACTAATAACATTTACAAAGAAGAATATTGCGAACTACTGATTAACCATTTATTGCCCCGTCAAGGTATTGCTCCTACAGTGCATCACTTCGGTTAAGAACAGAGAGATTAACCCATTCAGCCCCGACGCACTACAGCAGGAGATGGATCGACCATGATAAATCAAGGGCAGTGCCAGATTAGCTTGGCGCCTGTCGGCGCCAAGCTAATCTGGCACTGCCCTTGAATTATCATGGTCTGTCGGCGGCCCCAAGCTAATCTGGCACTACCCTTGAATTATCATGGTCTGTCGGCGCCAAGCTAATCTGGCACTACCCTTGAATTAACCCATTCAGCCATATCATGGTCGATCCATCTCCTGCAACTGGTGCATAGTCGTTAGATGACGACTCCAAAATTTGGGAAATACGTGCGTGGGGTTGAATGAGATAAACAGTTTCGAAAATAACCTTTCAGCTGATCCGGTTTCTATGATATAACATGAATCCTCAGTGTCCGCGGTAGCGCTTTTTGTGTGGCGACGGTTCCAGCAGGAATCACAGCGACAACTAAATGCGCTAACGACAGCCAAAAGGTTACACACTTACCCGGTCCAACATTTCCTTGTCGTGAGCGGCCGACAAACAGAACCGTGCACGCGCCTCGATGATGGGCGTGGCTGGGAATCCCACCACCACCGCCCCTAACCCTCGCTCCAGAGTCAGGTGGCTGAACAGGCTGTGGGAACAACATTATATAACGCCACTTTGGTTAACCCCTTCATTGCCAGTTGAAGCAGATGGCGTTTCTGAAAGCGTTGTAACTGAATTTTACACCCGGCGGAGAGCCACAGCGGCCGTGTAAGGGACGTGGATACAAAATGGTGTTAAGCAAGAGGGATAGATCCTCATGAGCCCCCGCGACAGCAGGGGCTCATGAGGATCTATGCCTCTTGCACTTGGGTGGTTCTGGCTGTGTTCCGGCAGTCATGGGGTTAAACCTTGGTACAAAGCAACTTTTCCTTAAACAATGTGTATACAGCGACAGATATAACTGATCAGTCCTGTCGCTTTTCATGTGTGGTGTTTTTTTTAAAATAAAATTTAAGTACCCGACTGCGTGTAGTATGAATGATGTTCCATCCTGTTCAAACAGGTCCAACATCCCTCCGTCGAAGGAGAGATAGCCCTGCTTCTAACCCCTTCAGTGCCAATTGGACGCAGATTGTGTTTAATGAGATACTAATTAAAAATAAACAAGAAGAAGAAATAAATGTCGACTGAATTCAACGTCGAAGGTCCGGGACCAGCTGTCAAAGGAACTCGTACGGATACAACCCCAGCATCAAAAAGGTGCGCGGGCCCACTGCGGCCTGTCAGGGGTCCGAGGACACCTGCTTACTGGGAAAAGTGATTATCAAGCACAAGAGGTATAGATCCTCATGAGCCCCCGCTGTCGCGGGGGCTTATGAGGATCTATACCTCTTGTGCTTGAAAATCCCTTGTTTGCCGTTGTCTGCCGGTTGATTTTTTTTCCTCTCGTTTTCAGTCCATTGGGTTGATAGGATGATGACGTTCTTGCGGCTGATGTACGTACACAACTTTGCATGGTATGTAGATGAGCAAAGGCACGACCGGCGAGTCCTTGTTGCCGTAAATGATGAACCCCTTCTCGTGCAGGCGCTTGCGGAAATAGCGCGTGTTCCATTTCAGCTGCTGGATGCGGCGACGACCTGAACGAAGTGAGACAAAGGCGCCCCGTGAGAACTGAACCCCTTTCACTGCCGAGAAAAAAAAAAGCGAAAGCGACCCGACTGCAAGTGGCGTAGATCCTCATGAATCCCCGCGACTGCGGGGGCTCATGAGGTTCTATGCCTCTTGATGAGACCACTAAATTTGTATCCATGTTTCTTGGACGCTTTTTGGCTTTTGGTCAGTCGTCGAATGAGCAATGTTTTCAGAGACAAAAGTGTGCGTACAGTGGCAAGGATGGGGATAATCGTCCCGTAGGTTCCCTCTACAAATTACCGCCAAGCAATGTTCGCTATTATAGACAGAAACGACTGACAAAAATGGCGACCTAAACGAGAGGAAAAAATATTCACCCCAGTAAATGAAAGTTTGTGTTAACAAAATCTGTGAACTGGCCATAGTCCTTCCAACTGAAGGGGGAGGGGAGTTGGGTGGTGGTGGTGGTGGTGGATAGAGGTGATTGTCGCCCAGTCTCGAAAATCACACTTACAAATCAAAATCAATATGACATTTGTTCCGCCGCCCCCGCACCCCCCTCCCTTTCTATGTTCTTTGCACTCTACCCCCCCCCCGCCCCGCCCCCCATCCCACCCCGACCAAGGTTATCACGCCACTGTCATGTTTTTCAACTGTCAACCCATGAACCCCTGATCTGGCAGATAAATTAACCCTTCAGTGCCAGTGGACGCAGCTTGTGTTTAGGAAATCTTTGTTAGTTTTACGTCAAAGAGCCCAAGCCGTCCGACGTACGTGGATGCAAAGTGGTTTTAGCAAGAGGCATAGATCCTCATGAGCCCCCGCGTCTGCGGGGGCTCATGAGGATCTATGTCTCTTGCACTTGGGTGATATTTTCTCAGTTATCCCGGCAGTGAAGAAGTTAATAGTACTGTCCCTTGACCTAAACTGACAGGTTCCGAATTTTCAGTGCAGCGCTGACAGCCCTGACCTACAATTAATACTACTGACCCTTGACCTCCACTTACCTTCGCCCGAGCCGTCACGGCCCATGATGATGGACATGGATGAAATGACCTGCTGGCTGATCGGCGCCGACATATCACACGGGTAGATGGCGCTGTGGGAGTGCACCCTAAGATGGTTGATCAACCGCTGTGATGCGAACAACAAGATCAGTATATTTCTTAGTTCAAGTTGAAGAAGGGAGTTTTGCCCTTTCACTGCCAGTGGATGCGACTGCGTTTGGTAAATCATCATAAATTCAACGCCAAAGATCCCCGAACGTCAAAGGAACATGGATACGCAGTGATTTCAGCAAGAGGCATAGATCCTCAGTCATGGGCCCCCGCAGCTCGCCACTTCTCATCCTGACGTGGTATGACCAATACCTCCTTGGGGGTGGGTGGGGGGCTCTAAAAGTTTAATTCAGGTAAAACTATGTGCGCTTTAAACACTAATCCATTTTGGAATGTAATAAATACAGTTAATCCGTTTGAGAAAACAGCAGTATCTTCAATGTAAATTTTCAGTTTAAAAGACACCACTGACCTGCTAGTTCAAATTGACCAAACCAAAACACGTTGCAGAAGTAACGATGTTTTTCATCAGATCTTTTCTCAAACGTAACATCTCTCTGTACCAGAAAATACCTTTGTTCCTCCAATGTAGCCGCCGCAGGAGCCGAAGCTCTTGGTAAAAGTGCCCATCATGACATCAATGTCACGAGGGTCAAGGCCGAAGTAGTCGACAACCCCTCTGCCGTGCGGCCCCATGGCGCCGATACTGTGCGCCTCGTCCAAGTACACATAAGCTTTGTACTTCTTCTTCAGTCGGAGGATCTCAGGGAGACGGGCAACTGACCCTTCCATGCTGAAATTAACCCGTTCAGCCATGACACACTTACAAGAAGATATGGATCGACCATGTTAGTTCTAGGGTGGCGCCAGAATAGCTTGGCGCCTCTGGCGCCTCAGCCCGTAGAGGCTGAAATACGTATTCCATACAGAAATGGTTTCGGATCTAACCCTTTGGCTCAGTTCATGTCGAGATGATTCATACATGAACCACCTCCGAGATAAAACGCTAACGAAAGCCAAACGGTTGACACACCGGCTGAGACATATGTTTGAAATACCTATAATTTGGTGTCAAGGTCCTCTGACAGACATGACAGTTCGTGAAACTGAACGATCGTTCGAGCATAGGGTGGAGCCAGAATAGCTTGGCGCCAGGGGCAAGTTGCATGAGCGAGCTTAGTCCTGCACCAGCCACTAAGCAAGTGCGCCGCTATAGCGGCGCACCTTGCTTAGTGGCTGGTGCAGGACTAAGCTCGCTCATGCAATTGGCCCTAGTAATGTTGCTGACGGGTTTGTGGCTCAAAGACAAAAATGAGAGGAGGAAAGGGGGGTGGGTGGGGGGTGGGTGGAGGGGGGATTTAGGGTCTGAAACAAGTGCACACTGACCGCTATTTGCGTGAAGAACACAGATGTAAATGGGACACAAATTAGGGCATTTATAAACAACACAGGATTAACAAGAGACATAAATCCTCATGAGCCCCCCGCGACTGCAGGGGCTCATGAGGGTTTGTGTCTCTTGCAGATGGCTATCGTTTGCCTTGCCCCGGCAGTACGGAGTTAACATTGACACATAATTTGCCCCAGCCTACCTGTAGACACCTTCCACGACGATGAGAATTTTCTTCCACGGCCGATGGGTGCGTGGTTGTCCCTCGCACACCGCTTCACGCAGTCGCCTCTCCAGATCTTTCATATCTACACACACACATATGTAAGAGAGAAAGTTACGAGTTTCCCTCCCCCTCCCCCTCCCCCCCCCCCCCCCCCACGTATTTTGAGACCAACCGAACCGTTTGGGCGAGTACTCCCCAGATAAACCCACTCGGAGAGTAGGCCAATAGCACACTTCTATTCAGATGAGATGCTTAGCACCTCATTTGAATAGAAGCGTACTTGTGTCGTACACCTTGAGTGGGTCTATCTGGGGAGTACTGCCGCATTTTATTTATTTATTTATTTATTTATTTATTTATTTATTATTTATTCATTCGTTTATTCATTCGTTTATTCATTTATTCATTCAATTATTCGATTGTTTAATTTAATTTTTTGCGTGAACTACAAACTGAACAAAAAACAACCAAAAATACAACCAAACAACTCCCCCCAAAAAAACAAACAAACAAACAAACAAACAAACAAAAACAAAAAAAACAAACAAACATGTCATGTCATCATAAAGACGACATGTGAAGTGAGTCATGGCCAAAATATCGTAGATTCGCGTGGTTTTTCGATATCTAGTACTTTTTTTAACGTCACTTCCGGACACTGCCTTAAGGCCCCGCCACACGGGCCGGTTGTGCCCCGATTTTGAAGCCGATTCCGATCCGTTTGCGATCGGATGACGTCAATTATCCGATCCGGTCCCAATCGGCTGCGAATCGGATGACTAGAACCTGCTCTATATTTCCGATCCGAATCGGTCCCGATCGCAAGCTTCAACTAATCAGAGCGCGTCTCGCAAAGCATGTCGTTTCAACACGGTTTGCAAATGGCCGAACACGCCTGTTGTTCAGTACCACCGCCGTTGCCGCTGATGTTTCGCACGCCTCTTCCCGAATATGATCCAAAACTGCTGATAATGCAAGCACATCATCATCACTGTCAAAACTAGCAGTCATTTTGCAGAACAGGTACGACTTTGATCTTCGGTTCAAACCGGTCGGCTAAACTTGACAAGTCGAGAAATGTCAGTGTGGCACTGCACACGTTTTTTTAATCCGGCCCGATCACCTACCGATTCGAAAACTGATCGGGAATCGGCCTCAAAACCGGGCTCGTGTAGCGGGGCCTTTAGTCAAAAATGACCCCACGAGAAGCTACGCCCCTTTCGGATTTATCTTCATCCATGCTTCTCAGATGACGTATACCGACTGCAGTCGGCTGCCATTTGTCTGTGTCTTGCGACAGAAAGAGTTAAACCCTTGACTGCCGGAGCCAGCGATCAACATCCAAATGCAAGTCATAGATCTTCATGAGCCCCCGCAGCCGCGGGGGCTCATGAGGATCTATGCCTCTTGCTGATACATTATATCTACGATCCTTGGACAGCTTGAGCCAAGATTTCAGATTGAACCATATATCTGTTATCGATACTAGTAACAGACTTCTACAGAAATGCAATCTGCAACGACTGGCAGTGAAAAGGTTAATCCGGCTTTACATCCTGATACACTACTAAATTTGACTTTGACAGTGCAAGGGTGGTGCCAGAATAGCTTGGCGCCTCAGGCGCCAAATGATTTGGCACGACCCTTGAAATAAAATGGTTGATTTATCTCCTAATTTGTAATGTATCCTTCATAGGACAATAAGCACAATTTTAAAAATCAGCTTCAGAATGTAATTGGTTGAGGGCACTGACTGACCGTTGTGTCTGTAGACGCGGATGGTGGCCCCGCTAAGTCGTGAACCAAGAACCAAAGAGGCATGGTTCAGCTCGTCACTCAAGATCAGACAACCCTGCAAGCCAACAAGGGCCGGCGCACGATTACTCCGTCTAACACCCACCCACGATCAAAAGCGCCAAACAAGCGTGCGATCGTGTATTGTGATACATTATTTACAAATTCGTGCCCGGCACATGCTCACTCACATGTGTACTGGTGAGTGATGTAAAAACCATACATTACTGTACCGGTCGCGCGACGGTTTACTCTTTGAGACGCAGTAATGTTAAAGATCCTACTGAACAGGCTGAAACCACAGGCAGAGGAAATCATAGCTGAGGAACAGGCAGGCTTCAGACCAGGGCGCAGCACAACTAAGCAGATCTTCAACCTGAGAGTTCTATGTGAGAGATACCTCCAGCACCAGCAGGACCTCTATCATGTCTTTGTGGATTTTAAGAAAGCGTTTGACAGGGTGTCGCATGCAGCCCTTTGGTCCACCATGAAGCTATACAACATCAATGCCAACCTGATCAAAGTCATAGCAAACCTTTACAACAAGCCCACTAGCGCAGTCTGCTTCAACGGCAAAATAGGAAACTGGTTTAGGACTACAGTTGGAGTCAGACAAGGCTGCTTCCTCTCACCTACTATTTTCAACATCTTCCTGGAAAGAATCATGACGGACGCTCTGAAAGATCATGAAGGAACTGTCAGTATTGGAGGAAGAACAATCACGAACCTGCGCTTTGCGGACGACATTGATGGCTTTGCAGGAACAGAGAAGGAGCTAGCTCAGCTGGTGGAAAAGCTGGATAGTACAGCCATTGCATATGGGATGGAAATCAGTGCAGAGAAGACCAAACTGATGACCAATAACGCCAGTGGCATTGGCACTGAAATCATGGTTGGAGGCCAAAAACTGGAAACAGTTAAGAAATTCAAATACTTAGGAGCCATTGTGACAGATGAGGGATCAAAACCTGTCAAATACTGTCCAGGATTGCGCAGACAACAACAACACTGACAAGATTGAACACCATATGGAAGGACAGAAACATCACACTCTGCTCCAAGATCAGACTGATGCGCTCCTTAGTCATCTCAGTGTTCTTGTATGCCTGTGAGTCATGGACCCTCACAGCAGACCTTGAAAGCCACTGAAATGAGATGTTTTCGAAGGCTGCTTGGCATCTCATACAGAGATCACATCACAAACGAGAAAGTGGGAAGCAGAATCAGGCAAGCCATCGGGCCCTATGAAGACTTATTAGCCATTGTGAGAAAACGCAAACTGAAGTGGTATGGGCAGGGCTTGCCAAAACAATCCTGCAAGGCACTGTGCAAGGAGGACGAAGGAGAGGAAGACAGAGGAAAAGATGGGAGGACAATATCCCAGAGTGGACAGGACTGAAGCTGGGCGATACGCTGAGAATGGCAGAGAACAGAGAGGATTGGAGGGAGCTGGTTGCCAAGTCATCAGTGGTGCCCCAACGGTCGGCAAGACTACAGGATATAGATAGATAGATAGATAGAATGATTCATTACTGAATCGCGCACTTGATCGGCGCATTTGCCTGGGTGCATGATTAACCCTTATCATTCGGAATACACCAGAGTGTGAAATAAGTTTGACTAAAATAGTTCAAGGGTAGTGCCAAGCTATTCTGGCACCACCCTTGAACTAATGCCATCTTTATCTGCAAGTACCGCTATAATGTACCTTGCATATGGCAGTGTACAAATTTGAAGCTTTCAGCCTCAGTATGATATCGGTTAAGTTTTTGTTTTCCAACAACAACAATAACAATAATAATAATAATGAAATTAACAAATAAAATAATAATGATGATAATAATAATAATAATTATTAGTATTATTAGTATTATTCTAAGACAAATACTACTTCTAATAATAATACGGTAATAACAACAACAGCAAGAATAACAATACTAATAATATTGACAAGGATGTCAATACTGATAATAATAATAATAATAATAATAATAACATCAACAATAATGGCGCATTATCCCTCGACCGTACCTTCCTGACGAGGGCGGGCATGTTGAGAGAGTTGGTAGCAAAGCCCATGGGTACAGTGATGGCCGCCTCCACTCCCAGAAACTCCGCTACAAGCTCGTCCAGCTGGCGGTGCACGTCAAGGTAACCTGTTCACAAAGGACCGATCATGATTATAAGCATCCGGCATCGTGACCGACCAACGTGTGCTGGTCTGCGATTTTCGCTCTATGACTCATGGCTGTACGGTCCACAGTCACAGGCAATCACAGATTTGCTAGGAGATTACATGATGGTTTAACCCCTTCACTGGCAGTGGGCGCAGATTGTGTTTCTGAAATCTTTGTTAATTTATTCTACCCCATCACCGAAATCCCCAAATGTTGCCGTTGTCCTCTGAAGACTGCATTGCAGTGCAGGACACAGATCGACCATGATAGTTCAAGGGTGATGCCAGAATAGCTTGGCGCCCATAGGCGCCAAGCTATTCTGGCATCACCCTTGAACTGTCATGGTCGATCCTTATCTTGCTGTGGTGTGTCTGGGGTAGAATGAGTTAATTCAACGCCAAAGAGCCCCAGCCGTCTCTGCAACATGGGTACATAGTAGTGTCAGCAAGAGGCATAGATCCTCATGAGCCCCCGCGACTGTGGGGGCGCATGAGGATCTATGCCTCTTGCAGCTGAAATGCTGTCACTTCTTCGGCATTAACGGGTTTGTCCCGACACCTCCTGCCATCTCCCACCCCCCTCCTCCTACCCCCCCCCCTTTTTCTTTTCACCCCCTCCCTCCTAGTGTGTATTTTAATAACGAGAAATGAGCAATAGCTAAAAGCAGATGTGGGCGACATGTCTGTTAGTTTAAAGCAAGGACAACAGCTGTACTCAAGACTAAAAAATACTGAAGGCTTTTACTGCTGTAGGTTTTCGGCCTTTCGGGTGAGAAATACTACACAATGATGTGTATACGCAAGCTTAATGTACGTGGAGGATCATACATCAAATGTAGAGTGTAAAATGGAAAATTCAGACAATTCATTTCTGGATGCTGTACACAAAACAGGCAGCGGGTACATGTACAGGTGATCAACTGCTCAACATAAATACCAGTGTATCAAGTAGACATTAGACACAGTGACATTATTAGTTGTATTACGAGTTAGGAATTGCCAGTGGTTCTTGTCGCCTCGAGGGTCCTGTCGGTGTGTGTGTGTGTGTGTGTGTGGGGGGGGGGGGGTCAATGTCGGAGGTAAGAGTTGAGGGCTTTTAGCCCCAGACTCTTACCTACGACATTGCCCCCCCCCCCTCCCCCCTCCTCCCCCCCCCCCCTCCCTGACCGGACCTTCGAGGCGACAAGAACAACTGGCAAAGCCTAACACGTAATACAATTAATACTAGCGAAGCCTAACTCGTAATACAACGATTTGTCTTCAACTGTAAAAAGTATTAGCGTGAAGGTACCCTTGAAAGGACCCCAAACTTTACGTGTGACGTAGAGCTTCAGGGGACGTAATTTCCATACTTCCGACCAGCAGTCAACAACCTCCCGCGAACTGCATTCGCCTTGAATTTCTCTCTCAGGTATTTATTAACTTAACACATTTTCAGTCATTCTTTTGTATGAAATTGGTAATATAGTCCGAACACAAGGCGTGCATATAGTTATTTTGTTACGTAACCCCCTCAGTTTTTATTTATTCAACTTTTTGTTTCTTCGACGTTTCAGTCGACAGTGCGTGCAATTTGTGACAGGGCCTTCGCTTCAGTTGAATCAGTTTTCTACTTGTCCCCGATCATTACATGCGCAAGGTGGACATACATATAGAATTATCGTATGCATTTTCTTGTCGTTGATATTATCTAACTTATCCAATTATTCAGTTATGTCTTTATGAAATTGGTACCAGCGGTATCACAGAACACCTACATATATTTGTGTGTGTTGTGTAGCCCTCTAAATTATTTCAAATTGACATATTTTTGTTTAGAGGTTTGACTGAATGAAGATTAGGGTGTGCCTGTACCGAGAAATATGATTTGGGGGAGAAGGTTTTGCTCTGCGAGTAACGTTGTCATCGTAACATTTAATAAGGGAGTCTACTTATCACTTGTTACCTTGGTAACATATGACAAGGGGACTCCCGTTGCCTTGAGAACGGACGACCAGGGGAAAAAATTCGAATAGAGCCAGGCAAATGAGAAAAAGGGCAAATATATTCAATGAAAGAAGACAAATATATATGTACACGGATACCCGTACTGCAGAGAATAAATGATAAAAGGTATGTTCGCACTTACCTAGTTCCTGTCGGCTCGCACACACCCCTACTCCATATTTCTTCGTTACTTCCTTCACTGCATCGTGGCAAAACTTGCTGTCGTGCAAACCCAGGTAGTTGTAGGAGCCAAAGTTCATCACCCGCAGCTTGCGACCGGTCGTTCTGAACAACAGCAATAATAATAATAATAATAATAATAATAATAATAATAATAATAATAATAATAATAATAATAATAATAATAATAATAATAATAATAATAATGTATATTTTTAAGGCGCCTATACTTTTGACAGAAAAGCTCTAGGCGCCGTACAAATGACATATTAACATACATACACCTTGCATCCTACAACACATATATAGTTCCTAACATACACACTCACGCAATAAGATATACCACAACAACAAAAAAAAAAGAATAACCAAACGAACACACCAACAAAAAATGCTCTGGCGCACACAAAAGACACACATGTACCATAAAACCAACAACGGATAAACCAGACAGCCCTCACCGACAACGAAATGTTGACAAAAAGAAGAATTATAACGGTACATGCACGTTTAAAGGAATAAATGCGTCTTTAAAGACTGCCGAAAACTATTGGCTGATTCAACATATCTGAGGGACTGTGGGAGTTTATTCCAAAGAAATGGTCCTTGGTATGAGAAAGACCTCTCGCCAAAAGACTTAGTTCTCACAGTCGGAAAGCGTAATAGTTTAATGTCTGCTGAGGAACGGAGCTGTCTTGAAGGTGTGTACACATGAAGAAGCTCAGAAAGATAGACAGGGTCAGTAGAAGGAGACAGACAGGTATGACAGATAGACAGTACTTCGTATTGTACTCTAGATGTGATAGGTAACCAATGGAGTGAACGCAGATTGATTGATTGATTGTACATTGCTTAACGTCCCGACAGCAACAAGGCTTTCTCAGGACATGCCTGCACTGCTTGAGAAAAAACAACAACAACAGAATATTGAATGTATGTCGCTAGCCGGTCCAATACCCTAAATAAACCTACGACATCTGGCCTAAATAAAGCCAAGACCATTTAGCAACACACATCCAATATCAAGAGCTAAAGCCAGCGCAGACAGGGAGAGTTTAAAAAAAGGAAAATACAGGTGAATGGACCAAGGGTAGACAGAAACATAAATATGCCCCGGAGTAGAAGGGAAACCCACCCTGTGGGGCTGACCAGGGTGACCCTGGGAACTAAAATGCAGTTAACCCCACCCAAGTCCCCCAGCGCAGACCCGGGTGGGGTAGGAGTGAACGCAGGATGGGTGTGATGTGGTCCGACTTTTAAGGATGAACATTTAACCCCTTCACTGCCAGTGATCACGGATTTTGCGTCTGAAACCACTGCACACTGACCGACATTCTCATGAAAAACACAAATGAAATGAGACCCAAAAATAGGCACAAGGAACGCAGGACCAACAAGAGACATAAATCCTCATGAGCCCCCCCGCGACTGCGGGGGCTCATGAGGATTTATGTCTCTTGCAGATGGGTAGCAGTTGAGGGCTAAAACCCGAGGGGGAAAAACAACTATCACAATGCAGCTGCAAGAGACGTAGATCATCATGAGCCCCCGCAGCTGCGGGGGCTTATGAGGGTCTATGCCTCTTCCTGAAAACGACTTTTTAATTATATTCCTTGGACAGGCTTTGGCTTTGGCTTTGAATTAACAAAGACTTCAGAAAGACAGTCTGCGAAGACTCCCAAGGGCGAGGTTAAGGGATCTCAGGGGTTTTTTTTTACTACTGGGTTCGGACTTTGGCGGCCGGTTTTGCGAGTAGTCGGGCAGTCGATCTGTCCACCATATTACCCGTCTACTTGTTTCACTCTGTGGCCTGATGGATTATGGCAGTTATGACTCTGTACTGCGCATGTTGTCCATCGTTTGAACGCTTAACGATGACTGCGGGACTCTGATCAAATGGGCGTTATTTTCTGACAACTAATAATAATAATAATAATAATAATAATAATAATAATAATAATAATAATTACGGTATTTATAATGCGCTTATCTTATAATAATTATAACTCTAAGCGCGCACTCACAACTCGCACACGCATGCGCACGCTTTAGACGGTGACTCACGTTCCACAAATAGTGAAAAAAAAACCAAAAAAAACATTACGACGGTCAGCTTGGGGTGGGGAGTGTGGTGATATAGTGCTAGAACTGTTGAAAGAGGTGAGTTTTGAGGGCGGACTGGAAGGAGGAGAGAGAGTGTTTCTGACGGAGAGAGAGAGTGGGAGAGTGTTCCAGGTGGATGGACCGTAGACGGAGAAGGAACGGGGGCCGAAAGTGCTGAGTTTGGTGCGGGGTATGAGGAGGCGGAGAGGGTCGGAGGCGGAGCGGAGGGAGCGGGAAGGAGTGTAGGGGTGAAGTAAGTTGGAGAGATAGGTAGGAGCGTAGTTGTTCAGGGATTTGTAGCAGAGAGACAGAATCTTGTATTGGATGCGTTGGGGGATGGTGAGCCAGTGAAGGAGCTTGAGCAGGGGAGTGATGTGGTCGGATTTTTTCTTTCTGAGGACGAGGCGGGCAGCATTGTTCTGGACGCGCTGGAGAGTGAGAGTGGTAGAGTGAGGAAGGCCGGAAAGGAGAGAGTTGCAGTAGTCGATGCGAGATAGGATGAGAGAGACAGCGAGTTTGGTGGCAGCTTCGGTAGTGAGGTATTTTCTGATCTGACTGATGCTGCGGAGGTCGAAATAACATGCCTGGGCCGTGGCGGAGACGAAGCAGGTCATGGAAAGAGAGGAATCGAGGATAACGCCGAGGTTCTTGACCGAGTCAGAGAGGGAGATGGGGGTGCTGTCGAGTTGAAGGTGGAGAGAGGGAGGGAGCTGGGAAAGTTTCTGGCGAGTGCCTACCAGCATGGCTTCCGTTTTGTCGTCGTTCAGTTTGAGCTTGTTTGCTGTCATCCAGTTTTTCACGTCTTCGTAGCAGTCAGCCGTGCGAGTCAGTAGTGACTGAGTGTTGTCGAGTTTGTCTTTGTCTAGTAGTTGTGAGTCGTCAGCGTAGAGGTGGTGGTGTATGTGGTGAGACTGGATGATGTTGGACAGGGGAGAGGTGTAGAGTGTGAAAAGAACCGGGCCCAGGACGGGCCCCTATGGAACGCCGCAGGAGAGCCTGACTGGGTTGGAGGAGACGCCGTCGATGGTGACGGACTGCTGTCTGTCGGAGAGGTAGGAGAGAAACCAGGAGTGAGCAGAGTCAGTGATGCCAAAGGAGTGGTGAAGGCGGTGGAGGAGGATAGAGTGGTCTATGGTGTCGAAGGCGGCGGAGAGATCGAGTAGCGTAAGAAGGGAGATGTTGCCCGAGTCGGTGGAGAGAAGCAGGTCATTTAGGATAATTATGTAGAAGGGCTGTTTCAGTGCTGTGATGTTTGCGATAGGCGGACTGGAAGGGACTGAGGAGGTTGTTGTCGGCGAGGTGGAGGTTGAGCTGGTTGAGGACAACCTTCTCAAGAAGCTTGGACAGGAAAGAGAGATTGGAGACTGGGCGGTAGTTCTTGAGTTCGTTTGGGTCGAGGTTGTGTTTTTTGAGGAGAGGACGGACAATGGCGGACTTGAAGATATCGGGGACGGAGCCATTCTCTAGAGATGTGTTGATGATGTCGGTGATGAAGGGCAAAGGTTTTGGAAGGCCGTCCCGGTAGAGAGAAGCTGGGAGTCTATGACAGTCAGAACCCTGTACTGCACAAGAAAATGTTTCTCTCTTCTTTTTTTTTTCTTCTCCCCCTCCTCAGTCTTTTCGTTCTTGGGAACACGTTCATGATCGTTTCGTTCTTTTTTTGTGTTGGTGCCGCAGCGTTGTGAGTTTTATTACCTTGTACTGCCCATACGTCCTTCATGGTGTCCGTTCTAACACATTCTGCCCCAGGACTGAAATCCCGAAATTTTGAAGTTGCCCTCTGAAGAGCTGTATTACAATTCTATAGACAAATCGAGCATGATAGTCCAAGGGTGGTACCAGAATAGCCTGGCGCCTTATGAATGTGATGAAGCTCTATGCTCGTGCATAGTGCTCACACATTAGGTTAAATACGGTACGGTTTTTGTTAACGGTTTGTTTTGTGCCGATAGTCCATGAGGCCGTGGTCCACGTGAAATCTTTAAGACATGGTTAACACGGGAGTTTTAGTGAGTTCTGTTATAGTGAGTTCTAGGCGAAAGCTCAGTCTGGCAGAGCAGTAAATGCATTAGTACGGGCTTTCTTGTTGGAGGAAACAGATGTGTTTGAGATACCTAGCCCGTATTCCAAGACTCTGAAACCTAGAATTCAGAGTGCTTGTAAAGAGTGGAGCGACGGACGCCGAGACGTCAGTCACCAGGGACCTAACGTGAGGTCATCTCTCCAGCTCTTCACTCGGGGAGTGAAGCGATCGGGACCGAGAACCCGAGTCACAGCGAGAACTGCGCTACGGTACGAGTAACGAGGACGTCCGTGATACAGGAGACACGACGACTCGAAGAGCGTACAACGAAGGACTTGCACGCCTAAACGTGAGAAGGACCAACGTAACCAGGCGATAACATCAAACAGGTTGGAGACTGTGAGAAACTAATACCTAGCCTGGCATAGATATTGTGTATATTATGTGGTCGTGGTGTATATAGGTGTGATAGTTGTGAGCGTTCTATTTATATATATATTTTTTTTATAAAGGTTACTTTAGAAAGGGAGTCCGTGTATTGAGTTTTACCGCATGAATGCGCCCGTCTGAGTCAGTGGCGGTGTATGCGTCTGTTGCGTGAGAGTCTGTACGTGCGACTGTGGGCAAGTCTGCGTGCGTTACAATGAGCGCCGATCTATTCTGGCACCACTCTTGAACTATCACGCTCGATCCATGTCTTGCTGTGGTGTGTCTGGGATGAATGAGGTAATTTAGTTCTGGAACCTGCCTGTCAGGCATGATCTGATCCAATAAGTCTGTTCGCCTTTAGGCGTAAAGCTAATATGGCACTACCCTTGAATTATCATTGTCAGTCCATCTCCAGCAAATGGTACAAAGTCGTCAGGTGACACCACCAAAATTTGGGAAATGCATCCTTGCGGTTAAATGGGCTAAAGGGGATATCGCGAAAGTATTAACCCTTTTATGCCTGGAGCAGATCCCTTTCACACATTCTGCCCCAGAACCCAGGTCCCCAAAGTTTGAAGTTACCATCTGAAGGAATGCGCAATACAATTTTAGAGACAGATCGAGCATGACCGTTCAAGGGCCTATGGTCGCCAAGCTATTCCTGGCACCATCCTTGAACTATCATGCTCGATCCATGTCTTGCTGTGGTGTATCGGGGCTGAATGAGTTAAGCCATTAGACGTACTCAATGTTCCAGTTGAAATCGGACGACGCTCTCTCAATGATATCAAACTTCGGGCCCGGCGCACTGCAGATGGGTCGATTGAAGCAGTCACGAACGTACCGGTAGACGTTCCGTGTGTAAAAACTCTCCCACGATATCAGCAAAGGCACAAAACCCTGTGGGAGTCAGGGTCGACATAAACAAAATCAGTAACGTACGATTTCTTCCCGTACAGTAATAACTATAAATAAGCAATGATTATCGGGCCCACGACGGCTGCAGTGGGCCCGCGCACGACTGTGCGCGGCCCCACTGCGGCCGTCGTGGGCCCGAAGACGTTTTGTTACTGAAGCTGGGGTCAGACGACTTTCAGGCAGTTTGCCAAATCTCTTCTTTCTGAAAATCTCCCTGCGCCACTCTAAATTTGCTTAGTTACTTTCTTGTGTACCTCATCTGATAATGAAGTGAAAGATTAATTCTCAGGGATGGAGAAGACTTGCAGGGCAATTGGCAATAATCTCTTTTGTCAGAAAATCTTCCTACACCACTCTAAATTTCTTTTGAGTTATTTTCTTGTGTATTCCATATGATCATAAAATCATGATGGCAACTAAAACCACAGTGGTAGATCTACTTGAACGCACGTCCAGTTTGGGCTCGATAAAGTTCCTGTCCTTCTCGAACCCACAGGAGCGTAGCATATCCCGCACGTGTCCGACAATCACCAGCAGGGCGTAGGAGATGTAGGTCATGATGGCCACGTGCATCGGCGTCTCCTCGAACGACTCGTAAAAGTCATCTTGCCAGCACAACTAGGAAAAAAAAGCGCAAAGTGTGCTACATTGTGTCCACGACACTAAAAAGAAGAAAATATATATATATATAATTTGGCCAGCAATTAAGAACCCTTTCAGTCACACCCACCGCCCACGCCCTGGCCCCACCACTGACCCAACCCGCCTCCAGGCGGCCCCGCCAACTGAAGTCCCTCACAGCACCCCGCCCCCAGCCCCTTCCCCCCCCCCCACCCCCCTTTCCCCAAAAAAAAAAAAAAAAAAAAAAAGAAGAGTTTTAATTGCTGCAATGTTATCACAGCAGTGCAGCAAGTGTATCAGTTTTGTTTTCAGTGAGCCATCGCGACAGCAAAGACTTAATGCTTAATATTCATTAGGTGGCGCCGCTTGTTCCTTTACGATCGAGAGCGAGGCTTCCACATACTTTCTCAGTCTCACACCTGCTACAGATCTTGTGTGGACGTCAACAGCGGGGGGTTTATGCCAGAGGACATTATGTCTCTTGCTGCTGGGTGAGGCTGGCTGTGTCCCGGCAGTGCATGGGTTGTAAATTCTTTTCAAGATTTAAGAAATGTACTGCCCGTAAACAGGATAAGTTTTCCTGCCGAGCGTAAATAAAAGTTGACCAACATAATATCACTACTGAAACGCGGGTGGGGACAGAATTATATATCTGAAATCGTTATTAAGTCAATGTAACAGTTGGGACAGAATTATATATCTGAAATCGTTATTAAGTCAATGTAACAGTGGGGACAGAATTATATATCTGAAATCGTTATTAAGTCAATGTAACAGTGGGGACAGAGTTATATATCCGAAATCGTTACTAATTAAGTCAGTGTAACAGTGGGGACAGAATTATCTGAAATCGTTATTAAGTCAATGCACAAGAGCCTGGAGTGGGTTGCATGTAGCGTGCTTAAATATAGTGTGTTAAGCTCGCTGACTTAAGGTCTTTCTTGCTTAGTAAAGCTCTTGCACTAAGCGCGAGTGTTTTCTGTTGCATGGAGCGACTTAGCGATGTGCGTAGCTCCGAACGAGTTCTTAGCGAGCGGGGATAGGTTATTTATAGCTTATGGTGGGGTTCTCCCCTACGTCATCATAGATTGTAGAAATCGGCCAATAAAAACGCACGGTTTTCGCTTCTTCTGACTTAACGGAAACGAAGTAGACAAAACGCCGGTGAAATGGCGGCGATGGAAAACAAGAAGTCAAGAGAGAAAGAATGGCAAATTTTTCGTGCAGGCAACCCTGCTTGTCAATCTAATGTAGACGTACATTAGTTAAGGAGTACCGTGTAGGCTCCCATAGTATGAGGATCTATGTCTCAAGTCTAATGTGGATGTACATTAGTTAAGGACTACCGTGTAGTAGGCTCCCATAGTATGAGGATCTATGTTTCTCTGACAACGGCTGGTGTTGGGGTTATACCCATCGGTGTGCAGGGTCAGTTGAATCAGTTATGCAGACTCCTCACCTATAATTCCCAGATGTCCGTGAGACGAGGCTGGGTGGGGGGTCCGTGCGTTCCCACGTACATTTCGTGTTCCTCCTTCTCTATCCTAGATGGAAGGCTGTTTCTGCCACAAGGTTTAAGAGAGTGAATTCACATTTCCGTTCTCGCGTTAACACGGCAGCTAAGAACTCTTCCTCAGCTAAGCACGCCGCTACGCACGGGGGGGGGACCGTCCTTAGAATTAAGCACGCCACTAAGCTCGCTCCAGCAGATAAGCACGCTCATGCAACGCACATTTTCAGCTAAGCTTGTGAACTTAGCGCTAAGCAAGAAATTTGCGCGCTAAGCAAGCATATGCAACGGTTGTCAGCAAGAGGCATAGATCCTCATGAGCCCCCGAAGTTGCGGGGCTCTTGAGGATCTATGTCGGCTCTTGCAGCTGGGGCGTGCCCAGTTTTACTCGGCAGTGAAAGGGTTAAATACAACCAAATTCTGTTTCTTGTATTGTTCTTCCGGCCAGTTTCCACTAATGCATCTTTTTTTTTTTTTTTTTAACTCACACCGGTCTTAACTCATTCAACGCCAAGGCAGTATTTCCCAAATTTTGGAGGCGTCATCTAACGACTATGCGCCAGTTGCAGGAGATGGATCGACCATGATAGTTCAAGGGTAGGGCCAGATTAGCTTGGCGCCGATAGGCGCCAAGCTAATCTGGCACTACCCCTGAATTATCATGGTCGATCCATCTTCTGCTGTAGTGCGTCGGGGCAGAATGAGTTAACTCCCCTGTTTTGCCCCAGGCTGCACGTCCATTTAATGTCTACATTATTGTTCTGATTATGTCGATACAAGTTTTGCCTCCTGGCTATGCTTGCTTTTTTTTTTGTAACCCTTTTGTCAAGATCGCAAAGTTTTCCGAGGAACACTCTACAAAGAAAGAAAGCCCTTAAAAAGGACATGTATAGCACAGTATATTAAAGCCTTTGGCTGTCGGTAGCGGTTTTTGTACGTCGCGATGAGTCCTTGCAGAAATCATCGCGACAATTACCGCTACCGACACCCAAAGGGCTAATATACTGTGTTGTACACGTCCCTTTTAAAGCGTGTTTCAATCCTGTCCTCTTTGGGTATTGCCTTGCATTCTACACGCTTTGCAGGCACCCTTGTGGGGTCTGGATCAGTTTTGCAAAGTTTTCTGTTTCTGAACACAACCTTCAGTGGAGCAGTATCTTCTTGGATCATCAACTTTATTCTGCAAGCCTCACTGTCAAGTGCTTTGTGTATGGACGTTGTGAAGTCAACACACGCGCACCTTTACTGGACTTTTATATTTTGTAATGATAACACACGCGAGTCGTCCTACACCTACGCGGATTTAATCCATTTGGCCCGAAGACTCAACAACGGGACCAGGGTGGAACCAGAATGCTCTGCGCCTCCATGACGCAATCTAATACATATAGTGCAACCATTGAACTATCACGGTCTATATATATATACTGACGAGCAAAAGAAATGCGACATTTTTTTTTAAATCATTGGAAGCATTTCTTTTGCTCGTCAATATATTTTCGTCAGAGGACTCGGAACGACGCCCCCGCAACCCCCTCCCCCCCTCTTCGCCGTCCCTCCCCCCCCCCTCACCCCACCGCCCTCCTAGATTTGGGACCATCTTTCCAGGTTTGAAAGAATTAAACGATAACCCATTTAGCCGGTCGCACTACAGCAGGCGATGGATCGACCATGATAATTTAAAGGTACAGGTATTGCCAGATTAGCTTGGCGCCAACAGGAGCCAAGCTAGTATTGCACTGCCCTTGAATGATCACGGTCGACCCACCTCCTGCAACTGGTAAATAGTAGTCAGGTGGCACCTCTCAAAAATTGCGGCATTGGGGTTAAATAGGTTAATTACTAATTAGTTATTTGGGTTTAACGCCGAGCAGGCAACTAAGGCCATCTCACGGCGGGATTAACACATTCTACCCGAGAATCGAAATCCCCACATTTTAAAGTTGCCCTCTAAAGGACTGTATTACAGTTCTAGAGACAGATCGAACATGATAGTTCAAGGGTGGTACCAGAATAGCTTGGCGCCTATGGGCGCCAAGCTATTCTGGCACCACCCTTGAACTATCATGTTCGATCCATGTCTGGTTGTGGTGCGTCGAGGCTGAATGGGTTAATTACTAACAAACCAACCGACTGGCATACACACGGAAGAGAAATGAAAAACGTTCCCCTTCGCCGTAAGAAAAGAAATACATACATGTATTTTCATTGAGGGATATACATTACGAATACAATTTATCGGTTTAACTCATTTCAGACGTGCAGCACGTCTCCCATCTCTGATGTACTTTATTATGTAAATACTGGTAAAACAGCTTCTGATAGCAAAGAACTACAGTCTTTACTAAATCATTAGTAAAGGAAAACAGTGTTTAAAATTTAGTACACAAAAAAAGCTCATTGGGCCAGCGTCTGCCGCAGCTGCCCCGCGCACAACCGTGCGCGGGCCAACTACGAAAGACGTCAGCTCGATGAATTTTTTTCTCACTGGAAACTCAAAGTTCTAAAAGTTTTTGAGCAGTAGTTGACTCACGTGGCCCGACTTTCCATTCGTTCTGCCGTTGACACCGTTGACACCGTTTTTGTATCCGTTGGTATGGACGTTTTTGAGACCATAGTTTTTGTGGCCTTCTACTTGGCCGTTCTTGAGGCCATTTTTAGGGCCTTCTGTGTTGCCGTTTTTGAGGCCATCTGTAGGGCCTTCTGTGTGGCCGTTCTTGAGGCCAGTTTTTGGGCCTTCTGTGTTGCCCTTCTTGATGCCATTTTTAGGGCCTTCTATGTGGCCCCTCTTGAGGCCATTTTCTGGGCCTTCTGAGTTGCCGTTATTGAGGCCATCTTTAGGGCCTTCTATGTGGCCGTTCTTGTGGCCATTCTTGGGGCCTTCTGTCCTCCCGTACTGTGCCCTTTTCTTGCCCATCGTATTGTGTGCATCACAGTCGCCCCTCCAGAGGCCGTGTGGGTCCCATTCCAGACGCTTATAAAGGCGCTTATATTGTAGAGCACTGAGGGGGGCATGGGGGTTACTGTCACGGCTTCACAAAGATTTCGTTTTCAATCGCGAATGGCAAAACTTAACTCATTCAGCCTCGACGCACCACAGCAAGACATGGATCGAGCATGATAGTTCAAGAGTGGTGCCAGAATAGCTTGGCGCCCATAGGGCGCCAAGCTATTCTGGCACCACCCTTGAACTATCATGCTCGGTCTGTCTCTAGAATTGTAATATAGTCCTTCAGAGGGCAGCTTTAAATTTTGAGGATTTCGGTCATGGGGTAGAACGTGTTAAAGCGACACAGTCCAGGAAATAACTGAAGGCTAATAGTTTGCAGTAGCCCTCTTACAACTATGCCCAGTGCGGAAAGGCCGACGTCGGCCCGATGACCTTCTGCGCATTGGGATTGTTAGAGTGTCTTACAATAATGCTGGACAAAATGGCTTGTTTAAATTATAAAGTTTGAATGAAAGACTATTCAGCTCTTCGTCTCCTTTGTGAGCAGGAGCATTCAATCTGTTACGTTCAAAAGATTGCGGAAAAACTCTGGTTTACGTGGGCATACTCACTTGGATTGTAAAAAGAAGGGCAGAGAAACGTATTAGTTGAGGCACGACCACATTGATAACCCGTTGTATCGGCGAATGTTAGCAATCAGCGCCTGCCACGAAGCAGATCGCTTTCAAATTTCAACTATCCCAATTTCGTGACAATTTCTTTTTTCAGAATCACGGATTGTGACGAGGATCTTGACGAGTGCTGAAAACCTGAAACACGTCAATCATGTGTTATGATTTTAACCCATAACCACCTCAGCATTACATTTAGCCAGTCCTTGTCGTTGTTACAAAATTCATATCATTAACCGCTTTGTGCATGCAGCCACCGGTACTGTTGACAGCATTCGTGGCTGCACGCACGAGGAGGTTAATAATAACCCCTCCCGCACGGACTGGACGCAGGTAGAGTTTCTGAAATCTTTGTTAACTAAACGCCAAAGAGCCGCAGCCGACGAAGGAACATGGGTATAAAGTGGTGTCAGCAAGAGACATATATCCTCATGAGCCCCCGCAGTCGCGAGGGCTCATGAGGATATATGTCTCTTGCAGTTGGGTCGTGTTCACTTTTTCGCGGCAGTGAAGGAGTTAAGATTTCTCATATATGGGCAAGCACAACACAAGGCGTACATGGGTTAGCCCCATTGTGCATGGAACCACTTGTGCACTGAGTCTACAGTAACAGTGGATCAGTGCATGTACAGGGAGGGTTAAACCTGTCTAATTCAAACGAGGGCATTAGCGAGAGGTTGATGAGAGTTTTAGAAAATAAAGAGAGCGTTAGAATTAAGGCATAACTGTAAATTATCAGTACATGTTCTGTTTAACAGATGAATCACACGCATGACGCGCGATTGCGATTTTTAACGGGATAGGGACTTCGAGCTCTCTCTGATTTCGTCCAGGGGGCGGGGGGGGGGGGGGCAGGGGTGGGGGGTATCGGTCTGGCTGTCTGTCCCTCCGTCGCGCAGCGGCTGATGGTGTTGCCGGGGCCGGGCGGGTGGTAGTGGTGGAGAAGGCGGGTGGTGTGGCCGGTGAACCGTCGCTGGTACCACTCGGTGGCAGCTGGTGGACCAGCCACTGCAGTATGCCCTTTACGAGTGGGTGTGGGGGTGGTGGTGACCGGTAGAACCGTCGCTGGGTTGGTGGTGTGGGTGGCTGGTATCGTCGTGGTGAGACTTCAGAGGCTGGTGGCCAGTGGAGGCGGGGTCTTGGTGTGAGGCGTTGGGTTAAGGGTTGGTGGGGCGGCGGGATTCGGTGGTGTGGCCGCGGAGGTGTCGCGAGGAGGGGGCGACTGGCGTTTTCTGGCTGATTTTGGAGGTCTTTTCCTGCGGCTGGTGGTGTTCGTTGCTGTACTGGCTGTACTGGCGTTGATAGAGCTTCTGGGTGGTGGTCTTTTGCCAGTTGAGGTGTGTCGGTGCTGGCGTCTTGGCCGACGTTGGCGTTGTGGTGGAGCATTCCACTTCTTTTGTAGTCGTCGGGGAGGTCCAGGTTTACTTGTTCTTGGTTGCTGGGGTGGCTGAGGTCCCCTTGTGGGTCATTTCGACGGTGGCTTGGCTGTCAGTTTCTCTCGTTTGGGGGACTGCCTGACGCATGACTTGCAACTGTCGTTATACAAGTACTGGGTCACGCGCTACCGCATTCAGCCACTCATCCCTGACGCACTACAGCAGGAGATGGGTCGACCATGATAAATCAAGGGCGGGAGTGCCAGATTAGCTTGGTGCCGACAGGCGCCAAGCTAATCTGGCACTACCCTTGAATTATCATGGTCGATCTATCTCCTGCAACAGGTGCATAGTTGTTAGATGACGCCTCCAAAATTTGGGAAATACGTGCGTCGGGCTGAATAAGTTAAGCCTAAGAGCATCTTCCCCGAGTTTGGTTTGAAAATTTTTTTTACTTACTTTGTAAAATAAATTTAACCCAAATTATAGTAACAAATCTAAGCATTTTTTTTATTCGTTGTTCTCTCTCTCTCTCTCTCTCTCTCTCTCTCTCTCTCTCTCTCTCTCTCTCTCTCTCTCTCTCTCTCTCTCTCTTTCTTTTGATAAAGGGCGCATGGAAATGGGCCGCATGAGAATCTAAGCCACCAGTAATGTGCAGATGCGAGGGAGTTGGCTGAATGCCCGCTGCCGCAGGGGATCTTGAGAATCTAAAGCTTCGGCTGTTGAGAATGGACGCCTGGGCTGGCTGAAAGACTGAGGCAATCTCCATTGCAATCTGTACGTGTGTTTACCTAGCAACGGGGACACTCAGTTGACACTGAGAGTGTTCGATTGTTATGTGGGGTACGTTTACGTTAGCGATCGATTTGACGTATCAGGGCCACGTGCGTAGACCGAGTGTTCGATTGCTCCTGCAAGATACGTTCACGTTAGCGATCGATTTGACATATCAGGACCGCACAATGCAGTTAACACGTTCTACACCATCACCGAAATCCCCAAATGTTTATGTTGCTCTCTGAAGGACAGTATTACAATTCTAGTAGATACAGATCGAGCTCAGTGATAGTTCAAGGGTGGTAAAAGAATAGCTTGGCGCCTATGGGCACCATGCTATTCTATTACCACCCTTGAACTATCATGCTCGATCCATGTCTTGCTGTGGTGTGCCGAGGCTGAATGAGTTAAGAGTGTTCGATTGTTCAGGATAGGTTCACATTTGGCGTACGTTGTAGTAACCAGCTTTGTCATGATTCGCCGCACAATAGAATTCCTATCGACTTCGCTATTCGCGACATCGTTTGACCTAATCAGGACGTGACTACCCTGTGAAAAGAAGAAGAAGAAGAAGAAGAAGAAAATTTAAAAAAAAATAAAGAAGAAAGAAAAAAAAAAAAACACGCCACATCGGGGACACTACAGGAAAAGATATTTTCTCTTCTTGTAATTATTATTCTAATAATAATAATAATAATAATAAGCGCATTAAATAGGCGCTTTATCCCAATTGAAAATCGGCTCAAAGCGCCGCCGCGAACTGAACCCAACAAGCACGCTCACGTGAATCACGCGCATTCACTCACACACTGTACATAAACACAGAACATTCACGTGGTGCTAAGGGCAAGCTCAAGCGAGCTACTGAAGTTTTTGGAAATTCAAAATCGTTTGTATTTGAAATTTGATTAAGTGGGCTGAAGCTGATACCAAAGTGGAGGGGGAGGAAGAGCCGGAGTACCCGGAGAAAAAACCCCCGACGGTCCGCCCGAATTTACGGTGACACTTACTAGAGGAGAAAAATCCGACGCCGGAACCCGTAATCGAACCTCGCACCCTTAGCATTGGTGGCAGGCGCCTTAACCACTGCGCCACGGACCGCCCAGTTCTCAGTTCAAGTAACTCACATCTCCTTTGGTTTAACTCCTTAACTGCCAGTGGACGCAGTTTGTCTTTTGAAATCATTGTTAATTCAACGTTAAAGAGCCCGGTCCGTTCAAGGAACGTGCAAGACGATACGATACGATACGATGCGATACGATGCGATACGATACGATACGATATGATACAATATGATACGATACGATACGACATGATACGATATGATACGATACGATACAATACGATACAATAATACTGTATTAATCCCTCGTGGGGATATCCTCACCATGCCGATACAAGTAGTGTCAGAAAGCAAGAGGCATAGATCCTCATGAGCCCCCGCGAATGCGGGGGCTCATGAGGATCTATTTCTCTTGCAGATGGATCGTGTTCACTTTTTTCGAAGCTGCGAAAGGATTAAAATTCTAGTTTTTAAAAAAAAGTATGTGTTTTATTTGCAAACTAGCTAAACTTATGATCACGGTTTCAGGGAAATAAACGAAAATAAAAACTAAAGGAACAAATTAGCTTTGCGTGACCATTGTCACAGTCTCGACAGCTGTGGTCAGTCAGGCGTCAAACTTTACACTGATCAGCTTGACACTGATGTTCAGTCTAACGTAAAAATGCCCCGGAAAACGCAAAAGACAGTAAAAGTGGTAAAAAGCAAGATTTTCATTCTCACAAACCAGACAGGTGAGGTTAGCGCTGGCAGAATTGTACACAAACCAAGGGGAATTACTCAGCGCTGGACAGACAAACAGTTAGATCCCCTGCCCCCGCCTATCAGGCACCGAATCGCCAGCCCAAGACGATCCTCTGAGGGTGCAGATGATCGTCTTGGTCTATACCTGCGTATTTCTCTGTGGGCTGGCGATTGGGTGCCTGATAGGCGGGGGCAGGGGATCTAACTGTTTGTCTGTCCAGCGCTGAGTAATTCCCCTTGGTTTGTGTAAGATTTTCATTGTAATACAATGAAAATTTTGCTTTTCACAAAATGGCAGTAATTCCATAAAAAGTGATATTTTCATTGTAATACAGTAAAAATCACGCTATTCACAAACTTACAATGAAAAGAAAAAAGGACAGTAATTCCATTTTCGTACAAAGCGAAATTTTCACGGCAATACAATGAAAACCCTGCTATTCACCAATGTGGGCTTATTGTCTTGTTCTTTCACGGGGCGGAAGGGGCCGTACGATATCGATTTTCCAGCGTCATTCGTAAGCCGCTTTACCAATCGAACACCCCCGGACGTTTTCCAGGTTTCAAGCTCTGCTCAAAGAAGTCGACTTTACATGGCTACCGATCTGATTTCCCCCCGAGACGCAGATTGACTTGGGAAAATAAGTCTGGAACCGTGGTGTAAGCTGGACCGATCAGTCAGCAAGTGGCATAGATTCTCATGAGCCCCTGCGGCTGCAGGAGCTCATGAGAATCTTTGCCTCTTGCGTATGGACATCGGCCCACAAACTGAGTGGAGAAATTTTCTGCAAAAACATATGGGCCCCGATAGATCATGAAAATCGGGATTTCAGCTCAAGAAAATCAATGCGTCTTGCATATCCCCCACACGGCTGCTGGGGCTCAGGAGGTTCTGCAACTCGTGCAGGTGAAAGGGGGTTCTGTCTGTTAATAGCATTACGCTGCCAGACAAGGCGTGCGTTGTTAAGGTGCGGTCGGCTTCACAGTCGCTGACGTAACTCCAGTCAGTCCCTCTCGAATTGGGGATGTAAACGCGGCTGATCTGTTTGGACAAGAACGGTGGGTTCTCATGAGCCCCTGCAGCAAAAAGCGTGGATTCTCAAGAGCCCCTTGCAGCGGCTCATGAGAATCCATATCTCTTGCAGTTGGAAGGGTCTGGGCGGGCGGGTGATTGTCCAGGTCTGTCTCCAATGCGAAGCAGGCCAGAATGCGTTCAGGGACTGCAGAGGTGTGACATCACCCATTATCCCGCATCACAGAAAACACCAAGGGGGCGGCAGCGTCACTGAACGATCGACCATTCTGGAAGCGTACGCAGACAGTGACTGAAAGCAGACCGACTACACACATACTTTCACAGAATTATTCGGAGTGCTTCTGGTTGTGAACTGATGAAAGGAAGACAGACCACTGTAATAGACCTGAGTGTAAGTGCACCAGCGCTCTTTGCCTTAAGTTTCCGTGTGAAAAAAAAGAACTGGTTTTCAAGTGACTGACTAGAGGGGAAAAGTTTCCGATTGTACAAATCAACTGTCAGTTTAGTTTAACCCGTCCAGTGCCGAGAAAATGTTAACGTCACACAACAGTTTACTGCAGGAGGTATAGATCCACATGAGCCCCCGCGACTGCGGGGGCTCATGCGGATCTATACCTCTTGCTGACAACACGTTGTAGCCACGTTTCTGGGACAGCTTGGTTCTTGTTGTTGTGTTGAATCAACGAAGATTGCAGAAACACTGTCTGCGTCAGCTGGCACTGAAAGGGTTAAAATTTAATTATCTCTGCTAATTTCAGTGAAGACACTGCTCATTGTACCAATGAGCTTTGGACTGTCGATGACAAAGATTGGCTGCTTTTTGAAATCCTGAATCACTAAATCGATTCAAGTTGTTTGAAATAACGGCACCTTGCACCAAGAAATGCCAGAGGCCGTTCCCTACTTCAGAAACTGTCCTAACTGATCACAATTCAGTGGTTCATTTCAAGGCGTGACGTGTCTGTGTGTTTTCCTTGAAAATATTATTGTGCTTCTTCTTATCCACCTTGAAGTCTGAAGCAGACTTCTGATTTCTTCAAAAGGTCTTTCTTTGTCTCTAAGACCTCCATTGATAGCCTGTTTTCATTTCCAGTGTCGGCTGTAACGCAAGATCTGCAGTCTATGCCGTTCTGACAAAGACGACTCATGTATAGATCCAACTTTAGGAAATGTTCAAACCAACCACCAGGATGTTAATCATCAGTGTTTTTTTAAACGTGAAGAAAGATACAGAAATTATAATAAAACATTCCATCTATTAGACTTTGATCAACTTGAATTCTGTGGTTGCAGAACTGAGAGAAGAACAAAAGGAAAGAAAGTGAAGGAAACAGTAATCAGCCGTGTTTCTGGTCCTGTCAAACCAAATCACCGGACTTTCTGTACATTTGAAATTCTGAAGACAAGGACAAGAACATCAGCAAAGAATTTAAAAAAAACAAACAAAAACAAAACAAAAAAAAACTGATCTGCAAGACACTTGCTGGACGATTACAAATTATCCAAACCATTTGCTGGGCGACTAAGTGTGTGTCATCACCATCTTGCAACGACTGAACAATGGCGCGCCGGTGTGGACTGCTGGACTTGTGTGTCCGAGGAGGTGTGCGACTGTGCTGCCATGTTATCGTCTTCCTCCTACCCGTCATACACCGCACAGGTAAGACCCTTAAAGGTCACCGTTAACCCCTTCACTGCTAGTGGACTCAGCTTGTGTTTCTGAATTTTAAAAAAATTAAATCAACGCTGAAGAAGCACAGCCATACAAGAAACATGGATATAAAGTGGTTTCAGCAAAAGGCACAGATCTTCATGAGCTATCGCAACTGTGGTGGGCTCATGAGAATCTTGTGTCTCTTGCAAGAAACATGGATATAAAGTGGTTTCAGCAAAAGGCACAGATCTTCATGAGCTATCGCAACTGTGGTGGGCTCATGAGAATCTTGTGTCTCTTGCAGTTGAATCGTGTTCGTTTTTTCTCGGCAGTGAAGGGGGTTAATCGTGAGCATTTACTCGTTTGAAACATGTGGGATGCTGTTTCCTTGCTTAAACTGCCGCATGTCGAACTCACGTGGTTTTTCAGAGTCGTTTGTTTGTTTGTTTGTTGGGTTCAGTTCAACCCTTACACGCTACAGTTCAGGATACGTGTCACGATGCGGATCGACCATGGTAGTTGAATATAGGCGCCAAGCTATTCTGGCACTACCATTGATTTTTCATGGTCGACGTGTTTCATGAACTTTGATGAGGTCTTCATTCTAGGCGCCAAGCTTTTCTGACCCCAACCGTGAACTATCATGGTCGATCTGTCTCACGAAATGGTCATGTCATCAGTGGATAACTTTGAAAGTTGGGGACTTCCACCTATATTAACCACATTTACTTCCAGACATCCAGCAGCGGCACAGAAAGAGCCGCTGACTCTGATACAGTATATCATTCAGCCCCAACACACCACGGCAAGATATGGACCGACCATGATAGTTCAAGGGTGGTGCCAGAATAGCTTGGCGCCCATGGATGATCTGTTTCCTGAATAGTGATGCAGACTTCAGCGGGCAACTCCAAAACGTGGGGATTTCGGCCTTAAGGAACAATGGATTGTTCAGACACAATATCCACACAACGGAGAGAGAGAGAGTAAGGGGGGGGGGGGGCTGGGCTGGGGGAGTCGGGGGGGGGGGGTGGGGGTGGGGGGAGGGGTGGTATCGTCAGATCGGTGTAGATCACGTCGCCCGGGGTCTTCACAGTTCCTGCGGTCGGGTACAATTCGTTTCGTTTGGGTTCCAGGGTTCACGTTTCAAGTGCCTTCGCGTGTCGGTAGCGGTTATTGTCGCGATGAGTCCTACGGGTATCATCGCGACCATAACCGCTACCGACACGCAAAGGATTAACTGGTAATTCTTGAGGTATTTTAACAGCTTTTATAAACAAAATACCGGAAAGAAAAGTAACAGACTATATAATAGCAGATAGTACCGGTTAGAATGGACAAAATACCGGTTGCAGAGGCAAATAAATCTAAATTCCTGGGAACGACAGAATTTACGATGAAGTTACTATGGTAAGTTTCTGTGACAACAAGCGGTTCCCTAGTCAGCTGAATACGGCAAACCTCAAATTTCCTAGCACTGCTGGTCACCTTCCGCTGTGGGACAGGCGTCTCTGGTTAGCATCCGACACCGGTGTTTCCAGTATAAGGATCGTCCTGTCTGCTTCCGGTTAGATATGGGCATTGCTGCGGTACACCGTTTCAAGTGATCGAGATTGTCGTGAGCTACTTGCGCTGTAATGTACAGTAAATTTCGGATATATAACAGATCGCCTGCAGACCTCCTTGTATCAGAAGTTTTTGTTTGTTTTTTTGTTTTTTGCTGATCAACCATAACAAGTATAATTCAAGGTTAGTGCCAGAATAGCTCGGCGCCTAGAGGCGCCGAGCTATTCTGGCACAACCCTTGAACTATCTTTTGTTAAAACGTATTTCTGCACATACCAAGAGGAATTACTCAGCGCTGGACATACAGTCACAGTCTGAGAAAGCCAGCTTCCAGTATCACTAGGCAGGCATTGTCATGGAACCCCCAGGGAAAGAGGAAAAGAGGTAGGCCGAGAAACTCCTGGCGTCGAGACCTCCAAGCAGACATCAAGAGACTGGGAACCACCTGGAGTAGAATCGAAGGAGAAGCACAGGACAGGAGTTGCTGGAGGTCTCTCGTCGACGGCCTATACCCGGGTAGGGGTGACAGGCGTAAGTAAGTAAGTAAGGACATACAGTTAGATCCCCTGGCCCCCGCCTATCAGGCACCCAGTCGCCAGCCCACAGAAATACACTGGTAAAGAACAAAACGATCATATACATCCCTAAAAAAGGATGCATCAGGT